>CM076682.1:26435839-27035839 GCA_038501925.1 Xenopus petersii
AAAAAGGTTGGTTGCTATAGGTTACTGCTCTCAGGCAAACATAGTGGGGGTCATTTATCAACACTGGGCAAATTTGGCCTTTGAGAAAGCCCTCGTGGCGAAACGCGCATCAGGCGTAGAGCTCCGGCTGCTTTTTTGAAACTTGCGTATGCAAGTGGGGGAAGGAATTGGTCGCATGGGTGGTGGTTAGCTTTGAATGGTGGTCAATTAACTTTTGAAAAACTTGGTGGAAACACTCCACATAATTTTGATATTGGGCATACAAACCTTGTTTGTTGTTGCTTTCTACGCACTAGCTTAGGCCTCACTGATATAGGTGCCTCTGAGAGGACACAGTGGCAGGAATAATTAATGGAACACCAGACTCGGCTTGTTTTGGCTCATTTTTAGCCTTATATGCCAAAACTTTAGACAGACTAAACGACTGCATTGCACGTATGTCTGATCATATTTACTACTAAACTGCATATTTTGTTGCCACCAAAGTTTTTGCTTGATGCCACCACTCTGCAAACCTCCGACCACTTTCCTTTGTACACATATACATTTTTTTTTTTAAGAGGGCTGATGGATGTAAGATCACGGTGGGGTCAGTGTACTATAGCAGTGTTGCACACTGAGCATCCCAAATATCATACACCTGATCGTTATACATCAAGTATTTTTTAATTGTTATTAACTTAATGAATTATCCCTCCTTTTCTTTAACAAAGTAATTAAATGTTAAGTTTTAAGTAAAAGTCTACTCAGCATTTGGATATCAGTGTATCATGAACTGTCTATCACATATGTGACACTCTTTGGCACTAGAGCACTTTATATACCAATCAACTTTCTCTTAACTTATATATATATATATATATTTAATGAATTTCTCACAAATATGAATTTCAAACACACAAGTGATTGAACAAACCACAAACAAAGGTATTTTCCATGATACACATGTTATTTATTATAATGAATGTTCACAACAATGGACAGCAATGTTTAGTGGTATTCTCCTCACTTCACGAATGATGTTCTTGATGTACTAAATTGGATGGTGTGAAGTTCATGACTCTCTTTGGTGGTTCCTTTCTTTTGGGAACCGTTTTCTCTGTTTTCAGGGAAAAAATGCAAAAAAATGCATTTCTGGCCAGTTTAAGTGTCTTTCAATATATAAATTCTGCTTTCCTAGTGCATGAGTACAATAGTGTTCCCTGCACTAGTTGTGCAGCCCCACACTTGACCTGCTTGGATGCCAAAGAGTTAAAGGAGAAACAAACCCTTAATAAAAAAATCCTACCCCCCTACCATATATAGACCACCCTCCCCCCAGCCTAGCTGCCTCCCCCCCCCCCCTGGGGAAATGCTCCATACTCTTTACTTACCCCTCAGTGCAGATTCTGTCCAGCGGAGTTCACAGGCGTCATTTGTTTCTCCTTTAACTCTTTGGCATCCAAGCAGGTCAAGTGTGGGGCTGCACAACTAGTGCAGGGAACACTATTGTACTCATGCACTAGGAAAGCAGAATTTATATATTGAAAGACACTTAACCTGGTCAGAAATGCATTTTTTTGCAGCCCCCGGTATCTGCTCACCCCTGCCTGTTGCCTCATGGTCCACATTATGATGACCATAAGATGGGTGGGCATATCAGGTTAAGATAAAGTTGTTTGGAGACCTAGCAGTTTTTATCCTGGCCACAGAAGAATCTTTGTTTCGTTTCAGACCATGTGCGGATCATTCCGACATTTTTCGTGCCATGCCGATCGGTCATTCGGTCAATCAGACAGAAGATTTGTATCAGCTAATGATAATATCTCTGCATGTATTGCCTACCTGACGATATCAATGGGTGACTGTCACTATTATATGTTGGACATAACCTTCATATGATTGCTGTCTGTGACGTAGTGGCCAGAACATCGTCTGATTTCTTCTTTTTACTATTTTATTTAATCTGAATGGTTAGTAGAAGGTTGGGAGATTGCAATGAACGATGACTATAAAGATATATCTGCACTATGCTGTGGCCAGCTTTAAGGTGTATGGCCAATTTACTTATCAAAGGTTCTCATCAACCTGAATTTATCACAGTGACTATAGTGAGAGGATCATACCATTGTACGTATTGCCTTATATACGGATTCTTAGTTAATGTTAAATCGAGATATTAAATGTATCTATCAGGGCATGAATTCTTGAGCTGACGAGTGGTGTTTACTTTTGGGCAGATCATAACATTTTCAATGTAGTAACAGGTATTGGATTTAGTCCAGGTCTAGCAACCAGTATCAACCAATCAGATGTTTCTTTCAGCCCAGTAAATGCATGATCCAAGCTGTTTGCTGGAGCAAACTATGGAGCTACATTGTTTGCCTTCCTCCATGTTTGACCCAGTTACTGAGATTTGCTGCAGCAGGATCCACAGTATGAACAGCACAACCTTTGGTCAGAATAGCACTATGTGTGTGTACATTCCCTAAGATGAAAGCTATGTTCTGTCTAAGATATGTTTGCGAGGATTCTGTTAATTTCTTGAGTAGAGATCCTATCCGCACACTGGATTATATCAATTTCTATAGCATGAAACTAATACACGAATAGCTTTGATTTTACAGTCGCATAACAGAGCCGCCATCTGCAGCAGCTGCATTTTCCCGATGATTTGCTGGACCCACAGTGACAAAATTTGTCATCTCAAATACATTTAAAATAAGTGAGAGGGAGAAGAAGGGGCATTGGAGTTCCCCCCCCCTTTTTTTCCTAAGGCCATCTGCTATACAGATGTTATTACATAGGATTACTTCAGATACAATGATAGTAGCATTTCTTCGCTTTATAAAAACCTCAACAATTCACACTTGTTTACTTGAATCTGCATAATTCCCCAGTGAGACGGCAAAATGCACCGGGGTTTCTGTTCGTTCTCACCAGCGTCCCCTTTGATCATGTCTGATGTGCTGACTTTTATAAACACGCTTAATAATGCTGCCCACAACTATCACAGGCACAGAGAGAGCACTACAAAGGAGCCACCAGAGACTCAGACAATATCCTAATCCCTCACTTTAACAGAAACCTTTCTTCTTCCTTACACATTTTATGGGACGTTATGTTGTAAACGGGGTTGAGCTGTTCTTTCCAAAGACTTTCATTAAGGAAGAGCAGACAGCTAATATGTTATTTGTCTAAAGCCAAGCAACGTTTATTCTACATATATTTCATTTGTATTTGGACAGAATTTTTCCAAAACTTATCTAGGGCTTGTCAAAGGGCTACCCTGGTAAGTAGAACATCGAGCGCCCCCATAACAACTTGAGGTGCAGTGTACAAATTCTATAAAGTACAGTTTTACCTTGATCTACTGCTTGTATGAAAGCAATACTGATTACAACATCATAACTTCCCATGCGCGCTTCAAATCTGATGTTTAAATTATGTCAGTGTTAAGCTGGCCATATACAGGGAGATCCGCTCGTTTGGTGTTGTCACCAGTGTTTTGTTTTTCAGATGTCCTGACTGTGTACATTGCTTCAAATGAAAGTTCTTTTCTTCTAGTCTAAAGGGGAGGCCTCTGGTACGGTGATCCATTTATGTGTAAAAAAGGTCCCCTGCTATTTATCTATAATGTCCTCTAATGTACTTGTAAAGTGTAATCATGTCCCCTCGCAAGCGCCTTTTTTCCAGAGAAAACAACCCCAACCTTGACAGTCTCCCCTCATAATTTAAGTCTTCCATCCCTCTAACCAGTTTAGTTGCACTTAGTCTCTGCACTCTCTCCAGCTCATTTATATCCCTCTTAAGGACCGGAGTCCAAAACTGCACTGCATACTCCAGATGGGACCTATAAAAGGGCATAATTATGTTTTCATCCCTTGAGTTAATGCCCTTTTTTATGCAAGACAGAACTTTATTTGCTTTAGTTGGTGAACCACTTCAGTAGATTGCAACTCCCCTTATAATTAAAGCTCCAAGGTGGAGACCACAATTAATAGAAGGTGAATGCCACTTCTGCTGAAAAGTGCCTCTATATTGTATTAAACTGTAACCATTAGAGGAATGGTTGTTTAAATTTTCAGCTCCAGGGGGTTCAGGGCCTCCACTGAACTCTTCAATGGCATATGGCAGATTGTGGGACTACCCCCAGGGGTTTAAAGCACTGAATGGGGGTTCTAGCACGAAGACTAGTTAGGGTGAGACTGGGGAGGTTGTTTAATTGTTGCATTATCTTGTCTTGCAGATAGAAATAGTGCCACTGTATCCGCCATTACTGAGCAAAATGCCAGCACCTGTGAGAACTCATTTGTGAAGTTAAAAACTAGGCAGCAACCTGTAAGTGTCATAGTATGACCATCATTTAGTGTGGACAAAGTGCTGTCAATTAGAATAACTGCTGAGACTCACGCAATATCATAGTATCTATTCTTCACATGGCCAAAGCCATCATATGTTTTAACACAGCACGTTAGCATTTGGTTTCCATTTGAAGTTCACTATACCGGTCTTTATTTTAATCTTTGAAGTAACCTTTAAATCAGAGCATAAGAGTGAGGATTTACTGCACTGCATGTACACGCTGATCCGTGCTTCTGCATTTATCTAACTGTTTTGGCCATGTTACAAGTTTATCCTTTGCACAATCAATCATTAGAACAGAAAGCCAACAGGGCAAGTAATAAGGCAAGGGAAGGGAGTAATGATTATCCTGACATCCCCTCATTTTTTGTTCACAAGAAGACCCACACGTACAGGAGACAACGTCCTCTAAATCCGTCGGCTGTATTTTATTTGCCTTCTGGGTCCTGAAGAAGAAGAAAGCAAATGTTCTGCAGATGTTGTATCACCTCCCATAGACACTTGCCTGCTCACTACTGTATCTTGTCTTCATAAGTCTAGCTGGCTGCTAATAGTCATGCACGTTCTATCTAAACCTATCCTACGAGTCGTACCCAGCAATGATGAAGACTGCAACTTTATTTTGATTAGCAGATGAGGTACTTACTTTGATCAGCAGATGAGGCCTGGGTATTTACAGTGATCAGCAGATGAGGCCTGGGTACTTACATTGATAAGCAGATGAAGCCTAGTTATTTACAGTGATCAGCAGATGAGGCCTGGGTATTTACAGTGATTAGCAGGTGAGGCCTGGGTACTTACATTGATCAGCAGGTGAGGCCTGGGTACTTACATTGATCAGCAGGTGAGGCCTGGGTACTTACATTGATCAGCAGGTGAGGCCTGGGTACTTACATTGATCAGCAGATGAAGCCTAGGTATTTACAGTGATCAGCAGATGAAGCCTAGGTATTTACAGTGATCAGCAGATGAGGCCTGGGTATTTACAGTGATTAGCAGGTGAGGCCTGGGTACTTACATTGATCAGCAGATGAGGCCTGGGTATTTACAGTGATCAACAGATGAGGCCTGGGCACTTACATTCTTTAGCTGGGTACTGTTACTATGGTGCAAAGGTTTCTAGTTTAGGGCTTGGGATCCGATCACTGGTTGTCAAAACTCAAAACAGTGTTAGTTTGATATGACAGCAAGTTGTTTAGGTGACCATGTACTTGCTAATCTGGTATTCCTTCCATCAACCAGGCTATGGGCCCAACAGATGGTGAGTGTAATATGGGTCTTGCATGTTTTCAGTAAGGACGGTGGTAGAGCGGAAGGACGAAGGTGGAGCGGAGCACTTCTTCTCTTCATTTCCATATCTGGTGGTGCAGCAGGTTCTAGCTGACATGCTGCATCAGCTAAATACATTTTAAAACCTGCCTGATCCCCAGTCTGACATCCATAGACCATTGACAAGCAGCTGGCCACTGAACATACACATAAAAAATCCCACTGTCAACTTGGGTAAAATCCCAGTGGGTTTCATGATTCTGGAGTTTAAGGCTCATTCTTAAGGGCCCCTGTTCACCACATCGCAAGATCGAAATACTGGTCTTTCTGGAATACTTTTAGGGATATTTAGGTCAGCAACTAAATGTTCAGCCAGATTTCACCCAAGTTGATCATGGGGTTATTTTGCATAATATTGCTGCCTTGCACTGCTGGTCCTGTGTTTGGTTCCTGCCAGAGCACAATGTATGGTCTCCCTGTGTCTTCATGGACTTGCTCTAGTTCTCCCCTCACATTCCAAAAACATTCAGCATAAAACCAATACACAAGTAGCTGAGTACTTCTTTGATTTTGCAGTGATGTAACAGAGCTGCCCCAGGTGGGACAAGTCTGATAGTTTGAAAAACTGTATTCCAGATAAACAGCATGGCACCCTAGAGCTAGGAACAGAGCGCTGAAACTGAGCATTTTTAGAACAGCAGATTGTTGCAGATAGGCTTGCAATTGTATTTATTTATACAGGTGTAGGTTATATGCCAGGTTTTCACCAAACATGATGGCATGGGTTTTCAGTCTGTCCTGGGTGCAGTGCCTATAGCGAGATCAAAATAAATGGGAGATAAAAACAACTGACAGCTCTGTGTAATATGCCATATTATAAATCAACGACAGTCCCGGTGGAGCTTACAATCAGGAATGTGTATTCTGTATAAATATACATCTGATGTCCCCCAGCCCTCTGGCAGATCTTGGGAGTACCTTCCTCCTTCCCGATCTGTGCATGCAGCAATTGGTAGGACACATACTGGGTGTAACCAGAATATTAACTTAACACTTTATTACTCAGATTCTTTAGTAACCAATTACCGTAACAGAATGCATTTTGGACTCTGGGATTAAACTGGAACGTCTGTGAAACCTCATACAAAATGGGAAGAAAAAGCATAAAGAACCTCAGAATCAAGCCCAGGTTGTGACACAGAGGCAACTGCAGAGAGGGGCACAGGGAAGTGGGGCCCAGACCTGTTATGTACCCGGGTTCAACCCCTGCACCCTCCCTCCTTCCTGCAGTGCAGTCGAACACTATTCAGTTCTGTGAAGTGATAGAGCTCAGTTCTGCTTCTAAACTGCACTGTGCACTATCACCTGTCAAAATTCTTTCTCTCCAATGTATATCCCATTCAAGAAAAACACATTTATACATTTATTTTCTTCTCTCATTGGAAAAAATAGCAGATAGAGTGTTGAGTGCAGCAAAAGGAACTGAGATACTGCACCATGGGAATGTAGATCCTTTGTATTTTTCTGGGCAGATTGGGGGTGATCTCTAGACTCCCAAAACCTGCAATGATATATTTACCATAATTTTTGCGGTGGTCATATTACCATCCGGCATTGTTGTTTGAAACCATTCCCATGTTTTAACAATAAAGCTAAAAGCAAGTCCCCCTCACCCAGTCGTTGCTTTCCATTTAAGGCAAACTAATCCTATCAGTGATTGTCCAGTCTCCAGAATGAAGAAAGGTGCATGCAAACCTTTGGGAAATAAAACGTTAAATTAAAAATGACTACTTACAATAATAAGCAGAAGAAACTAGGCAATTTAAAATACCCCAAAGGGCTGTTTAACTTTTACAAAGAAATGTAAACTCCAGCCCTTGAACAATAGGAAATGAAATCTCTGTCGAAAAAGCCAGAGGACAAGTTAAGTAATGTAAATGGCCAAGAGGGATTAAGGTGGAAGTGTAGTATGTGAACAGCTAAACAAATTACTAACACAAACCTAATGAATATTGGGTGTGGGCATCAGGGTTCTGTCAGAAATGACACCCCGACCAAAGCAGCCTAACGTGGGCTCTCCAGGAGAGGCGGGGACCTCATCAGCTTTCTAACATCTGGGATTTCAGTTCTCATTTTGGCATTCCCTGCAAGTGCAAAAAGAGGGCTGAAGGGGATTATCCTGACAATGAAGTGAGTTACTGAATCTTGTGATAATGAAAAGCAGGAGAATTCTAATTCCTTTCTATGGTCCCCGAGGTGGACGTGCGTTTATAGTTTAGCAAAAGCTGAATGTAGGAGGGAAGAACAGATGGCCTAAAATCCATGAAACAAGACACCACCTAATCCTAGGGCTGAGTACCACCATTAATCCTGGTCAGATCCCTACTGTTAGATTCTAACCACTTTCTGGCCTGCTACTGATAAGCTAGCCCATAGTTTCCCTGCTGTTGCAAAACTACAACTCCCAGCATCCCCTTAAAAGCTGGGTTCAGTCTCAGACTGGGTGTGTAGGTTCCACCAGGCCTGCCACCTCAGGGCTCACCACCTGTTGTGAACCCCCCACCCATTGCATACCTCCACCCGTTGCCTCGAACGTTGCCACAGTATTCTGCAGGAGTGGAGTGGGCCTGGATTGTTCATTAAAAGAAGTGTTTGGACACAAGTTCCTTAATGAATTACATCAATATGTGCTCCCCGTTATGTCCATTTTAGGGCACCCCACACTTGCAGGTACCTTTTTTAAATGACCCCTGAAATATTTGTATTTGAGCATTTTATTATAGATAGGCTAATCCGATTTGTTATCAGTCTTGATTTATCCTTTACCTGACTCTCTTTATGTTTACAGCACTAATGCAACATTTTCCAACATTTTGGAAATTGAAAAAGGGATAAAAAGATTTGCTACTTACCGTGTTCATTTTACAAAATTTGGCAGTTTATGGAAGTTTGAACACATTTCTGTGTTATTACAGTTTTGCTAATGAAGGTGAATTGCCCTTTAAGCTGCAAGTTTCAGTTTCCCCAAGAGACCTGCTCATCCTAAATTGTTACAATTGCTTCTTTGCTTATCTTAAATTGTTACAAATGTATCTAAGTGCACCTGCCACATAATCTGGGCTCTCTTAAGTTTTAGAAACTTTCTATGTTTTTCTGGCTGTTCAGTGCAGGAGTCAAGTCGGGACAATTCAGTAACAATATGGGACTGGGGGTTAAGCTGTCAAAAACAGGACAGTTGGGAGGTATGACTAATGCCTAGGGTCACTTATATTGAACTAGAAGAGTAGTTGTGATATTTAAGATAAGCTTTGCATTATTTATTGGTAAAATAGATAATCTCACTGTAAACAGATTAGCATCTCTGAATTCTTTCCTGGTTCATTGATGACCTGCACTGACATCGAACTCTGTTTAGACAGCAAAAAATATATATATCTGGCCTGTGCTTTCAATGCAAAATGTTTAAAAATCAGTATACTGTGTGTTCAGTCAAAACATACAATTATTATGGTGAGGGTTAAGTTCCAAGTGTTTTCAATGGGTCAGTGGCCTAAGTAGAGCTTTCTGGGCCCTCAGAATTCCCAATGGATTAGCATTGTAGCTAACACATCTTGCCTGCCACTATACTCCGCAATCATTCCCAAGGTGTAACTTCCTTTTCATTATGTACTTAGTGTGTCCAGCAACTTTCCCTGCTGATAACTCATGCTTCAGAGTTGGTGTCAGGATTTGTAGTCAGTGTCTCTGCTAGGTGGCAAATCCAAAGAAAACAGAAGGAAGGAAAGAACAGCTGAGAGAGATTATTTTACTTGGGGTTAGTAGTTTATAAACTGTTATTTTTATAAATAAATTGCGCTGTGCTCTCCCCAAGGAATCGAACCGAGATTGGATGCACTTGCAAGAGTCTCTGCCCAAGAAAACGAACAGCTATTACTATTACAGCAAACATTTAACTTCAGGGGCCCCCAAAACAACAAAATGCAAAGTAACACAAACTGGAAGAACACATGGCAGCGTTTCAGAGTCAGTTCAATAAAATAATGATTGTTATACAATATTCCTTCTTTGGTACATGGCAAATCAGCATCAGCTGGGAACTGCATTAATGGCTAAACTCACTGCAGTCCCACTGGTGAGTCTACAGTGTATTTGTAAGATAACTCAATATCAGAGGTGTTCAGCTCCCCCCATTTATAGTCCAACAATTGGTCAGGCCCTCCAGCAAGGTCGCAATTATATCAAACCATGGTTATTAAAAGTCAATCTTCTACTGTTGGTTGGTATTCAGTTTAGCCCCGCAATTTGGGAAACACTGCTCTCGACCCCTTTAGTTTAGTAGATGAAGCTGTAAAAGAGAGACGTTTGTCAAGTTTAACAGTTTGCCCTGTTGCACAGCCCGTTTAGGATTTTTGGAAAAGGACTTAATAAGAACAGAGCAGGAGTGAAGGGGACCATTGTATTTTCTGGGAAAATAGAGCCCTGCACCACAGTGTTGACCTACCTACCTCTTTTCTGGTCCATTCAGATATTAGGGTTTTTTACCCTAAATTTTAACCAAAATTTTACTTTTACAAATTGGGAGCATGTGCACTTTCTACTTAAACAATAGTCTGCCTCTCCTGTAGGTGCACCCCTTGAGATAAGAGCCCCAACTTGTTGTGAGACAACATTTAGGAACAATGGAATTCCACCTGTATCTGAAGATTCGGCACTAATAATGGCCGATGTCCGAGTTGTTTCAAAGGAGCCTGATCAAAATTTTCCAGCCAGCCAAACGATGAGCTGTCCGATATCCAAGTCTTCTGCCAATATCGGTCGGCTTGTCTTCCACCATACACTCACCGAATATCGTACGAAAATTAATTTGGTACAATATTATCTGTGCATCTATGGTCACCTTTTGGCAAAGTCCTTGGCCACGAGAGATCCTCCATTAGATATTAGTGGGCTTTGAGATGTGGACTAATACTCCATGGCATGCTTTTTGTTGGTTGGACATTTTAAGTTAGGTATTTATTGAGTGCTAGTGATTACAGTAATTGCAAAATTACAGTATGTATAGCAGGGTGCCACCAAGGAGAAGGAAGAAGGAGAAAGAACTTGGTGTTTCTCAACTATCTGCCTTTCACCTCTTGCCAGTCCTTGAGCAAATGATCAACCCAGGCTGGCTTTGTAATACTTTCTGGGCTTTATTCAGCTTCATGCATAAAGACCTTGCTCCTTTGCAGTGAAGTAAGTACTTGAGTATCATGGCCAACAGAGCCAAGGGGACCTACAATAGGAGCAAAAGATGATCTAGAACAAGATCATGTCATGACTAAATATGCTGCTTAACAATCTCAATAAATGACAGAATACATTTTAGCAGAGGGGTTAATTTGCTGTTCTAAGCACTGTGCCTCATAGATTTGGCATCCAATGACTAAATGCAATTTGTGAGTTGTCTCTATTTCGAGAGAGTTCATTTATTGCTTTTAAATAATGTTGCCCTCGTGAGAGAGAGAATATAGTTAGAGAAGAGGCAAGCGTGTGCCAAACAATGCTTTTACGCCTAATATAACTGTTCTTGTGTATCAAGCACCACAAATCCTCACCAAATACTCATTATATCAGGTTTTGTTCGGCTGTAAACAGAGTCTCCTGTATATACTATCCAGCTGGCCTTAAAATGCTGCTTATCTCATTTAGTATGGGAGTTCTTGACTTATTAAAAGTCTTTAAGAATTACTGCCTCTCAGCACAGACATTGGCTGGCTCTCTTGCTATATGTATCATTTTGTTCTCGGTTTTTGTTCTGTCATATTACAAGATTTCTCTTATTTGCTATTGTCCTGAAACTTCAGAAACTGAGAACAATCACATTTTTAATAGTTCCACATACACAATGTTTAGAGGACAGAAAAGAATGACCCACAATTTGCACCACCCCATTAGTCATTCAATGAATCCCATGACAGGAAGTGAAACATAAAACGTAACCTTTATTAAATTACTTAAAAGTGACCAAGGTGAAAAATTCACAAACAATTAAAAATACAAAAAGGAGGAGCCCATCAAAAGCTTCATGTAGTGTCATACCCCCAAAAGCTCTAATAATCGATCGTGTTCAATCTATCAGGATCACATAGAGCAAATCCTTCATGGGGTAGACTGTTTCAAGTCCTGTGCATGATAGCTCCAAACAATTACAGTGATATTAGGTACCCAAAGGGTTACTACACTTGTATGTGCAGATGTTTTCAAATGAGCAAATGGTTGTGGGCAATGCTACAATTGCACCCACATTGTAACCGCAACCCCTCTACGTGACAGATATATAGTGGCAAGAGATCTGTCTTCGAGGGTTACATACTCGGCATTGCCCCAGTCTAATCACTGTATTGTCTTAAGCCTGCCCTTTCACCGTACACCCCCAGCGTTCCTGGCGGGTCTTGTGAAAAAATATATATATATATTTTGCGGCGCTAGTGTCATCAAACTATCCCTCCTCGGTATACCCCCAGCGTTCCTGGCGGGTCCGAGGTAAGGTAAATTACGGCGCAAAAAGACTTTTAATAAAGCTGATGTTCTGCCTGCCTAATTGAACTAAAATAATTGAGAGGCGCCTGACGCGCGTTTCACTCGCTCTGCGAGCTTTGTCAAAGGCAATCTCCACATACACAAGTCGAGTAGTGGAGGATTCATAGGTATACTTGTATATGTAAAAATACCTGCTGGGCACTGGAACAATGATACTGCCAGTCTTACAAATCAATATTTTCTTTTGTATTTTTTTTTTTTTAATTTATACAGAGGGTTGTTTTGCTTTCACACTTACTAACTCCCCTGTAATTAGCTGAGTTGGTATAACTAGACGTAATGAGCTCTGCATAATCAACCCCCCTCTCTTCACCCCTTTGTTTTGGTTTACAGATAAGCAGGAGTCCATTTTGCTGAGGGGTTAGCTGTCTTCTAGTAATCTAATAATCTACCCTAAAAGAACCAGTAAGAAATATGGAGTATCTTTAACGTCTTATTTTCCCCTTTTAGCTCAAGAAATAGCAAAAACTATAATTCACTTATTAATTCACTTCCTGTCTAAAACAATAGACAAAAAGTATATTCTATTCATTGTACTCATGTTGAACTCGTGGTGAACAAGGGTATAGTCTGGACCTTTAAGCCCCATTTCTTATATGAAACAGAAGCTTCTTTTAACAAGATTGTCAAGCCAAAGGGCCTGGGTATAGAAGGATATGATGATGACTATCATTTATAAATATCCAGGTTTTTTTTTCCAGTTTAAGTCTTTACGTTCTTTAATTGGCGCACTGGGATTTCTGGATACAGCCAATGTTTGGAAATGGTGAGCTTGGCTGCTCAGAAGATTAGTATTCATTTCTATTGTTTGTACATTCCTCCCATATTCGAAAGGTTAAATGATCCTGGGGACCAAATGGCATTGTAATGTTGTCAGTTCTGTATTGTTTATAGGGAAGTAAGCAGCATCTAATTGCAATAATGTACCCCCTAGGGATTTTCTCCTATAACAACTTCTTTTCCTATTAACATTAAGCCTTCAGTACTCGCTAGATACCAAGTTTGTTCCCTGCTGTAGTTGGCCATGCCATGGTCGGAGCAGTTATTGCATATTCAGTCAAGAGCACATTGTCGAAACATGCAGCAAACATATGCAAGAGGGAAGTTAGTATGCTCAAATGCTGTCACCCCCACACCCTGTAATTCAGGAGAATTATTATTGGCTAAAGGGAAAGGAAAGTCACACTTTTGGTGGCAGATATCAGAACATCTTGCTCTGATGTGTTACATACAACCGGTAACCACAGAAATGTTCAGCGCATAATAGCTAACAGTTACAGCAACTGCGTCTAGTCCATCCGTACAATATAGTATAGATATAGCACTGACTTACTTCTAGATTTCAGTTTATTACATTATTACTTCACGATGCATCGTCCCAGTCTCAGACAACCAACATGGCCATATTTACTCGATAAATTGTACCTTCCTCTCATTTGGTTGATTTTTACCCTACTGCCCAACTGTTTAGACATGTATATCATTTCAGGGGGGCAGTTGGGCCAGATCATACCGTGATCCTATTGGCCTACAGCTGGTCTGTCCAGGCTGAGAATTCCTGCTGATACCCCTTCTTGTCAGGTGACTAGATCACTGAGAAGGGAAGATCCCTACAATTAGCACTGCTAGACTTTCATGAAAAGCTTGAAACAAATGTTAATCCCAAGAGAAAGCAGGTTAAAAAAATGGATTTTGTATTTTTAGTGTTAGCAGCGGCTCATAAGTCCATTGATCTTTATTGAATCAAAAATGAACCTCCTATCTTGAATGATATACTTTCATATTTAAGGTCCCTAGCTCTCCAAGAGACATTTGAATTTAGATATGACACTCTAAAGATGAGCACAATTTAATAGATAGTTGGTCTGTATACATAGACAATTTACATCCTAAAGATAGAAAAGAAATTCAAAAATGTAGTTCCAATTCCTAAACATCTTTGTACCCTGTTTTTTCTTGTCATTGTTTTTCTTTGATTTTGTTCCAAACAGAGAAAGTTGTTGACTTTCAACAAAAAATTTGCAATAGTTATTGCATGTTATAATCAGGGTCGGACTGGGGGTCCCAGGGCCACCGGGGCTGCTTTCTTGGGTCCCCTGCCCCAGGCGCAAATCATATCCTAAGGACCCTTTGCACTGCAGTTCTTCTTATTTAGTAAAAGTAGCACTGACTTTGCATTGTGCTAACGTTCCCATGAGTACACGCATAGTAGTGCATTGGATAAATAGCTTCATATGATACAGGCACCTTTGTGCTCAGCACTGTTTTACTCATTGTCCAGATGCAGGTGTGACCATAAATATTAAATGGCTTAATGAATAAATCACCCGTTTTAAAACTGACCGTGCTGTGGATGGTTTCCAGCAATGAAGAGTACATTCCACCCCTAGAAAGTAACTATGAGCATTAAAATGTGTAATAAAATAGGAGCCAGAAAAGTATTGTTATTTATTATATAGCACACATTGCATGCAGGAATTTCCAGTAGGCTTGGACAGCAGTAAGTAAGAGATAGAAAAAGAGAAATGAAATACAAATACATTATTTAAAAAATAGCTTTTTTTTTGTAACTGTACAATCATGTGACTTGTGGACTACAACAGCAGCTTCAGTCAAGCACAGTGGTTCCTATACATTTGGGAGCGGAAGGGGGCTAAGCCTGAAGAGAGGGTGAGAATTGGGAAACTGTCCTAGTAGATACACCCAAAAGCCCAGATTGAAGATCAGTTAAGTGCATAGACATATGCTGTCCTAGATATTCATGAAAATATGACTGAAAGACTGCTACACTTATCTATTCCTATATCTCTACTCATTTCATGAGCTAAATGGGGCCTGACCAAAGCTGGGGCCTTCAAAGGGAACCCTGACCACTAGTCTAGCAGTATCTGGACAATGAAGGAAAGGTAGGAAGGGATGGTATGAGGTTTGCATTGGAGAGATGATACCATTTACATATTGTCCATGTAGATGGTGATCTAATATATCATGTATGGTGCAGACTGCTTACATGTAGATGAAATGCTGGCATGTGAAGTCTTGGTTGGCTTATGGCACCCTACATGCACCTTATCAGTTCATTGTTTGACTTTGGTGGGATCTTCCCAGAGGTTGATCTGGAAATTAATAATTTTGGGTCCTCAACTGTGCCCAGATGAACATGCAAAGCAGTTGAAAATCAACCACATTGCCCCAAAAAACCCACTTGTGTTTGTTGCCAGCCTAAGAAACACAAAGGTAAATTGGTTATTTGTAGCTTTTGCATCTTTGTGATTAGCACAGGTGGAAGGGGGTACAGTCTTCATATCTATTGCCTTGATTCGATTTTCTATCTTAGCTTCAGAAACTGGAAACATCTGCATGCTGTATGTGGCCCTCAGGCCATTTTCGCTCTCTCTATTATTCCTAGCTATCTAGTTTCATATAGTGAGCGAGCAGGCAGATTTTGTAGAGCTCCATGCAATTCAATATATGATGCTTTAAAGTTCAGCGAGGATCAGGGGAATCATAAGAACATCCAAAAAAAGTAAAGCAACCGGTTAATGGTAACATTTCTGTAGCACTGCCTTGTGCCATTGGTATCTGCTTCCAATATCATTTTGATTTGACTCCATCTGCTGCTTATCAGTTGGTCTTAAAACTTCACATCACCTCTTATTTGACGCGTGACAGTTATACACATCACAGCTCATACAGTCTAAATAAATGAAAAGGATATTGTACATAACTGCAGTATGGTATTGGAGGGGGTCAAGTACATTATAGAGCTGAAGACCAAAAGCAACTAAATGAAGGCAGAATTTTAGTTGGCCAAGTTATGTTGTAGGTGTATGATAACTTTAAATATTATAAGGGTTATAAACTACTCACTAATAGGGTTTCCCACATAAGGACTTCCCTTGAGATTAGAAGAAAGGGGGCTCATTTGCAAAGTGTAGCACAGGGTGCAAAGTCAAAAAAAAAAAAAAAAAAGGGCACAGCCCTGCTGCACATTTTGCACCATGAACCTGCACTCCACCCAAAAAAAAAAAAAAAGGAATAGAAAGAAACCCTGTCTATAACAATTACTTGGTGTCTGGTGATAGATTCAACCCCTATTCTTTTAGTTCATCAACGATAATATATGAAAACCAATCACTTCCTGAATCAATTAATTCCAAGCCAATTCATAAATAAATAAATATAACGTGCAAATAAGTGCATATACCCAATAATGGTAACAACCAGTTCATTGACAATTCATGATTGGACTCGAATAAATTAAGTTAAAAAACACCAAAATTCATTAGGAAGTGGGACACCACAAAGAGGAGGCAGGACAAGGTAACCAGGACTGTGGCCTTGTAAATTAACTTGCCCTTATCTTGTTGGAGACTAAGTTAAACCTGAAAAGCCACAAATCACTGGCCCCTTGGAATGGAAAGAAGATTGCGTAGATAGAAAGTCGACCGTAGCAACAGTGGATGAACCCAGCCCAATTAAATAACCCAAAGATAAAAGTTTGTTAAAAACCAGAGAAATTAAGCAGCTCGCCAACGCTCGTTTCGCTTAACAGCTTTATCAAGCGAAACGTGAATCTATCACCAGACACCAAGTAATTGTCATAGACGGGGTTTCTTTCTATTCCTTTATTTTTTTTTTGTGCACTGATTTTCAAGACGGTTGTCAGCCCCTGATTGTGACTTTTGAGAATTTGTTACTTATTGTGATTAAAGAGTCCTTTCCTTTTAATTCATTCCTGCACTCCACCCATCATTACATCAATGTTTTAATTCATCGCAATCCATTAAACACAGAGTAAGTGTTGTAAGTGCTGGGTAAATAAGCACTATGGGGAGGTCACGTTGCACCCCTCAGTGCTTTAGCACTTTAGTCTGTTTTTTTTTTTTTTTTTTAAAAGGTAATGCTTTATTCAGTTAAACACATAAAACATTCACAAACAGTAAACAGTGTTGAACAATTTTGTGTCATTACAATTATTATATCATGCTTGGTACATGCTTGTTCTCTCTTTGCATAACAACCTACTATGCTGTCTATATGAAACATCCAGTTATACCTTGATTGCAGACCCGGGCCCGACTCCCACCAGGGGCTCCATATTTTATCAAATGTACGTGATGTACCTCTAGTTTCATGCGTAAGCTTAATCATGGGAATGGCCTCGTCCACTAATTTTATCCAGGAGTCCCTGGTGGGAGGGTTGGGTCCCATCCAATGCATAATAACACATTTCTTAGCATAGTATAGCAAGGCTCGAAACCTAGCTCTTACATGGGCAATGGGTACTAATTGAGTCTGTGCTTTTTAATGTCAGAATTCTCCTTTCAGAATAGGGGTAAGTGTACTGTTAGAAATACATTCAATACAAGTTGATCCAGGGACTGGTCTGTTTCACATGTTGGCGTTACGCTGGCCATACATGATTAGTTTTGACCATTCTGGCTGACCATCTTGACATATATGCTCAGTTGGGGGCTGTTCATAATAATAATTCTACAATCTTGGTGGATCAAGGATTAACTTGATGGAAAATGTCCATTGGTTGGCCAAAAAAAAAAGTGAAGAAGAGCCACATTTGCAGCTCTTCTTTGTCTCCTGCTGTTCTAGTTCTTGACTAGAATGCATAGAGCTATGGAAAGATGGCCATACATATGTAAAGCTCTCTCTTACAGTATCCATGGCCAACTGGTAAGACTACCTCATGGGTCGGACTATGTACTGACATCTTTAGGAAGAAGTATTTTTTTCAGATGGAGCTTGAGATGGTTTTCTTTTCCTTAGAGGATAATATAGCTCAAAATGTTGTATTTTATTTACTGTGATGTCCCATCATAGCACATAACATCCCCATCATGGTACAGCCGCACCATTCTCTGTAAAGCAGTGGCTTCTAGCTAGAGCTCATGCCATGAACACTGAATATTATTCAGAGATGGTTGAATTGAGAAATTCATAATTTGTCATATTTTTCTTACAGAAACAATCACAAGTGCTTTATTGCATCTGGACATGAATGACTTTGTTATCCAAACAAGCCTAAATGACAGAAACCGCAATTTTATTGGTCCAGTTTCTGGCTCAGTTAATCTGGAAGCCAATTGGTGCAAGCACAGTGGAAACCCTGGCTCCCCTCATACTATACCTAAGATATTAATCGATGTAAGAGGTGGTGTAATGCAGGTGAGTGTATCAAAGGGCATGAGGGAGCAATTCTTTCTCTTTCTTTCTTTCTTTCTTTCTTTCTTTCTTTTTCTTTCTTTCTTCCTTTTTCTTTCTTTTTTTCCATGTATCCTGCAGTGAAAAGATTGTTTTATTTTCTGCATATTTGTTCATTATTTCTGTTTTCCTGCCTTTAAAAATGATATTGTTTCTATGTGGCGCCGCTCAGTTGCGCTGGTTTTAACAACTTCCCTATATTATGAAGATTGCTCAGAGGATCTAATAATTCTTATGTTTTTAACATTTCTCATGAACTATAAATGAGATATTGCCAAATAAAATAGATAATCAACATGAATAAGTGCTTTTTGGCTAAGGCCCAGATTTTACTGTCTCTACAGCAGTCTTTTATACCTTTTGTATTCCTAATCATTTCCCCCATTTCTAGGTTTTCTGGGGTCAAGAGAACCTGAACTGTTTAACTCTTTTGAATGAGCTTTTTCATGAATACCTGAAGAAGGATTCCAGATGTAGCACCATGAGTAATAATCCCGCTTTGCCTTCCGTCTCCTCTGCTGTTGGTAGACCTCAGACCTCAAAGACAGAACACAGTTCTGATGACTTAAGGACTGGCTTTTTTCAGTATATACAGGACACAGGTAAGATTAACTGACCTTTCAAAGTGTGTGTCATTAGTAAATGTTGAGGATATTATAAAGTTTTAAAAATAAAACTTTTGGAATATGAGGGGTTGCACTATTGCTTTCATTGTTTTCAAATGACCTCAAGCTATTTTCACCAAATATTACTACTCTCCAGTTTAGTTTCCCACATTCCTCTGCACCACCACTATTCTCTTTAAGATACTTGTTTGTCTTACTGCTAAATGCCTTTCTTGCCTCTTTTATGTAACCATATTATATTATGAAAAGTTTTACATCCTATACATTGAATTAAAACTGGTATAATTTGAATTCCCCAATACCCCATTGTCTTTATGATTTACAAATGTTTTTGTTCTGTTGTTTGTGTGATGTCTGTAACAGCCTTAAAAGATTCATCATTAATGCGCCATGAAGGGCAATAAAGCCTAAAAGGGATCAGTTTAAATGTATTCTACAACTCCATTATACAGATTATTTTGATTAGACAGTGCATCTGAAATTTACAGATTTACATCTTTTTATCTAAAAGACTACTGAAACCCTTTTTAACTAGTAATACAGCATAGTAAATACAAGAGGTCCTCTGCACTCAACCATTATCAATATATCAACATTTTGTGCCTTAAGCTACTAAAAATGCCTTACCCTTTAAACAAAACAGGGATTGTTTGTCCATATATTGCAATATATTTAAGCTGGCCAACTACGTCAAAGTCACCCCTGGTATGGCCAGTCCTACACTCAACTTTCATCTGATCGATTTAGAATTCTATATGTGGTTGGCTTGTTGTATGGTATCCATCTGTTTGGCCCATGTATGGCCACCCGAACTCTGCCCCAGTCATGTAAGACCATGTGCCATGAGCAAAATCACACCCTCAAAGAAGGTGCCGCAGTCAATTTTCCCAAGCACAATGTCAGATTTAAAGTATGTTTATGAGACTTTCTTATGTAAAATAGAAATTGTGCAGTGTAGTGTAAAGCACAGCCATTGATTCACTTTGATTGTAAGGCCTGCCATCATTCCTATTACCCCCAGGGTTGCCTTTGAGTGATGGCCACTGGCTTATGGTCTCAAAACTGCTCTGTAACTTCCCTCTCTACCCAGAGTGGCAGGGATTGAATAAAGGATAATAAAGTAGTGTAAACAGTGTTCCAGCCTATCAGAAAAGGGAGCACTTAGGCTATAGTGTGATTCCCATCTCAGCCAGGAATATATTGGGTTCACTTTAAAATGCCTTTGCTATCTGACACGTTATTTATTTTGCATCTGAAAATGCCAAATATTTTTAATTACATGATATCTTTTTCCCAGTCATATTTTCCAAATCCCAACTCTCATAAGCGCAGCATTGTTCTGCAAACATAGATCATTACTCTAATCCATGATATCTGTTGACATGTTGAAGAACATTTGGGGAGCATTAACACATTTTTTAAGTAAAACCTCACAATATCTCTGTTCTTAATATTCTGTGAGAGGACAGAACCACCAGGAACTGGATTCTGGTCTTGCACTCTTCCTTTTCCATAATGAAGATATCATTTGAACACATGTTAAAGGGATTCTGTCGTGATTTTTGTGGTGTCGTTTTTATTTCTAAATTACATTATTTACACTGCAAATAATTCACTCTACAATATAAAATTTAATTCCTGAACCAACAAGTGTATTTTTCTAGTTGTAATATTGGTGTGTAGGCGCATCTCAGGTCATTTTGGCTGGTCATGTGCTTTCAGAAAGAGCCAGCACTTTAGGAGGGAACTGCTTTCTGGCAGGTTGTTGTTTCTCCTACTCAATGTAACTGAAGGTGTCTCATTGGGACCTGGATTTTACTATGTGCTGTTCTTAGATCTACCAGGCAGATGTTATCTTGTGTTAGGGAGCTGCTATCTGGTTACCTTCCCATTGTTCTGTTGTCAAGCTGCTGGGGGGGGAGGGGTGATATCACTCCAACTTGCAGTACAGCAGAAAAGAGTGACTGAAGTTTATCAGAGCACAAGTCACATGACTGGGGGCAGCTGGGAAACTAACAATATGTCTAGCCCTATGTCAGATTTCAAAATTAAATATAAAAAATCTGTTTGCTCTTTTGAGAAAAGGATTCAGTGCAGAATTCTGCTGGAGCAGCACTATTAACTGATGCATTTTGAAAAAAAAACATGGTTTCCCTTGACAGTATATCCCTTTTAAATATCCTTCTGCTGATGTTTCGCATCTGGAGGGCACTCATGCAGGCAGCCATTAAATCTTACTTCCTTCTACTTTCTGCCCATATAAATGAACAAACCCCCACAAAGCAGCTTTGCAAACTGGGGTGATGTCTATCAGTTATTTTAAGCCTCTCTTCTATTTATAGAAACATGTACTCTTCATTACTTCATTTTCCATTATTCCATTCCTTTACATCCATTTATCTTTGCGTTCATTTGACAGATGCCCAGAGAGTGCCAAACGCCTATGAAGTTGTCTTTTATAATGAGACAGAAGATAACCCTGGGATGATGCTCTGGAGATATCCAGAACCCAGGGTACTAACTCTTGTAAGAATAACACCAGTTCCCTTTAACACAACCGAAGATCCTGATATCAGCACAGCTGACCTTGGAGATGTACTTCAGGTAAGTGTGTTTATATCTTTGAGCTGCATCCTGATGGCATCCAATTTTTACTTGATTACAACTGGTTGTTCCTTACCAAGATGTATGTTCAAGGGCCTGGTGCCTAAATCCATTGCATGCATTGAGTTGCCCTGCACGTGGTGTCCATGTCCATGGTGTAATTTGGCAAGAAGTATCCAAGCTTTTGCTTTCAACTTTGTCTATTATATACCAAAGCTGTGCACACAGAGACTTAAGGTGGCCATAGTCGTAACAATTATGATCTTTCTTGGAAAAGATATTTCCAAGGAAAATTGTTAATTTCAATACACACGTGTAGAGCTGAATTGTCAGATATACAGATAGAAACAATATAATTCTACCTGTATCTGACAATTCAGCACTTAACAATGGCTGATGTTTGGGTGCCTTCAAAGACACCCAATCAAAATTTTCCGTCCAGCCCGATCAGCGAGCCGACCGATATCCAAGTCTTCTGCCGATATCGGTCAGCTCTTTTCCCACCATACAACACCGAATATCGTACGAAAGTTGTTTTCTTATTTTGATCTGTTGTGGGTTTGCAAATTGCTTTGCAGTTATGGAGTAGTCTCCAGTAACAACTATGGAATTTACATTACAAGCAAATGTGTACAACTGAATTCACAGATACACTTTATAAAGTTACATTCTGCCCTCTTTGGTTTAAAATGGCAGCTTGCTGCCAGACCTAACAAAGGATGAGGAGGTTTAATAGAATTTTGGTTTCATGCAATGGCATTCCTTTAATTAGTAACAATTTCACCAAAGATTTGTGCAAAGGGACAGAAAGGTCAAAAAGGGCAGCAGCTGAGTGTCAACTAAGCTGGTTGCGTTTCGCACGAGAAAAGCTTATGTAAATACAAAAATCACTATGAAGTTATTCGGTCCAGATGAGAAGCGGGAATTGACGCTCTTTGAACGAATTCATATTGGCGTTTTACAAAGTAAAGTCTATATTCCTTTAAGAAGTGATAGATTTTATCACTGTGTATCTGTGATGGCACAAATGTGTTGAAACGTTTGGAAATATTATATCGCTCTCCAGCAAATACAGTGATTTCTTTGTGAAGGCCAAGCTGATTGGGTTTCTGGTGAATGGATTAAGTAATGCATCAATCTGATTTGAATTATATGTTAGTAGGAAATCCCCATTAGAAACATGCTATAATGTCATTATATTGCGCATGCAAGACAGTGAGATCATGTCAGTACTCTGCCAAGGTCTCTGCCCTCTACAGTGGGACTCATTTTACCTCCTTTCATTCAAGTCATTAGCGCAAATAGGTAGAATTCATCTGTGCTTTTGATATAAGCCAGTGATCAAAGGCTTGTAGGAGTGTTTTTTATCAAGGCTCGTTAAAGGAATTTTCTAGAATCCGGGAACGCCTCTCAGTCTCAAGAGACTTTAACTTGATTTCAGTCTTGTATTTTAGGGGTAAAGATTTGAGAATCCATTTTATACATGCTTTTTGTATTCATAGAATGTATTGAGAGCACTGATTACTTGCATTATATCCCTGATCATATCAGGGTTTGATATGTTGGTTTTATGGGGAAGATATATAGTATTGCGGCAGGCCATTTTATCAGTGCATTGCTTTAAGGTTAAATGCAATGAAATTTCACCTTCCTGCTTGACAGTTCCTACATTCCTGTTCATTTTCCTAAGCCATTCTCTCTCTAAAATATAGTAACCAGAGGCTTTTTTTCAGATGTAGTAGTTCATGGGATCACTGGTTGCCCCAGGATTTAGCAGAGGCCCAGACTGTTAAGCTCATTTAAATATATTTATTATGATAACTATAATTCCTAAAGTTTATGGGGCCCCTACGATTAATTTGCTCTGGGCCCAGGAGCTTCTAATTACGCCAGAGTGCATGTCGGCACTAAGGACTCTCCTGGGCAGGACATTTTACTATTCAGTGGAACCTGTATTTGCTGTCTTTTGGGTCTGCTAATACCGTTTCTATACATTAATGGAAAAGCATCATCTGCTCTTGATCACAAGGTGTTGTTCTATTGATGGAGTGAGCTACATAGGGAAGCTGTGGGTGCTGAATGAGTCTTCATACGTTTATAAAATAAAGCTAATATTACCCCTGTACGATCAGAACTTTGTTATACTTCTACATTCTTTTGATAGTTGGTATTTTGCTGCAACAGAGCCTTTATTTATTTATGACAGCACAGGTATACGATCTATTATTCAGAATGCTCGGGACCTGGGGTAAGGGATAAGGAATCTTTATGTCATTTGGATCACCGTACCTAAAAATTATATAAACATTTTGATAATTTGAAGCTTTCTGGATATTGGATTTTCACATTAGTGATTGAACACCTGTGGTATGATGCAGAGCAATAAAAAAAGGAGCCACAATTAAAACAAAGCCCTAAGTTTTCTGGAAAACGTTTCACCACTCATCCGAGCGACTTCTTCCATTCCATGGTAGGGAATTCCCTGGCATTTGAACCGTTAAGGTTAGTCACAGACATCCAGTCACAATGGTTCCATGGAACTTATTTGGTTTGTGTTGGCTGAAACTCACAGATGTGGGAAAGTGTAGTCTAGTCACAATGGTATCATGATCCTCATAGAGTCAGATGCTCATTTTCAATGTAGATGACTGGAAGTGTTAATTGTTGTGAAACTGTGAGGGTAAGGATGTCAAAGTGTCATTGTATGTGGATGACAAGCGTTTTGTCACAGGCCCTTCCTCTTTTTTCTTCTCGGTCCAAAATATGCACATTGCATTCTTCTAAACCAGGGGTGTCCAAACTTTTGTCTCACAGGGCCACATTGGAAAAATAAAAATTGTCTGGGGCCACACATGAAATACACAAACACGTTTGATTTGTAAAAGTAAAGGAAATACACAGAAAATAACTACAATGCCAGTTGGATGACCAGATGGAGCTATACACTGGAATATGGGACACCTGGATATTAAATAGACTTATTATTATATTACTAACTGGGCAATGGGCAGAGTCCCCCCATCTCCTATATCCTATGCAACATGACGTTCCCTCTGGAACCAAGCTGGGCCACATTCATATGCATCCTGGGCCGCATGTGGCCCTCGGGCCGCAGTTTGGACACCCCTGTTCTAAACAGGTCCCTTAAATTAGATGTAGGGTGTTGAGTTGTGTTTGGTGCTGCGTAGTCATTTTGCAACACTAGATTTTTGTTCCAACATTCATCCATAATAGTTTCTGAAGAGCCTCGGAAGACAGTGATGCTCTGGAACATCAAATCAATGTGTGTTTGCTTGCACAGCTGAGAATGTTCCTGTGTTTGTCTGAAAAATGGCCCTTATGGAAGCGAGAGCGCTACGACTCGAGTTTTTGCTTCAACTATTGTTATTTGTGTGGAAATTGGAATCGGATGAACCGTTCCATGCTTGAGGCTTTTCATATGTGTTTTTTGGTTGAACCTGTATTGCAAATAATTGACATTGCAATGGCATATCTTCTGCAGGTAGTCACTGAAATGCATTCGTAATCCAGAAAACAATAAGTTATTTACTGAAGCCCTGACAAAAGAAGATGATCACAATTTCGCTTTACTGGCTCAGCAACAACTTAGTGGCATTGCGTTATCACATATTTGCCAAGAGGCATTTCCGCATGCACCTACAGTCCATACTAGCCCATTCGTAATGGCCTAAGTCCCTACTGGCTCAGTGACTGTTCCCCATTGCTTCCTGCCCACTGTCATTTCACTAGGGCCACTGGCTTGGTGGCATTGCTTTAGTCAATAGCTGCCAGATTCTACCCGACTTAAGCTGGCCATAGATGCAAAGATCCGATCGTACGATCGACTTTCCCATCTCCCGACCCGCCACTAACCATTCAGATCAAAGTCTTACCAGTCAGATTAGTTAAAGAACAGATCAGCAATGTTCTGCCCCTGACAGCAATCGTACGATATCTATGTCCAACCAAAGCTAGTGACAGTCTCCCACTGAAAATCGTACGATCGGCAATACACGCAGAGATATTATCGGCATCCGGCAGAAATTTTCTAGCCTGTCCGATCGACCAAGCGACGATCTCCGCCGGATGAAAAATGTCGGGACTCTCCACACACGGTTTGAAAATCGAGGATTCGTATGATCAGATCTTTGCGTCTATGGCCAGCAGCTGGCCATAGATGTTGAGATTTTTAAAAGATCTGATCCTCATCGTGAGACCACGATTTTCTCGGAACGATCATACGAATTGACCATCAACTAAAAAGATCAATTTGCCAGGAAGCTGCCTGCTTGGCCCTGCAGACATAGATAGATTGCACTGACAAAATTTTTTTAACCTGGCCGATCAATTTCCAGATGTTGGCCGAAAAATTGTAAGATGTACGATCGTTCGAATCCCACTAACCGCACAATAATTTCGAAGGATTGGTCGGACTTCACTAAAATCGGTCGTTCGGCAAGAAGAATCGTTGCTTCTATGGGGAGCTTTAGCCTCCAGAGGAATGTGCTAGGGTATATGTTAAGTTAGTGATAACAATTTTCATACTGTTTGCCTACCTGTTCCCTTTAAAACCAAAATTGCATCCTGCCATGAGCTTAATATTAATTATATGGAGTAAAGAAAACGTCCTTGAAAGGAAAACTGCGTATCATCAGTGATCTTCAGACCCCACAGGAGTTACTTATTTCCAATTTACATTCTGATTGTGCAGTATATAGAAATGTTTTCTTTTTGAATAGGCAGGTGTCTACATCATTATTCATCCTTGGAGCTGAAAGGGAAAAGCCAGAGATGCTAACATGAGTGAAATGCATTCGTCTCTGTGCTGCAGATGGTGCTTCAGGCAGAGGGCACTTGGCAGGGTAACATGTACTTATGTTTTCATAAATCCATCACAGATGTGTATTCCCAGCTTTGGAAAGTTACCATTTTGCCTCTGCAACAAACAGAAAACCATTTATATTTGCTGTTGTACCTTTCTGTAAACCTTCATGGGATCTGAACACCACTCAGGAATGCTTGCTATTCTTCTGCATCCCCCCCCCCCACCCCTTCTGCATTTCCTTCTCCGCCTCTTGCTTTTTGTTTAAATCTGGACTCATTTGTGTATTCACAATTGACTGAAAATAACCAATTTCATGTTAATATTCATTGATAGTTTATATGTACCTATTTACTTACTTTTAGTACAGGTACAAACTCACAGGTGCAACAACAGACCCATTTACTGCTGGAGTGCCCGGATATACAGAACCTGGTGTGGTCCTGACTAATGGGCAATTTTTAACTATTAAGATTGCTTTTGGACGGGAAGCCCAGCAACTTCTAGTTACACCCCTGGGAATTCATATTCTTTTCTATGGGCCCTGGAAGAGCTACAGAGATGGGATTGATCAACATATTTGAGGACACTGGGGTACTAACAGCTGTGTAAGATATTTGAACAGTGAGCCTTTAAGCACAAACTTGATTGGATCATAATGAACAAAAAAACGTACTAGCTTTCTAAAGGTGGCCATAGCCGGAACAATTACGATCTTTCTCTGAAAAGATTTTTCCAAGAAAGATCGTTCGTTTCAATACACACGTGTAGAGCTGAAATAATAGAATTCTACCTGTATCTGACAATTCAACACTAACAACGACCAATGTTCGGGTTCCTTCAGAGGCACTCGATCAAAGTTTTCCATCCAGCCCGATCGACGAGCCGACCAATATTTAAGTCTTCTGCCGAAATCGGTTCAGCTCTTTTCCCACCATACACACACCGAATATCGTACAAAAATTTGTTTTGTACGATATTATCTGTGCGTCTATGGCCACCTTTACAAATACATGCCAAATTCCTAAAAATGTGGCAATCATGGCTTGATTATAGATGACTCAATTCTGAAAGTACAGTTCTAGTTTTGGATTTTCCGAGTACTAGGATGGGGTTACATATTTTATATGTAGTTTTCTCCCTTAAATTATTCTCTTTTATTTATTGAGGCAATACTTTGCTTTTCATCTTATCTGTGTCATCACCCAAAACACTGGTGAAACATGACACTTTGTATGTTCACTACTTTCCTATCAGTCTTACTTATCAGTGATATCATCCCAAACTCAGGTGATTTTGTCATCTTGGAATGGACAATAGAGTGGTGTTATCTGTGAGATAAAACTGAAAAGTATATCCCATATGTATCTGACATCCTTTCACCGTTAGGATATTTATTACTAATTATATCATGGATTTTTCAACATTTTGCACAGTTCGGAACTGTAATATCATCGAGTTTTCCAGTTTAGCTATGTGTCTGCCATGATGAGATGCAGTGTTATGGGGAAGTGAATTATTCAAGACACAGTACTGAGAAACCGACTGATGATTAATACATCACACGTGGTGTCAAATTGACTTGATCTGATTGTTCCATCTTGGAAATAAGATATTATTGCTTATCGCAATCCAATGTGGTCATTACCTGACAGTGAGCCTTATGACAGAACCTATATCAAATATTGAAGCCACACTCTGAGATGTGGACTATCATGTCCTCCTATAATAGATGACTGCGGAGCACATTGATCCCAATGTTTTCTTTACTACATTTTTCAAATGATTGTTCTAGATTAGTTATGAGAATAGAGAATATTTTAATCTAATAAACACCAACCCAGAGGACATTATCTGAACCCATTTTAACATCTCGTGTCTTTTTCTTTTCTTTCTTTTTTTTTATTTACAGTTAATTTTTTTCTAGGTCTGAGATAAATGAAATGCAGTTACAAAATATTTGAAACATTCAGTTAGTAGCAAAGTAGACACTCTCAATATACATATGAAGCAAAGAGTTCAGAACCAAGCTGTCTAGACTTGCAAGCATATATTGAGGGGCCCATTTCCTAATAAACGAATTTCTATTTTTTTCTTCACTAATCTCTATAAATTCCTATTTTTTTAAAGCTCTAACAGTTCAAGATTTATTAAGTGTAAAAGCCACAAAAACCTCTAATACAAAACTTTGCCAGGTAAAGTCAGTGGGAGATGCGCTGATACTTTTGGACTATTTTTAATCAATTTGGAATTTTTTTTGTTAGTAATTGTCCAAAAATCTCTAATTGTTAGAGGTTTTAGAGATATTCATATATTTTTTTCAGATTGTTCAGGGTAATTTTCTGTTTGTACTTTTTATTTTCAGAGTTTTGATAAATATGATGACATTCATGGTTTTAGAGAAAACCTCTAAAACCACTAAAATTCCACCTTTAATAAATGGTCCTCCGAGTGTAAATTAAAAGCTTCAACTAGTAGTAGATACATATTCATGTCCATGAGTGCCATACAGGAAAAGTGTACCTGTAGTTCTTAATAAATTGTTCAATTAATCCAAACTTAGTTGGGTAACCTCTTTGTTGGTACATTAACGGATAGAGGGGAATATTATAATTTACCATTGTGACTCATTGCTCCATGGTGGAGGTCTCCATTAATTTCCAATTAATTTCTAGTGCTAAGTGCCCTATCTTTCTGGGATGGTGATATAATTTCGGTTTGGTTAAGAATTATGGGTTGGGCTCTTGACTTATTGGCAGGGCTGTATTTCGGTCCGATACCGCCCTAGGCATCGGATCTAAACACGCCCCTACATTGTGTGCGCTGATGTCACATGCCAGTGCACTGAAGTCACGCACCTACGCTATGAGGTCACGCAACAAATCCAGCGGAAGTGACGTCAGCTCCCCATGCGTGTGACATCACTTCCGCAGTCTTCCTCGGACCCCCTACCCCTCACCCCCTCAGCTCCATCACCTGATTTCCTAGGGAAATCCGTGGCGGAGGGTTTTTTAAAAAAACAAAAAAAACTTTCTACAGAATACATATATCTTGGGGCAAGACCAGACCATGTGTATAAGAGTGGCCGGGGTGTAGTTACATATAGAGCACAAGTCCTGATTAGTGGAGGTGATATTGTGCACTCTATGGGGTGTCAGATATGTCCTATGAAGGTATTGGAATTGCACCATCTTGTCCTATCATACACTGATTCCAAAACATCCTCCCAGACATCCGGCATCATGAAAGGGATATCTGTTGCACAGTTACTATACAGTCTGGGGAAGGTTGGTTTAAGAGGTGTATTCATAGTAAAACTATGAACAGGTTTTTAGTAAGCCAGGTGTGTGTGTACACAATCCTCCAGGCCATTAGGTTTAGACTCTAGTGTCTCATGTTTATTGCAAATAAGTGATATCAATGGACTTACCAATAAAATATTTTAACAAAATGATCCAATTGCATCACAAAACCCATGGTGGGAGTGACCTGTCAAAAGACCAAAGAATCTCCCCATGGATTCCAGAGCAGCAAAACTTTCAGAGGCCCTTTTTCCCACCATCATGCTATATTTTAGTACTAAATCTAATGTTTGTGATGGGGGGCCCCAGATCAGGTTCTGTAGTGGGCCCCGACTCGTAACAAAAAGATGTTGACATGGTGTTCTAGTATCAGATTGTCTCAAAGACGGGGACAATTGGCCGCAGCTGTCTGATTCCCTTAAAGAATTCAGCGATTAATTAAGTGGATTAAAACAAATTTAATGGCACAGTAACAGGTATGTAACTAATTAAAATATCTTTTAATGCTGTGGAGACAAAGGTACTTTAGTCTCTGGCTTGTGTTTGCGAACAAGTAGGCTCAGAACAATATATTATGGAATTTGTATACAGAACATTGTGTCTCATCCAAGGGAGACAATAAAGAGTTGTGGCTGGCTGCTTTTTCAGGAAATTTAGCTTTGCTCAGTATATTGTGAGGATCATACATAGAGTTTCAGTACAGGTCTGCATTGCTGCTGTCCGTTATACTTCACCCCCAGTCACACACTTTATGACTTCCTGACATTTTTTCCTTAATCCTGCTGCACCCTTATACTTTCCCTATAGAGCATAGCACATGTCATGGTTGGTGAACACCTTAAGTATCGGTGATATCAGAAGGCGCTCCGAGGCTACAGGTAAGATTGAAGGGAGCATTTCAGAGTTCAGCCTTATAATCGGCCTATTTTTTACCCATGCTGATAACCAGTTTATTTATTAATCCTTCTACTTCATATGGTGGTTTAATGGATTTCCTGTTGACAAATAATATCTACAGCATAGAGGAACACAAAAGAGTCAACAGCTGGTTGATGTCCCAGGAATACAGATGGTTCTGCTGTATAAAGTGCTCAGTGGGGGTTCAGAGTAATGAATAGTTTCACTGTATGAGTTCAAAACAGATAACGTTTCCCAAGGATTGGGGGCCCGGTAGCTTTTAGCTACTCAACAGGAGGAGGAAATATCTTGCAATGCTGAATTGTACACATCGGTGTTAGAATGCTGCCTGCAGTTTGCCTTTGGGTTGAAACTGTCATTCGTATGCCGAAGATACTGTGTCTCAGCATCTTATAGGGGTTCATTGGGGGGCCAGCTTGTGAAGGAATTCAGCTGAACCCCCATTTTATATTTTTCAGGCCACCAGAAAAAAATGGTGTAAAATCCAGGAATGTAAAATTATTTATTATGCATAATATATAGGTGGGACCACAACTAGGGATGCACTGAATCCACTATTTTGGATTCAGCCGAACCCCTGAATCCTTCGCGAAAGATTTCGACCAAATACCGAACTGAATACGAATCCTAATTTGCATATGCAAATTAAGGATGGAAAGTGGAAAACTTTTTTTACTTCCTTGTTTTGTGGCAAAAAGTCAAGCGATTTCCTTCCCTGCCCCTAATTTGCATATGCAAATTAAGATTCGGATTTGGTTTGGCCAGGCAGAAGGAATCCTGCTGAAAAAGGCCGAATCCTGGATTCGATGCATCCCTAAAAACAACAATGTAAAGTGAGGGGAAACTTGAAATTATTGGATGTAAAATGGGGGTTCTACTGCAATTCTAAATAAATCAAGGATGTGAAACGTGTGGTCCTTCAAGCCACTGTTGAACCACAAAACATTACTAATAGGACTACAGGTTGCACAAAATTGGAAAATCTGTTCTTAAAAAAAAATCATTGTAGCTGAGGTTTCAGCTGTGTTTCCTGCCTTCTTGCCCTGCCACCACCTTTTTCTGCTTCTGGGACACTTGGAGACTTTTCAGAGGGTTAAAGACCATCTTTAACCATTTCCTCCTGCTTTTATTTACCCCCCCCACTCCATAAAACCTTGCAATGGCCTCACAGTACAGAAAGTGAGACCACATGTCTGATCCTTGGCACATTCCTAGCAATTCTGTTGCAAATATATTATTACTAAGATTATAGACATTTCTCCAAATGAGATTTACAGATAAATTGTGAAATCTTGTCTATTTTATATTGCACACCTGCATTTCGCTACGCTTATAACTTGCCTGATAAACTGATAAACTCGGGTCACATAGAAATGAAAAAAGAAACTGGGGGGGGGGCGAGATTGTAATAAAGGAAAATAGTTACATATTTCGTTGAAAAGGTTAAAAAGTATTTCTCAGGGCTCTTGAATTACCATATTATAATACCTAGGGAAAATAAAAGCCCGGACTAAGATCCGTGTTTGTACTTAGTGAGCTTTCCGTACAGGAAGGTAATATTGATGCAGAACATTAAGACTCAGTACCAGGGGGCGGCACAGGTGAAACGTGCACAGCTGTACCCCACGCTGCAATGCACAGCAGCTATACAGTGAAATATTTCCTGAACACAAATAGTGTTTGGTTAGTGCTGGTTCCCAAGAGTAGATCACATTAAAATGTTATAAAATCATGATTTCCTGTACTTGAATGCTTGTGGTTTCTCAACTGGTTCCAGTATAACAAAGGAGGGGAGTTTATGGCTTCTATTATTTGGAGATGTATGGAGCCTTTCCTAATGAAAAAAGAAATCTAAAATGGTTATCAGGCTTTGAGTTAAGGAAAAGTTTCACTTATAGGCTAGGATTATAGTTCTTTAAAACATTTTATTTTAAATAGATATGTTTATATTTTTTCCCCTCCTTGCAATACAGCCCATGAAGCTCAAGCCCCAATGTCTGTAGTACTAATATGCATGTTAAAATATTGAATAAATAAGGAATAAAAAAAGAACTCAGCATAGTAAAAAGGATCAGTTGCCCCATTTTAATATGCATTTATGCTTAGAGTGTGAATTAAATCCTCAACAAACATGAATGCTTTTTGGTCATGAAGTCACCAGACCAATATATAAATCAAAATATATTTTGGGAAGGTTTATGCTGACGTATGGCAAAATGGGGTCGCTCATATTAATTTTTCTACCTATATATTCATTACATGCTGCTGATTAAAATCCACAAAACGTATCATGCACCTTACTTCTTCAGGAATTACCCCAAAATCATAGAGTAGCCCTTTGTTTAGCACAAGCTTTTAGTTGGCACCAAGTACAGATACGGTTTGAGTGTACATACCTGTCGCACTGTTAGCATTAAAAACATTTATGAAACTCTTAGGGGCACATTTACTAAGCTCCAGTGAAGGATTAGAATGAAAAATTCTTAGAATTTCGACTATGACTTTGACTTCAAATCGAACGATTCACTTAATCCACTTAATTAAAAATCGTTCGACTATTCGACCATTCGATAGTCGAAGTGCTGTCTCTTTAAAAAAAACTTTGACCACCTACTTCGCCAGCTAAAACCTACCAAGCACCAATGTTAGCCTAAGGGGACCTTCCCCATCGGCTTTCTAAGTAATTTCTGATCGAAGGAAAATCGTTCAATCGATGGATTAAAATCGTTCGATCCGAAGGATTTAATCAAACGATTTTCCCTTCGATCGTTCGAACGAAATGCGGAAAATCCTTTGACTTCAATATTCGAAGTCGAAGGATTTTACTTCGATGGTAGAATATCGAGGGTTAATTAACCCTCGATATTCGACCCATAGTAAATGTACCCCTTACTGTTGCCATGCATTAACTTTCCATATCTCTAAAGACACAGAACAAATCAATCTCAAAACATCAGTTAACCTCCTCCATGGTTTACTGTAGGAATTGTGGTCTCTTCTTTGAAAACTTAATTATTATTGCTATAAGAGATGTGTGTTCCACATCATCTATTGGCACAGCCCAGTAAGGTTTTGTTAAGTTTCTTGGTCAGCAGTAGGATTTTCCTTGGTCTCCTACCGTATATCCCTTTCTTTGAGTTGGCTAGTATGGAGATGATACTGTGGTATCTATGATTGAGATTCCTTCACCTCGATTTAAACATTTGGTCAGTTTTTCTATTTCGTTCAAGTCAAGGAGATTGTGATCAAGCTATTGTGCCTGAACCTCAAACCACGTCATAATATTGTGTAAGTTGGCAACAGGAACATTCTTTGGAAATTGTCTTGCATCAATTTTTACGTCTCATCTCCTCATACAGTTCCCTGCTTTTATTTTTTCTCCTCATGTTCAGTGTGATAAACGCAACATAAAATCCAGATATTTCTTAGAATTTCTAATCGGTGCCTCTAATTTTGTCCGGTGTATTTCAGGAGTTAGAAATAAGATAAGGTTTAAGAACTTCCTCCAGTTCCACTGCAAAAAAAGTGTGAAATCCGTAGCATTGTCATTTGCAACAATTTCCCAGCAGAATGTGTTTATTATTTGAAAAATAGACAAAGGTGGCAATATTTGTGGTCATAATTGTATATTTGAGGTCTACTTTAAGTTTTGCACATATATACACAAGTGTTTAGAAAGTAGCTGATAGCAAAAGTGTATATAAGTAATTGGGGTTTTGTTTTGTTTTTTTGTGTATTGATCCCTTAATTCTTAAAACTCTTGGCCATGACTAACATTTATTTTTTTTTTATAGTTTTTATTTTGCGATTTTAATAGAGTTAAACAATAATAAACAAAAGCAAAATAAATAAAAAGGGGAAAAAGAATAGGTCACAATTGCTGCACGGTTGTGTGAGTATGTGGCAAAAGGGTTGGGTCACCAGGTGATCATCTTATAGTTCCTCAGTTTTTGTTGGCCTATGTTGAATTCATATCAGTAGTAGTTTCTTGGCAAGAAGTCCATGCATCCCAAATTTTAGTCAATTTTTCAGGACATCCTCTGCCCATGTGTGTTAGCCTATACATGGGAAGTGCATTCATGACTAACATTTAGGTGAAATTAAAATGACATCAGTTGCAAGAAGACTTTGCCATTATGTATGATCTTCCCTAGAAATTAGCCTTGAAAACCATGGCCTGTTAGCACGTCTTCCCAATGCTACATCTTAATAAAACCCACGCTAAACTGATTCCAGAAAAAAAGAACATGCCATTTGTACAGACTGGTTCTCTGTAATTTAGTGACCGTGTAGTAGAAATTGCTGCGTTCTGCTCCCAGCCTTTTTTGGATACTCATCACAGGTCTAATGGACTGATCTAACTGATTGCATGGGAGCCAAACAGGGGTCATTTTTCCGTAACGCTTAAGATATCATCTTTGCCTTCTTGGGAGGAAGTCAGACATGGAATCCAAGCGCTGGAAGGCCAGTCAGTCTGTGCCATGAGACTTTTTACACTGCACAGACTGAAATATTTGCTTGGCAGGTGCATGCCGTTAAAGGACCTGTAATCACATTGGGTTTGCAATGTCGACTGGTACAGAAGGTCACCTTAGATCACTGATTAGAAACTAAAACAGGAAACATACCCCTCCACCCCCCAGAGATCTGTTTGTCATTTAAATTTTCCTTTGTATTTAAAACAGTTATTGGAATAGTTTTTGACATGAGACTTTTGTCAGCTCTGAATTACCTTCAGCAGCATTGATAGCGATCAGTGTTACATGAAAAATGTTCATACCAAATTACATCCGCGTTTGCCAAGTTCTTTATTTCTTCAAGATCTGTGGACATTTTTCACTGCTTGAATACATGGAAGAGTTTATGGTTTTGAGGGGGCTGGCTTCAAAACAGAAAAGGGAAACATTGCAACAGTAAGCAAGCCATTTATTCATCCTGAGGAAGCCTGGGTTACAATCCCAGCAGAAACCAGCAGCCAGTTCCTCATACAACATTATATTGTGTTCAGCCTCGCTTCACTTAGGTGGCCTTGTAGGCACAAAAGATAACAGAGACACACACGCTTCCTGTCTTCTGTGTGCATCTTGTTGTAGAGCAGTTGTTTCTGGAACAAGAGCAATATTATCTCCAAGGGAAGCCCACCCTGAACGAGGCCTTGTCGAAGGCAGTTTAAATGTCTCAATGGAAGGAAGGTTATGAATAAAGCAATAACATAAAAAAGGTTGGACCTCTTGGGGAAATAGGCAGAACATTACACAACGGCCCAGCTGTGAAGTCTTACTGTCCCTCTAATGAGATTCATCCGTGATCTTCTAACAGGTGGTAGGAATCCGGAACAGTGAGCTCAAGAAATTATCAGTTGCTTCATTGTTACACATGTTGTTCTGGAGCTCGGCTTAAAAGTCTTGTTAATTTCTACTCTGACCTCTGCGGTGAAAATATCTTCCTGTAGTATTTCTAGTAATACATGTTTTTTATTATTATAAGCAGTGTGAGTTATCTTGGGATTTTTATTGGACTGTAATAAAAACATATGTTGGGATACAGTATTCATTTCTTTTTTGTTGCTGCATTAAGGGACATGGCAGAAAATAAGCATTTGCCCAGATTCAGTTAGGTGAGGAAAATGTATATCTTAATTTAATTCTGGTGTTCCACTAGTCTTCAATGGAGTTATCATGTAATAAAAATTAAATACTGTATGTTTTCTCATCAAACTGAATCTGCCCTTAAATATTACTGATGCCTTAGGTAACGTGAATATCTTTTGGTGCTTGGTAGCCATGGTTGACCAAGCCTGAGTTCCGTTGACGATATTGTACTTAACTACAGTGCACTGAAGATTCATCCTCGGCTCAGTCCAAGCCTGATCACTCATCAGTTCACCTGTAGGTCAATGGCAGCAAAACTCTCAAAATTGCCCCTTTATTGACCTAAATGGTAATTGCCTGCAGTGCACTCACTAAAAATCAGCATTAATCAATGCAACAAGGTTCAGGAGGTGACATAATGGACTCAAGCCCCATGTGCATTGCTTATACTGGCCAATAAAGTTACAGTAATGGAAGTAAACATCTGATTGATTGCTAAGGATCACCATCATAGTTTTCTCCAAGAGGAATGATCATGATCATATTAGCGCAAGTTTTAACATACTCTTACAAAAATATTGCAAAGTTCTCAGATACTATTAATGCATGATTCAGTCCTTGCTTGGTTCCACCCAACCCACAGCTCAGAAAATATGTTTTAGCCCCTATGGTCTACGAGAAATTAGAGAGTTAGAATACAGGTTACTGAGCAGAAGCAAACCTTAACTATGTTAATTCATAGCCTCATTAGTGTTTGTTAAATTAAACATATAGGGGCAGATTTACTAAAGGGCGAAGTGGCTGTTGCTAGCAAAATCCCATTCACAGGAACATTGCTTATTTACTAACAGGCGTAGAGGACAATTCGCTAGCGCAAGAGATCGTCGATGATGCAGTTTTGCTCTCTTTCACCAGGTGCATTTTCGCTCAGACGAACAATTGTTACTAGGGATGCCCCTAATTTGCATATGCAAATTAGGATTCGGATTCGGTTCGGCTGGGCAGAAGGATTCGGCCGAATCCGAATCCTGCTGAAAAAGGCCGAATCCCGAACCGAATCCTGGATTCGGTGCATCCCTAATTGTTACTCCACAAATTCACTAAAGTGGAAAGTTTCCTTCACCACCTTAGACCTGGTGAACTGATAAGGTGAAGCTACATCCTCCTCAATCTCATGTCAGTGACATCATATCCTGTATGTCAAAAAGTAATAAAAGTTTTTAAAATCTGCCTTTTTTTCATATTTTAAAGCGGGATTGTCTGTAAAAGTTGTACTATTAAAAAATGTTGTTTTAATTTTTTTTTACCTTTTGAGTAGCATGCCACTTTTTTTTAGGGTGGGCTCATGTCTAGGGCCTTAGAGGATCTCTTTTGCCTTTATTTAGCTTCCTTGAACATTCTTAAGTTGGCACTTCAGCATTTGCACCAACATCTTTAATCAAGACATATATACAACCTATATGAACCCGCCCTATACAAAGTGACCTAAGCGTAAGTGTACTAACAAAGTTTCGCTAGGCAGAAACAAACGTTAGCTAAAATTCCTTATGAAATGCTCGCACTTACAAATTAACGCTAGCAAAACTTCGCCAGCGTTTGGCTACGAGACACAACCTCACATTTTAGTGAATTAGCGTAGTGTTAGCGATTTTGCATCTGGTCAAGTGTGGTGATGCCTTTGTAGGCCAAAATACACCCTTTAGTGACTTTGCCCCATAGAGTTTTTATATTTGTCTTAGCATTACTTTAAGGGTTGTATTGTTTCAGTAAAGAATATTTTCACATAGTGAGTCATTCAATCACATGCAGTCAATTATGTAGACATATAAATGACCCAGCTCTTGGGGAAGCATCGGAAATGAGTAATAATCAGGTGAATTGTTGTTGTTGTTGCTGTGGATGTTGGGTACTGGCCAACTGCATTGTTTCTCCTGCACATTTAGGTTACTCATATAAAAAGTAATGTCAAGAGCCACCAGACTGATGCAACAGTTCTTCAGACTGAAAAAGGGCAGCCCCTATGGGAAAAAGACCAGATTATTTGGGTCATTGGTGCAATTGGTTGTAACAGAGCATGAAGTAGCTAGATTTGGGTACAGGCGATTTTTATTTTTTAAATTAGGGTTCCATTCTACTTAGTTGTGGGACCCACGGGTGCCCAAGTTATAAGCCCACTCACTGCCTACATTGCTAACTAGGAAATATGATGTCCAGTGATTTCTATTGGCGGACAGGCTGATGTTATTGTGGCAATGTGACTTTGAACATTGCAGTAGGTCAGACATTTTAGATTTAGGTTTGGTTGATCACAACAATAGATTTCAATTAGATATTGGTAACTGTGGCACTGATTAGCGTTCAAGCTCTGTAATTTGTGTGATGTTTTCCCTGGATGCTCCGTCTCCGGCACCCTGCATAAATCCAATTTTATCCAAAGATTGGGAATCACTCACAGAGGCAGATTTTCCTGCAAGTTAGCTTTTTATTGTGCATCCACACTTGTGTGTGTGGATGCACAATAAAAAGCTAACTTGCAGGAAAATCTGCCTCTGTGAGTGATTCCCAATCTTTGGATAAAATTAGATTTCAATTAGATCTCAATGCAGTTAAACAGATACATCATACATACTGATAAAGTTTAAATGTCTTATTTATAAAAACCTAAATGGCATTCACAAAGGAACTTTTGTCAATATACCATCCTCTATACTTGCACTAAATGCCCATTAATTGGTATTTTACATAATAAAGTACAATGTTTGAAGTACAGGCCCCATGGATACAAGGGAGCCCTGGAATTAACACTTTCCATGAGGAGATCGTACTTCCAGGGTTTTCTTTACGTATTGCACCTAAGCACACTAACAATGTTCAGGGCCGGATTTACGTAGTGGGTGTTCCTAGGCACACTGCCGTTCTTTGCCCCTGTCCCCTCCCCTTTATTCGTGCAAATATTCATCATCAGGCCCAGAGCAATGGGTATTGGCGCATGGGAGTTTAAAAAATGATTGTATCTCCAGCGCATCTCCAGTGTTTTTGAACCAATGTGGGTGTGGTTGAGCAGCATGCGCCCCCCTAAAATCCTGCCACCCTAGGCCCGGGCCTAGGTGGCCTTTCCACAAATCCAGGTCTGACAATGTTTCCTGCTCTACTAATTAATTTTTGAGTGCCAAACTGGAATTATTGGGGGATGATGGGTATAGGTCTTTTTTTGGTGGTGTGACTTCCTAATATCTATGTTCTAAATGCGTTACTTTTTCTGTTTTGACAGGGCTGTGTATTTACACATTATACCCACCTCTTTCTCCCTGTCCTGTACACTGGAATAAAGCTCGCTAACGGAATAAAAACTGACACTTGTTGATGTTGTTATAAAAAGCCTGTAAACAGAACTAGAGCACATGAACATTCTATGGGATCTGTTATGCTTCTTGTTTAGCTCCTTGTAGTCTTTCTTTTTTATATATGTATTCCATTGTGAGTCACCGAGTTCTCTGACTCACCCCTCAGTAATGATTTCTATGTATGGTTGTGTATTTTTCATGTTTATTTATTTAGACTTTTGCTAAGGTCTTTTAAGGCAGGATTTGCATGCTTGCATATTTTCTTGCATATTAAATTTTAAAGCTGGAATAACTGTAGTTTTCATTGTTTTTATAGGTCCCTTGTAGCTTGGAGTACTGGGATGAACTCCAGCGGTCATTTGTTGCCTTTCGAGAATTCAGTCTATCTGAGAGCAAAGCCTGTGAGCTCCAGCTTCCCAGTATCAGTGCCGTGAGTGACCAAAAGGAACTAGTGACCTCAGACCTTTGGAGAATTGTCTTGAACAGTAATGCAAATGGGATTGATGATCAAAGGTAATCATAGTTAAATCACATACATGCTGCATGATGAACGGTCCTGGATTTTCTTCATTATTTTAATAGCTTTCAGCCTACTCCAACCTGCAAGATGCTAGCGCCACTACGAAAACCCCAGCAGAAACATGTGCCATACCCCGTTGTTATTCACTTAGCTATAAGCAGCTTTTCAACAGTGATTTATTGCTTTGGGAAAGTAGCAGGTCTGGTCCTACCCATATATAATAATGGGTATTTCAAAGAAATACCACCTGTGATCCTGCCATGTCAAAGCATCATTCATTGAAGGCAATGGAAGTCCAAGACAAAAATCGGTATCGTTGTGAGCTGACCTTAGCAGTACCATGCTCTCCATCTGTACGTTCTTTCATCACTTGGAATTCCTTCCTTTGGGGCTGCAAATCTGCTTCTCAATGGTTCTGCTGTATAAATGTTTTAAGACTGTTTTAATCTCTCCAATGAATGACTCATGCTGCAGAATAACTTCTAAGCCATGCATATTTTGGTCCATTAAAGGGCATCGCAAATTATGAACTCAGTGTATGTTTAGGTAAGGCCTCAGCTTTAAAAGATTAAAAATATTTACTTTGGAAGCAGTTAGGAAATGGAGTAAGCCAGCACTTGTGGTTTAACTGCTTCTTCTTTCTATTGGCCTTTCTTACAAACCGTAAGTGGCCAAGTGCCACTGAAGCCGGTTTGGTTTCCTGCATATAAAATAAACATGTGCTTTGGAACATGCCTCTTTCAAATGGATCATCCCATCCTTCTCTATACAGAGGTATACTGCATTACACATGCCAGCAGCACAAGGCATAGTTTGTGCTATTGAGTTCTTCCAATGTGCTCAGCAAAAGCCTACTGACCAGAAGCCTGTGTTAATACTGTGTATAATAATAATGAACACAAATATGATCATTTTAATGGATGACTTAAAAAAATCCCAATTGACTTATATCCTCATTAACTGAGAGAGATCCAGTTGGATGGTGTCTTGTAGACACGTTGTTTCCAACACAGGTATTTAGACACCCTACTCTTGTTTTTCAGCCCTCTATGGAGATGGAAGGAATTTTTTTAGAATTCTATTTTTTGCTGAGGTTTGTCACGCCACTGTCCTTCCATAGAGTCTTTGGGGGGGAAATGCAACATGTTCATACATCATCCGCTGCCTGTTTTTCACTTTACTCTTACTCTGGTTTTCTGCTGCTTCACAAACAGGAGTAGCCATGAATATAAGGGGGATATGGGAATTGGGGGGGGAAATGGATCAAAAAATCTGACAACAGAATCAAACATCTGCTTTCTATTAATTGGATGGAATTGCAACTGATTTCTTGATGCTAATTGTAAAGGAATGTATGTTTGTCAGTGAGATGTTAAGTGTTTGAGACAGGGTTAATTCTTGTGAATGTTGGTCCTCAACGAAATTACCTTTGTGGTCAGCATAGCTCCACGGTTATGGGAATATTGTGGGAATGATACATGGAGCAAGTACAGACAGAGCATATTTGTTCTTTCTCTCCCACAAATCATTTAACATGGAGTAAGATTCGCTTCGATTTAACCTTATGTGTAAATGTCAATAACAGCAATGATTGGTGATGATTAGCACCACCAAATACCTATTGGATGAGTTAAAAAGTGTCAGTTTTAATTAGGGTCATGATTTGAAGTGAACTGTAATGCATTTAGAAACAATACTTAAACAATAAACTCTAAAAATATGTGATAGCTGCTGCTGGGTGGGACAATTACAGACAGAATTCCAATGGAAGCATGAAAAGTTTACTAGTCCTAAGCAAAATGTAGAATTTTTAACAGGGCCAGTTTTAGGGCAAGCCAGAAAAGGCATCTAGCCAGAGCTCAGCTCATTAGGGATCCCCCTGGCTAGAGAATTTGTAAAAGTACAAATAATATTTCACTGTGAAATACTCCGAGATACCTTTAGTATTTACGTCAAGATTGCCAACCATGGGGTGTTTAAATCTCAAATTACTGATGGCTGAAAATCCTTCATTAACGTGAATATGCGGGCAGGTCTGAGACCCATTCTGTAGCTGTTAGATACCCATTACTTACCTCCAGTCTACTCCTTGGTGACACTAGTAGCCAGCTATAAGTTGATTAGGCGGGTCTGAGACCCACTCTGAAGCCTTTAAATACCAACTACCTACCTCCAGTCTTTCCGTCTCCCTGTTCCTTACCTTATTTTAATGCTTTACCTGGGCTTGTTATCCTTTTTAACCTACTAAGTAAAACATTTTTAAAAAGTTTTAAGATGGTTCACTGAGTGGTCGGATTATGGGATGGGGAGGTGCAATTTCAAGGGTTAGTTCTTTTTCTTCTCTCACTTATGATTCACAATTCAGACCCTTCACACCATCCACAGTTTCTCCAATTGATGGGAGGTGCTCTCTAATCTACATTTTTCTATATTTTTATTTATATACCCTGTACTGTGCAAAAAATTACAATGAAATTTATTAGGGTTAGGTTGTGTGCAACAAAGTGGCAAATTAACTGAATTTACTAGGATTATGTGAGTAAAATATATGAATGGATGTCCACTTCCTGCTCAGTGGCTTTTGACTGAAGCAATAATTCAACTGGCCTTTTTATGGACCCAAATAATTTGCCTTCTTGATGAATATGTGATTGGGTCTTATTCCGATAACCATATCCATCGGCTGTGCATCAGCCTCCAATATGATCTGGCCTTTGCAATGAGGGCTGAACATGGAGATCAACACAGCTATACCCACAATTTGTTTTACCCAAAAGACAAGTTCAAATTCTTTGGAAACCCAACCAGACAAATTGAACTTTATGTCTATGAGTTAACTGCATTAGGCCCCAAATTGAGTGTGCTCCTACTTCAGGATCAATCAAATCCCCCCTCCTCACTTTTAAAATGTTAATTAATCATAAAGTGACTCCCAGGAAAACTGAAAGACAAAAAAAGAAATTTTATAGTGTAATTATGAACTTATAAGACAAAATTGTATTTTCCTTCTGAGCAGTGTCTTACATATCCAATATTAGATAACATAATTCACTCTTAAAGAAAATTCAGTTCAATTACATGTTTAGATTAGAAGGGCACTAGTGTATTACAAGTGATGGAAATAGTCCAGAAAAGATAATTCAGTTGAAAAAAACCTCAGCAGGGTTACACACTGGTGAGTGATTGTGCTTACGGACACGTAAACATCTCCAGGCCTTATCTGTGTTTTTATGTTCCTCTACTTTGTTTTACCACAAAGCAAAATTCAGGCTTGTAGAATTTGACTGGCTCCAACCTGATCACAAAAATATTATACAAACGCACTTACCATCCACCATAACAAAAAGGTCCCCACGAGCAGATATAAACTGCCAACAGATTAAGTCAGCAGCTTATTGGACATTTTTATGGGGCCATCCGACGGGCTTCCCGATCCATAGCTGGCCAAAAGTCAGACAGATGTCAATTGGGCAGGGTTAAATATCCCGTTGGATTGAGGACCATATTGTGTTGTCCTTGATCTGGCTGTATGCTCAATGTTGTGATCAGCCTATCGCCCACCTCACGGTAGGCATATGGAGAAAGATCCACTAGTTTGGCAAGGTTGCCAAACGAGCGGAACTCTAAATGTATGGCCACCTTGAAATAATTGTTGGGTTTTTTTAACCTACTCAGTACTTTTTGTGGTTCCTACTTCTGTGGAGCATAGTGGAAGATTCTTTGTGCCTGACTAGCTTTATCCAGAGCAATACTCAATGATGAACATACAAAGTCCTGCAGTAAGAAACTATGGGGCAAATTCACTAAGATGCGAAGTTGCGCCAGGCACAACTTCGCCGCACTTCGCCACGCGTATTTTCGCCAGCACTCCGCAAATTCACTAAAATCCGAAGTTGCGCACAGGGGTAGCGTAAGTTTTCGAAGTTGCGCTAGTGTTATTTCGCCAAGCGAAGCGAAGTTTCTCTAGCAATGGTTCATTTGCATACGGCGCGAAATTCAAATTTCAATGGAGGAACACGTATCACCACTACAAATGCCTAGAAAACCTTCAAATCAGCAAATAAAAATTTTATTTTGCCCTACACATGTGCCCACTGTCTAGGTAAGTTGCCATGAGTCAGGAAATGTAGGGGGGAAGGAGGGGAGCCCCAGAAATATTTTCTATCTTTTTCAGCCTATCACCCATCATGTAGAAAACACGCCAGCGTTTTTTGGGACTTAGAAAAAAATTTGGCTTTTTTTGAAACAATCCCTATCTACTCTATTGCGCTTCGCCAGGTCTGAGGTGGCGAAGGAAGTCTAGCGTAAAAGGTAGCGTTCAGTACACTGCGCAAGTTAGTGAATTTGCGTAGTTACGTCGCTCGCGAAAATTCGCCTGACGTAAGGGTGCGAAGTAACACTAGCGAAATTACGCCAGCATTCGTTAGTGAATTTGCGCAGTAACGAAAAATACCAAACGCTAGCGTTCGGCGCTTCAGCGCTTAGTGAATTTGCGCCTATGTGTCTGCAGGTCACTCAACTGTCTTCTGTTTTGGTTATATGATGACTTTGTGTCTGCGTTTCAAGGCTTGGTTTGGTTGAGGGTCTATTGTGGGTAGAGCTGTTGGGGTTTGGATCAGGTAGTGTGTCTGAGTAGGTAAAATGCAGGTTCAAGTGCAGATTGAGGTCCCAAGCAGTCACTCACATGTCTCTAGCAAATAGTAATATGCTTGATATTGGAGGCTGACGTTGCATCAGAAAATCAATCAATTTGTTAAGAAGCATTTCAAACCTTAGGATGAATAATACAGTATCTGTTGGTTAGTGGCATGGCTCTGGTATTAATAGAAACAGCAAGGCAGGGACTTAGGATGGGACATTATGTACCAGCTTGTGAGTAGCTTAAACAAAAGTTTCCTTCACCTTTGGAGCTCCATCTGCAGCCTTCCAATAGTAATGTTTCTTTACAAAATCATTTGTAACTATTGACATTGGTTATAATGATAATTAAGAAGTGTCCAATGTAACATCCAGTGAGGACAGGTAGTGAATTTGTGAATAAACAGTTGGACTTAAGAAACCTGTCCAAAAAAGGTATCTCATAAGCAACTACAGGAGTTGAAAGCATTTGAGACCTTTGGGGCACAGTAAACTCTGAACCTTCTCAAGCTTATCTCTGCAGCTGCAAAAAGGTGTTAAGGCCAATTACTATTGGGAATGCAAAGTAGAGGTCTGGAGTATAGCTGGAGAGGATAACGTTTATATTTGTCTTTTGGAGAAGAACATTAAAATGATTTCTTTTAGAGGTGCCCACTCTTTTAATTGGGACCCTTGGCTTTCAGGGTTTTCCATGCTGCTGGTGTGCCTTCACATGTACTAATTCATTTTTGTATTTAATATAAGGACACAATTAGCTTACTTTGTTTCCCAAAGAGGCAACAAATACTTCAGATTCTCAGCCAAGCTGTATAGCTGCTATAGACATACAGTATAGAGCAGATGGAAACAGCAGAAAATAAATGGAGAAACGCTCCACAGATTTGTTATATTTCAGCAGGTAATTCCAGCAGACAGATTTTTACAGTCACAACCTCTTTCTACCGATCCTCTTTCATTAGCTGCATGACTTTTCCAAAGCTTTTCCTTTAGGAATAAAATGTTAAGATTAGAAACCCAATCCAACTTATGAACACATCTGCCTATCAAGATCGGGTTAAGTGCAGGTGCAGACTTATTTACTGCAGGCCTGGGAAGTTTAAAGATAAGGCTGAGAAATACGAGTCCTTCATTGTTCAACAATAAATGTTTTTTATGTAGAAGAGAAAAGACGTTGTTATTTTGCTTAAATGTGCAGTGAGAAATTTTGTCCTTAGTATCTCTTTGCACAAGCTCCGCTCAACTGACGATACTTGCAGTGACAAAAGACCACAACTGTCATTTTGTATGGAGACATAACACAATAGGATGACAGTGGTAGGTGATAAGGAAGACTATGGCCAGAAGGAATGAGACAATGGCAGTTTAGGCATGTATAAAACTGAAAATGAGTCAGTAATACCTTCATAGTAGATGAGTGGGTACAAAACAAGAGAGATCCAGAAAGCTCCAAATCATCTTCCATAGATTTAATTTTAAGCAAAAAAAAAAATAATAATTTCCCTTTTCTCTGTAATATAAAACAGTAGCTTGTACTTGAGCCTAATTAAGTGCATGAATCCTTATTGGTGGCAAATTGGGTTTCTTTAATGTACAAATTATTTTTAGCAGACTTTGTGATCCAATTACACATCCACACAGTGGTCCTTTAAGTAAGGCCTGCATAGCAGATGACCCCCCATAATAAGAAAAGCTGTACAGGTTTAAGGTAAACACAGGGGTGGCATTTCCATGAATTGTGTGATTGTTTAAGGCCTTCATTTATCATGTAAATAGCCCGGCATTAGGGAACGTGGTGCTATAGCTTACTCATTATAAACACACTTGTGAGAGGGAGACATATTTCACGTCCCAGCTAATTTGAGGCAAGCCTGTAAGTAAATATATAGCGGCAGAGTAATTCCAGCATTTTAGGGTGTAAGTGTGTGAATATAAACAGCATTCCCAAACGGAGTAACACTTTTATGTCAGTTAAATGGGATTTAAATTGTGGCATTTGTTTGTACAGGCTTAGTGGCTTATCAAGCAAAGGGATTATTGTGAAGTATTTTCTGCTTACAAAATCATCCGTTTGAGTCCTGGGATCAAGATTAGCCTGAGGAAATGGTGAATAAAGCTCTAGCAAGGCAAGTCAAATGCAAGACGTCCCCAACTGCCAGACCTTGGCTGGACTCTGAACTGCATAAAGACTTAGTTTAACAAGACAGAGATGGAATATAGTAGACTCCTAAATTACAGAAATGTTTTTTTTTATGTTGAGAACCCAATGGGCACCAGTGCATCTGCTGCACCTACGGTAGTTCTAATTCTGAGTGTAAACCATGCTCTTGATAGAACATCCAGAGAACCAGTAAACAAGAACAGGACATGGATAAGGTTGCCACCTTTTCTGGAAAAAATACTGGCCTTCCTATATATTTATCTTTTTTCCCTATTAATAACATTGGGATCAACCATCATTTTTACCAGCCAGGCCAGTACAATACTGGCCAGGTGGCAACCCTAGACATGGACATGGGCTGGATTTGTGACAGACTGCAAACAGAGATCTGCCCGGCAAGTGAAGATCCACCTCTGTGCATTAAGATCAGAAGCTAAACTTTTAGTTTGTTATTACTAAATAGTCTACTCCACAAAAGTACTGAGCATCTCTTCAACTAATGTTCAGTGTGCTTCTATTCATCTAGGAATGTGCCACCTCCAGAACACGGGCACAAAGGGAGATTAGCGTCTGACCAATTGTTACCCTTAGGTCTTGATTGAAGAATGTTCCCAAACTATCATAAATTACTTGGCTAAAGCACTACCCCACGTTGTGTCTACAAAGAGAGATTCAATGGCAGAAAGTTATAAGATGACGCAGTGAGACATGAAACTATATTTTGATTGGAGCAATTAGAAACTGCCAAGAGGGAGCTAAAACCCCATAATTGAATTTAATCTTTTTCTTATTTCTAGAATGTTTTCATATAGCAGTACAAATCAGTTTAGATAATCTGCTTCTGCACAAAAAAGTGACCATAGTGTTTTATATACAGTATATATACTGTTTAATATCATTTTCACCAGAGATAAATGCTAGCATTGATAAATTGCTTTATTGGATCGGCATTTGGATCCAGTCTAAATATAAATGTATCAAAACCTAATGTATTGAAACACACGGGGCCCCTCCTTCAATTGTTTTGGTCTCCTGGACACCATCAGCTGGATTTCTTTTTGTTAAGATATTCCCTAAATTTTTTCAAAATGTGCAATTCTTTTTATATTTTGGCATATTCTTTGGAGTCACTGAATGGGCCTTGTCCTACTGAATTAGGTCTCATGTATGGCTGCAAGCGCAGTGGGCAACTTGCACTTTTCCCTGCAATGACTTATGCCTAAAATCACTTTCATTAAAGGTGCTCCTTGCATTTCTGTATAGTTGCACTCTGCGATGCTCAGTCCTTCCTGCATCTATTCTGAATCAGACAATGCTGCACCTATTGACACAGGGAAATCCTAGAGCTACTGCCATCTGCTGACCAGACAGTAGCTCCAGGGTTCCCTTTGCACCCTGTATCAATAGGTGCAGCACACTTAAGCCTAAAGTGTCGGGCACAGACATCACTCGCATGGCGAACAATGGAAATGACGGCAAATATATTCAGAGCAGCTCTGGCCAATATGTAAGGAAGAGTGCATGCAGTTAGGTCCAATTTAACGAATCAAATAAAATTGTGGTAGGCGAAGCACAATTGCATCAAGAGAATCGCCCGTTCGCATCAACTGTAATACCGAAATTCCGGGGAAAAACACTGCATTGTGGGCAAAAACATGGCAATTGTACTCAAAATTGCACTTTGGTGACTGCGTCAGTGATTGTGCTTTAATAAATGTTCGAAATGTCTTGTTCCTAAAGTTTAGGGACACCCAGAAAAAATGTTTCCTGCTTGTGCCCACTAAATTATTGTTCCATTGAGCACTTTCTGCACCTTGCTTCTGTGTCTTGGAACCAACAAAACTAAAGAACAAGTAACAATTATGACAACTTTTTAAAGTTTATTTTTTTTTTTTTTGACCTTCCCTTATATATTCATGTTGGGTTGGATTGTTTTTCATCTGACATTTGAAGCAAAAGAGTTTGCACCCCCAGCTTATATAAGAATGTAATAAAATCAGCAATTGAAAGACTCCATATTTGCAGAATTATTTTGCCCTGTGGCAGTTTCCATCTCCAGATGCATTCTGAGAAATAATTCCACCCCTGTTGCTTGTTGTGCTGGAAATCATAGGGACGTCATTAGTACAGTACGAACATGGAAAATGTAAGAACATCTTGGTTAGCTGCTTTCCACCAAACCAATGCCTTTGCCCAGTCTCTTGTGTGAGCAGGTTTAATGCCCATTTTACTGCACCTGTGGAACAAGCAGGGACTCAAATCCCAGCTGTGCATTTTAGGGCTTTAGTTTCAAGTCTTTTGGTACCTTAGACATATTATTCTGGGACACTTACCGCTTCTTTCCCCTCTCTCTCTCTCTCATACTAAACAAATTCGATACAGCTGTGCACATTTTTCTACTCCTATCTTTTTTGGCTTTTTAACGGGACCATTTTAGATCATAGAAAGAATAACAATGTTCGGATATAATTACACAATTGAATGCCACTTTTTCCAGATAAATATTTATGCATCTTCTAATGGTCAGATGTGAAATGAAATATAATGATGTTGGCCGCAGTTTCGAGAATATGTTGGGCAAGTGGACAAGGCCATCTGCACTTATCTTGTAACATTTTATAATCTTGGCATTGTTCAGAAAATATAATTTCCTTTTATATTTCCCTCAGCTCTGAAAGCGAATCTGGCTCACAAAGCTCGGGCGACCAGCTTGTTACGCCAACAGCTTTAGCCGCCTGTACCAGGGTTGACTCTTGCTTTACGTCCTGGTTGGTACCTTCACTTGGCATGTCCATTCAATTTGTTAATCTGGAGCTGCACTTGTGCCATCACCTGGATCAGTTAGGCTCAGGTAAATGATTGTCTATGATACATAATGCTAATAATTGTATCCCTCTGTGTACACTTTAAATACATTGTATATAACAAAAACAACATTTCACTGTTCTATTCTCTGTGGCGGTTTATATGCTCAATGTAAATCTGTCTCTGTGCCAATAGAAAATGGGGAAAAACCTTGAAAGGGTACGCTGGTGTCCATAGACATGTGTGAAGAGCCTAATGTTCTATACAAATTCCTTCATGCTATTCCAGGGCCAGTTTCATATACTGTATAATAACCAAAAATACCGACCAGAATACTTTGCTGGATAATTGTTGTGCTAGTTTCACAAATAATACCACACAGCCCGTTAAATACAGTGCCAATTTTATATATCCAGAACACAAGAAAGGATAAATATAATGGGCACGTTGTACCCTTTTTTTTTTTTACACTTTTCACACAGCCTTCTTAAATGGGTAATTCATCTTTGTGTTAATGTTTGTGTTAGAAGAAGAAATTCGGATGCACACCTGTGATTGCAATGGTGTCCAAAGCAGTGATTTATTTGAAGCCCAAAATATACATCACAAAGGGGCAACGTTTCGGACCCCTCCGGGTCCTTTATCAAGGCTTGATAAAGGATCCGGAGGGGTCCGAAAAGTTGCCCCTTTGTGATGTATATTTTGGGCTTCAAATAAATCACTGCTTTGGACACCATTGCAATCACAGGTGTGCATCCGAATTTCTTCTGCTATTCACTCAATGACCCTTATGCGAGGGAAGGGTCTTCCGGATTAGCACCCTGCACTTACAACAAGTGTGTAAGGGATCAGGTAGAGCTCTTCATATTCGTGCAATGTTTGTGTTAGACTCTGATCTGTATTACCAATATTTTTTGAAATTGCTTATGAATAAGAGCTTCACGGGCCCCTATACCCCCTGCGGCCACAGGGTCTGCTTCCTCTGGTCCCTAGTAAAGGTGAATCACCCCTTTAATAGCAAATGACCCCTTATATTTCTAGTATATGGGTATTTTTGTTTAGCAAAAAAAATACCCAAGTACCATTATCTTTAGTACTAGTGTAACTCCACCCTACCTTTTCTACAAATCTATTTCTTCGGCTTGCTCTTGCCCCTTTTTTTCAGATTTTCTATTGAGATATAGCAGAAAAGGATGATAATAATAATCCTACTAAATGCTAGACATAGTTGTTCCCACTGGAGTCACTGAAGGGAAGAAAAAGGACTTGTGAATTCTTAGTCACTGCCTTATACAACTTATTGGTTTTAGAATGTGCTTTCACCCAGTATCGCAAACCTTTATATACTTTGTTTTTTAAAATATCCATCCCAAAGCTTCTTATGACACTGTACCCCTTAAAAAGTCAATGTGGTCATTAGGGAAGCATTGAAAAAACATTTCTAGATCTTGTAACAGAAAGAATTTATTCTAAAGAAAGTCTTTTAACCATGTTCATTTCTAACACAATGGGGCTGACTTACCAACAATCGAATTTCGATTTTTTTCCATGAATCTCTAAAAGTTTTAGAGAAAGTGAGTTTAGTCATGGTTTCAAAAGCCATTCCGAAACCACTTAAATGTGACCCTTAATAAATAGGACTCCACACGTAGGTTGTCCTTCAATAATTATATTGTCTGTTTGTTGACTGAATTTAAGTACACATTTTCTTATGATATTTCTTCTAACCAAATATTGATTTTCACCTTTTGGCCTTTAGTTCCTCCAAAGTGCTTGCATCCATTTGTATCTGATGAAACAACTCCTGGAGAACTCGAGTACATGAGCATCTCTTTTAAAGAGCCTCACGTGTACATGCGGCAATGGAGCGACGTGTCTGTATGCAAAGAGATACAGTTCTCGACCGAAGCAGAATGCAGATTTCTGGAGTGCCGAAATCTTACAATGAAGAGCCTAATAAAGCCCTTTCACGTGCAAGGACAGATGGCAATTACTGACAGTGCTCTGGAAAAGGTTCTCGATTTCACTGTTTTGGTGGATCCAATGTTTGTCAATTTTGGCCAATATTCTGTTCATTCAATTAACACCGCACTTCTGGCTTGGCAGCAGGTATGTAATATTTTAAGGAAAATAAGCTTTGAGAAGGGTTCTAAAATTAATATGTCCTCTGCTTGTATAGGAGAGGGTGTGTTTCCTACAAAAAGTTTATTTCCTGCTTTCCTTGAAAGCAGAAGGGTATATACAGTATAAGAGGTCAAATTCTAGCAAATCGTTCCACCATATCTTGGATAAGTACTAGGGCTTTCCCTCCCCATGAGCTCTTTGGGAGGCGGGACCATGGCACAGTGGGGGTGGGGACATGACGTGGTGGGGGTAGGGCCACAATGTGGTGTGGGCGGAGCAGCATCACTCTCAGGAAATCCTGCCCGGTTTTCCTAATTTGGAAAATCGGGTAGCCAGTTTTGACCAGCCCTTCCAAAAAACAGACTGTCTGGGTCAAAACCAGACAGGTGGCAACCCTAAAAGTACTGTAGCTTACCATATTGCTGATTTTTTTTTTTACAAATTGTGAATTAAGGAGATGCACGTAAGATGGCTTCTGCCAAGTTGACAGATGGAGGCTGAATGGGATGATGCTCTTGCCTCTGTTTTTAAATGATATCACTGCTCCTGTTTCCCTTCCTTGTGGTTTACGGAATGCTTGCTTAAACAAGATGGATATGAATATGCATAAATTAGGCTTTCTATGTCACCTTAAATCGAAGCCTTGTACAATGTCACCCAATGCTATATCTGTCTGTAACTTATCTTTTGTAACTAATGGGGCGTGTAACATTGGGAGCCAGGATTCCCAGCCCTAAACCTTCAACTAATATAGTGATCTTCTTTATCTCCCCTGAGCCGGCAGGGTGCTCCTCCCATGAATTAACTTAATGAAAACAAAGCCATTTTTATTCCTGTGCCTGTAGAGAGAAAAGAAACATTTGGATTAATAACCTAACATGGCACTACGGCAGTGGCCCAAGAGAAGTTAAAACATCTGTTTTATATCAAACATTCTTTTTTAAGGGCATTCCATGGTTTTCTTGTTTCAGGAGGACATTCATAAAACAAGAGCTAGTGTGATCTAAATCCTTACAGCTGGTTCAAATATCAATTTGAAGAATATAAAAAAAAAAATTGCAGGTCTGAATGCTGTGTTTTTATCATTTTATAAAGAATGCGCTAAGCCAAAGTGATTCATTCATGCTTCATATACTACACAAAAGTCCACAAACATGATTTATGATTGTTAGATATCGGTAGGTAAATAGATATGTTTTATGCAGATGGAAGGGTTACTGTGTAGAGGAGCAGTTCTCAACCACCCAAGCCTCATTTGTTTATCATAGTCAACATTCGGGACTCAGTTATTTAAAGCATAATTCCCAAAATTACAATTAGGGCTGCAGGTGTTTCTGAGCATTACTGCTTCTAAATACATTTCTAAATTGCCTCTACAGTGAATCAGAATAATTGCAGTATAATAGTTTGTCCCATAAGGCTAAGTGTAGAAGTAACTTGTAGAATAACAGGGCCAGCACTCACATGAAAATTCAAGTCAATTTCACTTTTATTAAGCCACAGTCTGACTTGTGCAGTGAATGTCATGTTTTGGGGGGACAATCCTCTCCATGATGTCCTGATTTTCTTTAAGCTTGTTTATAGTCATGGCCATCTAGACCAGGAATCCCCAAACTTTTTAACCTACAAGCCACATTAAAATGTAAAAGAAGTTGGGGAGCAACATAAGCATGTGAAAAGTTCTTGGGAGTGCCTTGGCTATTAGTAGATCTTGTGTGAACTGGCAGCCTACAGGAGGCTCTGTTTGGCAGATCATCTGTTTTTTTTATAACCGAAACTTGCCTCAAGCCAGAAATTCAAAAATAAGCACCTGCTTTGAGGCCACGGAGAGCAACATCCAAGGGGTTGGTGAGTAACATTGTAACACTGGTTGGGGATCATGGATCTTGATATCCAGGGAACCACTAGAAAATTCAGGAAAGCAGTGCAGAAAAGACCATTATCCATCAGTGTAGCAGTAGCAGAAGGTATCCATGGATAACTAACCCCAAATTAAGCCTCACTGTGTTTTAATGTGTAATGGTCTTACCTGCATTGCTTTCTTGGAATTTTTAGTGATGCTTTTATTTCTGGGATGCACATCATTATACATTGGGAATTCCTGGTCCTGATTTTCTACAAGCTGGTGTATAGTGATGTCTATCTGGGAATCCAGAGAACCAAAGGCACAAAGGGACTTCTAAGAACTACAAGAAAGGAGTGCAGGTGAGACCATTATACATCAGTGTAGCAGAAGCTAGCCATTGATACCTTCGCAGTGTTTCAAAGCAAGACTCAACGAGGTTAGCAGTGCAATTTAAAAAAAACACTGCTATAGATAGATTTAGGTACACTTCTACTGTGCTGATAGAAACTAGAACCCTATTGGATATATACTGTGTATTTATATATATAGAGAGAGAGAGAGAGAGAGAGAGCCGTCTCCCATAGTCTCCATTTTATCCAAATTTTTAAATATTATTTTCTTATACTCTTTAATAATAAAACAGTGCCTTGTACTTGATCCAAACTAAGATATAATTAATCATATAAGCCAGCCTATAGGGTATAGAGACCTTTATGAAGGTTACAGTGCTGTACAAAGAGTAGACCTATGTTATGCACAGCCATATAGCAGAAGATTTTCATAAATTTATATATAAACCGTAACTAGCTAAAAAATATTTAGAAAACAGTATTGCATAATTTTAATATGGGTACCCTACACAGAAACAGGATAGAAAACAATTTTCTGTTTACTGTAGATAGATAGCTCAGTACAGTATATAGATAACATACTGAATTGAATTTGTGAATATAATAAAATTCTTTATTACATCAGAAACTACCCCCAGACTTGGATAGAAGCATTCCACCTACATTATTTACATGTTCTAAAGTCACCAAACTCTTTTGATTATCCATAGATCCATATAATATATGTTATACATTAAATGACATAAAATATATATACGTAATATCATAGTAAAATAACATAAGTAATTATAAAGCTGAAACGTCACAACCACAAGGTTACAACAACATCATTTGCACTTCAAAGGCACGTTTAATGTAACTGATGTAGTGTATACCAATATTATGCAAGTGAGACAGGTTCGTAGTAACTCGACTACTGCAAAATGACCTTCATCGATATCAAGTTTCAGGCTGTGGAAAAAAAACACAAGCCAGGCAGTGTTATACACACAAACAAAATGTGGCATATAAATATTTGAACATTTTAATCCATTTCGGCGTGTGAATGAGTGACTGGTTAAAAGTTCCTTGAAGGAATATTACAAATTGGACCAAATGAGAAAAGGGATTGTATATTTGATTAAGCAGAGCCATATGTCGTGCTGTATTTTGCTGACAGGTACATTCTAAGAATAGTTGGTTCTGATTTATAAAGGGATTTGGCAATGTTAACAAGAGCCCCGGGAGAACATATTTTTGTAATTGTTTCGGTAATTTTCTCGTTTCCCCTAATGTCAAGGTTACTTTCCACCATATTCAGAAAGTGGTGAATGCATAATAGCCTTTGCTTACTGTGTGAAGAGCAGTGGGGGCCTACAGATGGCTAGTTTATAAACACAGGAACTAATGTTACCTCTGAAGTAGCCTCTACCACCTAAATATAGACCTGTGGGACACAGAACTTATTTTACTTAAGGGTGAACAAACGGCTTGTACCTGTCAAAGAGTTCCTTAAAGTTTTCATTATGTCTGAGATGAAACTAAACGATATTTATGAAACATAAAGGACCGGGCAGCAGTAGAGTTTTACCAAGGTTGTAAATAGTGCATGTATGTAAGCAAGACAGTATGACCTGCAGACTTCTGGTAGACAATAAGACCACAGTTCAAAGGGCCAATAAGGGGGCCTCTTCAAAAGTCAGCTCATGCCAATTTAGTTGCTACTCTGGTAACACATTCATAAGAATAATTTAACGGAGCACTCGTATCCATCTTGGTGCCTGGCACTAGTCGACAATTGTTGACCTAGTCTGCTAGTAAGATGTGGTTGTAACACAACATGCTCTCCCCTGCTAAAGCTGTTTTAACACTACAGTAGAACCCCCATTTTGAGTTTTTCAGGGGACCAGAAAAAAATGGTGTAAAATCCAGGAAAATGTAAAATCAAGGAAATGTATTATGCATAATATTATATAATATTATGCATAATGTTAAATGAGGGAAAACGTAAAATCGGGATGTAAAATGGGGGTTCTTCTGTATTTTAAAGGACAAAAAGATCTTCCTTTCTGCAGAACTCGTACTACAAGCTTTAATTATAATATCTTTCAACTGCAATAATGATTGGCCCAACCTCGCCCAGATGTTGCAGGACATCAAATTAGGGGTGGGAAGGGGAAAACTTGTTTTGTGACATAAAGTCATGCGATTTCCCTCCCCACTCATAATTTGCATATGCAAATTAGGATTAGATTTGGCCGGTCAGAAGGATTACGCCGAATCCGAATCCTGCTGAAAAAGGATGAATCCCGAACTGAATCCTGGATTTGTTGCATCCCTAGCTAATTCTAAGCAACTTTTCAATTGGCCTTCATTTTTTCTTTTTTTATAATTTTTAAATCATTTGCATTCTTGTTCTGACTCTTTCCAGCTTTCAAATATTGACTCTAAAATGCTCTATGAGGCTACAAAGTATTGTTATTTCCTCCTTTTATTACTCATCTTTCTTTCTATGCCCTTACCTATTCATATTCCAGGCTCTCGTTCAAATCAATGCATGGTTGCTATGGTAATTTGGACCGTATCAACCAGATTTTTAAAACTGCTAACTGTAGAGTTGCTGAATAAAAAGCTAAATAGCTCAAAAAACGCAATTAATAAAAAAAAATGAAAACCAATTGCAAAGTGTCATAGAATGTCACTCTCTACATCATACTTAAAGTTAATTTAAAGGGGAACAACCCCTTTAATTAGCTGGTAGAGCTTGGCAACATATAACAATCATAATAGAAAATATGCCTTTATGATAAGAATTGATTTCTCTATGTAAACTGAAGCTGGCCTTGCATGGACTGATATTGGTTACTGGCCTGGCCACTTTTGTACAAGGCCAAGAGTTTGTCCTCTCTAATTGAAATCTTAAACCCCACCGGGTAAAGGTCGTATCTGACTGTGAATTCAATCCTTACCTCACTGGTCTGCATGAGCCTCCTATATAATCCAGTATTTGGCACAAGCAATAGGGTGTTGAATTTGAGTGGCCACATTGGGAAAATAGCTACTCGTTTTTGATGCATCTGTCTCCAGCTTACGGGATATGCAGCACAGCACAGGTAACACGGATAATTTAGCCATTCTTTGCTTTTAATCAAATTAGGGAGGAATTTCAGGGTGTGGATGTTAGGTGGTGGGTAGATAAATGGTCATATTTAGCTTTTTTCACCAGAAATATCCACCCCTTGTCCTGACGTCAGGGCAAAGTTTGCTTTGAGGTTCTGTAAATATAGCATCTCAGTAATTCGGAAAAAGTGTTGAAAGTTGATGAATCTTTTGTTTTTTGCTGCATAAATGACTGGTGTTTACCAGTGCCTGGCCATGGGAAGTTCAGAATTCAGGACACTTTAATAGTTTGTCTGAAAACAGTCTGTTCTTTTCTATTTCAGAATCAAAGCCCTGAGGCAGAAGAGCTGATCTACAGTCATTTTGTTGTCTGCAATGACACACAAGAGACACTGCGGTTTGGCCAAGTGGATACTGATGAGAATATAGTGCTGGCCAGTCTCCACAGTCACCAGTATTGCTGGCGTTCACACAAGTCCCCACAGGTACGAACACAACCAACTTCCAAGTCACCAATACGATTATATTTTCTCAGATACTTTTTGAATATCATGTCAAAGTAAAAATACTTTTTTTTTTATTTTTCCCATGATCATTTCTTCTTCTGAGAACAAAACACTTTTGAGTCTTGCAAACTCACACGCTCTCATCAGGATTGTATGTCTGTACTGGCATTCTCATTAGGTTAGGTTGCCAGTTAGGAATGGCTGTTAGAAAAAGCCTGAATATGTTGATTAGATGTTCAGGAAACAGTCACATTCTGATTAGGACTGGTTTTGTTGATATTTTCTCATTTGGATAAAATACACTGTCTAAACTTGACCTCTAATTAATGTTGTCTGTGCTTGAATGCTGATTAGATAAGGTTGCCCAAATGTCTATGGTGCTTTTTCTAAAGGTATAATCTATTATAATATTATCATATTAAGGGATGAGACACACGGTCAGATTCGGGGAGATTAGTCACCCGGTGACAAATCTCCTCTTCTTCGGGGTGACTAATCTCCCCAAACTGCCTCCCCTGCCTTCCGACTTGAACGTAAATCGCCGACGGTAGGGCACTCGGAGCACTTTGTTTTCCGAAGTCGCCTGAATTTGCCTCACGAGGAAACTTCGGGCAACTTCTGAAAACGAATCACTCAGAGTGCCCTCACGTCAGCGATTTACAGAAGAGGAAATTTGACGCCCGGCGACTAATCTCCCCGAATCTGACCTTGTCTCTCTGCCCTAGCATGTAGGTTTTTTGTGTTTTAATACCTGTATCTTTGCATGATCTGGTATATCCGTTAACTAGCCCTGTGTGCTCTACAAGTCACATCATCCATCCAAACACTGTGAGTCATGCATCATCATAAAATCTATATATACATACCAGTCAAACTACTATCATTTCTGTGATGACAATCATTGGGACAAGAATCATATCCTGGAGGTCTGTTTATCAAAGGTCAGATTTTAGCGCTTTTATGGGTTTTTGAAACCAAAACTAAACTCACTTTCTCTAAAGCCATGAATGTCATGACATTTATTAAAAGATCCAAATTCAAAAAGTACGAACTGAAAAATTACCCTGAGCGATGCACTAAAAACTACAAATACATCTAAAAATTCGAACAATTCCTAGCGAACAAAAATCCAAATACCTCTACAGGGTCGGCGCAGCTTCCACTGACTTCTTTAAGACCTTGACAACATTTACCTGGCGACGTTTTGTATTAGTGGTTTTTACAGTTAATAAACTTCGAATTTTTAGAGGTTTTTTTAAAAAAATAGGAAAACCACAAATTTTTAGAGATTCGTGGAAAAATCGAAATTCGATTGTTATTAAATGGGTCCCTTAGTTTTGGAGTTTTGGAGTTTAGAAAATACTTGGGCCAAAAATACATGTTGCTCACTAACCCTGGGAAAATACTTTTCAATTACAATGTTGGTGCACAAAGTGGAGTTATCTGCGCTGTATTTGCAGCCGCTGTGATTACATGTGGCTTGCTGGGGTTTGCATATGCTTGGTCATAAAGCAGAATAGACAGTAATGCATATGGCTTTGACATACTTTTTATAATAATGATCTATGGAAAATTTTACCCTCATTTCTACATAGCACTACCCCTTTAACTATAAACAGAAAGGATATAGGGAGGGAAGGGATAAAGGAGGAATGAAGGGGGAAAGGCTCTGGCACTGATTTTGTAGAACATAAGTTCTGCTCAGTGAAGTGTGAGCCCCAATTATGATCTTATTTTTTATCCACGTACCTGCACCTTTGGAGACAAGAAGGGTAACACCAAAAAAGCATTTGAGTATTCAAATGTCACTACAGGTATGGGATGCGTTATCTGGAAACCTGTTATCCAGAAAGCTCCGAATTATGGAAAGACCGTCTTCCATAGTCTCCATTTTATCCAAATAATCCAAATTTTTTAATATTATTTTCTTTTTCTCTGTAATAATAAAACAGTACCTTGTACTTGATCCCAACTAAGATATAATTAATCCTTATTGGAAGCAAAATCAGCCTATTGGGTTTATTTAATGTTTATATGATTTTCTAGTAGACAAGGTATGAAGATCCAAATTACGGAAAGATCCATTATCTGGAAAACCCCAGCTCCCAAACATTCTGGATAATAGGTCCAATACCTGTAATACAATGCACTATTTAGTATTGTTTTTGCACCAAAAAACATATCAGTTTTCATTGTTTTATATCTCATATGGGATAATTTATGCCTTATTGTAAATCTGACGGATATTTGTAGTCACCAAGAATTTACATGACCATAAAAGGCTTTAAACAGGCCACAGAAATCTTGAGGGGTCCCTTATAATATCTGTTCATGAGTTTTCGTTTTGGACAAAGTAAACACAATATGTATTAGTAATATGAGTCCGCGTTTGAAGTTAGGTAACCTGTTTATATAAAAACTTTTAACGGGAACAGATTTGCGAAGAACAGGATATTGCTCAATCCAGCAGCCTATACTTCCCAAGCAAGGTACCAAATGAGGTTAAGAGTTAAACACGAAACCTAAATCGCCTCTGCCCTCAACTACTTAATTGCACTAGAATTATTCCCATACGCGTGAAAAGCAGCAAGGAAAATGCCTTGTGTGTGTAAGCATTTAATACAAAATTGGGACTTTTACCAAAATTTTACAAGACCCTCATAAGCTTGCAAGCACCATCAAAGAAGTGAGGTTTATGCGTCCTTCTGCCCAACAGGCAAGGGGGAAACTGTTGATTTGCCAGGATGGTTGTTTCCTTTCTGCAGTTTTCACTTCCATTTATACTAGTTATTATTATACAGGCCTTTTCTAGATTTTATTGTGCTCTAATTCACATCTGCAAAACATCCTTTTTAGGGCAGTGCAATAGCCTGGAATACATATAGAGCAAACAACAAGAATACTTTTGGTGGGGTTACAGTAAAAAATACCAATCTGCTTATGAATACATAATCTTAGTCTAACCTCAGGCTTGTGCCATACAGTGTCAAAATATTAGTGATTTTGGGAACAGCAAAAAGTTGTGAGTTTTCTCCGAAAGTAAACACCAAAAATTATGTTTAAAAGTTCAAATAATTTATTAGGACATACAGATAACTGCCTAACGCGTTTCGTACCTACTGGGGCACTTATTTATAGGTGCCTATGAATCTGTCATTTAAATAATTTAAAGATGATTTAGACGGAAAAGAATTGTTCTGCCTCCAATAAGGATTAATTATATCTTAGTTGGGATCAAGTACAAGGCAATGTTTTATTATTACAGAGAAAAAGGAAATCATTTTTTAAAGTTTGGATTATTTGCATAAAATGGAGTCTATGGGAGACGGCCATTCTGTAATTCTGAGCTTTCTGGATAACGGGTTTCCGGATAACGAATCCCATACCTATATATCATAATTCTTGCAGTTCAGGCAGTTTTCCATATGTAAGGGTGAAATGTCTATCGTTCTGTGAAAGAATAATACACTTTAATGTAAGTGACAAAAGACCGAAACAAAGTCAAAATGTTTCTAACAAACAATGGCCATAGCCCAAGGGGTCAGATTTCAGATTACGGAGGAGACCGCTTTAAAGCATTGTCTCCATATATAAATATATATATTCATAAGTGTCATCAGAATGCATTGTTATGTTTACAGTATTTCAATCTAATGATTACTGAATCTAATGGTATTCTGAACCGTTTCAGTGACGCTGGGCTGGGAGTGGCAATCCTTCCATAGGCTAATTACGAATCCCTTTAACTTAAAGTGGACCTGTCACTCAGACACAAAAATCTGTATAATAAAAGTCCTTTTCAAATTAAACATGAAATCCAATTTCTATTTTTTATTAAAGCATTCATAGCTGTTGTGAGCTCATTTAAACATCTCAGCTGTCAATCAAATATTGTCTGCCCCTCCTCTATGCCATGGGCATAGAGGCGGGGCAGGCAATTACTTTCACTTTCCATTCAGCACTTCCTAGGTGTCACTACTCTCCCCACATATCCCCGTTCTCTTAAACATTTAATTGTTTAGCCAGGGCATGGAAATGTACAGCGGGCCCCCCATTCTGGTGCATAAACGAGATTCTGAGATGATACAAAGCTTTCCTTAAAAACAGTGTCCACAAAATGGCTGCTGTCTGCTTGCTGTCATTTTGAATTCCCAGACTGAAGGAAACAAGATTCAAATAATTTATATAGTGTAATTAAAGTTCATTTTGCTTGACTAATGTGATAAAATAGGATTTTGAATAATTTTTTTGGGTGACGGGTCCCCTTTAACGGTGAATTTGCCCCTTCAAGAAAACAAAAAAAATGACAATTATAAATTGTCTTAAAAAACACAGTCTTCCTCGTACATTTGTGGTCAGTGTCCATGTAAAAATCTGAGCATTTATCTACTGTAACGGTTTGCCTCTGATATGTGCCAGACACAGTTTGGATATCTGATAGGAATTTTGGGATATGACACTGATCTTAAAAAATGTTGGTGTTGAAGGAACTGCAGATTATCGCCGATCTGCTATACATTGAGAATTGCCCTCGTACATGCAGAGCGCTTGTGGTTTCCCTTACATACGTTTTTCAGAACTAATTTCCATGTTAAATGAATTAATGAAGTGGGATTACCTGTAAGTCAAAACAGCGCACAGCCCTGCAAGTGTCAGATTTGTGGAATGTCGGGTGATCTCATAGTTATGAAATTATTTCATTTCTCATGATAATTCCCTACTTGCCAAGTTAATGGATTTTAAGAACTCTATGAGCAGATTGTCAGATAAAAGTGAATAATCCATTCTTTTGGAAACTAGGACTTCCCCCAGGCATTGGTTCATATTTGACTTACATGTGGGGATAGAATAAGACAGGACGAGTTTTTGAAGACCACATTATGTTACTGGGAAAGCAAACCTTTCTGGTTTCCCCAAACTGATTCAGGTTTCTGTTACGTTAAGCAGGATGAAGCAATGGCTTGCCATAGAATACTTTGTTTAACCTTTACAAAATGTTTTCTTAGTATTGTAACATAGTCCACCTCAATGAAAATAGTTTAAAGGATATTGAGTTTCTTTTACATTTGAATCAATTAACCTCAATATTTACTTTGCATTAATTAAAATAAGTATATGGAATATGGAATTTCCAGTGGCGTTTTTTGGGAGTAAATGCAAGGAACTTACAGCGAATGGTTTACACAGGTGATTTGCTTGGAGGAATAGTAAACTTGAATAGAATAGCCATTCAGTATTATAACAGCACAAAACCTACATGTTTGTAGCACATTGCTTACAAAGCATAGGCTGTCTCTTTGGGAAAAGCTGCTGAAACGTTGGACCCATAATAATTCCTCTCATCTTGTCCCATTTCATTGCTGTCATTTCCTTGAGGACCTACATGGTTACTCTCTTTAATCTTGAGCAGGGAACCCCAACCTTTTCTACCTGTGAGCCGCATTCAAATGTAAAAAGAATTGGGGAGCAACACAATCATAACACAAACATGATTCCTGGGGATGCCAAAGTAAGGGTTGTGATTGGCTGTTAAGTAGCCCCTATGTGGACTGGCAGCATACAGAAATCTTCATTTGGCAGTGCATCTGGTTCCAAGTCTGGAATTCAAAAATAAGTCCTTGCTTTGTGACCACTGAGAGCAACTTTCAAGGGGTTGGTGAGCAACATGTTGCTCGTGAGCTACTGGTTGGGGATGACTAATCTATACGATAGCTTCCCCATCACAATACTTTTATGTTCTTGAGGAGTTGCATTATTTTATTTAATCCAAAAGATAGCTGCCCCATCACAGGTCTCTTACTTTCTTGAGAACCAGCGTTACTCTATGTCATCCAGAAGATACATGCTCCATCACGGTACACATAGAGGTGCCCATAGGAACCAATCAGCCATTAGATTTGAACAGTTACCTACTAAAAAACAAATTAGATATAAATATCCTATCTAGTAGAATTAAATCAAAGGCAACTGGACATTTACATTTTTTTCTTGAAAATGTTTCTCCACTCATCCAAGTGGCTTCTTCAGTTCAATTGAAGTGGTAGGGAATTCCCCGGTTCCATTGAACTTCAGTAAGATGTTGGCTGAAACTCACAGATGTGTGAAAGTGTGATCCTGTCACAATGGTACCAGGATTTTTATTGAGGCAAGTGTTAATCTTTCAATGTAGATGACTGGAAGTGTAAATTGTTGTGAGTTTGCGGGGGTAAAGATGTCAAAGCGGTATTGTATGTTTATGGCGGTGTTGCAGGCTTCCTTCTCTGTTCAGGGATGGTTTTTCCACTTTGGCATAAATGGCCTCTTTCAAACCATCTTTCCTCTCTATCCAAAATGTGCACATTGCTGTCCTCAAAGGAGTGTCCCTTTTCATTGAGATCTAGATAGACTGTTGAGTCTTGTCCTGAGAAGTTAGCCCTTCTATGTTAGGCCATTCTCTTACAATGCGGTTGTTTTGTCTCCCCAATGTATAGCTCAAAGCAATCTTCACTACACTAGACAGCATAGACCACATTGCTCTTCATGTGCTTTAGTGTTGGGTCTTTAGGGTTCACCAACTTCTGATAGGGCGCAAAACTACGCTAGTGACAGTCTTTCACTAGCGAATTGTCCTCTCCACCTAAATTGGCAATGTCCCTGCGGATTGGATTTCTGGTGTAATTTCTCTAGCGACGGCCACTTCGCCCTTTAGTAAATCTACCCCTATGACAGAAGTTGGTTAAATGTATTTGCAAAAACCATTTGAGTATTAAAAATTAAATTAGTAAGCAACATCCCCATTGGTAAACCTGTATGACTAGATGATTGTACTTGCAAAAAACATTTGAGTATCAAAAATTAAATTAGTGCTAGTTCAGTTTTTCCCCTTTTCAATTCTTTGGAACCCCACTGAAGGGAGGTCAGTCCCACATTGTGGGCACCTCTGTCTTCTAGACTATGACACAGAAACTGCCCATGTGCCATAGCTTTAGGTGGTATAATATATCTCTTTTTTAAGAAGGTTTCAGATGATATTTTTTAAACGTGTGTCTTGTACCCTGTGCCTCTGAAGGGTCACATGCTCAACTAACCAGACAGTCCTGGTGATTGTATCATTGGGGTTTCTAGTCCTTACATACATATTTTAGCATGTGACTGACACCCTTTCATTTCTCTCCCATCTGGCACTGGAATGATAATTTATGGAAAAACATATATACAATATTTACCATTATCCTGTAATTTTTAAAAGTGGCTGCCACCTTCTATTTGTAGAAATAAGGCTGAGGTTTTTTGATATTTTTTTTAGGTATATAATGTATGAAATAGTACATGGTGCAGAGTAGTCTTTCCCACTTAGCTTCTTGGTTTCTACTGTTTTTCTTTAATTTGTGAGCTATGGAGTCACAAGAGCATTAATCTTAGTAATAGACCAAGAAGACTACTGTGCCAACAAGTATGAAGTACAGTCTTCCAAATGCAGACTGACAAGAGTATTCCTCTGTGACTCCATCAGTGAGCACATTGTTTGTATAGAGTGGGGTCTAGCCCTGGGCTTAAACAGAAACTAACAATGAGTTATATTTGACTATATGGTGTTTATCTTAGTTTTCTGGGATATTATATGCATATTCTGTCCATCACAGCACAACTTCCAATTGTAATTTAGTCATTATTGTATTATTTTTTCCTTCTGTTCTCACATTCCAGCTAATGGAATTTCTAATATATTTTTTTCAGTAGATGAGCAGTACCTTCCTTTATTTTGGATGTGGTGTAAAATCCTAAATTCCTACTATGGTAGCATTTCTTTCAGGCAAAAAAACAGCAAGCTTCCCAGTGGTTCTTCTGCCAGCCTTCTGCATGGATGTGTTGCTTGGTCCATAGAAGAGTGAGCTAATGGACATGTGAAATATTTGGCCCTAGGCTTGGCCACAAATGTGCGACTTCTAAATATATGAGAGGTTTATGCCTTGTTTTGGTGTATACCAAGCCTTATGATCTGAGTTACTTACTCCTTCAGTACAAAAAGTGAGACTAGGGCCAGTTTAGTTGGATCTTGGCCTGTGGAGAAAGTTAAGTATCTGCTCCTCTGATACTACCCTTCTACCCAATGCACCTGCACCCAGAAGCATTATCTCTGCTCAGGTGTAGGCAGAAATGTTGGATTTCCGCTTGAAATGCAAAATGTCACGTTTTAGCTCGGAAATCCTCCATGTCTGCCTGCACCCAAGCGGAGTTAAGGTTTCCGGGTGCCGAGACAGTAGGGCAGCAGTGGTGGAACAGATGCACAGCCTGCATTTCTCCTCAACCTGAGATCCAGCTTGTCTGGCCCTAGCTAAAAGGCACAGAAATGGCACATATATAGAATGGGACAAAAAATGCACATTCGCAAGGAATGGTCTCCTGTTGTTGGGCATTTTGTTTCTATTTACTTCTAAACATATAAGTGCAATATTAGAACAAACTTAGATAACCAGAGTGTACTGATCATTCAGAGAAAGTGTAGCCTATGTTTTACTACATCTAATAATTAAATGCTGAGTCTGGGCATCCACTCGTTGGTTGATCAGTTTGGTGTTACGCACAAAAAGTTGATCTGTAACCCCTTCTACAAATGCACAGATGATCAAATTTAGGGTGAATAAAATTAAACCTAGATGGTGAAAGAGCAGAGCAGTGCCAACCAATGCACCACCATGCTAGTCTATATGCTTTCATGTGAAGCCATGAAGAGCAATAGCTGTACTATTATAGCAGTAAGATCAACTGCAAGTAAAAAAAAAATTAAGCTGCTCAGCTTGGAAAAATGGAAGAACGCTGCAAATGTTGCAGTAATAGTTGTTAGAGGGAACTGCTACGTAGACTTAAATCTCAGTTCTTGTGATAGAACTAAATCTCAGTAACTGACATCACTAGCATGTATGTGTAATAGTTAAGCTTATTTGACTTCCCCAACTGAAAAATTAGAGCCATCAAGAACTTTTCTTGTCGGTGCAATAAATATTTCAGTGCCCTGCTAGAGTGCAATAAATCTAGTATTGCTAATGGGTTAGCTTCAAGCCAGCTCAGCCCTTGTCAGGCCAGTGATACAGAAACCACCCACCACTCGACTGTGAGTCCTGTTTGTTTATATCTGTTCCACAAGCGATGACAGGGATATCACACGTCTGGTGCAGGGCAGAATTCTCAGAGGAATGAAATAATTATGGCTGACTGAGTGGCTTCCATTGCTTATACTTGTTTAAACCAAAAAAATATATTTTGGCACAGATTTGTTATTTTCTATCATTTTATATAATCACATTTTTTTACATTTTTGTAGTACTCTCAGGATGTCTTTGTTAAAACTTTTTCTGTACATTTTCTTTTCTTCTCAACATAACCAATTGGCAAAATACTAATTTGGTGGCTTATAGTCATGCATATATAGCCAGATATTGCTTGAAACCACAGAGGTCCAACTTTTGAGATAATAAATGCTCATGTACCAAACCCACCACAATTCACATTATCTGCAATGGCATATTGTTTGAAACATTTCATGGCATTAATGTGTACAACATACGCGCTATTGTCTATTGTGTTGTTTCACTGGTACCCAAAGAAGCCAAACCAGCTGTGTTTCATAACAGAACATTTTGTCTGAAAGAAAGACTGAAAAAACTGAAAAGTACGCCCATAATCCTGGAAATTATTTCTGTTGACAATTAAGTAAATTAGTGTAGTTTAGTCCCATATTGAGAAATGTTTGCTGCACCTTTATATAGTGAATGTCAAGTTGGCTGTGCCCTTAATAGAGGCAGACTCTGTAATCTGGGTTACCATTCTAAAAGCTGTGGTTCATACTGGTGTTGCCTTTTTATGAGGTGAGCAATTCTAGAAAGCATTATATTTATGTGTTTGCATGCTTATGAATGAATTATCTGTCTGCAGCTACTGCACATATGTATCGAAGGCTGGGGAAACTGGCGCTGGTCAGAAGCTTTCAGTGTGGACAATGCTGGGACGTTCATTAGAACAATCCAATACAAAGGAAGGACAGCCTCTCTTATTATCAAGATCCAGCAGCTGAATGGATTTCAGAAACAGGTAACTTGCTGAATATATGCAACAAAATGCAAAGTGTGTAACTTTCAGACGGTTTGTGGATTTTAGACTCAATATCATGAAGCACCTTCTGTTTCTATGATCCATCATTCTTAAACAGTATCTGAAACACAGACATGCCAACATTCTGAGTAAAAAGAGATGCTGAGAAGTCACAAAACAGGCCATGCTTATATTTCCATACCCCTTGGCTTTGAGAGAACAAGTGAAACCTTGAGCAAGGCTTGTATAACGTAAAGGACAAGGAAAGTTAAATTAAAGAAGTAGCTAGAAATGGTGTACATTATGTTTTGGGCTTCTGTACCAGCCCCAGGCAACCAAAGCTCTTTAGCAGGGAAGATCTGTGTCTCCAAAGATGCCCCAGTAGCTCCCCATCTTCTTTTTTGTTCTCTGTGCTGCTGTCACTTCCTGAGCTTAGGAACCAACTCATAATATACAGTACACATAGAATAAAAATGTCACAATATAAGGCTGATTAGTAATTAAAATGGATAATTACTACCGGTGCATGGCAGCACAGAAACCAGTGCAATTAGCATCAGAATTTAATAATCAGCCCTGTAGCATCAGCTTATATTACAGGCCAGCCTAATTTTCTGCTTGATAATTAGTGACAAGCCCTAAGCTTAGCTTCTCAACAGCTGCTCAGAGCCCACTGAGCATGTGAGTGTCACGGACACTTTCCAAGATGGTGACCCCCTGTGACAAGTTAGAAGTCCTGGATCATTGCTGCTATTGACAAGCTGAAACTTTAGGCTGGTGCAATAAGTTCAGTATATAAAACATGGCATTTTTAGCCCTATTCATTTTTAGGGTTTAGTTCTCCTTTAAATGTTCACGGCAGTCACAGTTCTGAGAACTCCTTTACTAATACAGAGGATAACTTGCACAAGTGTAGTTCCCAATAGCAACCACTTGGGGCTTTGGTTTAATTTCTAGTTTGTGGTAGACTAATCAGAACTGCTGATTGGTTGCTTTTGGCAATTGCACTTATGCATTTTAGCACTTATGTCTTTATATCATCTTTAAGGTGTCAGAAAGAAGATGCAGAGCATAGAGCCCATGGCATAATGACTAAGCCTTAATAAAAAAGACTATTTAAAAGGTGTAATGGTACCAAAAAAAGGCATTGGCATTCTATTGCATGCTGTTTAGGATCAGTATGGGAGCCTGGGTGGGTACAACAAGACAGATATAGGTATCTGGACATAGAACTTTACTGTGATTATGCATGTGCTCCATATATATTAGGTCTCATCCCAGGCCCAAGCAAGACAACAACCAAAGAAATGCTAGCTCAAACAGCAAGGGTCACTCAATTTATTCAAATGTCAGTCTGTTTTAAAACAGATTGTGGTAGGGTGGGATAGGCCTTTGTGTGTACCAGAAGATCTCCTATTGAGTTAAGGCCTAATTCCCATCAACATGCCCTTATTTTCACACACATGCCGATATAATGCAGAAAACATGTATCTATTTATTAGCTCAAGTTCTCTGGTGGGTCTTAGGAGCCTTAATCTGACACTGGATGTTGGGCACAACATCGAACTGGCCTATAATTGTACAAGGCAAATTTTTTTTATTGTTTTCTAATAATAATCCGTGACCACTGTGGATGCGGGACATTATAAAATCTAGTCCATTCATGGGGAGCTTCCTCTAGCAACTACTTGTTACCACCTGCAGTTTATTTAGAGTCAAGCTCGTCCTTATAAATACAATACAGTATATATGTTTTTATGTATTACTGCACATTGCCAGTGTCTTAGCAAATAAAATAGGATCATTCTGTACTTCATAAAACAAAATGTAATTTTCACTAAGCATTTAGTTTCCACTTACTTATGATATAAACTTTGAATGGCTCTAAAATGTTATTTAGAAATAAAATGACTGTGTTATGTGTTGCCCACTAGGTCACCATCTGTGGCCGGCAGATCATCTGTAGCTACATGTCAGAGAGCATTGAACTAAAGGTTGTGCAGCATTATATTGGCCAAGATGGCCAGTCTGTGGTCCGGGAGCACGTTGACTGCTTGATCGCCAAACAGAAGCTGCCATCTTATGTCCTGGAGAACAGTGAGCTTACAGAGCTCTGTGTAAAGGCAAAGGGGGATGAAGCCTGGTCCCGGGATGTATGTCTTGAAGCTGAACTTACTGAGCAAAGCATGATCATTCAGGTATGGGCCAAATGCAGATACACAAAACACTGAGCTGAGATAAAAGAAAAAGTAGTCTGATGATGTATAACAGTGATCCCCAACCAGTAGCTCATGAGCAACATGTTGCTCTCCAACCCCTTGGATGTTGCTCCCAGTGGCCTCAAAGCAGGAGCTTATTATTGAATTCCAGGCTTGGAGGCAAGTTTTGGTTGTATAAAAACCAGGTGCACTGCCAAACAGAGCCTCAATGTAGGTTGACAATCCACATAGGGGATACAAAATGGCCAATCACAGCCCTTATTTGGCAGCCCAAGAACAATTTTCATGCTAGTGTTGCTCCTCAACTCCTTTTACTTTTGAATGTTGCTCACAGATTCATAAGGTTTTCCTTGATGTAAAACATAATAATTTAACTTCAGGCACTTAGGGCCTCAGCTCTGTAGAGTATGGCTTCAAAAACCTAAAGCGGTAGGTGCATATTAGGAGACTTGAGCAAAGTGACACACACTTGACACAGGTATCAAGCAAAACCCTCACTATTTCATAGTCTATTAACATAACAATGTGATACTATTATCATTATAAGGCACTATGTGCTAAACTATATGTTGCCTTCCCCTGTACTTGTGGCCTTTTTCCATCCCCATTCTTGCATTACCAGTTATCTTGGTTATAACCACATTACCAGGGGTTGCTGTGATGCCTCTGCTTCAAGGCAATTCAAGCCATTCTTATTTTCTAGGATTGTGGACTTTTGGAGGAGGTGAGGAGTAAACAATGTCTTAGAGAAGGTGTAACAGTTGTGCTATGACCATTTTGATCTCTCTTTCCTTTTATGTGTTGCTTTTCAAACATTTTTGAGAAATTGGAGTAAAAAATTGCACACCTGGCTGCAACTCCGTAGAACTTGTTAGCATTGCACCGGTTGAAGAATATCTCCTCTCAAATTGATGGCGGTTTTTGTTCCCTGCCTAAGGGATTAAAATTGCCATCCTGGATTTATTTTTCTTAATGTCTCGTGAGCCCTGAATAAATATTCACTGTAGTCGGGCAATACTATATGTGCGTTATTTATATACTCTGAGATTCGTGCTGACATTTAAGTTCAAAGGTTTATTCCAAATGTTTAGTGTGCTCAGGAAGTGGCGGTTGAAAAAGTGAGTATTACAGTGTAGAAAAGTCAAATCACTGTGGTTTGTAGCAGCGATATGTCTTGATCACGTTACAAGACAAGGCTACCGAGAAGTCGTACTTCGCTTATGTATGAGAAAATGGTTGAACTGTGCGCTCATTTACACACCCTGTGTTCTTGGCTTGTTTCGAAGCTGGCAAAACCCTTGTTCTTTGATAGTGTGATGTAGACATGTTACATCTGTTCACTTCACTGCTGATATGTTAGACATAGATTTCCTGCTGTCCACGGAAAAAGAACACTTGCCTGACAAAATAAATCCCACTCCCCTTTCTGGGTTTTTTATTTGCATTATTTAGAGTCAGAAATATTCACTTATACTTAAGGACTGTCAGTGAGAAGCGAAGTGTCTGTGCAGTATCCATTGCATTTAGCTTTATTGGTCATGGTGAACGGCATTTAGCTATCGACTTGACAAATGCACGTACCAACTGCTTGTCTTTTTTTCTGGAAATCAAATGGATGATTTGATATTTTCTGTGCATACTGATCTATTTGTAAGTGGGGGGAAAAAACATTCTTGTAGCATTTCTGTGTTATGTCCTCAGCAGTCTCCTTAGTATTCTTTTCTCTTGCCCTGTAGTATTAAATGTAATACTAAATATCTCCAAATTCTCACATTTCTTCATATTTAAAAAAAAAAAACACAAGTCAAAGAAACATTGAAAAAAATTGCTCCCACGTGTCAACTTGCGACCCCTCAGTTATCATTAGTTAAGGGCATGATGGGTGGACATTTTTAATTGGTTATCAGATGTAGGTCTGTAAATAGTTGGGTATGTTAAATGGAAACATCCAGTTAATTCTTTCATTGTTTGTCTAAATACATATTCTTAGCTTTTATTTTAAATGATTTGTTCATTTTGTATTCTTGGGATCTCTGTTTCTTTAGAAATATTCCATCTGCTAACTGTAGTTACCAGCGAGTACATTGAATTAAAGTTTTTCTGTTCTATAAATCTCCCCACAGGTTCCATCCTCAAACAACTCCATCATTTATGTTTGGTGCACCATTATTACACTGGAACCCAGCTCTCAAGTTCAACAACGAATGGCAAGTACCTTCTAACAAATACCGGACCAGATGAGGGTCGACATGACCCTGAAAGTAATGATTTACGAGAGAAGGCAGCTGTAAAGAGCAGAAAGTAATGTCATTGTGTACTTGTAACTTTTGTAGATCATGTTCAGCCCACTCTTTATCATGAGAAGTCATCTTCCTGACTCCATCATAATACATGTAGAGAAAAGAAGCCTTGGGTTAAATGAGACGCAACTGATTCCAGGAAAGGGCCTGGAAAAATCACTACAAAACACAGAGCCAGACTTAACCCATCATGTCACCTTTCAAGCAAGGTAGAATTTGTGTATTATTGCATTATTGATATTATTTGGTAACCTTTTTTGCATTATATTCCAGGCTCCACCAATATGGAAGGGATGTGTTTTGAATTGGTTGATCTTATATAAATATCGCAGAAATTATGGATGCACCAAATCCACTATTTTGGATGTGGCCGAACGCCCGATTCAGTAGATGCGGCTAGAACCAAATCCGAATCCTAATTTGCATATGCATTAGGGATGGGAATTTGCATATGCATTAGGGGTGGGATTTTTTGTCACTTGTTTTGTGACAAAAAATCATGCAATTTCCCTCCCCGCCCCTAATTTGAATATGCAAATTCGGATTCGGTTCGGCCTGGCAGAAGGATTCAGGCGAATCTGAATCCTGCTGAAACAGGCTGAATCTTGAACCGAATTCTGGATCCGGTGCATCCCTAGCAGAAATACATTGTCCAGTTGTTTTAGAATTACGTATATTAGATATACCATGACCTGGATGAATGAAAATCTTCATAGTCACATCGTTATAGATTTAGCAAAATCTAGATTTATATATAATTTGTTCTCACTTAACCTAGTAAAGCCAAGTACAATTTCTAATTTTATACCAGAAATTGGCATATCATTTCCCATAATTTTCTCAGACAAAAGGATAAAGGATCCTATAGACTTTTATTGAATGGGTTTACTCAACTCCAAAATAAGTCCACTGCCTTTCATAAAAGAAATGTGTGGTGTACCCATTGAATGGTTCTCGTCACCATTATGTGAGAGATTTCTGGTGAAAAAACATGTGAAAATATCTAACCCGAGAAAAATTATTTTTCTTAGTCAAGATTGAGCATAAGTGTTTCTTGAAAATAATTTATCTTTTTATAACAAAAACAACACACGGTTTGATTTCATTAAAAACTAACATCTTGTTTCAGGTTGGTTATATATGTATACATTATAACAATATAAAATGACTATTTATATTACTGAAACTATGACCTTGTTATCCTGGTCCCTAATTTAAAACCCAGAAATATTCTTCATCTTTTTAGCTGCTATAGCAGTCTATTAGCAGGGACTAGACAAGTCAGATGGGCACCTGCACAGTGTATATTATAAGGCACCGGGGTATAGTTATTGCCAGATCCAACAGCCGGCAGGCTTTGGTTACCATTAGCATTCCATAAAGCTGTACAGATGGAAAAGTGGCAGAGAAACCCAGAAATATAATTGTTATGGGATTCACAGTTGACCTGTTACTGCATTGGTTCCAAATTTTAGATAGAGAAGTTTTAGGATAACTAAAGTATGTGTTGCTCCTCGGTGAGAATGCTTTTAATTTTAGAAAACGGAAGATGCCTGGAATCCTTGATACTGTGTAACTAGCTGAGTCAAAGCTGTCTTCTTATTATTTATTGATTATGACCTCCTAGACTTATATTCATATTGTCAGTAGCCTGGCCTCCATAGCCATATAGTCCTAACTTGAAGGTTACAAAGAGTTTACACTCCGATTCTGAGACTCTTGCTCCAATTCTGAGAATCTTTCTTTGATTAAATATGTTCTGTTCTTATGTTGAACCTTATATATATTTGTACCTTCATACTGCTATGTATAGAATTATTCCTAGGGGTGCGGTATGCAGCTGATTAGAGACTGCAAGGGCTGTTTCCTAATAGGTGCAAAAGAGCAAAACTACTGATCTCCTGTTCTTCTTTGCTAACTGCGTGTGTTGCTAAACTATCACCAAACATGACACAACCTTCGTTTTTAGTAGCCATTGGTTTAAGCAGGGGTTCCCAAACTTTTTTACCCATGAGCTACATTCATTTGTAAAAACAGTTTGGGCGCACACAAGCATGAAATAAGTTCCTGGGTGAAAAGTTGCTATTTGGTAGCCCCTATGTGTACTGGCAGCCTACAGGAGGCTTTGTCTGGCAGTATACCTGGTTTTTATGTAACCAAATCTTGACTCCAAGCCAAGAATTCAAAAATAAGCACCTGCTTTGAGGCCACTTGGAGCGCAACATACAGAGCCGGATTTATATAGCAGGCACCCCTATTACTATTGTATCTCCTTCGAATCTCCAGTGCTTCTGAACCAATATAGGTGTAGTTGGGCAGTATGCCGCCCCCTAAAATTCTGCTGCCCTAGGCCCGAGCCTTTGTGGCCTTTCCACAAATCCGGGCCTGACATCATACAAGGGGTTGGTGAGGAACATGTTGCTCATGAGCCACTGGTTGGGGATCAGTAGGTTAGAGAATATATGATGAAAGACATGTGTCTTTAACTGCCTGTTAATGTTTTTCTATACATCAAAAAAAAATCCAATCATTTTCAATAAGTACTGTAAAGTTCCAGCGTGGCCACACTCCTTATAAAACATAATAATAATAATTATAAGAACACCAAAAAAACAGCAAAACCCAGCTTGGTCATGAATGACAATATTTTAGGCCCTGTGTTCCATCCAGCAGATGCTACATCTATGAAAAAAACACTATAAAACAGAGCTCCAACCATACATCGATATTTCATTAATGAAATGTAAAATTCATAATTTTTCACACAAACAGCGATTTGGGGAATATACCTGCCATGTAACTTTTGTGGTGGAAATAGGCAAAACAAGCCAAACCATTATGCTGGCATAAGCCTATCGATAGGCAGCTTTCATGGAAGTCAGGCAACTTCCACGGGTTCTTGGCTGAGCATTTTCTGGGTGAGCATTTTAATGAAATCTTTATAGCCATACACACCCTATACTGTTTGTTAATTACAATAAACCTGTATGTGTTCTTGCTGTTAAATGCATTTGTGAGGATTTTAATAGTTGTATAAATAAACTGGGACAGAGAGATCTGGTATCTTGATCAGAATGTTCACAAACAGCCATTCTCTGATACTGACGGAATAAACATCTCTGTCCTTCCAGGGAGGAAGATGAACCTTCAGAATGTGCCGTTCCTATTTCAACATCTCTCATTAAACAAATTGCTACAAAAGCACAAAATGGATACTCTGCACATCAGATTCTTGCCGAGTTTTATGGCGGCAAAAGCTGCCCTCAGCCTGTGTGGCCGTACAATAAAAAGGATGCCGATAGGTACGTTCTTCACTAGAATCTGCGGAGAAAGGAATAACACTGTTGTAGCTTTCTCTGTGAATCATCCAGATTGTGTCTTCCCAACTTTCAGCGTCATATTATAGTTCAGCAGCAGCTGGAGAGCCAATGGTTCTAGTGATAAATATGTTATTCGGTGCATTTAATTTAATATATTCACACCATTGTAGATGGAATATAGATACCAACAGGTGCCACACTCTCAGATTAATTAAATATTCCTATTATATACCAGGTCTGACTAGTTCATAAAATTAGTGACTGAGGTCCATATTTAAGGCATAATAGCATAGACTTTAAAATGGTAAACTCCCTTTAGTATCCTCTATAATGCTTACAGACGTGCTTAGAGAGACGTGTGGTTCCCTAAAACAGTTGTTTGGCTTCGGGAAATGTTCAGACAAAATTATTTTTGTACCCAATAAAATCTTAATGGTTATTAAAGCCGATGTTGTTGTTTCCAGGTGCATGAACCCTTTTCTCTCATTTTCAGCTGTCAATATCCTTGGGGATGCGGTAAGTCATTTTCTCTCTCCATCACTCATAATAACTCTCTCTGTATTTTATACTGGCAGTGGGGAGCACTTGGCACAATGGGACAGCCCAATGCGGGTGAAACTTTCTCTGTGGAAGCCACACCTGAAGACACTGCTTGTTGAACTTCTTCCATGGGCTCTGCTTATCAATCAGTCAAGATGGGACCTTTGGCTTTTTGAAGGGGAGAACATTGTCCTCCAGATTCCTGCAGGGCAGACCATCATTCCTCCAAATTTCCAGGTAAAGATCATTACATTATTATACTGTAGGTAAACTAAAACATAGGAAAAGTGGTATTACTCATCAAAGATTGCAATGCAATACTTGCATATGGTGGCACCTCCAGCATATACAAGGCACAGTTTCAAGAGTATTCTTAAGCTGGCCATAGACGTATAGATTTCCCTGCAATATCGGACGAACGATCATACGTCCTCATCTCCCGACCGGCCCCTAACCATTCAGATTAAACAAAGCAGTAAAGAACAGATAAGATGATGTTCTGCCCCACAGCAATCGTAGGAAAGTTTTTGTCCAACAAAGCTGACAGTGACAGTCTCCCGCTGAAGATCGTACGATCGGCAATACACGCAGAGATATTATCGGCAGCCGTCAGCAATTTTCTAACCTGTCCAATCGACCAAACGACTGATCTCTGCCAGACGAAAAATGACGGGACCCTCCACACACGGTCCGAAAATCGTCTATGGCCAGCTTTAGTCTGTGAGCTTATGCCATTGCCAACACTTGGGATTTTGGGCCTTATGGGCCCAAGTTAAAAGAGCTCATTTACTTTGTATGGAGTCAAGGAAAAAGATAATGCACCTCAAAGTATTATGAGAAAGTTCTCAAAAGTCTTTATTTACTACTTATTATATATATATATATATATATATATATATATATATATATATATATATATATATATAAGTATATATATATATATATATATATACTTTCAAGTTGTAAGTGGAAATTCATAGTCTATGCTTATGAACAAGTGCTGGGTAAGCATGAAATGCGTAAGGCCATAGAATGTGTGGTTGGATATTATATATATATATATATATATATATATATATATATATCCAACCACACATTCTATGGCCTTACGCATTTCATGCTTACCCAGCACTTGTTCATAAGCATAGACTATGAATTTCCACTTACAACTTGAAAATTCAATCCCCTTTTGATTATGTGGGAACTCACAGGGACTTTGTGGCCAGATTCGCAAAAGCAATGCTTTATTGGCCACCAATATTTGTTGATTATAATGATGGCTTGACTCGGTAAGTGCAGTTAAGTGGGGCCATGTCACGTAGGGTTGCTAGGAAGCCGCAGATCAGTATTTTGAAGATCTCAGGGAAAGAGAAAAATATATTAAATTAAAGGAATATTTTCCATATAGAGATACAGAACAGCTTGTGGACTTTGTGGCCAGATTCACAAAAGCAATGCTTTATTGGCCACCAATATTTGTTGATTATAATGATGGCTTGACTCTAGAGAATCTGTAAGTGCAGTTAAGTGGGGCCATATCGCGTAGGGTTGATAGGAAGCCATAGATCAGTATTTTGAAAATCTCAGGGAAAGAGTAGTGTAAAGGCCCACAAATATATTAAATTAAAGGAATATTTTCCATATAGAGATATGGAACAGCTTGCACACTAAAAGAGGCAAGTCATACATTATACAGCATACCCATTGAGCAATGTGATCTACACATGTGCATTAGCCTGTGCTGGATTATCAAGCATTACATCCCTAAGCACAAGGTTTCTTGAGAACAAAATGTAAAGTTGTGCCAATGGTAGCATTACAGATAATAGCTGTTTCATGGTTCTAAACCATGTCATGCTATGTACTGTACTATTGTTTGACACAATGCATCCCTCCCAAGTTTAACCACCACAGGCCAAATGTGTTCATTTTACAGAGACCATAAAATGAAAATGCAGGTCACAGAACACATAAACACAGTAAAACACTGAACAAATAATCCTTTAAATAAATTCGTAGCTGGAAAGAACCCACTTGTGTCCTGATTAAAAGAAACCATACCAATTTATGGGGTTTATTTAAAAGCTTCAGTTTATGTAAAGGAAGCCAAAGCCCTTACCGCACTTCTTGTGGTTTTTGACTTTTCGTCATTGGTCCTTGTACTGGTTGCGGGCTCCTATAGCTGCCATTAGTGCCTTGAGCGGAGCTACCACCTTATTTGGGTCATTGGCAAACACCTGCTTATATTTAGCTTCTTATGTTTCTTTTGTATATTTTATTTGAGAGGGAATGGGACATCGTAATGTTGAGGCTTCAGCTGTGTCTTTGTAAGCTTGAAATAATATTTATTTTGGAGACAAAAAAAGAAAATTTAACAAGACAGTCCTATAGTTACCTGGACATAAATCTGACACTGAAGCAATAGACCTTACCTGGTAGCATCTTGGCAAATCCAAGTACAGGTACAGACAGAAAGCTCTGAATTATTGTAAGGTCGCCTCCCATAGACTCCTTTTTATCAAAATAATCTGAACTTTTTAAAATGATTTTCCTTTTCTCTGTAATAATAAAACAGTATCTTGTACTAGATCCCAACTAAGATATAATTAATCTGTATTGAAAGCAAAACCAGCCTATTGGTTTTGTTTAATGTTTACATGATTTTCTAGTAGACTTAAGGTATAAAGATCCAAATCGTGGAAAGATCCATATGGAAATATCCAGAAAATCCCAGGTCCCAAGCATTCTGGATAACAGGTCCCAAGCATTCTGGATAACAGGTCCATACCTGTACCTTCCACTGTGCCATGGAAACACAACTCCCAGCACTACGCCAACATCTGAAGTTCTAATCCTGACAAATGGACATCAGTAACCAATATACTTTTTTGTTATGAGCACTATCCAACTGTGTTTGTTTTTAGCATTAATGAGGATGGCTACTCCAAAAAAAATGATTTTCATAATTAAAGAAAATTGTAAATGTAATTGCTATTGAAAGCAGTATTTGTTTATCCTCCCAGTCTGTAAATAAATTACAGTTACAAATGGTTTTGAAAGCATTACTAATGTTTAAATAAAGTATAGAGGAATGTTACTTAGAATTATATTTTTTCTCCCTTGGGTGGAGGACCCCTTCTGCTAAGCAAATAAAAAAGTCTGAAATGACCAAAGATTAACAGCAACAATCTTCATGTTGTAGGAGGCTTTCCAAATTGGCATCTACTGGGCTAACACAAACACAGTGCACAAATCTGTTGCTGTTAGATTGGTTCATGATATGACATCCCCAAAATGGAAGGATGCCGATAATGGAGAGGTGGTGACATTGGATGAGGAAGGATTTGTTGACGCTAACATTAAACTGGGAGCCTTCCCTGGGCATCAGAAGGTGAGAAGCTCAGTATAATATCATATCTATGTCCAGAATTGGTATTTTGTTTCTGACTTTTCAACATGTCCAGTGATTGTATGCAAGCTGCTTCAAAGTGTTGGATTGAGTCCTTCAACGACAAAGTTCCTTCCATGCTAGACAAGTAAAAGTCTTACACTACTACTTCATACAACAGAAACTTGATAATACTGAGTAATGTATTAAAGGCATACACACTCCTGCTAAATGTGGAAAGTGCCTGTATTCCTTAAACAGAAACTGATGTGATTGTTGGACTAATGACATTCTGTATGCAGAGTCCACCTTATAGAATGCTCACGTATCCAGGATAAAAAGAAAAAAAGTATCATATAAATTAATGAGCTATCTAGTTCTTCTCACTGGCAAGGCATAACATCTTAATGAAGTCACCAGAGACCACTCTTGTGGGCTTGGACTGCAAGAGACCTGGATTTTATAGACTCAATTAAATATAATTATAGTTAGTATAAAAATAATATATATTAAAGCTAAGGAAACAGTGCAAGTTTCTCACACACAATGAAACATAAACCTGTGCTCTCATGTTTTATGTTCTAGTTCCACTGACAAACATACTACGTGTAAGGAAGGGATACACATTCACAAACTCTTTTTTGGGTACTAAGAGCTTTGACTAAGAAATATTTTTGGACTGTTATAGCCCTAAATAGACTCCCCAACTATCATCTTTGTAGAGATTAAGAGGTGACCAGCTCAAATGTTGGACCACCAAGTGAGTGGGGCCAAACTCAATAATTCTGAAACATTTTCATTTAAGCAATAGAACAGAACATTTAGCCTAGTCTACTGTTCTTAGTTCTGTTCTAATGCAACCATCTTATTGTCATAAATTATTTTAATTCATCATCTCCGTTTTCTGCCTTTGGCCATATTATAAGCAGGAAATATTACAGTCTACCTGAAATAACACCAACTCCTAAATATATTCATATGCGATTAAAATCTCCTTTGGAGAACAGCCCATTATTTGACCTCTACAAACAAAAATTCTAATTGGACAAGCTGATGACCTATTAAGTTACCTCCTGGGCTTTGTATCAGACTTTTGTGCCTAAAATGCAAAATAATTTAAGCATACCATATATTAGCATATATCCAGTATTCCCTCCCCATCAACAGATGTCTTCTCATTTTGAAGCTACTGGGTGGTGGGGTGCTAACTTTTATTTTCCAATGTTTGTTCTGTCTTGTTGCTACTTTTCAGATAACATAATCGTGCACCTCCCTCCATCTTTTTTTCTCTAAATATATATTATATAATGTGGTCTAAGGGTCCCAGAAACTTCCCACAAAGCATAAAAGTTGTGAAGCACTGTTTGCTGATAATGGTGTCTTTTTGCAGCTGTGTCAGTTTTGTATTTCATCTATGGTGCAAAATGGAATCCAGATACTTCAGATCGAGGACAAGACAACGATCATCAACAACACCTCATTGAAGGTCTTTTACAGCCCACAGATATCTGGCACTCAGCAAGGCTCAGAAGAAGAGGTGAGGCAATTCCATTGTTAGTTTGGTATGGCTGTAAAGCTGGCCATAGGCGCAAAGATCCTATAATACAAATCGAGGAGTCCCGACATTTTTCGTCCGGCAGAGATCATTCGTTTGGTCGATCGGACAGGTTTGATTTTGTCCCGACCGATCCTGCCGGAGCCCATTGCGCTCTCATCGTAATCTGATCGTTCGGCCATTGGGCCGAACGTTCAGATTACCCCCGATATAGCCATGCCCGTTGGTGGCATATCAAGGAAAGATCAGCTCGTTTGGCGATGTCGCCAAACGAGCGGATCTTTTCGTCTATGGCCACCTTAAAGGGATACTGTCATGGGAAAAACATTTTTTTTCAAAAATGAATCAGTTAATAGTGCTGCTCCAGCAGAATTCTACACTGAAAGTCACATGACCAGGGGCAGCTGGGAAATTGACAAAATGTCTAGCCCCATGTCAGATTTCAAAATTGAATATAAAAAAATCTGTTTGCTCTTTTGAGAAATGGATTTCAGTGCAGAATTCTGCTGGAGCAGCGCTATTAACTGATTCATTTTGAAAAAAATGTTTTTTCCCATGACAGTATCCCTTTAAGATGTGACGTCTCCTTGATATGAGAATGGGAATATCAAAATAATATTTCTTCTTGAATTAATGACTTTCCTCATATGCACTGGATAACTCTGTTAGCGTTATTAGGTCCAGAAATGCTTACACTCCTGCACTAGACAAAGGTGCCCATATTGCTGAATATGGACTGGCTGATTTTGACCTCCGGGCACAATTGTCTTGGCTTGTTTAACACCACAAATCAGCAATTTTAACTAGGGATGCACCAAATCCAGGCTGTGGATAGGGATTAGGCCCAAATTCGACCTCTTTCAGCAGGATTCATATTTGGCCGAATTCAAGTGCCTGGCCGAGCAAAATCTGAATCCAAAAAATCAAGTGACTTTTCGCCACACAAGCAAGGATGCAAATTAGGGTTTTGATTAGGTTCAGTATTCGGCCAAGTCTTTCACAAAGGATTTAGTTTGAATCCTAAAATACTGGATTTGAATGCATCCCTAGTTTCAACAGACAGCAATCAGATCAAAGTTGTTCTGTGCAAGATGAAAATCTGCTGCTGCAATATGCAAAACTAACTCAGACAATACTGGGACTCATTGGGACTCATTTTAGGTTGTAAGCTGACCTGTTTATGGCAACTTTTAGTAGTGCCAAGTTGTATATGCCAAGAAATAGATCTAGATATAGGTCTAGATACAGATATAGTAGCTGCCAAGCTTCCCATGAATACAGAGGCCCCCATGGAGTAAGCCCTAAGTAAGTCAATACTAGAACAGAGTGGCCTCCAACTATAGATCAGATATAGCTATATATATAATAACCCATGAAAACCAGCGACTGATCTTAATAAGGTCTTAATAAGAAATCCATTTATAATTTAAGTTTACTGTAAGTTGAATGTTTAGTTAGTTGGCATGGGGATATGCATCCATTATTCAGAGGTCTCTGTAGATTCTGAGCAATATCATTTCCAACTTGCAGTTTTCCAGAATGTTATCAGTGTCCTTTACGTTGTAACCTCACTTTATAAAACACAAGTAACTATGTTTCACCTGTTCCCTAGTCAAACACAGCACAGCTAGACCTTTCTGTGAACTATGTTTAAAGCCTAAGGAAAAATGATATCTTTGTGTTCTGTATTGGAAATCTGGCAGTACTTCAACAATCCAGTGTTTGGCTTCATATGTCCAGCTCATAATAATAAGTCAAAGCTCGATGGACTGAATCATCTGTTTCTTTTAATCAAGCTTATCATTTTTGTCCTTTTCTTCCTTTCTCTCTTCCAAAGTATGTGCCTGTACCAGACAGTGCTGTTTTCAGCATCAACCCTGTTGGGGAAAATCAGATTGCGAAACCCAACACCGTTCCTTGTTGGGATGTTGTATCAGACGTCAGCCAGTCAACAGCTGAAGCTTCACCTTCACCACTTCAGAAGTACATTTTGCTGAGCCTTTGCCCCAGTGTGGGAGGGGGTAATACCCAGTGCTGGAGCTTGCCGGCCGTGATACGCCAGGAGTACTCTAGGCAGAGTGTGGCTGTGCCTGTCGGAGATTGTGGGGGAAGTGGCCTGTGTACCAAGTACGGCAATATTATTACTTGTCCTTTAACTCTTAAGAAAAGAATGATAAACAAAGTAAATAAGCTTAAAGTCTTCTACGTGTATCACAGCTAACTTAGAATTTAATGAATACATTCTGTAGTTTGGTATGTGCACTACCTGGCCACTCAGAGGACCACAGTACTATAGAGCTACTTCCTTTATCTACAAGTCAAGCATGAAAGCAAAACAGAAAGAGGACCCTTGGAAAAATCCCTTCTACTTGTTTGTGGAGGACCCCAACTTTGCTGGATTTTCTAGAGCCCTATTTAAGAAGGGGGAAACTGTATATTAGGGTGTTAAACCTGTCTCCCCCAGCTGTATCTAAACTCCAAATCGCCATCCCCTAGACTTCAGCTATTATTAGTTGGATTGCCACTGACTTGTTGTAAATTGTGCCTTTTGTACTGAGATATATATATATATATATATATATATATATATATATATATATATATATATATATATATATATATATATATATATATATAAATAAATATAACCCTAGGAGCCACACTAATGCCAACAGCCCAGGAGAAAGGCCTCTTCGTTGTTTTTAGAACATTCTTGATGTTCTACCTATAGCCCTCCCTTGCAGTTTTATTATGTTGAAATAGCAACTATTAGACCCACATTTGCCTTAGTAAAAGGAGCAATTCTGTTTTTCTGTCTGTCCCTGCAGTTACTGGGGATAACAGTATAACTGCTAGTAGTGTTATTACAACTACTGTGCTTGCACTCTTACTGACACCCACTGATGATATTAAATGCAGACTGCTGCTTCTTGTTCATGTAACCTTTTATACTGCAGGTAATAATGATTTTCTCCTTCAAGGGCCATCGTGCTGACCTATCAGGAGCATCTTGGAGTGACATTTTTAACCCTGACAGAAGATCCTTGTCCTAGAATTATTATTCGCAACAGATGCACAGTTGCATTACTTCTGAAAGAAAATATAAAAGGTACAATACCACTAGCTGCAGGGCTGTACTGTTTGTCCTATTATTAGTTTTAACCACAAAATCATGGGCTGGACAAGCCTATAATTGAACTGGTATCAGAAAACGTATCTATGCAGATACTGAGCAGAAAGGTGGAGGCTGGGATTTTGGGTACCATTATGAGCAGGGCATAGAGTTCTCCCTGTGTTTGAGTAGGTTCTTTTCTGTGTTCTCCACCCCACCGCCAAATTCAAAAATGTTTAGGTTAATTGTAGCATGCACCAAACCCAAGATTCAATTTCAGATTCTGAGTAATCAAAGTAATATTCACTCAATTTGCACTGGAAAGATAAAAACAAACTGCTCAATTTTGAGGGTTCAGATTTAATTATTTGGACAGATCTTTTCAGGACAATTCAGTAAGTGCACCACCATTTTGGAGCATCCCTAATGTGTGTGTAGTTGTGTATGGGTGACTGTAATAGAAACATTAGACTGTAAACTCCACAGGGGCAAGGACTTTTTTTCTACATGAATATTAGAATAATGATTGTACTTCACTGCACTGATTTGCTACTGATAGATCCCTCGGCTCCTGTTTTCTAACTGCCTTTCTGCAGCTTTTCCAGTAGCTGGAATTTCTGCCATTGCACTGTGGGGAGGGGTGGGCTTGTTTATACATAGAGGGCAAATGCCACCCAGGCTGGTGACATTATAATAAACGACACGGGACACAAAGCCTTTGCTTGCTGCATTGCTGCTCCACACCTTGTTTTCAAAAAGAAGAAATGTGATTGGCAGCTGTGGTCCCCAAGAGGTTCCTCTGCAGCTATGTTGCTTATTTTGACAAGTCGCCTCCAATTTTCCTCTTGTCTGGGTAAGGAGATCAGTGACTTGCCCAGACCAACTTGTCTGTATTTGTCTTCAAGAACAAACTGCTCCCTTGTCAGAAATCTGCCAGACGTCCTCTAAATACAAGTGCCAATATTATTCAGCAATCACTGCGTGTTTATTTCTCTCCTTGCAATGAGTTTGTTTATTTACCGGCACCTTTGAGTTAACAGTGATCTGTACTCGTGCAACCTTTTGTGTTATACCAAGTGATTGGTATTCATCCCTGAGTGCATGAAGTGGGATGAGATGAATGTCCCTTACTCCAGTAATATATCTATATATGTGTGTGTTTATAATTTAATTTCCTAATCTCAATTGTGAGGTTTATAATTTAATTTCCTAATCTCAATTGTGAGGTTTAATTCATTATACAATAGAGACATTTTGCCTTTAAAAGGCAAGTCACTTTATACTTTGTTGTTGTTTTTGTATTTTAAGACTTGTGACTTCTTCAACCTAACCTTTTTTTTCCAGCTGTGCCCAACGCACTCATGCTGTGAGTCACTGACAGATTTCTCCTGCTCTGATTGGCTGATTCTAGCATGAGTCAGCAATTTGTAATGCATTACTGGCATGCAGCATGGTTAAATTTTTTGCAGAGGGAATACAATGTTGGGTTGAGGAAACACACTCATTATATCCATTTATTGCTCAAATCAAAAATTGATTGTGATTAGGCTTCCATTTTATTATGGTGCATGCTCAATTCATATCCATGGCAGTATCCTTATGGGTTCAAACTACAACCTACAAACGACACTATTGGACCTGTACAAAGGAAATTGTTTTATTTTGTCGTTATGATTCACATGCAAGTCAGTGGGGGCAGATCCAGGCACTGTGGCTAAAGGGTTTTTATGCCACTCAAAATTGATCCATGTGCCATATCCTATACAAACCACTGGAATTACACATCCAATTTCTTGGATGAAATGTTTCTCAGATAACTGGCACAAATAATGCTATAATAATGATATATTCAAAAAACTTGACTGAGGTTCTCTTAATAATTTTGTGATTTTAGAAATGCCAAAATTTGAGGTTTATTGCCGAAAAATCCCAGCTGAGTGTTCGCTTCATCATGAACTTTACCATCAAGTTTCCAGCTTTCCTGAATGTAGGACCAAAGACTTGCTTCCTAGCATATACCTGAAAGTCCTGTCCCATGAAGATACTGCCACAGAGTGGAGCGATTTAATAGACATCAATAATCAAGGGACCCAGGTAAGAACTGAGATGCTTTTACTTGTAATAAAGTGGTGGCCCGTCATTGTGGTTTCTGCTAAAGACCATTTTTCAGAGTGTCACTCATCCTTTTATTAATTGCAATACACTTTTGGCCCTAGACCCAACATATGCAACCACACTCATCTAAATGTTGTAAATCTACAGCCCCCAGCAACCACCCAGACAGCCTTCTGCTGTAAAGCTGGCCATAGACGCAAAGATCCAATCGTAGGAATCATTGTACGATCGGACTTCCCCATCTCCCGACCTGCCACTAACCATTCTGACCAAATAAAGTAGTAAAAGAACAGATCAGCCGATGTTCTGCCCCTGACAGCAATCGTGCGAAAGTTATGTCCGACCAAAGCTAGTGACAGTCTCCCACTGAAAATTGTACGATCGGCAATACATTGCAGAGATATTATCGGCAGCCAACAGAAATCTTTTAAGCTGTCTGATCGACCAAACAACTGATCTCCGCCAGGCAAAGAATGTCAGGACTCTCCACACACGGTCCGAAAATCGTACGAATCCTAGATTCAGATCTTTGCGTCTATGGCCAGCTTAAGGTTACATTCTAATAATTGACTGGAACGCTTGTGCTTAAATTTCAATGCATGTTTATTTTGGATTGCAGCTAATTTAACAAATTGTAAAGGTACTATAACATATGGAGATAAATATCTGGAGAGATTTCTGGAGATGTTGCCCATAGCAACCAATCAGATCTTTGCTTTTGTTTTCTAACTTGGCTGTGGCTGTTTAAATCTAATTGCTGATTAGATTGCTATTTTTTTTTTTAAAGATTTTATTTTTCAACTTTTAAAGAAAGAATTACATACATTTACGATAAAAGAAGGAAAGAAAACGAAAGGAAGGATAGAAAGAGAAAAAAAGACATACAGTGAGGCAACGAGATAGACCAGACCTTGAATATGACTTAAACGCACTTAGCTATTCTATAAATCAGGCCATGTACCCCGTATATCGTTGAAACACTCTAGGCAGTCCCTAGCTAGGTAGGTGAGTTTCTGGCTCAGCAGGGAATCGTTCACTAGTTTTTGCCAGAATCGTAGGGTAGGTGGGTCAAGAGATTTCCAGTGCATTAGGAAGGCCATATTAGCATAGTATAGCAACTGCAAGTAGCACAGCTTTGAGTATGACTGAACTTGTAGAGCCCCTGTGATTCCCAGCAGTCGGAGTTCTGGGAAGCGAATATTTGGAAAGGTAAGCTTCTCATTAAAATACTGAAGAATCTCCCTCCAAAATCTTGAATTGCTGGACAAGACCAGAATACATGCCTACAGCATCTCTGCATTTAGGTGGCACCTTGCTTGCCTGCAAGGAATTATGTGCAGGGTGATGTCACAGGAGAATGGATGGATCCGGGGATGGTCTTAAAAGACTGGGTGGGTGGCAGAACAGTTTAGGAAGGGGAGAAAAGATGGGTAATTCACCAGCAAGTATAAACTTGTAATACTGGTCCCAGCCCTAGCTGGAGATTTACCTACAGTAAGCCAATAAATGAGGAATTAGCACTTATTCCCTATGTTATAGTTCTTTTAAAGAGGAGACACCTGGACTCATGTCCAACATTCTTTTGTAGCTGATTGCAGTTAAATATGAACGATTAGAAGGTATCCATTCTCTGGCTGTTCTGAGATGAGTAATAACAAAGGGCATCTGGAAAGTCATGTCTGCACATTTCCTATAGCCTTCATCTCCAACCAACTCATCTCAATGCAATACTCATTCTTAAACTATGCACTGTGAATATGCTCATAAATCAGCTCCGCCATGTCAAAACTATACAGTACATTCTCCAGAATTAGAACCACTTATTTCCCTTACTTTTGCTGCCGGGGATATTACTTCTTTTAAGGCCAATGCGTAGGGAAAAAAATGATATTGTTTCTGACATTTCAGAAGCAATGATCTTGTCTGGACTTCACTGGGATTAATTAGTCTTATCTTCTTGGGAGAGTGTGTTTTCCTGATACATGTCAAACTTATGTACCTGCTAAATCATTACTGCTATTATAAATGTGTAAAGGAAATTGTGTAAATTATATTTTTAGGTTGTGTTCTTGACTGGGTATGGTTATGTCTATGTGGATATTGTACAGCACTGTGGGACAGTGATCATCACCCTAGCGCCAGAAGGAAGGGCTGGACCTGTACTTACAAGCCTCAACAGGTAAGCAGCACTTCATAGCTAGAGGAAGATTTTTGGGCAAAGAGATGGGCAGTATTCCAAGAGCCCTCGGCCTCAGAGCAGGACCTTTGATCAGATGATATCATTGGTAAAAGATTCAATACAAATATTTTTTAATTTGCATGATTTTAGATATTTGTTACTAGTTACAAGAGACATGCACAACCTGCAAACAACTGTTCTCAGTCCTGCCAGCAGCAGAATTTCCTTAAAGGGATACTGTCATGGGAAAAAAATTTTTTTTTCAAAATGAATCAGTTAATAGTGCTGCTCCATCAGAATTCTGCACCGAAATCCATTTCTCAATAGAGCAAACAGATATTTTTATATTCAATTTTGAAATCTGATATGGGGCTAGACATTTTGTCAATTTCCCAGCTGCCCCTGGTCATGTGACTTGTGCCTGCACTTTAGGAGAGAAATGCTTTCTGGCAGGCTGCTGTTTTTCCTTCTCAATGTAACTGAATGTGTCTCAGTGGGACATGGGTTTTTACTATTGAGTGTTGTGCTTAGATCTACCAGGCAGCTGTTATCTTGTGTTAGGGAGCTGCTATCTGGTTACCTTCCCATTGTTCTTTTGTTTGGCTGCTGGGGGGGGGAAAGGGAGGGGGTGATATCACTCCAACTTGCAGTACAGCAGTAAAGAGTGATTGAAGTTTATCAGAGCACTTTTGAAAATCTGACATGGGGCTAGACATATTGTCAATTTCCCAGCTGCCCCAAGTCATGTGACTTCTGCTCTGATAAACTTCAATCACTCTTTACTGCTGTACTGCAAGTTGGAGTGATATCACCCCCTCCCTTTCCCCCCCCCCAGCAGCCAAACAAAAGAACAATGGGAAGGTAACCAGATAGCAGCTCCCTAACACAAGATAACAGCTGCCTGGTAGATCTAAGCACAACACTCAATAGTAAAAACCCATGTCCCACTGAGACACATTCAGTTACATTGAGAAGGAAAAACAGCAGCCTGCCAGAAAGCATTTCTCTCCTAAAGTGCAGGCACAAGTCACATGACTTGGGGCAGCTGGGAAATTGACAATATGTCTAGCCCCATGTCAGATTTCAAAATTGAATATAAAAAAATCTGTTTGCTCTTTTGAGAAATGGATTTCAGTTCAGAATTCTGCTGGAGCAGCACTATTAACTGATTCATTTTGAAAAAAAAAAAATTCCCATGACAGTATCCCTTTAACTGCGTCTCAAGGTTGGGGGCCTTGTCTTATAGTTAGGGGAACTTTCCTTGCTATAAAAGTGCCCCCTTAAATGCCCAGGAAAAAATACTAGACAGCGTCTGTCCCTTCACACAGTGGTTCATGCTCTTCAACTCACAGTTAACTCTTAGAATCTCCTGTCCTGAATTCAATAGAGCTAATCCACAGCCCCACTCTTGGGGTAACCCTAGCCACACAAGGAGCAGCTGTCTTTAAGGGGTCATCATTCTAAGCAAATGATGATGCACAGCTTAGAACTAAGATCGTCCTGCCCCACAGATCTCCCATTTACCTCTCTCTGGCTTTATTTGTTGGATTGCTCTGTTTGTAGGAACTTTTGGATTCCCTGGCTGGAGCTTTCAAGGTTCTTTAATGAAGAGTTACTGAAGACTTGTCACCTCAACAGGCCACACCCCTGGAACACCTTTACCAGGCCCTATTATGCCCCAGTCTGCCCCCCGCCCAGTGTATAAATCTGGGTGACAAGCCGATTAGAGTGAAAGATCTGTATGCAGTGCCAGTATGCATCTAACTAATTAACCATTCAGTGAGTTTTAATATGAGTTTAATAACGCTGTGCAGTATGTTAAATATACGCCTAATACAGGAGAATATGAGAGTTGTGGGAAAGCTGTCTGACATATTGAAAACTGAGACAGAAAGAAAGAATCTAAATGCAAAATCTATGAATGGGCCCCAGCTTGTACTTGTTATGTTGTTTTGTTTGTTTGGTTGGCTGATTTCTGTTCTTATCAACCTTACAGTTGTGCAGGGTTCCTGGCAGTTACACAGTGTTCAGATGGGACAGAATGTCGCCTTACAGAAACATTTCATTGGGTGAAAAGGACAAATAGCTTTATGCAATATTTCTGTAGCACAGAGTTACCGAGAGGGCATTTAAAAGGATTCGAAATGCTCTTTCTTGCCTTTTTGGTCTTTCATTCCTGGCTTAATTGTATTGAGGGTTGCACCATAAGTTAATGCAGGGGTAGATTTGGTGGTACTGGTTTGCTTGGTCCTTGCCAGCTCCCCTGCCATCAGCCTTATCCCCATATCTGAATGGCCTTTGGTACACCACTTTAGTGCAAGGCAGTACTTTAAAAGCTCTGCAATGAGAAATGAAAAGGGAACAGTAGGATGGAAGAGCTTGAATTCGCTTTTCATTAGCAGAACTTGCAGGACTCAGGGGGACATTCTAAACAGCTGGTGAATAGAAGATGTACAGATAGTTGCTTCATTTTCCCAGTTATATCATCATTTGTGATGGAATTGCTGATTTTATCAGGTTAGATCAAGAACAGGCCGTGGAAAATGAAAATATGATTATGGTGGGGGGTTTTCTTTTGAAATTATTCAGATTAAGGAGTGAAGTTTGAGAACATGTTTTTTTGCTATTGTGATACTTCATCAGACCCATTTTGCCACCTTTTACATTTCCAAAGCCTGTCGTTTTAACTCCATGCATCCTTAAACGACTCATGCCCGTGTTTTTAACTGTCTCTTTTGTATGGAATACCCTGAAAAATCAAATAAATAATGTTATTACCATCGCCCTCTGCCAAGCTCTTTGAGCTCCATAAAGTGAATCACTTTAGGCTGGAAGCAGCCAGAGAGATACTTTGGGTATCAAATGAAACAGCGTCCTTCTTTTATTGTGAGCTGTGACTCATGGAAGTTTTATAGGACCAACTCTGACCGTATGAAAAGTCTCATAAAACAACTGGAGTGCATTTGCGAAAACAGAGCTTTTCTGCTACTCGCATGATATTTCAGCAACGAGGCTCCTAAACTCCCAGCAATTTCCACAAACAAACAACATTATGACATTTACCTTTTGATCAGTATACTTTGCTGTCCAATAAAGATTAGATAGGGCTCTGACATCAATGTTGAAGATCTTGGAGGTTTGGTGTTTTAAGCAAACTTCTATAGAGATGAAACTGGGTTTATTGGGACTGATATAAATACCAGATTGGCTGATTATTTCATTAGCATTTACCTATGTAATGTCATTGGGAAATGTCACCACAATCACACAACCAGAGGACAAAAATGACCCAAGGGCCCACCAGAGTAGAAAATAGAAGCTTTAGTATCAAGAGGCAATTTGGAGGCATATGAGTGGATAGTGGGGATGGGCTAGAGAACCCACCTTGTACATTTCTGCTTCAATGAGGACCTAGCAGTGCTTACTATAATCCTTAAAATTTTGTGGTTTAGTGATACAAAAACACTCAGAACAGCCCCATTAACTGTGCTCAGTTGAGCTAAAGCTGCTCATAGTACTAGCCATACTATTACTAATCTTTATACAGAACCCAACTCTGTGCCTCACTAAAGGTGGCCATACACAGGCCGATAAAAGCTGCCGACAGACCAAGTCGGCAGCTTATTGGCCCGTGTATGGGGCCCCCCGACGGGCTTCCCCGATCGAGATCTGGACAAAAGTCGGCCAGATCTCAATCGGATGGTACAAAAAATCCCGTTGGATTGCGGCCGCATCTGTTTGTTGATGCGGTCCCGCGATTCGACCCCCGTTTCCCATGTGTTAGGATCCGATCTTTGGGCCCTAGGGCCCACGATCGGATCAGCCCGATATTGCCCACCCAAGGTGCCAAACGAGTGGATCTCTCCGTGTATGACCACCTTAAAGGGATACTGTCATGGGAGAAAACATTTTTTCAAAATGAATCAGTTAATAGTGCTGCTCCAGCAGAATGCTGCACTGAAATCTATTTCTCAAAAGAGCAAACAGATTTTTTTATATTCAATTTTGAAATCCGACATGGGGCTAGACATATTGTGAATTTCCCAGCTGCCCCAAGTCATGTGACTTGTACTCTGATAAACTTCAATCACTCTTTACTGCTTTACTGCAAGTTGGAGTGATATCACCCACTCCCTTTCCCCCCCCCCCCAGCAGCCAAACAAAAGAACAATAGGAAGGTAACCAGATAGCTCCCTAACACAAGATAACAGCTGCCTGGTAGATCTAAGAAAACACTCAATAGTAAAAACCCATGTCTCACTGAGACACATTCAGTTACATTGAGAATGAAAAACAGCAGCCTGCCAGAAAGAATTTCTCTCCTAAAGTGCAGGCACAAGTCACATGACATGGGGCAGCTGGGAAATTGACAAAATGTCTCGCCCCATGATCAGATTTCAAAATTGAATGTAAAAAAATCTGTTTGCTCTTTTGAGAAATGGATTTCAGTGCAGAATTCTGATGGAGCAGTACTATTAACTGATGCATTTTGAAAAAAATATGTTTTCCGATGACAGTATCCCTTTAACTCAGGGGACAAATTTCCTAGGCACCACTAGGGGGAGTGTTCCCTGCAGTACATCACTAGAGCCCACCTGCCATCCAGTGCTCAGTGGCTCCCTATGGGGGGAAGGAAGGGGAAGTGTTTATAATTTAAACTAAATTTGGAAATATTTTAGTAGATTCACCATGAGAAACGTTGGGTCCAGGTGCTCATGCCCCAGACCTTCAGTTAGAGGAAAATTCCATGATCAGCCATTGGACAGAATTGGGCTGGCACAAAACTGTATCTCTGCTAAAATTATTTATTATCTGAAAAAAGCCTTACGCATTTCGTGACTCTTCGGGGCACTTGATCATAGGCTGACTACAACCTATGAAATCCTACAGAAGATTGTAAAATAGATGTTAACAAGAAATTTGAAGGTGCTGTGTCCATATGCAATCATGGACTGGTGCAAAGGCTTATCCTGGGAAATGTTATATATTAAAAATGCTAATATTATAAAGTCCTATAAAAATATTAGTTACAGTATTATTTGGTATAAAGTAGGTATTACTCAGGTACTTGAGCAACAGTGCTATACATTGTACTTATTGTGGGAACTAATGTTCTTTGTGTGTTCATTATCCACAGGTCTCAGAGTCAGAATGTTATGGTGAAATTCTTCATCACTCAGTTCAGCCTGGGAATATTTGACGACATCACAAATGATAAAACATCATCTGAGCTTCTGCGTCTTACTCTGGATAATGTCTTCTTTAACATGACGCCAGTTAGCAGCTATCTCAGGCAGCCATGTCGGGAACTTCAGGCGGATATAACATGTGGAAGCACCTTATTCTACAGCCTGGAGATGTACTGTGGAGATCTACAGGTGGACAACCAGTTGTACAACAAATCCAACTTCCATTTCCCAGTTCTTGTATGCCAAGAGGAGATAAGTGATAGTGGCAGATGGGCAAAGTCAAATGGCTTCCAAATGTCCACCAAAGAATTAGAAGCATTCAAGGAAAGTTCTTTCATGAAATTCTTTGTTACTCTGTCAGTGGAACATGAACTGTTCGACCTGAATGAGCTTAGCTTTGAAATTAAACCATCTCGACTTTACTTAGAAGACACTTTTGTATACTATGTTAAAACGCTTTTTGACACCTACCTCCCAGACAGCAAAATACTGCATGGCGGAGTAAAGTTCTCAGGACCAAAGGTTACCCAGAGCATACCGGAACAAGTGAGGCTATATGCCTTAGCCCTGGTTAATCCAGTGAAGCTGCGGAAGCTAACGGTGCAACCTGTGAACCTCCTGGTCAGCATCCATGCCTCCCTCAAACTCTACATTGCCTCTGATCACACACCATTGTCTTTCTCAGTCTTTGAACGTGGACCTATCTTCACCACAGCCAGACAGCTTGTACATGCCCTTGCTATGCATTATGCCGCGGGAGCCCTGTTCCGAGCAGGTGAGTGTGGGATATGGAGTTGGCAGTGACACTATGGGGGTTATTTATCAAGGTCTGAATTTATCTCAGTATTTCTAATAATAACTTTGAGCAACCCCGAATTCCCGAATGGACCTTATTCATGAAGAAAAAAGCCTAAAAAAAACCAGTAGGGTCGGGCAAAACTCAGAATACTTCAGAGCTTTCCCCTGAAAACTCCGAATTGTTCAGAGTTTTCCGCAAAAACTAAGTTTTCAGAATTTTTTGCTCCGAATCCCCGAAATCATTGGATATCAGTATGGACATCAGTGCAGACACTGGGACCTTCCCCATTGACTTATACAGGACCTCGAGAGTTTTTAGATGCCGGGGTTTTGGATTCAGAGTTTTTGGACCATCGGACTTTAATAAATCTCGAATTATTTATAGAGGTTTTTTTTTGCTCCGAAAACTACGAATTATTCGAGATTTGGATATTCGGAGCTTGATAAATAACCCCCTAAATATATGTTTATTGTTCTAAACAATCCTGTAGAATTAGTTAGCATTGTAGAGATATGCAGAATACAACAATATACAGAGTTGCTTCTAATAATGATCAAAATGGGGTTATAAGATCGGACTTGTGATTCGCAACAAACTGGTCCAGAACCAGATTTACTGGCCGCCCTACTCCTAGGCTTTAAATGGAGATTGCCAAGCAGGACTTCCTTGCAAATAGGCCTCCTCCAGCTTAGAAACAAGGACTATTTGTAATATGGTTACCAGTGACAGGGATGGAAGTCTTTATTATTTGTAATATTAATTGTATTCCTTATGGAACATTTTCTTACTAGTGAGGTTTGGGCAAATCTGTAATAAAAGTATGTACAGTAGAGATATCTAATAATGCTGAGATAGATAGAAATTAACTCAGTATATGAGTTATTATTATTCTAATTACTACATTTTAATATGGCAGTGCATTATGGGTGGGTGAGAACAATGCGTTGTGGGAACCCAGATATACCCAGTAATGTAACTAACCCCCTAAAGGTCTGGGTGCAAATTTTGCTGTCACACCCCCAGCGCCCCTGGTAGTGCTACCACTGAGAATTCCATCTGTTTGTGTTGCAAATAGGACAATATACTGCTGGTCTGACCAGCTTTTGTTATGTTAGTCAATGTCATGTAAACATCTAAACCAAAAAATGAATTGATGAGTAATAAATGTACTCATGGTGCTTCTCTGAGCACTTTTGGAATTTGAATAAATGCTCTACTTTCAGTAGTTTCTGAGATATTAGCAGTTTTAGACCACAAATACCAGGCTTTCAGCAGCTCTTTCTGACAGTCAGCATCCACACTGTAAGACCACAGACAATTTGGGTCACAGACACTCAGACTTCAGAGCTGCTGAAAGGCTGGAATTAGCCCTCTGAAACTATCTAAAGCTGCTAATATCCCAGAAACTGCTAAAAATAGAAAATGAATGTAAATGATATAAGTGCTCAGGGGACCGCTCTAAGTGAGTTAACATCAAATACTCAAATAATTCTGTGTTTAGATCCCCCTTTAAGACTGATAAATAGAGCGATCATGTTAGTTTTGGAAATAATAACTCAATATTGTTTGTATTAACCAAGGAGGTGATTGTCACAGATCTATAGTCAATCAGGCGCCCGAATACCTTACTCTCTCATACCATTCTGTTTTTCTGAAGTCATTTTGGCCAAAAATTTTAATTCACTCAATTTAAACAAATATCAGCTCCATTGGCAGACTTAGTACAAGTGTTGAATGCGAGAACCATAGCCAAGTTGACTGTTTGAATGTTTATCCTCTATATACAAATATAGTTTCCTGCAAGAAACACGTTGCTCACTGACCAGAAGGACATTAAATAAACATTTTCTCTCCTTGGCCCTCAGTGGGGCCGGGTGTTGAGTTGCTTAGTAGCACATTCCACTTCCTTTCCCTTCTAGGAACCTTCTGTTATTTTGTTCAGATGAGGGAAATAGTTGAAGGCAGCTGTGTGTTTGTCAGAGGTCCATGATGTGAAACCGGGCCCTCACCAATGGACCTGGAGTTTGAGCCTGAGCTTGTGACCTCTGATCTTCCTTTAGAACATCTGTGACAGGAAGTTGGTCCCCCGGCCAGTAAAATATATGAGGTTTCACAAGTGTGCGTTGGGCCAGAGTAGAAAGGAAGGAGAGGAAAGAACAAGAAGCAATTTCTAACAAATAAATAATTTGGGATTTAAATAAAACCAGCAGCGCATTAACATAGTTCTGGTGCTGAGCTCATTGCGTCTGAGACTTCCATAAGGAGCTTCAAAACAAGAGACCACAATAGAAAAGCCTGAGCATTGGGGGGGTGGAGAAATGTTGCGGCAGCTGAGACAAAGCAGACGGGGGTGCATGCCAGTGCACTAATGAAGCAGACTTGTCTAAGCACTGATTTCACATGGAATTCTAACGCATATGTAGCACATTCATTCCTCTCTCTGTAACCGTTGGCCGACGCATGGACAAACCTTCTGTGGAGATGGAAATCTTCTCAACGAATGCTTCTGAGATTTTATTCCTTCAGTTACGTCCCGGTGGGCCCAGGTGTCATGCTAAACATTTGGACTATTTTGTGGTCATTCCTTATTTCTATGAGAAGAAAAGGCTTAATAGATGGAATAATAGATTATAGTATGTAAAGAAAAGAGACTAGGAAAATAGAGGTTGAGTGAGGAGAGAAAGAAAATAGTACTGAGAGTGGACCCCTAGTTTGAAGTTTTTTGGTGGGCCCCTGGTTTAAGGTTTTTTGGTGGGCCCCTGGTGTCCCAGTCCGACACTGAGTCTGGTCTTTAGCAGAATACTCGTATCCATCTTAACATCCATTCTCCTCTACTCACTACTAACCAGGAACTAGTAATCAGCCCTGGGAAGGAAGATGTTACTGTTTTACTGAACTGGAGATTAAATAGAGCAGTAATTTGGCAATGAAGAATGAGACTTCTTGACAAAACCGTCATTCTTCCAGCAGCAGTCTAGCTTGGGACTATGTTAGCGCTTATGTTTGCCTTTAAATTAAGTTTTAATATATTGTGAAAAGTGATATTCTCAGACCATTCTGACCCCATCTAAAAACAAATGCTCTGTAAGGCTACACATCTATTGTTATTGCTATTTGTTATTATTTATCTTCCTATTCAGGCCTCTCCTATTCATATTCCACTCTCTTATTCACGTGAAGGCATGGTTGCTAGGGTAATTTGGACCCTAGCAACAAGGCTGAAATTGCAAAGTGGAGAGCTGCTGAATAAAAAGCTAAATAACTCAAAAAACACAAATAATAAAAAATGAAAACCAATTGCAAATTGCCTCAAAATATCACTCTCTACATCATACTAAAAGTTAATTGAAAGGTGAACCCCTTTAATAAACAGCTGGAGGGCTGTATTAGACATCCTTATTTAGGTCATCTCCCCCCAACAACCCCTAATGACCAATCTTCCTGCATTGCCAGGGTTCGAACTCTTGTCAGGACTGGATTTGTAGGAAGGCCACAAAGGCCTGGTACTGGTGGTTGTTTTGCAAGCAGGACAGAAGGGGGTTGGTAGGTGCAAGAGAGCCAAGCGAGCAGGCTTGGGTGCCTCCCACCCTGAAAGCATACCTCTCAACTGTCCCGTTTTTAGAGGGACAGTCCCTCTTCTGACAGCTCAACCTGCAGCCCCTCATTTGCCCCGTTTTTCTCTGCACTGAACAGCCAAAAAAAAAAACAAGTTTTTAACTTAATTGGCTTTTGGCAGAGAGCCCAGAACAGCCACAGCAGCAGATAAGATACTTTTGTAACAATTTCTAGATAAGCAAATAAGTAATTGTAACAATATAAGATAACAGGTCCCTTGGTAAAAGTTAGACTCACAGCTTAAAGGGCAATTCACCTTCATTAGCAAAACTGTGATAACTGAAAAACACCACAGAAATATGTTCAAACTTTCATAACCTGCCAAATTTTGTAAAATGAACATGGTAATTAGGGAGTGTGGCCACAAAAATGGGCGTGGTCAGAAAAACTTTTTTTGGCCCTCTTTTTATTTCCAACATGTTGACAGGTGTGCTGAAAGAAAGGCCTGCCCTGATTTCTACATAGCAACAGGTCAGTGGCCATGTAGGACTTCTGAGATTTGCAGTTCAGCAAGAGCTAAGCCTGGACATCTCTTTGTCGACCCAACGTGACGACAAACTAGATTGCGTTTGCCCACTGAACACTGGGCTTGAAGAGAACGTATTTAAAGTGAGGTCTTTCTGTCATCCGCTGATGAAGTTGTGTTCAACCACAAGATGTGATTTCTTTTGAACGTTCCCCAGCAATAAAAAGAATGTTCAAAATGAAGTGTGCTGGCATGTATCTGGCACGTGTGAAGCCCCGGCACTGCTCCTCTGTGATCTCTTCCCATTCCTGAAGCCTCACAGTAGATTTATTAAGCAGCGAGGATGGGAAGAAAGCTTTTCGGCAGTTGTTAGGTTTAAAAAACAAAATCTCTGTTTGATGAATTGGTCTCTTAGATGAACCACATGATTAAAGAGCCACATGACAACACATGTACAGGCTTAAAGGCCTCTCTCATTATGGGGGTTTCTTTTTAACTTCATTTCCTTTCCCCACTGCAAAAAAAGAAAAAAAAAAAAAATGATATATATATATATATATATATATATATATATATATGTATATATATACAGTATATATATATATATATATACATACATACAAAAATCAGTTTTTGTGCCAGTTCTATTAGGGTACATCAGTTATATTGGGTAATGTAATAAATGGTATAAAGTTTGCCTGGTCTAGAAACCCAAAGCCACTAATGTTTGCTTTCAGGTGACCAGTAAATGCTACACTTAATGGCCAAGATCCCCAAACCAAGGGAATTAATAAGAAGTTGTTCTTCCGTTTGCTGCTATAACTTGTTTCTGGGTAGGCTTTCCTCTGGAACACCGATCCCAACCATTTGTTCTTGAGCAACATGTTGCTCTCCAACCCCTTGGATGTTGCTCACAGTTGGTTTAAAACAGATGCTTATTTTTGAATTCCAGGCTTGGAGGCAAGTCCTAATTGCATAAAAACCAGCTGTACTGCCAAACAGAGTCTCTTGTAGGCTGCCAGTTCACATAGGTGCTACCAAATAGCCAATCACAGCCCTTATTTTGTTATTTTTGCTCCACATCTTTTTTTACATCTGAATGTGGCTCACAGCTAAAAAGGGTTGAGGATTCCTGTTCTAGATGTTAGTGGATTTGCTTCCATTCAGCCACAAGAGCATGGGTGAGCTGGGCAGTGATGTTGTGGGTCAGGCCTGGGGTCACTATCCATCTTTCGATTTATCCAACAGGTGTCCGTTGGGTGGAGGTCTGGGCTCGGTGCCTTCACATCTCAGCAAACCCATTCCATGCGGACCTTGATTGTTAACTCTAGATTAGGGGCCCCCCACCTTTTTTTACCCGTGAGCCACATTCAAATGTAAAAAGAGTTGGGGAGCAACACAAGCATGAAAAGATCCTGGGGTGCTAGATATATAAATTTATATTGTAGCCCCTATATGAACTGGTAGCCTACACAGGCTCTGTTTAGCAGTACACCTGGTTTTTATACAACCAAAAGTTGCCTCCAAGCCAGGAATTCAAAAATAAGCACCTGCTTTGAGGCCACTGGGATCAACATCCAAGGGGTTAGTGAGCAACTTTTTGTCATGAGCCATTGGTTGGGGATCACTGTTCTAGATGGAAAATTGGTTGGAATTGGAAACTGGTGGTAATTTTGATGTTAGTAGGGGGTCCTGCACTAAATTGTATAGAAGTCGCCAGTCTATAGCACCACCTGTTTTTGGCCTAAAAATATTATGGGTCATGTGATTCTCATGAAACATTTTTTTGTGAAGATTAAAGGAAGAGTCTTTCTTGCGGACTCAATAAATTGAGCGTAATCCATGAATACACTGAAAGGGGAAAGGTTTGAATTGAGTCGTGACCCCCCCCGAGTGTGGAAAGCATGATGATCTGGGTAGCGAGTGCAGTTTATGTGTGTGTGCAGGGGTCTGGTGAATGTTATAGACCAGAATTTTGGATTTTAGGAAGGAAGATATGATGCGTTTGTTATTCCACGCTGATAGTATTCTCTGATGAGCTGTCAGCCACTCGCATTCAGGCTTAGAACACTAATAAAAACGTAAAGCCCGCATCCAGAAGCAATTAAACGGTACCAGGGGAATTGCCTTTGTTGAGGCCCATGTTATGTGAGGACATACTCAGCCCGGCTTCTTGGTGCAGCTTGGAATTTTCATGTAAAAATAAATACTTGTCTGGCCCGAAAGCAAAGCTAATCATACACAAATGCACTGCATTTATCATGTTCTTCATGCCATTAGCTCACACTGATGCACTTAACCCTTTTGCTGACCCAAACTAGGACGCAGCTTACGCCCGTCTGCCTGGAAGGGGCAAAAAGAAGCAGTCTGGCTTCACTATACACATTGCTACAATAAGTAAGTCTGTAGTGAGGCCCTGCCAACAGCTCATAATCCCTGGCACCACATTCCTACCAGCAACGAGTCCAAAAAGCAAACCCATTCTGAAGCCCAGGTCACTCAGATGAAATGCCATATTGGCATCCAATAATTTGCTTTAAAAAAAGCACCATTCATGCTGGTCTTTTATGTTCAGCACTTGTGGAACAGTTCTCCAATGTCTGGATGGTATTGCTGGCTAGACACTGGGTGCCTTGGGTCTGCTCAGCACAGAACTTTGTAGTTAAGAAGCCACAGTCTAGCCCTGTTCTCTGTGTTTGAGTGTCTTTGTTAAACATCTCCCTATTCACCTTTTCCATTGCATTATCCCATGTACACAGACAACATGGATGCCGAGCTGGAATATATGATTTCTGTTTCTTGTCACGCACTAAATGAGATCTATTCTGTTTCCTTCCAAGGCTGGGTTGTTGGATCTTTGGAAATACTTGGAAGTCCAGCCAGCTTGGTCAGAAGTATTGGGAACGGCATTGCTGACTTCTTCAGGCTTCCATATGAGGGACTCACCAGGGGCCCAGGAGCGTTCGTAAGCGGAGTCTCCAGAGGCACAACCTCCTTTGTTAAACACATCTCCAAAGGTATGTAAAGATGTCACGTCATTAGATAAAAATTACAAGGTTTTTTTGCTCTTCTATTACAACATAGGTACTCTATAAAAAGTAATGCAACTATACCTGCTCTCACAGCTATACCCCTACTATACCTGCTATCCCACAGTCACACTCCCTTCCCAGAGACTATTATCCCACTGTTACTATAGGCACCATCTCTCCCTACTATACCTGCTATCTCACAGTCACAGTCCCTTCCCAGAGACTATTATCCACTGTTACTATAGGCACCATCTCTCCCTACTATACCTGCTATCCCACAGTCACAGTCCCTTCCCAGAGACTATTATCCACTGTTACTATAGGCACCATCTCTCCCTACTATACCTGCTATCCCACAGTCACACTCCCTTCCCAGAGACTATTATCCACTGTTACTATAGGCACCATCTCTCCCTACTATACCTGCTATCCCACAGTCACACTCCCTTCCCAGAGACTATTATCCACTGTTACTATAGGCACCATCTCTCCCTACTATACCTGCTATCCCACAGTCACACTCCCTTCCCAGAGACTATTATCCACTGTTACTATAGGCACCATCTCTCCCTACTATACCTGCTATCCCACAGTCACACTCCCATCCCAGAGACTATTATCCACTGTTACTATAGGCACCATCTCTCCCTACTATACCTGCTATCCCACAGTCACACTCCCTTCCCAGAGACTATTATCCACTGTTACTATAGGCACCATCTCTCCCTACTATACCTGCTATCCCACAGTCACACTCCCTTCCCAGAGACTATTATCCACTGTTACTATAGGCACCATCTCTCCCTACTATACCTGCTATCCCACAGTCACAGTCCCTTCCCAGAGACTATTATCCACTGTTACTATAGGCACCATCTCTCCCTACTATACCTGCTATCCCACAGTCACACTCCCTTCCCAGAGACTATTATCCACTGTTACTATAGGCACCATCTCTCCCTACTATACCTGCTATCCCACAGTCACACTCCCTTCCCAGAGACTATTATCCACTGTTACTATAGACACCATCTCTCCCTACTATACCTGCTATCCTACAGCCAATGTCCCTCCCCAGAAACTATTATCCCACTGTTACTATAGACACCATCTCTCCCTACTATACCTGCTATCCCACAGTCACACTCCCTATCCAGAGACTATTATCCACTGTTACTATAGGCACCATCTCTCCCTACTATACCTGCTATCCCACAGTCACACTCCCTTCCCAGAGACTATTATCCCACTGTTACTATAGGCACCATCTCTCCCTACTATACCTAATATCCCACAGCCACAGTCCCTTGCAAGAGACTATTATCCCTCTGTTACTATAGGCACCATCCCTACTATACCTGAGATACAGTGGTATAACTACAGAGGAAGCAGGCCGGGGAAGCCTGGTGAACAATTTAGTGGGGTGTGGCCAGGGCCCCCATAGTTACGCCACTGCTACTATCCCACATACTAGTGCCCACATTGTCCTACCTACCACTGCAGAAACTCTAACTTGGACCCCACCCCCAGAAGATAAGTGGCTGTAATAACATGTACTCATCAATTGGTAATAAAAGTAAGACAGAGACATTTAACACTTTTGTGCATTTGCTTGGAAATGACAGTGTCCTACATAGTAACCATATGCACAAAGACCAACAAAAAGTATTTGGCACCAGGCTAACTAAAACTACAGGCAATGGAGTATTTTTACAAAACTCAGAGCAACTTTATTAAGCAAGATTTTCCAAGCGGGTTGTAGATGATTATTAGTTTTACAGCTTTGAGTGTGTATAACATGGACTTGCACTTACAGTGCTAAATAAAGGCAAGAATCCTGGCAGGCCCAACCTTCAGCCTTACTACTGTTGAACTACAACTCCAGCATCCCAGTCAGATTGAGAATGGTGAGACTTGCAGCAGAGGCCTAGCAGGAACCTAGGAATATGGGAGCCAGTGGGGCCCTGGTAGAGTCTGTGTACCCCTATTTCAGCACATATTTGCTAATGTTGTTGGCAGTGGATAATGGGAACTTTATCCTGTATTGCCAGGGGTCCCATCTCCAAGTGAGACCCTGCCTGCGCTACAGTTCATGGCTTCCATTTGTGTGGTCACATTGGGGGAAGACCTGCTGAATTATACAGTGCGTGCTGCTGAATTAATAGGACAAGTACTATTTTTAGCTCTCATGAATATAATAAACTTTCAGAATATATTTCTCCCTTAACAAAGCTATATATACATCTCCTGTGTGGGAAGCCTTCAAAATAAACATTGTGCTTTTGAAGGCCGTGTCCCCTTAGGAGTAACATGATGCTGGCTGTACAGCTCTCTGCTTGTGATGAATGCAGGAACAGTGCAAATATTCTCTATTGCTGCACGCTATTAGCCAGCCACCGGCAACTGCAATTCTACACAAACACTGACATCTAGTGGAAAGAGAGTGCCATTGTCTGATGGCTTCATGACATTACAGGTATAGGACCTGTTATCCACAGTGCTCAGAACTTGGGGTCTTCCGAATAAAGGATCTTTCCATAATTTGGATCTTCATGCTTTATCGAAAAAATTATTGAAACATTAAATAAACCCAATAAGTTATTATTACAGATAAAAAAAGAAATCATGTCTAAACATTTGAATTATTTACTTAAAATGGAGTCTATGGGAGCCATCCTTCCTGTAATTTGGTGCTTTCTGGATTACGGATCATATCCCTGTATTAGTATGTTACAAGACACATCAAGACAGCAGCAGTGTGAACAGTGTCGACAATTATTGCCTCTAAAGGATCCATGGTTTCTCTTATTGTTATAATAATATTAACAGGGATAACATTGATCCTTTCTGAGACATTGTGCTCAAACAGTTAACACTTCCCTTGCCATGTCTGAGACTGCAGAGGTGTAATAGTGCTGCAGCCAATATTAATGCCTAAATCCCCAGGGTCCAAGGCCATAACCCCCAATTAAGCAGGGGGGCTCTGGGATAGTCTAGGTTCCAGGGCTGGGCCTTTTAAATGGGTTGTTCACCTTAAAATTACTTTTATTATGATGTAGAGAGTGATATTCAATTTGCAATTGGTTTTCATTTTTTATTATTTGGGGTTTTTGAGTTATTTAGCTTTTTGTTCAGCAGCTCTCCAATTTGCAATTTCAGCAGTCTGGTTGCTATGGCCCAAAGTACCCTAGAAACCATGCACTGATTGGAATAAGCGACTAGAACATGAATAGGAGAGGCCCTGAATAGAAACATGAGTAATAAAAAGTAACAATAACTATACATGTGTAGCATTAAAGAGCATTTGTTTTTTAGATTGGGTCAGTGACTCCCATTTGAAAGTGAGACAGTAAACAAGGCGGCAAATAATTTAGAAACTATAAAAAAAGAAGAAATAAAGGCCAATTGAAAAGTTGCTTAGAATTAGCCATTCTATAATATACTAAAAGATAACTTAAAGGTGAACCACCCCTTTCACCAGGCCATTTGCCAAGCAGTTAGCAAATAGAAAGTTTGCCCCAGTCCTAACAACCAATGAGATATTTGCCTTCAAACTGCAGAGCAGGAAAGGCTATCAACTGATTGGTTAGACTACAGTACCCCCTTATTTAAACTCTTGTTGTCTACATGGCATCGACTAGGAGCTGAGCAAGGAGATAATGGAGACCTTGGGAGAAGGTTTGTTCTGGGGCCTAGTGGGCCAGCTTTAGATTGTGTTATATTTTATTAATACTACAATTAAGGCCATTTTGTTCCCAGTTATTTGCAGGCACATTAACATTTCTCCATTCCTCTGCAGGAACACTAACATCCCTAACTAACCTGGCCACCAGCCTGGCGAGGAACATGGACAGACTGTCTCTAGACGAGGAACATTACAACCGTCAGGAAGAGTGGAGGAGGCAACTGCCTGACAACCTGGGGGAAGGTCTGAAACAGGGACTGTCCCGCCTGGGCCTCAGCCTCCTTGGTAATTTCACTTGTTTAAAGGACACTCCTTTTTGGCACTAAAGCTTTAGATTTTGCTAAACCCCAGCAGATATCATTGCTGGGAGACTGAACGGAATCCAGTGTATGACACAGCACCACTCACGCAGAGATTTAGATTAAAAAGCCTTTATTGGAACATATGGCTTCTGATCCAGAACGTTTCAGGCCTAATCATGGCCCTTTATCAAGCTGGGTAGGTTGATAGGGAGACTGAAAGATTCAGCAATGGGCCTCAGACATGTGCTGGTTTCAAACCTTTGCCGTTAGCAGGGTGTACATGAGCAGGACCAGAATGTAGTTCCCTTCTGGGGCCAGGCTGAATGCAGGCTTAACATATTTATGATCCTGGTAATCTGGAAAGGAAACCCCAATCAAGGAACAGTAAGGGGATTGTGTCCTTCAATAAGGTTCTACAAGCAGGCTCTATGCATAGTTACATAGTTACATAGTTACATAGTTACATAGTTACATAGTTACATAGTTACATAGTTACATAGTTAAATTGGGTTGAAAAAAGACAAATCCATCAAGTTCAACCCCTCCAAATGAAAACCCAGCATACACCACAGTATACTGGGCAACTCCTATAGAACAGCACAGTGGTACAAGGGTTAGGACTGTTGCCCCCAGCATTAGGCATTCAGAGCAGTATCTGCAAGGAGATTGTATGTTCTCCCCATGTCTGCACGGGTTTCTCCAGGTTTTCCTGTTTCCACCCAAAACTTAGAGGCTGCCAGATCCTGATAAAACTGACCTAAAGGACATTATGTTTTAAAGGAGAACTAAAACGTAACTAATAGAAATGTTGCACATTATGTTTTGGGCTTCTGTGCCAGCCCAAGGCAACCACAGCCCTTTAGCAGTAACAATCTGTGTCTCCAAAGATGCCCCAGTAGCTCCCCATCTTCTTTTCTGCTGATTCACTGCACATGCTCTGTGCTGCTGTCACTTACTGAGCTTAGGGACCACTCACAATATACAGTACACATAGAATAGAAATGGCACAATATTAGGCTGATTAGTAATTAATACAGATAATTACTACATGGCAGCACAGAAACCAGTGCAATTAGCATCAGAATTTAATAATCAGCCCTGTAGCATCAGCTTTTATTAGAGGCCAACCTCATTTTCTGCTGGATAATTAGTGACGACCCCTAAGCTTAGCTTCTCAACAGCTGCTCAGAGCCCACTGAGCATGTGAGTGTCACAGACACTTTCCAAGATGGTGACCCCCTGTGATAAGGTTGAAGTCCTGGATCATTGCTGCTATTGACAAGCTGAAACTTTACACTGATTCAAAAAATTCAGTGTATAAAATATGGCATTTTTGGCCATATTCATTTTTAGGGTTTAGTTCTCCTTTAAGTTCCAGCTGCAGAATATGTCAATGCCACATAAATAACAGATAATACTGAAATAAATAGGAAGCCTAATTTCTTACTGTTGGGGCCAACAGCCCCTAAACCAGTGAATCTTGTATGGGACTCATAATGGATCCCCTTGCTGTTTAGGCTGTTGATCTGATGCTAAGCCAACTCTCCAGGCTCAATGTGGGTCACTAAGAAAGGGTTACAGAAGGAGCAGTGCCTTAAACAGTGCAGGTTACTGTGTTAGCTAAATGGTCTTTAATGTAACTGTGTGTTGGAGCCTCGCCAAGGTGGAAAGAACACTGCTCAGCATCAGCCGGGCCCCGTGCAGGTTGTTCTAGGTAAGTCGGTCCCTGACCCCTTTGTGGTATTTTCATAGAAGCGCTCGGATGTTTGTCCACCACTAAAAGCTGCAGCTGCTCTAACCACACAAGTCTGAGTCACTTTGCCCTGGAGCTCATTACCAAATGAGGATCCTCGGCTGAGTTTACATGACATTTGCTCTCCGCTCAAGTGGTTTTCAAACACAAACAAGCTTCCCTGCAGCCCTCCTATCTGTACTAGGGGACGGCTAATCAGTTCTCTTTGGTTTGTTCTGCAGGGAACCGTGGCATAAACATTTACATGGCCCGTGTCTTTCATTGACAGTCTGAGGCTACGTGTGCCCAGTACCCAGTTATTTGTACCCACCGGCTGCCAGGAAAGGAGCACTTTGTTATGCAGGAACATAGAGAAACTTTGCTTTACCCTTTAAATCCCAGCGTGCACTCCCTTGCTCTCATGGAAATGGATGAGGCTCAGTCAGAGGGAATGTTTATTGGTTAATAAGGTCAATTTTATGGATTTTAGTTTTAGGGATCTTACAACAAGCTTGTTTCTACTCTGTACTCTTGTACTGTCTAAATACATGTGGGTAGGCTCAATTAATTATTTAAATGTTATATACTACATATCCCATGGTACAGTCCAAACACAGCTAGAGAGTGGCAAGCTGAAGATAGACTATGGACTGGTGTCCCCCATACAGTGCACTGACATTTTTACTAGCACATAATTAGGTGGTCCTATCTGTGACAGAAACAGAGAGGTTTCAATAAAAACTAACAACCTAATTAACGTTAGCTAGAAATGTTGTACATTATGTTTTGGGCTGTTACCCCAGCATTGGGCTATTAGGCCTGATTCCATTCAGAGCAGTATCTGCTGGGAGTTTGTATGTTATCCCCATGTCTGCATGGGTTTCTCCAGGTTTTCCTGTTTCCACCCAAAAACTTAGAGGCTGCTTGATTAGATCCTGATAAAACTGACCTAATGGACCTTGTGTTTTGAAGAAGAACTACAACTTAACTAAAGAAGTAGCTAGAAATGTTGTACATTATGTTGTTATGTGGCTTCTGTACCAGCCCAAGGCAACCACAGCCCTTTAGCAGCAAAGATCTGTGTCTCCAAAGATGCCCCAGTAGCTCCCCATCTTCTTTTCTGCTAATTCACTGCACATGCTCTGTGCTGCTGTCACTTACTGAGCTTAGGGACCCACTCACAATATACAGACACATAGAATAGAAATGTCACACTATAAAGCTGATTAGTAATTAACAAACATAATTACTAAATGGCAGCACAGAAACCAGTGCAATTAGCATCAGAATCTAATAATCAGCCCTGTAGCATCAGTTTATATTACAGACCAACCTCATTTTCTGCTTGATGATTTGCGACGACCCCTAAGCTTAGCTTCTCAACAGCTGCTCAGAGCCCACTGAGCATGTGAGTGTCACAGACACTTTCCAAGATGGTGACCCCCTGGAGTCCTGGATCATTGCTGCTATTGACAAGCTGAAACTTTAGGCTGCTGCAACAAGTTCAGTAAATATGTGGCATTTTTAGCTATATTAATTTATAGGGTTTAGTTCTCCTTTAAGTGCGTGTCTGATAAGCTGTTTGTATGATGTTAATGTAAGACTTGGAACATAAGAGCCACCATAGACATTCAATTGCCAGGGAGAAGGCTCTGAGCAGATACATAGAGTTTCTTCATGTCTGGTACATTTGCTCATTCAATTAGAGCCACAAGGTCCCCAGTGGAAGAGGGGCTAAGCTTATATGTGGGGTCTGAGCAGTGTCGGCTGGGACACCAGGGGCCCACCAAAAACCCATAGACCAGGGGCCCACTCTATGTATTATTTTCTATCTCTTCTCACTCAACCTCTGCTCTCCTCTTCTCTTTTCTTTACATACTATAACCTAATATTCCATCTATTTAGCCTCTTTATTCTCATAGAAATAGGCAATGACCATGAAATAGGCTAAATGTTTAGAAGCAGGAGGGCCCACTGACACCTGGGCCCACCGGAAGTTTTCCTGGTATCTCGGTGGGCCAGTCCGACACTGGGTCTGAGCTGGTAGAAGTCAATTAAAGCCAATTTTTTTTCTTCATTTTGTGTCCAATAAGTATTCATTATATCTTAGTTTGGATCATGTACAGGTTACTGACCTCTTATTACAGGGAATAAGGAAATAATTGTAAAAAATATGAATTATTTGATTATAATTGCGTCTATGGGGAGACGACCTTCCTGTAATTCGGCGCTTTCTGGATAAAGGGTTTCCAGATAACGGATCCCGTACCTGTATTTGTTTTTCTGGGATTTACTTCCCTTTAATGTATGTGCTCCCTTACATTTCTAGGATGAAGCAGGGATACAGTTTCATACAGTTCATTTCTGTAGATTCATTTCCAAGATCTTTTTCATTAATGCTCCGTTATGGAGGCGCATGCAGAACAATAACCCCCCGACCGAGACTGCAAAGCCATCTGAGTGGTGCCGCGTTGAGTGACGAGAGAGAAGAGGTCATGGGAACAATCTCTGCTTCAGCCATCTTTATGGCGTCCCGCATATTTCAAAGCACTTACTCCAAAACAAATAAAAGCTGCAGATTCCCCAATGATGCCTGTGTGCATTATGCACCAGGAGAACTATGTTCTTGTTATTGGAGATAGTAGGCAGGAGAGCGGCACTGACAGCTTTTTGAATGTCACCTCCCCGTACAAAAGCCCCTCTAAATCTCCCCAGCCCAGATATCTAAAGGGGGAAACTGTAGAAGACATGAAAAAGCAACATCATAAAAACAAGATGGAACGGCCGAGGTCCCGGGATGAACGTACGGTTCTCTTATTCCCCACAAAGCAATGAAGTGTTTCAGAACCCAACGCAAGGCGATCGGATTTCACAAGCTGTATTAGTATTTAAACAAGGCGAGAGTGCAAAGCCAAAATAAAATTAGAAAAAGATCACATATTGGCTGGAAGCGGTTACTCTTCTCTAATTCAGGCCCCGGGGCTTACAGAAGGATGAAAAATGCTAATTCCACCACTGCAAGACGGTTCCCAGCATCTGTTTAGTTCCACACATAGACTAGAAACCAGGCGCAGTCACTGTAACTTGCTCCAAGCAGTCTAATTACATGATGGCTGTCTTTAGATATTCCTAGGAGTAGGATTCTGGAGTGGACTGCCAGGTGACCAGGGAATCTCCCATTGGATGAAAAATGTCATCAGCTCTGAATAATAATGATACCATTTAGCACATTGAAGTACAGGTATGGGATCTGTTATCTAGAAAGCCGTTATCCTAGAAAGGTTGTCTTCCATTGGCTCCAATATAATCAAATTTACTCTTTAAAAATGATTTCCTTTTTCTCTGTAATAACAAAACAGTTTGGATCAAGTACAAGGTACTAAGATATAATTAATCCTTACTGGAGACCAAACAATCCTATTAGCTTTAATTAAAGTTAAAATTATTTTTTAGTAGACTTAATATACGGAGATCCAAATTACAGAAAGACGCCTTATCCGGGAAAACCCAAGCTTCCAAGCATTCTGGATAACAGGTCCCATACCTGTATGTAATGGTGCATAGAGTGGGCCCTAGTCAGGCTGCATTAGGAGGGGCTTTGCCGTTTATAACACTTGGATCATGGGTAGATGCATGAAACAGAGGGAGGGCTGTCCATTCAATAGTTTCCTTTTATTGGACCTTATCTGAAGTCACAAGTGTGATTTGTTGCTGTTGTTTCAGGTGCAATAGCCGGCATTGTGGATCAGCCCATGCAGAACTTCCAGCGGACCTCTGAGGCCCAAGGGTCGGCAGGACACAAGGCCAAAGGCGTCATCTCAGGAGTGGGAAAAGGCATTGTGGGAGTCTTTACCAAGCCAATCGGGGGTGCCGCCGAGCTGGTGTCACAGACGGGATATGGTAAGCCTTATACGGATCCCAAATGCCTGGGCCTGAGTATCTCATTTATACTGGAGATGGGAAGCTTTGCTATGGAACTACTAGAGCCCTAGTTCCAAAGCAAAGGGCTACATTTAAAGCAGTGGTCCCCAACCAGTGGTTCACGATCAACATGTTGTTCCCCAACCCCTTGGATGTTGCTCCCAGTGGCCTCAAAGCAGGTGCTCGTTTTTAGACTTCTGACTTGGAAGCAAGCTTTGGAGGCATAAAGACCATGTGTACTGCCGAACAAGCCTCCTGTTTGTTAGCCCACATAGGGGCTACCAAGTAACCAGTTAAAGCGTTATTGGGCACCCCCTAGGAACATTTGTCATGCTTCTGTTGCTCCCCAACTTTATTTTACATTTTAAGTAGAGCTCATGGGTATAAAAGTTTGGGGATCAGAAACAAAATTAGGCCTGACGTCCCAGCCACTTTCCTGGCCCATTCCTTTGCAGGCTAAAGATGTAGGAGGTAGGACCAAATAGCTCCATTGGCCAGAAAATGTCCTTTGTGAAATGTTATATTACAATAATAATTAAGGGAATGAATGAGATAAATCTTAACAGCAACAGGCAGTGTTTTTGCTTTTGAAACAATGTCGTCTGCTGGGAATTAGGCCCCAGGAAAGTCATGTTAATGAGTGATCATGTAGGGTCCATATCCCTTTAAAGGAAAACTAAAGCCTAACTAAAGAAATAGCTAGAAATGTTGTACATTATATTTTGTGCTTTTGTACCAGCCCAAGGCAACCACAGCCCTTTATCAGGGATGATCTGTGTTTCCGAAGATGCCCCAGTAGCTCCCCGTCTACTTTTCTGCTGATTCACTGCACATGCTCTGTGCTGCTGTCACTTACTGAGCTTAGGGACCCACTCACAATATAGAGTTCACATAGAATAGAAGTGTCACAATATAAGGCTGATTAGTAATTAATATAGATAATTACTACATGGCAGCACAGAAACCAGTGCAATTAGCATCAGAATTTAATAATCAGCCCTGTAGCATCAGCTTATATTACAGGGGAAGCTCATTTTCTGCTGGATAATTAGTGACGACCCCTAAGCTTAGCTTCTCAACAGCTGCTCAGAGCCCACTGAGCATGTGAGTGTCACAGACACTTTCCAAGATGGTGACCCCCTGTGACAAGTTTGAAGTCCTGGATCATTGCTGCTATTGACAAGCTGAAACTTTAGGCTGGTGCAATAAGTTCACTATATAAAATGTGGCATTTTTGGCCATCTCCATTTTTAGGATTTAGTTCTCCTTTTAAACCCATGAAGATTCCCAGTGTCCTACTGAAAGTTGCCTGAACTTCTCACGTTACCCCACGATGCGCAGAGCGGGGATCAATCACCTTCACCAAGGTGGTCACATGATCAGAAGAAAGAAGGAATTTATGGCATCGCTGAAGGTTTTACAAACCACTAATTCTCGCTCTAATGACCGAGCCTCATTTATAGAAGCTTTATGAGCGCACACGGCGGATCATCTTCAGCTCTCCCAGGCCTGCTGAAATACTTTGCCTTTTGCACCGTGCAATGAAGCTCACGTCTCCGGGGGGCTCATAAACGAATATGTATCAATGTTTAACAGCTGGATTAAGTAACTTCTACTATAAATACTGTATCCAGGCAAACAGTTTGTTTTTGCACTTTTACTGTCCATGACGCATCTCTAGAAGTATTTTATTATGGAGCAGGGAAGTTAACTGCGCGCTGGGATATTCCGCGGATAAATTGTAAACGATGTGTGTGATACCATTTGGGAAGGGGAGAGCTCTCAAGGGTATTGGGTTTCCACTAATTGCCGAGGCTAACGTTGGCTTCCAAACGTTCATTTTTTGGTTTTTAGCTAATGCAAGATCACCGGGGGTTAAGTGCTCTGCCATTGCTTTTTGACGTCTAAAGAATTATCTACGAGCTCGGCGTGAGCTGCCAGACATGTTACATCACCCCCAGTTCTTTCAGTTGCACTTTGCAAATAGGTAGATGACATATCGGTAACACATTGCTCGCTGCAGGCCAGGGAAGCACTTCGGGTTCCTGCAGGGTCTGGAATTTCTTTTTTTGGGACTGTGTGGATATTGCCTTTAAATGTTGCTCTCAGATGACAGACGGGGGGTTACAGTGCAGCGTGGGGTTTATGGGCAAGTTCTGTACAGGGATGTGAGTGCTACACAAGTACAACAGAGCTTGCAAGTGACATACATGAATATACAGTATATATAGTCAATAAAGTACCCCCTTGTGTAAATTCTAAGGGTATTATAAGTTACAGAGGAGTTTCATGACCATATAAAAGCACTAGACTGAAGGCCGAGTGCTTTTATACAGGTCATGGAACTCCGAGGTGACTTCTAATATCCTCATATTGTGCAACTGGGGCTACTTTATTTATTATAATACACAAGTTTCAGTGAGTCATGTGACAGAAATGACATCACTACTCACCGTTTCAAACTGATGACATTGCATTCACCTTCAAGTGGGGGTCACTGACCCCACGTAAAAACAAATGCTCTGTAAGGCTACACATTTATTTTTATTGCTACTTTTTATTACTCATCTTTCTATTCAGGCCTCTCCTATTCATATTCCAGTCTCTTATTCAAATCGATGCATGGTTGCTAGGGGAATTAGGACCCTGGACCCACAAAGTAATAAAGCCGGAGTCAGATTGTAAAAGGGTTAAAAAGGCTAAAAAAGCTTACATTTTATTTTCCATAATTAAGAACCAAGGCCTGACGCGTTTTGTGTCTACCAAGGACACTTACTCATTGAGTAAAGCTGGCCATAGACGCAAAGATCTGATCGTACAAATCGAGGATTCGTACGATTTTCGGACCGTGTGTGGAGAGTCCCGACATTTTTCGTCCGGCGGAGATCGGTCGTTTGGTCGATCGGACAGGTTAGAAAATTTCTGTCGGCTGCCGATAATATCTCTGCGTGTATTGCCGATCGTACGATTTTCAGTGGGAGACTGTCACTAGCTTTGGTTGGACATAGATATCGTATGATTGCTGTCAGGGGCAGAACATTGCTGATCTGTTCTTTAACTAATCTGACTGGTAAGACTTTGATCTGAATGGTTAGTGGTGGGTCGGGAGATGGGAAAGTCCGATCGTACGATGATTCATACGATCGGATCTTTGCATCTATGGCCAGCTTAAGTGTCCTTGGTAGACACAAAACGCATCAGGCCTGGAGAGCTGCAAACTGGAGGGCTGCTGAATAAAAAGCTAAATAACTCAAAAACCACAAATAATAAAAAATTAAAACTAAATTGTCTCAGAATATCACTCTCTATATCATACTAAAAGTTAATTTAAAGGTGAACAACCACTTTTAAACGGGATGCTCTGGGTCTTAAAAATGAAATGTATCCTCTGTTGTAAAATGTAAGGATGTTAAAAGTCACCCAGGAGTTCCATGATTGCAGGTGGTAGGATAAGTTTCATGGAACTCTGCTGTGGCTTCTAATATCCGAATCCTTACATTGTACAACAAGGGGGTACAGCTATGACTTTCACTCAGTTGTTGGACGACATTACCCAGCATTCCTTCACTATCAAAGGAGTACTAGTCAGTAGTAGTCAGCAGCTCTGGCAGCCACCAGGGGATAAATGACTACTGCAGTCACTAGACACTGGGAAAGCAGCAAGTGGAACAACTCCCTGGTACATTTTCTTAAATGGGTGGTTCACCTTTAAGTTAACTTTTAGTAGGTTACTACAGAATGGCCAATTCTAAGCAACTTTTAAATTGGTCTTCATTTTTTTCAATTATTTGCCTTTTTCTTCTGTCACATTGTTGTCTCTTATTCAAATCAGTGCATGTTTCCTAGTGTAATTTGGACCCTAGCAACTAGATTGCTGAAACTGTAAACTAGAGAGCTGCTGAATAAAAAGCTAAATAACTCAAAAACCACAAATACTAAAAAACGAAAACCAACTGCAAATTGTCTCAGAATGTCACTCTCTATCTCTTACTAAAACGCACCAACCCCTTTAAAAGAAACATAAAATGTAACATTTAAAGGTATGTGTGTTCCTTCTATTTCCAGAGCTGTATAATTTCGTAGCAAATACATGTTTTTGACAGTGTCTCCTTTAAAGGAACGGTAGCCTCAAAAATTAAAATTGTTGTAAAGTAATACAAATATAATGCAGTGTTGCCCTGCACTGGTAAAACCATACCTCTCAACATTTTGGAAATAAAAAGAGGGTAATGTGCGTGTAACGTGCCGAATTGTTTTGACCACGCCCACTTTTGTGGCCACACCCCCTAATTACCATGTTAATTTTACAAAATTTTGCACGTTATAAAAGTTTAAAATGTATTTCTATGTTTTTTTCAGTTATTACAGTTTTGCTAATGAAGGTAAATTGCCGTGAGCTGTGAGTCTGACTTTTCCCAAGGGACCTGTTATCTTATATTGTTACAATTACTTATTTGCTTAACTCGAAATTGTAACAAATGTATCTAATCTTCTGTTGTGGCTGTTCTGGGCTCTCTGCCAAAAGCCAATTAAGTTAGAAACTTTGTTTCTTTTTCTGGTTGTTCAGTGCAGAGAAAAATGGGACTTTACCAGTACAAATGAGGGACTGCGGGTTGAGCTGTCAAAAAACAGGACAGTTGGGAGGTCTAAAACTGATGTGTTTGAACACTACTATTGTTTATATAAATAAGCTGCTGTGTAGCAACGGGGGCAGCCATTCAAAGGAGAACAGGCTCAGGTTACACAGCAGATAAGCTTTGTAGAACATAATGGTGTTATCTGTTATCCACTATTTAACCTGTACCATATAGACTTGTTTCAATTTCCGCCATTGCTCCACAGCAGCTTGTTTATATGAACTATAGTAGTGTTTCTGAAGCAAACACATCAGTTTTACCAGTGCAGGGCAACACTACATGATATTTTTATTACTTTAAAACACTTTCATTTTTTGCTGTTATTGTTCCTTTAAGGCCGTGTATATTGATTGTGTTGATAATGGAACCTCTGTTGTTCGGGTGCAGCAAAGGGGGAGGGGTCAGGTGACCGGGGAGTCTATAATAACAATATTAGTGTTGATATGAAGGGCCGCTAGCTGCTGTGCATGTGAATGGAATACGTACGTACAATCAGCAGGTGGGAGAATGTGCAGAAGAATTGAATTGACATGTTCCTGTCTGTTCCCCCACAGGTATTTTACATGGGGCTGGACTGTCACAACTTCCCAAACAACGTTTCCCGCCCAGTGATCAACCCACTCACCAGCTGCCCAACAGCCACGTGAAATATGTCTGGTAATGATCCCCTCCTGTATTCTTCCCACAATCCCACTGGTTCCCCTGTTGCCGGGTAAATGCTTTTGTTAGAGGAGCATAAGGGAAGTGTATTATATACAGTCTGTATGTCCTCACTCAGGGACACCTACCTACTCCTCTCCACCTCTCCACACGGGGAACTACACCACCTACTGGCAGCTGTGTGTATTATTAAGCTCAGCTAGTACAGGTTTGGGACCTGGGGTTTTCCATGGCACAGTGGAAGGTACACGTATGGGACCTGTTATCCAGAATGCTCGGGACCTGGGGTTTTCTGGATAACGGATCTTTCTGTAATTTGGACCTTCTAACCTTAAGGCTACTAGAAAATCATGTAAACATTAAATAAACCCAATAGGCTGGTTTTGCTTTCAATAAGGATTAATTATATCTTAGATGGGATCAAGTATAAGAAAAAAAATGTGGATTATTTGGATAAAATGGAAGATCTATGGAAGTCAGTCTTTCCGTAATTCGGGTGTTTTCTAGATTATGGGTTTCCAGATAATGGATCCTATACCTGTATATTAATTTAAATAATGTGTAAAAAATGATTACAAAATATACAGGTATGTGTCCAGTTATCCAGAATGCTCGGGACCTGGGGTTTTATGGATAATGGATCTTTCTGTAATTTGGATCTTCATACCTTAAGTCTACTAGAAAATCATGTAAACATTAAATAAACCCAATAGGCTGGTTTTGCTTCTAGGGATGCACTATTTTGAATTCGGCCTAACCCCCAAATCCTTCATAAAAGATTCGGCTGAATACCGAACTGAAACCGAATTTGCATATGCAAATTAGGGGTGGGAAAGGGAAACATTTTTTACTTCCTTGTTTTGTGACAAAAAGTCACAAGATTTCCCTCCCCATCCCTAATTTGCATATGCAAATTAGGATTGGGATTCGGTTTGCCTGGGCAGAAGGATTTGGCCGAATTTGAATTCTGATGAAAAAAACCAAATCCTGGCCGAATCCAAATCCTGGATTCAGTGCATCCCTATTTGTTTCCAATAAGGATTAATTCTATCTTAGTTGGGATCAAGTACAAGTTACTGTTTTATTATTTATCAGAGAAAAGCTAATAAGCGGTGTATATTAAGCCCATAATTGATTTCAAAATAAAATCCAAAGCAACTCAGCTTGTGTGTAAGGCAATTTGTTTTCAAAGTAATAGTGCCAGGGAATTCCCCCATTCACCCCAGTCCATAAGTGTATGTAGAAATTCGGAAAATAAAGGTATTTGGTGGATTTTTCCCAAGAAAATGAAAGAAAAAAAGTATTAAAAATGTAAAGCCATTTATTAGGACAAAAGAGGTTCTGGCCTAATGCGTTTCATGCCTGTTGAGGCACTTACTGTCTATGAGTAAGCCTATGAGTAAGTTCCCCAACAGGCACAAAACGTGATAGGCCAGAACCTCTTTTGTCCTAATAAATACATTTTCTGAACTGTTTTATTATTACAGAGAAAAAGGAAATAATTTTTAAAAATGTAATTATTTGGATAAAATGGAGACAGCCTTCCTGTAATTTGGAGCCTTCTGGATAACGGATCCCATACCTGTATAAGAATGGTTTCTGTAGTGGGTAACAGGACTAATGTGTTCCTTGCAATGCTCCACAGGAAAATGCTGCAGTCCTTAGGAAGGCCTGAGGTTCACATGGCCCTTGACGTTGTTATAGTGAGCGGCTCTGGACAAGAGTATGCGGGGTGCTTGCTGCTTACATCAGAGGTGCTGTTTGTGGTGAGCATCAGTGAGGACACCCAGCAGCAAGCTTTCCCTGTCACTGAGATTGAATGCGTTGAGGAGCGGCAAATAACAAACTGCCTTAAGGTGCAACTGAAGCAACAACCAGTGGCCAGTGATGTGGAGGTAAGTGGTGGTCTGGAAGCCATAAATAAACACATAAGTAATCGTGTGTCGCTCTGTCCTTTAAACAAAAGGACTGGAGCCGTTTGATTCATCTATTTTCCTGAATATTGTACCTTAAGGTGGAACGCAGACCCCTGAATCTACAGCCATAAGTAATCGAAAACAGCTGCCTGAACCAAGAACTTGTTTACTAGTAAAGCAGTAGCCCAAGTGTTAAGTTAAAAAGACAACGCGTTTTAACACTTGCTCATAGGCTCAATAGTAAGTGCCCATTCAGGCACGAAACGCGTTAGGCTTATGTATGTCCTTATAAAGTCTTTTTAATAGGGATGCACCGAATCCACTATTTTGGATTCAGCTGACACCCCGAATCCTTCGTGAAAGATTCGGCCGAATACTGAACCGAATCCTAATTTGCATATGCAAATGAAGGGTGTGAAGGGAAAAACATATTTTACTTCCTTGTTTTGTGACAAAAAGTCATGCGACTTCCCTCCCGCCCCTAATTTGCATACGGAAATTAGGATTCGGTTTGGCCGAATCCTGCTGAAAAAGGCCGAATCCCGAACCAAATCCAGGATTTGGTGTATCCCTACTTTTTAACTTAACACTTGGGCTACTGCTTTACTAGTAATGGCTCTCACCCCATTTGGAATCCTGCATAAGTGGTGTTCTGGGTCTAAACTAGGGATACAATGAATCCAGGATTCGGTTCGGGATTCGGCCAGGATTCTGCATTTTTCAGCAGTATTCGGCCAAACCCTTTTGCCCGGCCGAACCTGCATATGCAAATAAAGGGTGGGGAGTGAAATCGTGTGACTTTTTGTCACAAAACAAGGAAGTAAAAAATGTTTTCCCTTCCCACCCCTAATTTACATATGCAAATTTGGGTTTGGTTCAATATTCTGCTGAATCTTTAGTGAAGAATTTGGGGGGCTCGAATCCAAAATAGTGGATTTGGTGCATCCCTAGTCTAAACCATTTGCTGGGGATAGTGTACAATTGATTTATGTAGTACATCATACGTTATCCTTCTTTTTCAGTCTGATGGCCCCCGAGAGAGACTCTCAGAACAACAGTACAAGAGATTGGTGGACTACGTGACAAAGAGTTCTCAGCACTTGGTCCCCAGTAGCTCCTCCCTGCACCTCGCATCCCACGTGGTAGCGGCTGAACCTCCTGCAAGCAACACCAAGACGTACCAGTTCCTGGTTGATGCCCATTTTGCCAGGGTGTTTATAAGTAAATTTAAAATGGTTAAAGACAAGGCTCTGCAGAGGGGATTTCACTAACTGCCATTCAATGACCAAACTGCCGGCTTACAAACAGCACATGTTAAATATGTCTGATAGATGTTACCTCTGACAGGGAATATATTTTTTAGAAGAAGCAAAGGATCTCTATATTTAGATGGGCCAAGAATAGTAAAATGCCATTTAAGGTTGTCTGTACAGGGCCACAAAATCCAATTATTTCACAGGTGACCAAGAGTTGGAAATAGTGGAAATGTGCAATTTCCAAAATCCTCATTTCTTGTGGTTTTGAAAGGGAATATGAATGTTATTTTTTATAAAGAATATATTTAAACTAAATTAGCCTTTTTTCCTTAGAGTATTAGGGGATAATGTGTGTAGTTGGTGCTGCTGGAAGGTCACATTGTTTCTCAGCCCTTTGTTCTGTGGCCTGACAGTTGGTAGAACGGGAGACAGTTGTGCAGCAATAGTCAGATACTTAGGCTCAATAGGACCCTGGGATGGTAATATGCATTTCCATCCCATGAAATAAATACATGAGATATATATATATATATATACATGAAGCTCACACTTAAGGGTGTGGTGGGATCTGACTGGACAGGTTTGTCTGCTCCCTGCAAAGAACACTTCCTCGTCTCATTATAACAAACATATGAGTTTGGCTTCAGTTTGTGCGGTCGCTCCAGCAGGGGACATATGTATGAAGGTGTGTGAATATTTTATGCCAATAATCAGTAGTGTAAAATAAATGGACTATTTATAAATCTTGCCCTATTTTTTTTTTTTCTGCCTGAATGGAGGAATAAGAGGCTCTCAGCGTTGTGTTATAGATGTACAAATACAATGTTGTTGCAGGAGCTCATTCACAAGTATCTGAGCTAGGGATGCACCGAATCTAGGATTCGGTTCGGGATTCAGCAGGAATAGGATTTGGCTGAATCCTTGTGCCTGGCCAAACTGAATCCTAATTTGCATATATGTTAATTAGGGATAGTAAGGGAAATCATGTGATTTTTCATCACAAAAGATTTTTTCCACTTTTTCCTTTCCTGCCCCTAATTTGCATATGCAAATTAGGATTCGGATTCAATATTTGGCCGAATCTTTCACCAAGGACTCAGCTGAACAAGCCACAGAGTGTGAGCTCAGGTGCCTATTTCTCAGACAAATGCAGAGTTGTGCACATGAAAAGTATTTGCTGGACTGTGAAATGCTCATTGGAGAATAGATTGACAAGAACAGCAGAGAGTTGGCTTTTGTTTCACGTATTACTGAATAACATGATCATATACTGAAATGTATGTACTTGATCTGGGAGATTTATCAGGTGAGATTAGAACTCGCCCACTTACTATGGGATTGAGAGTTTTTTTTTTTTTACAAACGGTGAACTTTTACCCCTCGATAAATACACTTCTCAAACCCCAATAAAAAGTGGGATAGGTTTTGATAAATTTGCCCCTAAATGTTACACTGTAGCCCCTACTGCACCTGCAGAAACTCATGCTCAGACCATTGAATCTTTTTTATTTAGCACATTTTTCCAGTGCAAAGCACTTTCTAGGGTTGTTACATCATTCGACACAACCATGATCGGTGCACTACGTATACTGGGACAGCAAGTTATTAAGCAACTGGTTCAGGATCACAAGACTCCCACAACTTCCAGGCCAACTTCTGTTCTCAGCAGTCTATTCTCCAGCGAGTGAATACTTACATCTAGCTTTTGCTATTCAATACTGGGAGAAAGGGTAAAATAAAACAAAACACGCCGTCATTTTTCATTTGTATATTTAACCACATTTACATAGAATAGTAAAATATAAGAGGCATTCAGTATGTCCAGCAAATAGTTCATTTATTCTGAAGCAAATTCTGCATCATCCTCCTCCTGTAAGTGAAAGGGAAGAAAGATAAAGTGTGAGCACAGAGATGTTTAGGGACACGAGTATTCATACACAAAACTGGGTTATTTGATCTACTATGAACAAGGGGGACACCTACATATGTTCATTGAATTGGTTTGTATTTTAAGGACTCGCTCACGGGCCCAGGATTCCTTTCAGATTCATTTTAAAGATACATGAAGTTATTATTACATTTACTTGTGCTCCTGCGCAGAACTGTACATCCATGAGCACACTGGGGCTCATTTAGCTAGCTGCAAGTAAAACAATGAATGCATCCATTTGATTGGTTGCCATGGGTTACTGCCCATTGGCCAATTTGCCCAGTGTTGATAAATGAGCCCCACTGTGAGTACATGGCCTGGGGGTGAAAAACCACATGGTACACATTAGCAAGCCATTATATCCTCCTAGTGACATGGTAGTTCCAACACTCGTGGGTGTAACAGGCTGTTTTGTAGATGAACCCAAATTGCTTCTGGGAAACCAACAGCTGTTCAAAATCTGGTTCCACCACAATGGTGAATTCTTTGGTTGGCATTGATGCACAAAGTGCTATGTATTATGTAGCGAGACACTTACACAAATCACTGCTACAGTTCTTTGGTCCCATGCTACAATACATTATGTGCATCACAAGTGAAAATAAACCGGTTGATTCTCATTGAATCCTTATTATGGGGCCCTGAGCTCAATTACCTGTTATAGGGAGCGCTCTATTGGCCTTTTGGTCGCACACTTTGGAATACGCCCGCTTCCCTCATGGCCTCGTACTCCTTCATTGCATCAAAGTTCTTATAGTAGTCAGCGTACGCCCTCTTCCTTGGCTCTGCCACGCCAAACTGAAAAGTGCAATTTGTAATTGAATACAAGGAGGCAAATTATACAGAACTTGAATTCTAAATGCACTGGAATATTGCTGAAAGAATAAAGCCCACCTAGCAAATACAGGCAGCTTTGTGAAATGAGGTTGAAAGCAATCCATAGCCTTCATGCCAGTCTGCACTTCACATGAACTTGTACATAATATAATAAACTTATTGTATATGCAAATGAGGGCAAGGCAGGGTTACAAAAAAAAAAAAAAAAAACTGACTTCCTGGTTTGTTATGAAAAGTGATTTTTAGGATTCAGTTTGGCCAGGCACTTGGATTCAACTGAATTCTGGATTTGGCGCATCCCTACTCTTAAAGGGGTGGTTCACCTTTAAGTTACTTTTAGTATGTTATAGAATGGCTAAGTCTAAGCAGCTTTTCTTTATCATGTCTGAATTATTTGCCTTCGTCTGACTTCAGCTTTTATCTAAATGCTCTGTAAGGCTCCAAGTGTATTATTATTGCCATATTTTTTTTTTTTTTTAATACTCCTATTCAGGCCTCTCCTATTCAAATTCCAGTCTAATTCTAATCAGTGCATGGTTGCTAGGGAAATTTGAACATAGAAACAAAAATTTCACTTGCATTCGAAGACTGATCAATGTAGGGATATACCCTTACACTTTATGGGCAGAAAGGTACAACGTTTCGGGGATGTCCCCTTTGTCAAGCATGCCTGAAACGTTGTACCTTTCTGCCCATAAAGTGTAAGGGTATAATCCCTACATTGATCAGCCTTCGAATGCAAGTGAAATTGTTTCTATGTTGAATTTGGAGGGTGCCGATCCCTCCTTCACTGTGCACCAGGCGCTCAGGATCGAAGGCCAGGGTGTGCGAAAGGTTCTCTACTTCTAGTAGGGAAATTTGAACCCTAGCAGCCAGATTGCTGAAATTGTAACCCAGAGAGCTGCTGAATAAAAAAAGCTAAATAATTCGACAACCACAAATGATACAAAATGAAAAGCAATTGCAAATTGTGTCAGAATATCACTCCATACATCATACTAAAAGTTTATTTGAAGGTGAACCATCCCTTTAACCAATTTGTGTGCCCCTCCCTGCTGCCCATATGGCACTTGAGTAAGCCAATAGAAATATGGCACTTGAGTAAGCCAATAAAATGTGCTATCAATGGTTGTTACCCATGACGGCTTTCCTACATATAAGGCTAAATCATTGTGTCCTTGGGCTGTTACAATAGGAAGAATGAACATTTTGTGGCTACAATAAAGACAAAATGTATAACTGGCAAGTAAAGGGGCAGAGTACAAACTACTGAACATAACACACGTGTATTGTAAGAGTTAATTAATTACCTTATACATAGCAGTAACCCCCAGAGAGACAACGAAAGCCCCAATAATATGGAAGCGGAGACGTTTACCAAGAAGGCCTCTCATCTGAGGTTTAGCAAGTAGTCCAGCCACCATGATGATTCTCTCTGCACCTACAGGCACATGAAGAAACAGACAATGTTTAGAAGGGTCAGTAATAAGGACATCGTAACACCCCAGTGCACCAATTGCAACTTGCTCACAAGCAGCCACTATTATGCTATACTCTGGGTCAGACACTTAACTGATGACTAGACATCCTCAGGAGCCGTATCAACAAAGCCAGGCATGCATTCAACACCTTACGTCCCATCTGGAACTCCACTGCCCTTTCACAACAAACCAAAATCCGTATTTTTAACACCACTGTGAAAGCAGTCTTGCTTTATGGTTCGGAAACCTGGAGACTGACCATGACAACCACAAGTAAGCTCCAAACCTTCATCAATCGCTGCCTACGACACATCCTGCACATCAGATGGCCAGAGAAAACTTCCAACATCAGCCTATGGAAAAGATCAAAACAGATCTCCATCGACCGAGAAATCAGAAGAAGAAAGTGGGGCTGAATAGGCCACACCCTCAGAAAGAATCCTGACAACATCACAAGGCAAGCGCTTGAGTGGAACCCACAAGGGAAAAGAAAAGTTGGCCGGCCAAGACAGACATGGAGGAGGTGCATGGAGGCTGAAATGAAGGCATGGGCTCAGCTGAAGAAGACCGCTGCGAACCGAGTTCGTTGGAGGAGTGTCATTGAGGCCCTATGCTCCCCGCTGGAGCAAACAGACTAAGAGAGACATCCTCACTGGGAAACGTGCAACTCTCACTACCTACAGTTGTAGCAGAGGGTTTCTATGGAGGACTTGCATGTCTAATAGACCGGCATTGGCGATGCCAGAAGTTTCCTTTTGACCGACGAGGCTTGAACACCAAAAATCCCAAATGTGTGTACAAGACCTGGTGGTAAAAAATGCAGTAGCAAAAGAAAAAAAAATTCAGACATAAAAGCCAAACAGGCACTTACTAATAGGCTGTTTGAACACTAATGCTGCGCATTAAAATCTTCAGGGAGTAAAATGTGATTTGATACTTGACAAAATTTAAAGGGCCACTAATTTCATAAACACAGTTTTTACATTTAAAATTTGTATCCATCCAACCAGCAAGACGTTTTATAGGAGAAAGCGGTTTATTCTATGGATCTGTAGGGAGGCCCCTGTTTAAAGGAGAAGGAAAGGTTAAAATTAAGTAATGTTTATCCGAAAGGTCTAAATAAATACACCAGTAAACCCTCAAAGTAATGCTGATTAGCTGAGTCCTCTTAAAAGAAAGACCACATTTCTTTCCTTCTATTGTGTACTCATGGGCTTCTGTATCCGACTTCCTGTTTTCGGCTTAAACCTCCAGGGCTAGGGCTTGAGCATGCTGTTTGCTCCTCTCTCTCTCCCTCCTGTAATCTGAACCCAGAGCTATGAGTGAGCAAGGAGAGACTTAGGCAGGAAGTGATGTCACAGCAAGTTAATATGGCAGCTGCTATCCTAAACAAACAGACAGTGTCTAGAGCTGTTTACTCCAGTATGGAAACTAATTCTAATGAATAAAAATGGCATTTTAGCTTGCACTGTTGTGGCTAATCTATTGGCAATAAACTGCCTTGGTAGCTTTCCTTCTCCTTTAAGTACAAGAACAAGGTATTCTACATGTCTCTGTGCATTGCCAATGTGCGAGCCACTGCCTTATTTCAATGGAAATGGCCCTTACAATTTATAGGATGACATAAAGGACAATATGGATGATCAAGGACACCATGCCCAAATAGAAAAGGCGGATCAAAATATACATTTTTAGTGCCGTCGCATCAGATTTTGTATGCAAACATATGTTCAGAACTTGGCAACGCACACGTCTGCAATTGAAATGAATGCGATTTCACTTCAGTAAAGTGTAGTGTAAGCTTATCCCACACAGATAAAGAAAACAATATTCCTTTAAGTTCGTTTTTTAGATTTTTTTTCACTGCACACATTGTGCTATTTTGGGGCTACTTTTGAAGTGCCTCTTGGATAGTTTAGGGCTGGTTTTGTAGTTGACTTTGGTCTGGTTTTGAAAATTAGACGTGACAACCCTGTACAGCATGGTACAGTCCGGCACACAGGTGAATGGAATGTACCACTGCGGCACACAGGTGAATGGAATGTACCACTGCGGGTGTCAGGAGATTGTAGGCAGATCAATGACCCCAGGAGAGATGAGAGATTAGAATCAGTAGTAAGAGGTGTCAGTGTATCAGACTATAGCCCCGGCTCAGTCATCATCTCACCCAACCGCATCTGGACTACATAAGAAGTCATGTAAAGGTGACATTGAGAAACAGAGTACCGCGGAGGATGCTGGGAAATACAGACCAATTACACATATCTTATTGATTATAGACGCTTAGGACTGTCTGGGATCTTAGACTCGGCTATCTGCCCCGCTCCTTCCGGTCCCAGTCCCTAGCGCTACGAGATGCACGTACACATGCCGCCGCCCTGTCTTCCGCCGCCTCACCCTGAGGACAATTTAGCACACGAGACCCGCAGACGCACGAGCTGTGCCCCCAGACTAAAGCTGACATCCCTGCTGGACCATAAGCAGCCGTGACCCACCAGCACCCCGGCAAGCGCCACTCACCTCCAACCAGGTTGCAATGCCCTTTGCCAATGAGACCAGAGAGGAAGTACGTCACCGGAAGATATTCTTGCGCCGGGTTGTTGGGAGGCGGAGCGATAAGTATATGACAGTGCGCATGCGTAGGGACAGGATGCACTTGAACGACTGAGGACTTGGCACGAAGGTAAAGTGACAGCTGAAAGAGGGAAAAAAGGAGGGCTGAGACATTGGACAGCTGCGTGCACGTGACCGGAAGCGTGTAAGATACCGCTTGTAATGTGACGTAATCAGTCACATAACTCCAATATTAATATCTTCTTAAGATAAAACCACAAATAGTGTTTCTTTTATCAGCTGACCTTTCAACTTCTCCTTTAATTCAGTCCTTTTATATTTTCACAATCTTGACCTTTTATTTTTATTTAAATCGCTATTTATTATAAATCCCATTTTCTGTATTTACGTTGTTGTAGTTGGATGAGTGTTTTTTTTGATTACACAAAACATCTAACAGAAAATGTAACAACAACAAAACAAACAAAGAATAAACAATAAAAGTAAAGCCTTGAGAAAAGAAGTGAAAGAAAACCACAATAACAACTCTCTGAACAAGTTGAACCTACAAATGATCTTCAGTAATCAGAGTATTTTTCCATTAATTGATAAAACATATTTGTCATATTGTTAAAGAGCATAAAAAGCCCAGAGGTTCTCTGTACGTATTTCTTATGTATGGGGTTTGCTTGGGTTTGGAGATTGTTTATTATTTTAGGGCAATTTGCAATGGGTAGGAAGGTGATTTTTTTAAAAAAAATTGTGATGTGGGTCTCTTATATTCTGGATTATTGTCGTTAGGTAATGCATCTGTCGGATGTAATTAACTCTGCAAATATATTGAGCTAATGATAGCATGGGAGAGATCCAGTTTAGTGCTATGACCCGTTTTTCGAGATTTATTATACCCCGATAGCAGCAAAAAGCCAAGTCCGAAAATCCGCCATCTCAGACCCGTTTAAGTCAAAGGGAGAGGCACATATCTCAATTTGAAATTATCGTGTAGTGTTGCCACCTAGGGATGGGCGAATTTTTTCGCCTCGTTTCGCCAAAAAGATGACGCCCATAGACTTGTATGGAGACGTGCGTCAAAAGAAAAAGACGCGCGACAACATAATTTTGCCGCGCGACAAATTTTTTTTGACGCCCATAGACTTTAATGGCCGTCTGCGTCATTTCGCCGGCAGCGAATTTTTGACGAAACGGGTCAAATTCGCCCATCCCTGTGCCACCTTTTCCGAATTGTTTTACCGGCCTGGTGGGGAGCGTGAACAAAAAGGGGCGGGTGTGACGTCAAAGGGGGCGGTGCAGTGTCGTGAAAGTGACGGCCACAAAAGCTACGTTTTTACAAGGGATTGGGGGCAGGCCGAGGGGTCTTTTTAAGGGTATTACAAATTTACCGGCAGCTACATTGCCGGTAAATTTGTAATACCGGCCCCGGCCTTCGCAGGTGTTTTACTGGCTAGGCCGGTAAAATACCGGCTGGGTGGCAACACTAGCGCTGAGCAGGGCCTGAATTAGGGGTTGGCAGAGTAGGCATGTGCACAGGGTGCAAAACTTGGGGGTCGCCAGGCACGTACCTTTTACTGCTGCCTAGTCCGGTCTGCAGAGTCCTGCGCTTGTTTGTGCATATTTGCCTATGTGAGGTAGCGTCTGTGCCTAAAGGAGTCCACCTGTCCGGTTTTGATCCGGACAGCCCAGTATTTTGAGGGGCTGCCCGGGTCAATACTTCCTGCTCAGTTTTCCAAATAAGGAAAACCAGACGGGACTCCCTTGATTGACATGGCGATCAACCAATCACAGATCACTGTGACATAGCCCCGCCCCCTGACGTCAAAGACGTCAGTGATTGGCCGAAGTAAACCTTTAAAATAAGTGAATGGAAAATTTATGAGGGTGCTGTTCTAAGCACTTTTATCGTTTACATTCATTGTTTATTTATTTCTATTCCAAGATATTAACCCTTTAAGTGCCACAGAACGTAGAATCTACGTTCTGTGGAAAAGTAACTTGAAATGCCACAGAACGTAGATTCTACGTTCTGCAGCACTTCCGGGTTCAGGAGCGGAGGAGCGGCTGTTAGAGCCGCTCGCTCCGTTCCGCATCGATCCCCTGCCCCTAGGCAACGAGCAGAGCAGGGGATCGAGTGGCCCCTGGGGCGCGATCGCCCAGGGGCCCAAAAACAGCAGCAGGCACGTGCTACTTACGTGTCCTGCTGCTGCAGACTGCACGGCGCTGGAGATCTCCGCCCCCACAGCACAGGAACACAGAGGACGTCGCAGATTTCTTCCAGGGAGTCTTCCTGATCGTGTGCAACAGTCTACAGCGACTTTTTCAGGTTAGTGCAACAATTACACACACTAACACACCAACACACACTTATTACAGTAATACACACTTAGATTCACACTTACACACACTTACACATACATTTTTGGGGATTGGAGGGGTCACTTACACTCACTGCACTTACACACACGTGCACACGCACACACGCGCACATAACATGTAATTTACCATTTGTACACACGCACACGCACATACATGGCATTGTGGCTTTTTTTTTTTTTTTTCTTATCGCATCGTCTCTTTTTTTGGCTGAAAAAAATGTTTTATTGCCATTACGAATAGCGTATTCGCTAACCGTACTGTGCAATATCTTTTTTATGTTATTTCGGTGATTATATTGCAATTTTGGGTATTTTGGTGCATTTTTAGCCATTTTATTGAATTTTTAGCCATTTTATTGCATTTTCAGCTCTGCGTATGTTGTGTTCACTTGTTTCTAGCCGTATAACCTGTTTGGCCCAGCTAAAATATTCAAACTGTGATTCTGACGGCCGATAACGCTAGTCTGGAAAAAAAACATTGATTTTTGTGGTTTTATTGGATTTTTTTGCATTTCACTCTTTACTGCCTTATTTTCTTTTGCCTTGTAAATTTTATCTACTATATATCCATTTGGGGGTCTCTGTGCGCCACATAGTTTGGTATATCTATGCATATTGGGCATCAAAGTGTTCAGTAGACCCCTGGCGTTCATATTTAGGATGTTTTATGCTGATACATTACGAAATGTGGGGCATATAATGGGGTAAAATTCAAGCTTTGTGACGATTTTCAGAAATTTGATAAAAACCGTTATGTTCAGCATTGCTTTGCAGTTTGGCAGTTTGCAGTAGAAACACTTATTTACCCATATTGGATTCGTCAGAATGTGTACTTTCTGAAAATATATGGTTTTCTGGGGTCTCTGTACTGTTAGGGGGGTCTAATGTCGCATAATACACACACCAGGTGCTCATATTGCAGCAGCCAGTGCGTCAGCCGTGAAAATGTATATACACTATTGTCATTTGGGGGTCTTTGTGCGCCACATAGTTTGGTATATCTATGCATATTGGGCATCAAAGTGTTCAGTAGACCCCTGGCGTTCATATTTAGGATGTTTTATGCTGATACGTTACGAAATGTGGGTCATATAATGGGGTAAAATTCAAGCTTTGTGACGATTTTCAGAAATTTGATAAAAAACGTTATGTTCAGCATTGCTTTGCAGTTTGGCAGTTTGCAGTAGAAACACTTATTTACCCATATTGGATTCGTCAGAATGTGTACTTTCTGAAAATATATGGTTTTCTGGGGTCTCTGTACTGTTAGGGGGGTCTAATGTCGCATAATACACACACCAGGTGCTCATATTGCAGCAGCCAGTGCGTCAGCCGTGAAAATGTATATACACTATTGTCATTTGGGGGTCTCTGTGCGCCACATAGTTTGGTATATCTATGCATATTGGGCATCAAAGTGTTCAGTAGACCCCTGGCGTTCATATTTAGGATGTTTTATGCTGATACGTTACGAAATGTGGGTCATATAATGGGGTAAAATTCAAGCTTTGTGACGATTTTCAGAAATTTGATAAAAACCGTTATGTTCAGCATTGCTTTGCAGTTTGGCAGTTTGCAGTAGAAACACTTATTTACCCATATTGGATTCGTCAGAATGTGTACTTTCTGAAAATATATGGTTTTCTGGGGTCTCTGTACTGTTAGGAGGGTCTAATGTCGCATAATACACACACCAGGTGCTCATATTGCAGCAGCCAGCTCGTCAGCCGTGAAAATGTATATACACTATTGTCATTTGGGGGTCTCTGTGCGCCACATAGTTTGGTATATATATGCATATTGGGCATCAAAGTGTTCAGTAGACCCCTGGCGTGCATATTTAGGATGTTTTATGCTGATACGTTACGAAATGTGGGGCATATAACGGGGTAAAATTCAAGCTTTGTGACGATTTTCAGAAATTTGATAAAAACCGTTATGTTCAGCATTGCTTTGCAGTTTGGCAGTTTGCAGTAGAAACACTTATTTACCCATATTGGATTCGTCAGAATGTGTACTTTCTGAAAATATATGGTTTTCTGGGGTCTCTGTACTGTTAGGGGGGTCTAATATCGCATAATACACACACCAGGTGCTCATATTGCAGCAGCCAGTGCGTCAGCCGTGAAAATGTATATACACTATTGTCATTTGGGGGTCTCTGTGCGCCACATAGTTTGGTATATCTATGCATATTGGGCATCAAAGTGTTCAGTAGACCCCTGGAGTTCATATTTAGGATGTTTTATGCTGATACGTTACGAAATGTGGGTCATATAATGGGGTAAAATTCAAGCTTTGTGACGATTTTCAGAAATTTGATAAAAAACGTTATGTTCAGCATTGCTTTGCAGTTTGGCAGTTTGCAGTAGAAACACTTATTTACCCATATTGGATTCGTCAGAATGTGTACTTTCTGAAAATATATGGTTTTCTGGGGTCTCTGTACTGTTAGGGGGGTCTAATGTCGCATAATACACACACCAGGTGCTCATATTGCAGCAGCCAGCGCATCAGCCGTGAAAATGTATATACACTATTGTCATTTGGGGGTCTCTGTGCGCCACATAGTTTGGTATATCTATGCATATTGGGCATCAAAGTGTTCAGTAGACCCCTGGCGTTCATATTTAGGATGTTTTATGCTGATACGTTACGAAATGTGGGGCATATAATGGGGTAAAATTCAAGCTTTGTGACGATTTTCAGAAATTTGATAAAAACCGTTATGTTCAGCATTGCTTTGCAGTTTGGCAGTTTGCAGTAGAAACACTTATTTACCCATATTGGATTCGTCAGAATGTGTACTTTCTGAAAATATATGGTTTTCTGGGGTCTCTGTACTGTTAGGGGGGTCTAATGTCGCATAATACACACACCAGGTGCTCATATTGCAGCAGCCAGCGCGTCCGCCGTGAAAATGTATATACACTATTGTCATTTGGGGGTCTCTGTACGCCACATAGTTTGGTATATCTATGCATACTGGGCATCAAAGTGTTCAGTAGACCCCTGGCGTTCATATTTAGGATGTTTTATGCTGATACGTTACGAAATGTGTGGCATATAATGGGGTAGAATTCAAGCTTTGTGACGATTTTCAGAAATTTGATAAAAACCGTTATGTTCAGCATTGCTTTGCAGTTTGGCAGTTTGCAGTAGAAACACTTATTTACCCATATTGGATTCGTCAGAATGTGTACTTTCTGAAAATATATGGTTTTCTGGGGTCTCTGTACTGTTAGGGGGGACTAATGTCGCATAATACACACTCCAGGTGCTCATATTGCAGCAGCCAGAGCGTCAGCCGTGAAAATTTATATACACTATTGTCATTTGGGGGTCTCTGTGCACCACATAGTTTGGTATATCTATGCATATTGGGCATCAAAGTGTTCAGTAGACCCCTGGCTTTCATATTTAGGATGTTTTATGCTGATAAGTTATGAAATGTGGGGCATATAATGGGGTAAAATTCAAGCTTTGTGACGATTTTCAGAAATCTGATAAAAACCGTTATGTTCAGCATTGCTTTGCAGTTTGGCAGTTTGCAGTAGAAACACTTATTTACCCATATTGGATTCGTCAGAATGTGTACTTTCTGAAAATATATGGTTTTCTGGGGTCTCTGTACTGTTAGGGGGTCTAATGTCATATAATACACACACCAGGTGCTCATATTGCAGCAGCCAGTGCGTCAGCCGTGAAAATGTATATACACTATTGTCATTTGGGGGTCTCTGTGCGCCACATAGTTTGGTATATCTATGCATACTGGGCATCAAAGTGTTCAGTAGACCCCTGGCGTTCATATTTAGGATGTTTTATGCTGATACGTTACGAAATGTGTGGCATATAATGGGGTAGAATTCAAGCTTTGTGATGATTTTCAGAAATTTGATAAAAACCGTTATGTTCAGCATTGCTTTGCAGTTTGGCAGTTTGCAGTAGAAACACTTATTTACCCATATTGGATTCGTCAGAATGTGTACTTTCTGAAAATATATGGTTTTCTGGGGTCTCTGTACTGTTAGGGGGGTCTAATGTCGCATAATACACACTCCAGGTGCTCATATTGCAGCAGCCAGAGCGTCAACAGTGAAAATGTCTATACATATTGTCATTTGGGGGTCTCTGTGCGCCACATAGTTTGGTATATCTATGCACATTGGGCATCAAACTGTTTAGTAGACCCATATGTTTATATTTAGGATGCTTTATGCTGGTAATGATACATGGACAATACGATGCTGGAAAGTTGAAGCTTTGAGGCAGTTTCCAGATATTTCACCAAAACCGCCAAATTTGGCAAAAGTCACTTTGGGAAAGCCTTGCGACTCAGTAGTTTGGAGCAGAAAGGCATGGGTACCCATTTTAGATTCTGTAGAATGTGTACTTTCCAAAAATATATGGGGTTGGGGGGTAAACATATATTTCTGTGTTTTTACCCCACAAAAATGCAGTCAATGTGTTGATTTTTCATTAGCTGAAGTTACCCACGGGACTGTTTGTATGCGCTAACTTCATTTTGGGGCCTCTAAATGCCAGATACTTTGGTAAACCTATGAACAATGGCCACCAAACTGTTCGGAGGAACCCTGGCAATCATATTTAGGGTGCTTTTTCTTAGTACGTAATGACACATGGGTGATATGGTGCTGGGAAGTTGAAGCTTTGAGGCAATTTTCCGATATTTCACAAAAACCGACAACTTTGGGAAAGCCTTGCGACTCAGTAGTTTGGAGCAGAAAGGCATGGGTACCCATTTTAGATTCGGTAGAATGTGTACTTTCCAAAAATATATGGGTTTTGGGGGGTAAACATATATTTCTGTGTTTTTACCCCACAAAAATGCAGTCAATGTGTTGATTTTTCATTAGCTGAAGTTACCCACGGGACTGTTTGTATGCGCTAACTTTATTTTGGGGCCTCTAAATGCCAGATACTTTGGTAAACTTATGAACAATGGCCACCAAACTGTTCGGAGGAACCCTGGCAATCATATTTAGGGTGCTTTTTCTTAGTACGTAATGACACATGGGTGATATGGTGCTGGGAAGTTGAAGCTTTGAGGCAATTTTCAGATATTTCACCAAAACCGACAACTTTGGGAAAGCCTTGCGACTCAGTAGTTTGGAGCAGAAAGGCATGGGTACCCATTTTAGATTCGGTAGAATGTGTACTTTCCAAAAATGTATGGGTTTGGGGGGTAAACATATATTTCTGTGTTTTTACCCCACAAAAATGCAGTCAATGTGTTGATTTTTCATTAGCTGAAGTTACCCACGGGACTGTTTGTATGCGCTAACTTCATTTTGGGGCCTCTAAATGCCAGATACTTTGGTAAACCTATGAACAATGGCCACCAAACTGTTTGGAGGAACCCTGGCAATCATATTTAGGGTGCTTTTTCTTAGTACGTAATGACACATGGGTGATATGGTGCTGGGAAGTTGAAGCTTTGAGGCAATTTTCAGATATTTCACCAAAACCGACAACTTTGGGAAAGCCTTGCGACTCAGTAGTTTGGAGCAATAAGGCATGGGTACCCATTTTAGATTCGGTAGAATGTGTACTTTCCAAAAATGTATGGGTTTGGGGGGTAAACATATATTTCTGTGTTTTTACCCCACAAAAATGCAGTCAATGTGTTGATTTTTCATTAGCTGAAGTTACCCACGGGACTGTTTGTATGTGCTAACTTCATTTTGGGGACACTAAATGCCAGATACTTTGGTAAACTTATGAACAATGGCCACCAAAATGTTCAGAGGAACCCTGGCAATCATATTTAGGGTGCTTTTTCTTAGTACGTAATGACACATGGGTGATATGGTGCTGGGAAGTTGAAGCTTTGAGGCAATTTTCAGATATTTCACCAAAACCGACAACTTTGGGAAAGCCTTGCGACTCAGTAGTTTGGAGCAGAAAGGCATGGGTACCCATTTTAGATTCAGTAGAATGTGTACTTTCCAAAACTGTATGGGTTTGGGGGGTAAACATATATTTCTGTGTTTTTACCCCACAAAAATGCAGTCAATGTGTTGATTTTTCATTAGATGAAGTTACCCACAGGACTATTTGTATGCGCTAACTTCATTTTGAGGCCTCTAAATGCCAGATACTTTGATAAACCTATGAACAATGGCCACCAAACTGTTTGGAGGAACCCTGGCAATCATATTTAGGGTGCTTTTTCTTGGTGCGTAACGATACATGGGTGATATGGTGCTGGGAAGTTGAAGTTTTGAGGCAATTTTCAGATATTTCACCAAAACCGACAATTGTGGGAAAGCCTTGCGACTCAGTAGTTTGGAGCAGAAAGGCATGGGTACCCATTTTAGATTCAGTAGAATGTGTACTTTCCAAAACTGTATGGGTTTGGGGGGTAAACATATATTTCTGTGTTTTTACCCCACAAAAATGCAGTCAATGTGTTGATTTTTCATTAGATGAAGTTACCCACAGGACTATTTGTATGCGCTAACTTCATTTTGAGGCCTCTAAATGCCAGATACTTTGATAAACCTATGAACAATGGCCACCAAACTGTTTGGAGGAACCCTGGCAATCATATTTAGGGTGCTTTTTCTTGGTGCGTAACGATACATGGGTGATATGGTGCTGGGAAGTTGAAGTTTTGAGGCAATTTTCAGATATTTCACCAAAACCGACAATTGTGGGAAAGCCTTGCGACTCAGTAGTTTGGAGCAGAAAGGCATGGGTACCCATTTTAGATTCGGTAGAATGTGTACTTTCCAAAAATATATGGGTTTTGGGGGGTAAACATATATTTCTGTGTTTTTACCCCACAAAAATGCAGTCAATGTGTTGATTTTTCATTAGCTGATATATTATTCAAATTGCAGGTGAGTGATTGCTCACCAAAGTTAATCACATCTCAAAGGAGATAATTAACTGATTAAAATACAACTGTCACTTAAATTAAAGTGCACTTAAATATGGAGTGTGAGAATTGTCTGAACAGAAACCAGGTCTGGGGATACTGAGCAAAGTACCCCATCTATTGCCCACTGGTCAGCAAATTCTTTCAACCGACCTGTAAACACTGCTTGGGTGTACTCTGCTCGGATTCGGGAACGCACCAGCACTCGGAACAAGACCTCTGCTGGCAGAGGATTCCCACCTTCCAAACATTGCTTTCTAGATTTATGGATGACTAATTTAGCTAAAGCCAGGAGCAAGTTGGAGAGAAGGTCTTTCTCTTTATTGTCCCGGGATACTGGGCGTCCAAAAATATAAACATGAGGGGAAAAGTGTAACCAGAACTGCAGGTAAAGCTTCCTCAAAAGAGCCAATAGAGGTTGCAGTCTGGCACACGTAAAATAAGCATGAAACACAGACTCTCCTTTGCCACAGAATGGACAAGCAGCTGGGGAGTCTGTAAAACGAGCTAAATACTCTCCCGTGCTCAATGCACCATGCAGCACTTTCCAACTCAAGTCTCCAGTTGGTCTAGGCACCAAACTGGAATAAAGAGCTCGCCACTGAGGTCTTTCACCCTCATTAAGCACACGTCTCCAGATGGTATCATATCGGGAGATGAGGGCAAGGAAGTGTACAGTGTGAAGCATTAGAGAGTACAACAACTTTCTTGTTATATCATGAAAGCGTGTCAATGGAAAATTCTCCAACTGGCTCAAGTTGGGAGAAGGAGGTGCTTGGGGGGATTGACGGATTTTAGGTGCTATTATTATGTCTGGAGGTGAGGAGTTCCAAGGTGGACGTGGCTCTCCAGCATGTAAAACCCCATCAATGAAGGTGTGAGAATCAGGAGAGATTGTGTCCTTGATTTCCTTGAGAAGACGGTGTGGAACCCTAGTGGTGAGGAATCCCATGCGTTGCATAACTGCTTGAGAGTCCACCCAATCTGATTTCTCAAAATCCAGGAGATCTCCAACTCTGGTTAACCGAGCCTGGCAAAGGCGACGTCGAATGCTGATGGATTCTAACATCCTAGTCTTAAAAGATGGATTGTAAAGTAGGGGCTCATTTAGAATGTCTTCCCCTTCAATGTCTCCTTGCCTTAACACGGATACCATGCTCCAGGTCTTTAGCGTGTCTTGGTAGTAAGCCGGCAGGGTTGAAAGGTTTCTTAGGAAACCCTCAGGTTCAATTATAAACAATTGCCGGTCATATCCCATATTTCGTACCTGGCGATAAAAACTCGATGCTAGAGTACACCACTGTGGAGAAGGATCTGCATACAAGTATCTCTGTATTTGCTGGAGACGGAAGGTGTGCACTTGAGAACGTATACACACGACTCCCTGCCCTCCCTCTTTCAACGGGAGGCTTGAGACACCTGCAGAAACCCAATGCTTTCCTATCCAGAGAAAGTCCAGTAACCTTCTCTGGATCTTAGCAATGAATTCTTGGGTTGGGCTAAGACATATCAGCCGGTACCAGATCTGAGAGGCCACCAGCTGATTAATCACCAAAGCTCTCCCTCTCATAGAAAGTACTTTAGCAAAACCCTTCCACTTTCCAAGGCGCGTTAGAACACACTCCTCAAGTTCAATGAAATTCTGTGAGACAGGATTCTCCTCAGCTGATAGGTAGACGCCTAAATATTTAATGGTTTTACTCTCCCACGAGATGTCACGAAAAACAGGAGGCAGGAAATCTACCTTTAGAGAACCCTCCAGAAGGCCTGAGCTCTTGGACCAGTTGATACGGGCAGATGAGGCAGCAGTGTAGACTTCTTGACACTCTTGTGCCCGCTCAAGATCAACTAGGTCCTGGGCCACAAGAATTACATCATCAGCGTAGGCTGAGAGAACCACCCTCATGTCAGGTTCTTTGAGCACCAGTCCCGTGAGCCTTTTCCTTAAGAGACACAGGAAGGGCTCAATGGCCAGCGAGTACAGTTGTCCCGACAAGGGGCATCCTTGCCGAACTCCTCGTCCAAAGGCCAGAGGTGCAGTCAGAGACCAGTTGATTTTAACTAAACACTCTGCAGAGGCATACATTGTTTTCAGGTAGCCCACAAACTGTGGGCCAAAGCTATAGGCTTGCAGAGTGCCTATAAGATATTGGTGATCCACCCTGTCAAATGCCTTCTCTTGATCCAGAGAGAGAAAAGCAAGAGATAGACCAGTCCTTCTCGCAAAATGTAGTAAGTCTCGGATTAAAAAGACATTATCAAAAATTGTCCGACCGGGGACTGTATAGGACTGGTCAGGATGAATCACCTCTGCCAGCACTGATTTGAGCCTAAGTGAGATAGCTTTGGCCACGATCTTATAGTCTGTGCTAAGCAGTGAGACTGGTCTCCAGTTCTTAATAAGACGGAGATCCCCCTTCTTAGGAAGTAGTGATAAAACTGCTCGACGACACGAAAGTGGCAACTCACCTTTCTTGAAGGCCTCAGTTAGGACCCTATGGAAATCAGGGCCCAGAGTATCCCAAAAGAACTGGAAGAACTCTATGGTAAGTCCGTCAAGCCCAGGAGATTTATTGTGGGGCATTAAACGGAGTGCTTGAGAGAGTTCATCTAGAGTGATTGGTGTTTCCAACCTCTCTTTTCTCCTCTCACTGACCACTGGAAGCCCATCCCATAGCTCCTCACAGGCATCTGGAGAGATGGGATCTGGAGAAAAAAGGTTTTGATAGAAGGACCGGGCTCTGTCCCGGATAGCCTCCGGATCCTCAAGGGGGGTTCCATCCTCCGCAAAAAGGCATGTGATTTGTTTTCGGTTCCCCTTCTTCTTCTCCAGAGCATAGAAGAATCGGGAACCACGATCCATATCACAAAGTAACTGCATCCGGCTTCGCACAAAGGCACCACGAGCCTGTCGTTGTTCCATGTTACGCAGCGCTTCTTTCCTTTCTAGATATTCACACTGAAGGGCTTGGTCTTCAGAGCCTGATAGCCTTTGCTCAAGATCAAGCACCTCCCCATTCAGTGCCTCAATCTCTGCATTGCGCTGCCCGCTCACACTTTTGGTATACTCTTGACACAAGAGCTTTAGGTGAACCTTGCCTACATCCCACCACTGGTTCAATGTGGCAAATTCATCCTGAAAGGCCCTCCAGCCTCTCCATGTATCCCGGACTGACTTTGCAAAACCCTCATCTTCTAATAAACTGTTGTTAAAGTGCCAGTAAGCAGCTTTTGGCAGAGATGGTGCGATTGACATTCTCAGGGATAAACAATTGTGGTCTGAGAATGGTGCCAATCTAATGGTGCTCGACTGGGCTCGTGACATGAGATGGCTCGATATATATATCCTATCAATCCGGGATTGAGAAACATGACCATCTCTCACCCTGACATAGGTAAAGGCAATCGTCTCTGGGTTCTGTTCTCTCCAGACATCAACCAAGGAGAAATGAGCAATTAGTTCTCGCAAAACGGACTCAGACGAGTCTCTTTTCTTGGGTACATTGCGATCTCGAGCATCAAGGGTGTAATTAAAATCACCCCCTATAATCAAGGCTTCATCAGAGTCAATTGTCTCCATGTAGGCTGACAAACTTTCAAAGAACCGTGCCCTCTCTGGTCCGGTAGTAGGAGCATACACATTCATTAGATTATATGTTCTACCTGACTCCCGGACCCGAAGATGCAATAGACGGCCAGGGATGACAGAGGTAGCACTCAGGACCTCTGGCTGGAAGGAATCTGAGAAAAGGGTCACCACCCCGCATGATGTCCAAGTGAGGTGATTAAAAAAGACCCTTCCCTTCCACTCCAGATTCCAGCTTGCTTCAAGCTCTGGAGTGGTGTGGGTCTCTTGGAGGAAACTCACAGAGTACCCTCCTTGACGAAGAAAGGAGAGTACCTGAAACATTCGGAAAGGATTCCGACAGCCATTAGTATTAAGTGTGCTTATACTCAAGGCCATTACTGAGTCTTAGGAAGTGCTTTAACCTTCATCAAGGTCTGATGAGACAAACATTTTTTGTGAAACTTCATTATACGGAGATATTCCGCTGTTCCATAGTTCTTGGCCTCTTTTATGACCTTAATGTACTGTCTCACAGAATTGATAACTAAAGGCAAATCATGCCACTTCTCCAGAGCCATGTGCATCTTCTTCTCTAATTTAACACCAAGGGTGCTCTCAAGAAACTTTTTGAGTTCCTCAGCAGGGATGATTGGGGTAGAAGGATTTGCCACTCCTATGTCAACCTCCTCTTCGATGTTCCCCTCATCCATGAGCTCCTCCTGGCTAAGGGATTGATAATCTCCTCTCTCCACTAGAGCTTTGAGAATCTCTCCACAAGTTGTTACAGGAAAAGTATCAGAATCACTTTTCTGGAGACCCTGCAATGGCTCAGGTGTTCCCTCAACTTCACTTGAAACACATTTGGAAGTGTTTGACACAGGAGCAACAGAACTAATTAGCTCCCCAGCAACAGGTAGAGCTTTGGAGGCTCGATGGTTAGCCTCTGCCCTCTCTACTACCTCCTGTGCTTTCTGGATGGCAATAACATTTGGGTCAGTTGAAGACAAGGGAGGAGAGATTTTAGCATGAACAGTAGAGGTTGTCTGGCTACCCTCCTCCGTATTTACAACTCCACCCTCACCATCCTTCCCAGCAGTTTTATCTGCAGGGTCCTGTATGGGGGTTAGCCCAATATTGTCCCCCTCCTGGAGTGAAATACCCTGAGGCATTAAAAACTGAGGCTGGTTGCAGTTGCCAAATCTCAGCACTTCAGGAACACTGACTGCCCACTCTGCAGGAGTCTCATTAGGTGTCTCTTTATACTCCAAGGGAAGATCTTCCAAATGATTTTGAGGCAGATACTGCACCCCTGACTCTGTGGGGAAACCAACACTGCCATGTTCAAGGCCATGCAGACCATTAACCTCATTATTCCCCACCTGGTCTGGAGGCAAGAGTGCATGGTCTGACACCGGTTGATCGTGACCAACAGTTGGGCCAGACAATGTCACCACATGAGGAGCAGAAGTTTTGCTGCCCTTTTTACCCTTGGATGGGGGTGCCCCATCATTAACCACTGATGCCCATTCCTCAGGTACCAGCCAGTTTGATTTAAATTTCCTCTTTTTCTTGGCATCTGAAGAGGAAAGGCCACTATCTGCCCCAACCCCAACAGGTGTTGCAATCATGGGTACCCCCACACCTTCAGGGGTGCCCATAACAGGGGTACACCCTTTTGTGGTAGGAACAACTGTGACCCTGGGGGAAGCTTTGACATGTTTTCCCCCCTTCTCTTTTGCCGCAATTGTAAGACATGCTGCAGCCTTAGATGTCTTCAGTGAAGAAGGAGGAGGTTTGGATGTTGTAGAGGTGGGTTGTGTAACAGCCACCTTGAGGTTCTTTAGTGAAGGAGATATCCCCTTTGAGGACCCTGCTGACATAGTCCCAGCAGGATAAGATGTTTTATTTGAGGCACTGGGAACAGGGGCTGTGGTCTTAATTTGCCCTTTGGGGCAACTCTGGCGAGTGTGCCCCAGGTTCTTGCAAAGGAAGCACCTCACTTCCTCTGTGCTGTAAAAAATTTTATACAGCACCCCTTCAAATGGAACCGCAAAAGACCCCTCAATAGTGTCTTGCCCCCGAGGTAAAAGTAGTTGCACCTGCCTTTTAAAGGAAAGGACATGCCTCAGTCTGCTCTCCTTACATCCCAGGGGAATTCTAGACATATTTGATTTTAACTCCCCAAGGGCTTGCAGGTGGGGGTACAATAAGTGGTCTTGCAGGAAGGGGGGCACATTAGATAAAACCACCCTTGTGCCCAATCCTTCTAGGGGTTCTACAGGGACATAACTCCCTCCCACTGTGATACCCCTCTGTACCAGAGTATGCACTGCAGTTAGAGTACGGGCAAAGATTATGGCTTTCCCATACATTTTACTTGCTGCCACTACTGCAGAGTGGCCCACCACTTCAGCTGCAGCCTTTATATAAGCCTCTATGCCATGAGTGCTTGACATTAGGCATCTGACCCCATGCTTCCTTGTAAGCTTCTCTACCCCAGCAGTGACTTGGCTAGGGTTGCTGCCAGTAGCTACCGCCTGTGCAAATGTTTTAGCAGGGGTCACATTGGCTGCAGCAGCAGAAGTAGAGGCAATGGGGCTTTTTGACATGGGCTCTGACTGGTGTTTCCTTGCAGAGCTACAGCTGGGTTTTTCAGGTCCTTTTGCTTTAGAACCAAGAGATGTTTTTTTATAACTTTCCTTTTTATTCCCTCCCATTATTTTACACACCACACAAAAAGAAAGCTTTATACTATTGATTAACAAAAAAAAATAAGTTTTAAGTTGAGAAGCTGTGGCAGGGAGAGGGTTAATGTGAGCAGGTGCCTGGGAGCTGCACTGCTGCTGCTGGAAAAGATTTTATATTTATACTTATATTAAATCCTTCTCCCTTTACCTTTCTCTCCTCACAGAACTGAGTGCAAAATCAAAATATCCACTCAATCTGTACAAAAATTAAACAATTTGTGCTGAAACAAGAGAAAAATGCAAATGAAACTGACACCCAGGTGCGGGGGAGGGGTAGGGGATCTAACAGTGAGTTTGTAGCCCAGAGCAAGTGAAAGGAACTAGGCTAGGAATCACTCACCTTCAGGGTCAAAAGAAAAATCGATTTTTAGTAAAGAAAATCAACTCAAAACTTCCCAAATTTCACCCACCAAGTGGACAACACATTCACACACCAAGTGATAACAAAAAATCCTGTCTCAAACAGGAATTTCAATGCTTAATTCAGCACTAAACAGAGAGCTTTCTCCTGTGTGTTGATCTTTCATTAGCTGAAGTTACCCACGGGACTGTTTGTATGCGCTAACTTCATTTTGGGGCCTCTAAATGCCAGATACTTTGGTAAACTTATGAACAATGGCCACCAAACTGTTCGGAGGAACCCTGGCAATCATATTTAGGGTGCTTTTTCTTAGTACGTAATGACACATGGGTGATATGGTGCTCGGAAGTTGAAGCTTTGAGGCAATTTTCAGATATTTCACCAAAACTGCCAACTTTGGGAAAGCCTTGCGACTCAGTCGTTTGGAGCAGAAAGGCATGGGTACCCATTTTAGATTCAGTAGAATGTGTACTTTCCAAAAATATATGGGTTTGGGGGGTAAACATATATTTCTGTGTTTTTACCCCACAAAAATGCAGTCAATGTGTTGATTTTTCATTAGCTGAAGTTACCCACGGGACTGTTTGTATGCGCTAACTTCATTTTGGGGCCTCTAAATGCCAGATACTTTGGTAAACCTATGAACAATGGCCACCAAACTGTTCGGAGGAACCCTGGCAATCATATTTAGGGTGCTTTTTCTTGGTGCATAACGATACATGGGTGATATGGTGCTGAGAAGTTGAAGCTTTGAGGCAATTTTCAGATATTTCACCAAAACCGACAATTTTGGGAAAGCCTTGCGACTCAGTAGTTTGGAGCAGAAAGGCATGGGTACCCATTTTAGATTCTGTAGAATGTGTACTTTCCAAAAATATATGGGTTTTGGGGGGTAAACATATATTTCTGTGTTTTTACCCCACAAAAATGCAGTCAATGTGTTGATTTTTCATTAGCTGAAGTTACCCACGGGACTGTTTGTATGCGCTAACTTCATTTTGGGGACTCTAAATGCCAGATACTTTGGTAAACTTATGAACAATGGCCACCAAAATGTTCAGAGGAACCCTGGCAATCATATTTAGGGTGCTTTTTCTTAGTACGTAATGACACATGGGTGATATGGTGCTGGGAAGTTGAAGCTTTGAGGCAATTTTCAGATATTTCACCAAAACCGACAACTTTGGGAAAGCCTTGCGACTCAGTAGTTTGGAGCAGAAAGGCATGGGTACCCATTTTAGATTCAGTAGAATGTGTACTTTCCAAAAATATATGGGTTTGGGGGGTAAACATATATTTCTGTGTTTTTACCCCACAAAAAATGCAGTCAATGTGTTGATTTCTCAGTAGCTGAAGTAAAGTCCTGAACAATTTGGATGTGCTAACTACATATTGGTGTCTCTAAATGCCAGATACTTTGGTAAACCTATGCATAATGGGTATCAAATTGTTCAGTGGACCCCTGGCAATCATATTTCAGATGCTTTTTCTTGGTACCTAATATAGTTTGGGATATGCGGAGCAGCAAAATAAAACCTTTGAAATGATTTTTCAGAATTTTGAATTTTTTTGTTGAAAAACCGCTATGTTCAGACAAGCTTTTATGTTTGGTAGTTGGGAGTAGAGAGACATAGTTACCCATTTTGTAATCGGCAGAATGTGTACTTTTCAAAAATGTATGGTTTTCTGGGATAAACCTACGGTTTCAGGATTTTTTGCCTTGGAATCTAAAGCATGCCGTTTTCTGCCTTAGTGCTTTCAAAATTTGGTAATATACTGCCGGGAGTTTTTGCTGTACAGAAATCCTAAATCTCCCTAAAACTATACATATCTGGTATTGGCACGTTCGAGAGACATAAGGCTTTCCAAATCAGTTGGATTTTCATCCGTAAAATGAAATATTTTTCTGGTATAAATTGATATACGATGAAAAATGGTAATTTTTCATTTTTTTTTGGTATTTAGCACTATAAATTTTTTTGCACATGTGTAAATACATGAAAACTCAGGCAGATTTAGAAAGCTCAGTTTCTACCGAAAAAAACAATGTATAGTTTTCCTAGGTAAACTATAGGTTTCCCCTCAGAAAATGCCCCTAAAGTGAGAGAGCAGAAAATGTTTCAAAAACGGCTGGCATTTCGCGTAACCAAAATGTGAAATTCTGCTGGCACTTAAAGGGTTAAGGGATACATGTGCTGGTAATATGAATGAATTTTGTTACACCAGCACCACCTGCTGGTCAGTTTCCAACCAGTCTGACCACTAAGTAGTCCTAAGGCGGATGCAAGTGCAAGTCCTAAAGGGGAACTGCCATTGATATAAACATACACCCGGTCTGTAGCAGATGCCTAGAAATTCATTATTGCAAATAGGTTTTATTAATTTCTCCTATGGTTGCTGAGATAGAAATGGCTTATTATTGTGCTTTCCCGATCTAACTTCCCAAAGGCTATAAAACCTACAGCCATACTGTGTGCCAGTAATGCAATACATATTGGTGACTAAAGCTGGAATCCGCCAGTTAGAGCAGGGGGAATCTCAGCATGAGTGTATTGGTTGTGTAGACATATAACAGCACAGCTACTGTGTAATATGATAACATGGTCCAAAATAGCTGTAGCACACAAATCCGTTTTAGTAATGCAAAAAGTGACTTTTATTGGCTCATTGCAGACTTCAAAACATGTTAACTTTTCGGGCCACACAGAGGCTTGAGAAAGGGCCCTGTGTGGCCCGAAGGTTGCCATGTTTTGAAGTCTGCAATGAGCCAATAAAAGTCACTTTTTGCATTACTAAAACGGATTTGTGTGCTACAGCTATTTTGGACTTTGTTGTAAATGTGCTGGCTCTTCACAGGGGGCCTTATATGCTGTTTAGCACCAGACACCTGAAAAGGTCTATGGAGTAAAAGGTGAGCGCTCTAACTTTTGTGTAATATGATAAAATGTTGACAATCAACCCCCATGAATAAGTTAATTTATTTAAAGGAAATATAAACCCTCAAAACAAATGAATGTTGAAATTGCTCAGAGCGCTCTGCTAGACACTTCTACAGGTTACATTATGTTTTCTGGTTCTGAAGATATTTGCAGTTTTTACTCTAATATAATGTATTTTAACAGACTGCCACCTCTGTTCATTTCAGCTTCATTTGTTACTGTTGGACGAATGTCGGAAAAAGAAAATGTCGCCTTGTTTAAAGGGGTTGTTCACATTTAGATTTAAAAAAATTATTTAAAATCCTATTTTATCACATTAGTCAAGCAAAATGAACTTTAATTACACTATTTAAATTTTATGAATCTTGTTTCCTTCAGTCTGGGAATTCATAATTATAACAAGCAGGCAGGAGCCATTTTGTGGACACTGTTATTAAGACAAGCCTTTTGTCATCTCAGAATCTTGTTTGTGCACCAGAATGGGGGACCTGATGTCCATCCCCATGTACTGACTACACAATTAAATGATGAAGTGAATAGGGGAATGTGTAGAGAGCAGTGACATCTAGGAAGTGCTGAATGGAAAGTGAAAGTAATTGCTTGCCCCGCTTTATGCCTAAGGCATAGAGGAGGGTCAGGCAATATTTGATTGACAGCTGAGTGTTTAAATAATATGAATTATTTGATAAAAAATAGAAATTGGATTTCATGTTTAATTTGAAAAGGACTTTTATTATACAGATTTTTGTGTCTGGGTGACAGGTCCATTTTAATGGTGAACCACCCCTTTAAAACTGACCAGAGAAACATCAGGTGACTCGTCTCTGCTCACTAACTTAATTTTTTAAGCAGCACAACATCACAAGAGGTCAAAATGATGGCAGCCATCAAAGGAGTTCAGGGGGTACTGACTCCAGTCAGGGACTTTATGGCAGATGGGTCCCCAAGAGAAACAAAGGTGTAAATAACAGCCTCAAAGGGAGTGGTGCGTGTAAGAGGTCTAAATAAGTTGTAGGGGCCCTATGATTATGAATGGTAGCTGTTAATGTCTGGGCGATTCTCCTGTAGAAACAGCGCATTTCTGTTTAGCTCCATACTTTTCCTTTAGTGTTTTTAATCAATTAATAAAATATGTTTTAGTGTTTCTAAATGGGACCAGCTCAGGACAAGCAGTTCCATCAGTAAATGGTGTTCCTGAGCCCGGCTAATAGGTTTTTATTAAACTCGGGGGCAGCACATCTGGCTGGGCTTCACATACTCAGTTCTAAACAAACACAAGCCCTGGTTTTCCCATTAAGAACTATTCGATTATTGCTACACGCAGCCTCCAACTGGTTATTAATGACTACACTTCATGTACAAGGGACCCGCAGCAAAGTACTCACTGTGGGACAGAAATGAGAAACATTTGCACGTTTCTATGAAAGAAATGCTATATATTGGCGTAATTACTCTTTGTGGTTAATTGCAGTAATGGACTGCTTATTTCAAGAACAGCCTCCCAGTTAAAAACGAGTGGTGCCCTAGAACAGAGATGTTGGCCAGTTGGGCCCAGTAGAGGTTCATTTTAATTTAGTTTATATGTTCTATTTCAGCATCAAAAGGGGATACGATGTTATTGGGTAAATATATAAGCAAACATAAAAAGCGGACTATAATGTAAATGTAATTAATGATTATTAGAGAGTTCCAGTTCATTAGTTGCTGAATTGGGTTAGATCCAGAATCGCTAAAATAACAATGTAGTAAAAATGATATGCAAATAAAATTGGAACATCTAGGCCCATTAAACACATGAGGCACATTGACAGAAGAACACTAAGCAGTAACTTGCCAGCTATCCCACTCCAATTTCCCAGAATGCTTGAGGTTAGAGTAGGAATAGCAGGTCTCCAGCAGGCATTATACATGACATGTGACAGTTACTGTATTGTCCATTAGACTGCAGGATCCCACCAGGAGACAGTGCTTAAGTATTATTAGCTTGTGCCTTAAAGGAACAGTTCAGTTTAAAATTAAAACCTGGGTAAATAGATAGGCTGGGCAAAATAAAATAGGTTTCTAATATAGTTAATTAGCCAAAAATTTAATGTATAAAGGCTGGAGAGAACAGATATAGAACAGAACAGAACAGTCACTGGTTGGTTGCTGTCTGGTAACCATCAGTGGAAACCAAGAGAGCTGAAAAGCAGGAAGTAGTGTTCTGGCTATTATGTTACACATCCAGTCACTCCAGCCTTTATGCATTACATTATAACTAACTACAGTATATGGGAAAATAGGCTACTGGCCTGTTCCAGCTGCCAGTTAGTTTCTGCCACTATATATAGGGAGGACTACACAACCGTTTCCTTAGCGATCCGCAAAATCGAAGGCGCCACGTTGGATGCGACGGAAACAAGGTAAGTAATGGCAGTGTCGGATCGTGTCACATTGTTGATGCGACACGACTGTCGGATGCAGGTGCAGCGTCTACATCCGACAGTCGCGTCACATCAATGCAGCGACACGATGCGACAATTGAATTACTTACCTTATTTCCGTCGCATCCGACGTGGCGCCTGCGATTTTGCGCAGCACGTCGGATCGCAGCGGAATTGGCAGTGTAGTCCTGCCCTTATATTAAAGGAATGCCAATAAATCATGCACTGTTTTCTTGGTGGCCAAATTACAGCCTTCAGAAATTGCTATATTTAATGCACTCCATATCAGAAATACAAGAATGTGTCCACTTATCATAAAATCATAAAACTTCAATCAAAGTATCCATCAGGCCTAGCTTTGCACTGTTATATACATACATGCATTATAAAAACTGAGCACTTCTTAATGAATGAAAATACAATAGGAATACAGCAGGTATGGGTATTTTAAGACAATATTTGATAACTATAGAAATGCAATTATATTTTTTCAGTATATATATATATATATATATATATATATATACACACACACACACACACAAGGGCAAGGGCTAAGGGGTACAATAGCATATTCCTTAGTGCTTACTTGACAAGCACTTGCCAGGCCAAAAGCAGAATGCTCGGGACCTGGAGGTTTCCAGATAACGGGTCTTTCTGTAATTTGGATCTTCATACCTTAAGTCTACTAGAAAATCATGTAAACATTAAATACACCCAATAGGCTGGTTTTGCTTCTGATAAAGATTAATTATATCTTAGTTTGGATCAAGTACAAGGTATTGTTTTATTATTACAGAGAAAAAGGAAATCATTTTTATTTTAAAAAATTGATTATTTGATTATAATTGAGTCTATTGGAGACAGCCTTTCTGTAATTCAGAGATTTCTGGATAACAGGTTTCCGGATAACAGATCCCATACCTGTACCCAAAAAGCAAATTTCCATGTGGCCTAAGGGTGGTTCAGATTCAGTTCTAGTCAATACTGACATTTGGCTAAATCTAAAGTGAAAAAATGATGATTTGGCTGAATCACAAACCCTTAATTGAAAAATTGTCCATATTCCAATCTGACTATGTCATGTACGGTCCAAGGGAGATTTCAGGGTTATATACACTGCCTTGCAGCAGAATTCTGACCCATGGCCACATTTTACTGGATAATAAAACCCTAAACAAAAACCTTGGAATGAGCGATGTTTGATTTTAAAATACTAAAAATGATAATAGTGGTCATTTAATTTGACCCTGGACACAAGAGCCCTAAGCATGTCTCTTAGTTATCATTTAACTTTTCTATCTTAGTGGATGCACATAGATTAAAAAAAACCCCACTAAGGTTGACCTTTCTACCCAAACTGTCCTTATAAGCTCAGAAGACCCTGTTAATAACGAAATCCATTTTAAATAATGACACTTGTTGCTCGTGGGAATGGTTTAGGTGAGAGCAGAAGGTCGTTTTATGACGTATATTGAAATGACTTCTTGCTTTCAGGACAGCAAAGCTCTTCAGGTCCCTGTCAGGTTGTGTCACGATTCACCTAAATACAACACACAGAGAAATACAGTAAAAGTACTATAGATATGGCTGACAGTGTACAACATAAACACACACACATTCACACACAGTACCCGGCATTGAAACCAAAATCTTTTATATGCTTTGTAATGTTGTCCTTTATTTTTAAGCTGAAACTACAATGTTACTGTGCAGTATCTCTCAGCACATAGAAAGAGAACTGTCAGTCTTACCAAGTTTGCCATACACTGTAATTGTCAGACCCTCACAGACCTGATCACATAATACAAATCCATGGAAGTCTACACTGACTGTGCAGTTACCTACATAAATACTGGATGGAACACATATATATATATATATATATATATATATATATATATATATATATATATATACACATGGCCGCAACAAAAGGAGAGACTAACGGGTTACACATGAAGAAGGAGCACATTTGGAAAATAAAAAATTAACACTTTATTTTATTGCTCAAAAAATCTATAGACAATACTAAAAACCACCAAATATAGTCAAACTGGTGACTTTGCTTCTAGCAGAAAAAGAAAGGCAAGGAAAGCTAGTCCGGGAGTGCTACCTGTCCGGTATTTTACTGGCCTGGCAACTATGGTTGATCCCACTCTTATTGATAGGGAAAAAAGATAAATATTTAGGAAGGCCAGTATTTTCTTTCAGAAAATGTGGCAACCCTAACTGGGATGTAAAGGTCCCCTTTGTAAGAGAATTATAACACTAGAGTAGGGCATTTGGAATTAGGATGTTTTTTCAAGTACGGAGAGAACAGTTCTATGTGATGTAAGAATGAAGCCAAAACAAAGCTAAAGAAAACAAAGCAAAAGGAAAACATTGCATTTGCTCATAAATACTTTCATCAGACAAGCTCAAGGAAAAATACTGTATAGTGGGCCTTAATCAATTAATAGTGTATTTCTGACATAATACACATAATCATAAAGGTGTTGGCTGAAACTCACAGATGTGTGAAAGTGTGATCCAGTCACAATGGTACGAGGAATTTCATTGAGGCAGGTGTAAATGTACATGACTGGAAGTGTGAATTGTTGTTAAAGCACTGGGGTAAGGTAAGTGGCATTGTACTTGATGACAAGCAGTGTCGCAGGCCCCCTCCTCTGTTCAGGGATGGTTTTTCCACTTTGGTATAAATTACCTCTTTAACACTTCTTTCACACCATCTATACTCTCTATCCAAAATGTACATATTGTTGTCCTCAAAGGAGTGTCCCTTTTCCTTCAGACATAGATAGACTGTTGAGTCTTGTCCTGAGCTCTTCTATGTTGGGCCATTCTCTTACAAAGCAGTTGTTTTGTCTCCCCAATGTATAAATCAGAACACTCTTCACTACACTGGACAGCATAGACCACAGTGCTCTTCATGTGATTTGATGTTGGGTCTATAGGGTGTACAAACTTAAAGAAACCACTCAAATGAGTAGTGAAACGTTTAAACTCTAAACGAGAAGTTGCCTTTGACTTAATTTTACTAGATACTGTATATCATGACCTGGATAAATGAGAATCTCCATAGACATCTTATGACTTAATGCCTTCCTACCAGTGTCAGACTGGCTCAACGGGATACCAGGAAAACTCCTGGTGGGCCTCATGCTGCTAAACATTTCTCATTTTATGAGAAGAAAGGGGCTAAATAGATAGAATAATAGATTATAGTATGTAAAGAAAAGAGACTAGGAGAATAGAGGTTGAGTGAGCAGAGGAAGAATAATAGTAGTGAGAGTGGGCCCCTGGTCTGTGTTTTTTGGGTGGGCCCCTGGCGTTCCAGTCTGACACTGCTTCCTACATAATATTTGTTTCCATTGCAGTCAGCATATTACAGGGGTTGTTCACCTTAAATTAACTTTAAGTATGTTGTAGGAAGTGATAATCTGAGACAATTTGCAATTGGTTTGCAATTTTTATTATTTGTGCTTTTTTTAATGATTTAGCTTTTTGTTCAGCAGCTCTACAGTTTGGCATTTTAGCAATCTGGTTTCTGTGGTCCAAATTACCATAGCAACCAGGCAGTGGTTTAAATGAGAAACTGGAATATTAATAGGCGAGTGTCTGCGCCCCCCCACCCCTCCCCCCATTTGCAAGATGGCAAGAATCAGATGAGGAAAGCAAAAGATTCAAAAACCATAAAAAAACAAAGACCAATTGAAAAGTTGCTAATAATAGGCCATTCTTTAACATACTAAATGTTAACTTAATAGTGAACCAATTCTTTAAATGCATATACGGGGTCTGTTTAATCACAAGGACAGAAGTTTCCCAATCCACTGTTTGAAATAACTGTAATATCGGCATAGACTTATTTAATTTATAGATCGGTTTATATGACCTCAAATAGATTGTAAAGTATATTGGGACAGAACTATCATTGATTTCACATATGAATGTATATATGTCTCAGTTGAAGTATCCTCCATACACCTTATGATCTGAGCATCTCTTAAGGTAAGCAACTTGGCACCTCCCAAATAAAGCCTATTTATAGGAAAGCTGACATTTTTTTCATATTTGCTCACCCACTGTCATAAAATAAGATATAATCCAGTCTCCCAAACAAGGAGAAAAACACAACAAGATCTGTTTTCATTTAATGCTTCAGGCAAAGGCAATCGTCACACACTGTGTAAACTTTATGTGCAACTAAATTTCTCTCTGGGGCTGCACCGAAACCAGTTTCCCATGGTCATTTGGCCCCATATTCGAAAGTAATTTACTGACTCCAAAAGAACATCCTATGACAATAATTTTATAAGGGTATTATTAAAATATAATATTTCATATTAAGTCTGCAAAGAAATAAATTGGAAAAAGGCGAGTACGAGATGTAACCGTTTGCTGGAAATGATAATCTAATGGGGGATTGGTTTCCCAATCTGTTTCACGGGTGTTTATGGTCCGTGCTCCCTGTGAAGCCAGTACTACTCATCTTGTTACTTGTGGTGTGTCTGGGTACATACCGTGGTATTCCTTTCCCCTGCGCCCACCACATGTGGAATTCATTTTTTTGATGCAGATAATGATCACAGTATTCCATGGCATTTACTATGTGAATTAAAATGACGGCAATCTGACTGCTCTTTATTGAGTTTAAGTTAAAATGGAATTCTCTGCTTTAAGGGAAAACAATGTATGCCTCTGATCAGGGGAGCTTAGCCTAAGGGGGGCCCGGCTGTGCTGCACTTTTAGAATTAGCTGGACCCCCTTAACAGCGCTGAACAGCTGAAGTCCCGTAGAGCCAAAGATGCAAAGAGCTGTAGTCCCCGAAGATCCGAACTGCCGAAGACCCATGCCGCGAACAGAGCCGAAGCCGCGAGAAGACCCAAAGTTGAAGTTCTGAAGCTGTGAAAAGACCCGAAGCCTCAAAAGGAGCCTAAAGTAAGTTCCACTGAATACCAATGTGTGTTTTTTTGATATTTTATTAAACCGATGGGCACCAATGTATTGTTTTAATACTATATAGGCTCCTGGCCACCAATGTTTTTTAAAAAGTTTCTATGGGGCCCCTGACCACCAATGTTTCTTTTTAATTTGTAAGGGGGTGCCATGGCCACCAATGTTTTTTTTTTAAAAAACTTTTATGGAGGGCCCTGGCACCAGTGTTTTTTTGTTTTTTTTTAATTTATAGGGGGGCCCTGGCCACCAATGTTTTTTTTTTAACTTGCAGGGGGGCCCTGACCACCAATGTATTTTTTTTAAACTTTTAACTAATAGGGGGACCCTGGGCGCCAATATTTTTTTTAGTTATAATGGGGTCCTGACCACCAATGGCTTTTTATAACTTGTGTGGGGGGGGGTTTACCATTTTTAGCGCTGTCTGTGTGGCCTTTTAACTGTGGTCTGGGGTGGGCAGGATCTGGGGTGGGCAGGGACCAGGGGGTTAAGAAAATTTTGTTTTACAGGGCCCCATGATTTCTGATAGCGGCCCTGCCTACCTTCCTACCACCACAAGAATTCATGGATTAAGTCTAACTTTCAGGCACGTAGGAGGGCTGTTATAGGGTGCAAAGGGAGTGAAATTAATTTTAACTTTCACCCTTTAGTAAATATGCCCCAATGTATTTCATTAAGAATGTGTTGTCTAATCAATTTATGCTTTATAGGTCCATGTGGTGTCAGATGGCAAATCTCCAATGTAGCGGACAGATCCAATAACATCAAATGTTCTTCCTAAACTTTTTTTTTTAAACAGTTTAGAACAGTATTAAATGCAAAGTAACCAACAGGGCTTTCAGGGGTGACACATACATGTGATGTCTTGGTGTTTTATTGCTTACATGTATTTGCAATATACAAATATTTGTGTACCTTATTGTATAGAGAGCATGGTGCTGCTGATATTGCTAGTATGAAGCAGATGAGGGCCTGTCAGTGGGTGCAGCCTGGTTTGAAGATCTGTTCGTCTTTTTTGAGGCTTCTGTTCTTACACTGTAAAGAGATGAATTATCTAAAGGGAAAAGAAAATGCAAACTGTCACATCCAGCACAGCTCTTGGTGTTCTGTACATAGCCACCTGGTATGTTAAGTACAGACAATCTTATTACCAGATAGAACGGAACCCCGTGCCTTCTTTTCCAAATCTTCCTGAAGTTTCAGAAGCATTCTCTCCTTCTCCAAAGCTTCCACATACTTAGAATAACTCCAAGACACCTGCAAATGGCAGAATGCAGCATAATATAATGCCTGATATATTGCATGACATTACAGACTTTATTATAATTTAGGTGCCATAATGTCAAGCTGAAAAGATGTAAAGACTGTAGTGATGCATCTGGCAGACATGGTCAGTATATGTTGTAAAAGGAATATGTTTATTTATTGTCCTAAACCATTATGTGCTAAACCATTATGCTATCATAAAGTCTGCCCCATGTTTACACGGCAAAGATTCAAAGTAAAGTTCCCCTTTTCAATACACCCTTCTTTAAGGCATGTAATATGATGGCATTGGTTGATATGTTTCATGCCCGACGGCCTGTATCCCTGTCATTGTGGTCCTATCGTTTTGCCCTAGGGCCAAGAAGATATTTAATCCATACTGTAGTCCAAAGGAATCAGAAAACATTGTATTGCAGGGTGCAAAACAAAGAGCAACATTTATTAAAGGCAACCCATGCACAGTGTTTTGGGGTTAGGACCCTTCGTATGTGCACCTACAGAAAAGTCCTTACCCTGAAATACGAATGATGTTGTATGTTCAGTAAATGCAGCGTTGGACTGGGGGGCCCAGGGCCTGCAGCCTCAGGGACCCCCCACACCATCCCCTAGGCCCCTCAGCCGCAAAGTCCTCACCCCCCCCCCCCGGGCTCTGGAGTGTACCATTTCCTAAGTGTCAGCATGACCAGGAACAGGGAGGGAGGTAAGGAGAGGCAGTGCAAGGAGCAGTTCTGGGCCAGCGGGGCCAAAAAGAGCTAGGACCCCTGGGTTTTTTCACAGTGTCCCGCCAGCCACATTGCGACCTTGAGTAAATGTGACCTTGTGCCTTGCACCCTGCAATACTATGTGTAATATAATTACCCAGGATGACATAATTATTGCTATAATAGAGTTTTCATTTCATAATTGTTTCATCTTTATCCCAGGATTCTGGAAAGACTGTCTGCATTACAATGGGTTCCGTTAAGTAATTATAAACATCCTACCAAAGCTAATGAAAAAATAGTTTCCAGACTCTGTGTTCTCACATTAACAGCCTTTTTCTGCATCATATGCCTGAAGCGGTTATGTGCTAATATTTAATTAAAGTCACTGCATATATGTATGAATCCTTCCAGCCTGCCCTAATCTTCACTCTTTCAGACTTTCCCATAAACAGAGCCTTTCTCCATATCATAAGTAAAATATAGGTAGATAGATATATGATAGATACTGTAGATAGATTGATTGATAGATAGATGATAGATGAGAAATAGATAGATGAGAGATAGATACTGTAGATAGATGATAGATGGATGGATGGATAGATGAGAGATAGATAGATAGATAGATAGATAGATGACAGATGGGTGGATAAATGATAGATAGATAGATAGATAGATAGATAGATAGATAGATAGATAGATAGATACTGGTTAATTAGTCTCCCAGTATAATTTAGCTGGGTCCTAAAATACAGTTAGGAGGGGGACCTGTTCATTTTCCTGCTTAAAGCTATGCCCCTTTGGTGTGCACACAGTGACCAGTAGATGGCATTGTGCAAAAGTATAAAGTCTTGGGCAGTCATGTGCTCAGGGTCCATCTTGTGCTAGCTCTGGCGTGAGGCAGGCAGAGCTCAAGTGGAACCTAGACAGGTCAGGTCTAGTAAGGACAGGCTACCCACCTTAAGAGGTAACTCGAGAAGTGACAGATAGACAGGTTATTTAGCTGAGCAGCTTGAGGCTGAGGAATGTGAGTTATGATCCAGGGTAACAAATGCCCAGAAGTAGGGACTAAGTGTACAGACCTAGGGATGTGATTTCACCTCAGGTTCCACTAAGGGAAAAGGCTGAAATCTGGGTGTACCCCAAGTGGCTGTTGTGTACATGTTCCCATCCCTGTGGGGATTGATACTGACAAAAGGTGCTGTGAATATATGCCTATCCACTGTTGATGAAGGATCGTGCTTGCTCTGTATGTGCACTCTATTGTGGATGTTGCTGTTTGTGTAATATATGTTTATTGGTTAAGTTAGAAGAACCACTGGCCCCCAATTATTGCACCCTGAATCAAGTTACAGTTACACTACACCCTGCCTCCACACTGTTTGCGAGGGCTTACTTTCTAAGAATTATGGTCTCACCCGGAGCAGAGTATTGGGAGTGGAGCTCATAGATAGAGAACAGTGCACTCAAATTACTATAGCGCTTAGATAGATAGATAGATAGACAGATAGATGAAGATGATGATAGATGGATGGATGGATGATAAATAGGCTAAGAATCTCTAAAAATGTTTAGAGCAATAACATTTCACGTCTAGTTTATATAACATGGGCTGGGGGAAAGCAGGTTTTGCAACACCAAAATACAGTTTGAGGTGGACACCAGTAGTTATACTTACATTTCTGCTTCGTCCAAATCCATCTGCCCCATATCGATCCTGTGCAAATCCATCTCTTGCATGCCCCCCGTATCCAGATAACCTGTCCTCACTGTAAGTGCTTTCGTTATCACCATATAAGTCGGATAGTGTTCCTTTCCTCTTAGCCTCCTCTTGCTGTTGCTGTAAATACGCAGAGTATTTAAAAATAACATATTTGTTATTTTTGTTTTGAAGCATTATATAAAAAACATTTTTGCAAAAATGTTTGCAAATGGATGGGAATCACCTTCATCATCATGCTATTTGTTACCTGTGATGAATATAGAGGAGTAATCATGCTGAGGACCCGTGTGTCCCTCTACTAAATGCTTTACCTTACCCTAAGTTAGCAATAAGCAACCTTTTCAGATCAGGATCCCAGTTTCTGCCAGGAGCCATCTGATATTGCACTTTACAGTTACTAGTGAACAGCTCTGCAATGTATTGTGTTAAACCTGTGGTTACACTTAGGCACCAGTTTAAAAAAAAGCATATTACCCTTCCTGTGGGCAAAGGGCATATAGTTATGCATTGGGGCTGAAATACAGGGGTCCCAGACTCCCTGAGCTAGAAGCATAAGTTTACATGTATTGAGGAGACACTAGCAATAATAATATTCCTCAAATTAACTATATATACACACATATATATATACTGTACATATACTATATATATATAAATATTGCAATATATGGACAAACAATCCCTGTTTTGTTTAAAGGGTAAGGCATTTTTCATTAGAAGTATGCACAAAATGTCTCTGTCTTAAATATATTGATAATGGGTTGAGTGCAGAAGACTCTTGTATTTGACTAAATATATATATATATATATATAAAAAATTGACTATATATATATATATATATATATATATATATATATATATATATATATATATATTAGTAAAGGGAAAAATGTAATGTATAAAGGCTGGAGTGACTGGATGTCTAACATAATAGCCAGAAGACCACTTCCTGCTTTTCAGCTCTCTTGGTTTTCACTGATTGGTTACTAGGCAGTAACCAACCAGTGATTTGAGGGACGGCACATGGGTCATAAATGTTGCTTTTTAATCTGAGCAGAATGTTGAGGATCCATTGCAAACTCACTGAAAAGTTATGTCCCATGTGACCCCCCCTTAAAATCAATGACTAACTCTGAGTTACATTTTTGGCTAACTAACTATATTTGAAACATTTGTTACTTTGCACAGTGTCTATATTGTCTCTGTCTATTTACCGTAACTAAATTTTATTTTTACACTGAACTGTTCCTTTAACAACTGAACAGTGGAAAAAGGCACTTGATAAAGCTTGTTACTCTGGTACAGGTTGACTTACCTTCGCAAGTCTCTCCTCTTCTCTCATTTTTGTTTTCACTGCCTCTGTCTGCTTTAATTTCTTTCTATCCAGGAAAGGCAAAATCTTCTCATCCGCCAGATTTCTACGGAAGTCACAAAACTCGGGCCAGAATTTGAACATGATGCTAAAGATGGTCATCTAGTGTTAATAAGATGGATTTATTATACATTAATTCTAACATTCATGTCACTGTAAACTGAAACACTGGGGAAGTTGCTCTAATTCTGAGAGAAGATTGTGTCTATGACATTGACCAATGTCACAGGGAGATAACTCGCTTACAGCATGAGGCCGGATTGTTGTACCCCTAAAACATCCCTCAATCAGCCCTGTAGAGAATGGGCAATTCCCAACGTTATTGACATATTCTTTTTTATCTTACAGTTAGGGGCACATTTACTAATGGTCGAATATCGAGGGTTAATTAAGCCTCGATATTCGACCCTCGAAGTTAAATCCTTTGACTTCGAATATCGTAGTCGAAGGATTTAGCGCTATTCGTTCGATCAAAGGAATAATCGATCGAACGATTAAATCCTTTGAATCGAACTATTCAAAGGATTTTAATCCATCGATCGAACGATTTTCCTTCGATCAAAAAAAGCTAGGAAAGCCTATGGGGATCTTCCGCATAGGCTAACATTGGTGCTCGGTGGGTTTTAGGTGGCGAAGTAGGTGGTCAAAGTACTTTGACTATCGAATGGTCGAATATTTGAACAATTTTTAGTTTGATTCGTAGTCAAAAGTCGAAGTAGCTAATTCGATGGTTGAAGTAGACAAAAGAAAACTTCGAAATTCAAAGTTGTTTTTATTCTAATCCTTCACTCGAGCTTAGTAAATGTGCCCCTTAGTTTCCATTTTAAAGGAAAACTATTAAAGCAAAAGGCAGAACTCTGTCTGTTAATTGGCTCATGTGACCTGACATGTATGGTTTGTTGGTATGTTTGAGAGTACAGTGAATCCTACGATCTCGGGGGGCGGCCCTTATTTTTTAAAATGGCAATTTTCTATTTATGATTTATTTATGATTACCCAATGGCACATACTACTAGAAAAGTATATTATGAAGTCGTTTGCACATGGATAGGAAACTGGCTACAGGATCGGGTACAGAGGGTAGTTGTTAATGGGACATTCTCTACTTGGAGTAAGGTTCTTAGTGGGGTCCCCCAGGGCTCAGTATTGGGTCCACTTTTATTTAACTTGTTCATTAATGACTTAGGGGAGGGTGTTGTAAGTAATGTATCAGTGTTTGCAGATGACACAAAATTATCCAGCCCAATTAATTCCATCCAGGATGTGGCATCCTTGCAACATGATCTTGACAAACTGGCAATCTGGGCAGCTAAGTGGCAAATGAGATTCAATGTTGATAAATGTAAAGTCATGCACCTGGGATGTAAAAATATCCAAGCCACTTATACCCTTAATGGGACTGCACTAGGCAAATCCATTATGGAAAAGGACCTTGGAGTCCTTGTAGATGATAAACTTGGCTGTAGCAAGCAATGCCAGTCAGCAGCATCAAGGGCAAATAAGGTCTTGAGTTGTATTAAAAGGGGCATAGCGTCAAGGGAGGAGGGGGTCATTCTTCCACTGTATAGAGCACTTGTAAGGCCCCATCTAGAATATGCCGTACAGTTTTGGTCTCCATCACTCAAACAGGACATTATTGTATTAGAGAGCAGGGCCGCCATCAGGGGGGGACAGGGGGGAGAGTTGTAGGGGGCCCGAGGGTAAGGGGGGCCCAGCCACGCCACACTTAATTGATTAGCTGGGCCCCCATCTTTCTAAGAGCTGCTAACTTCGGGAAGGCATGGACGTTTAAGTGGCCCTGGCCACCAATTTTCTTATAATGGGGGGGCCCTGGCCACCAATTCTTTTCTCATGTGGGGTCCTAGCCACCAATATTTTTTAATGGGGGGGCCTTGGCCACAAATGTTTTTCTTTATGGGGGGCCCTGACCACCAATATCTTTTTATATTTTATTAACATGTGGAAACCCTAGCCACCAATATTTTTTTTGTTTTTTTACTGTGTGGTGGGGGGCGGACCTGTGGCGTGGGGAGGGCGGACCTGTAGGTGGGGCTTGCGGTGGGCACAGCCCAGGGGGCCCAGGAAATTTTGTCGTATGGGGCCCTGGGATTTCTGATGGCGGTCCTGTTAGAGAGGGTATAGAGAAGGGCAACTAAGCTGGTAAAAGGTATTGAAAATCTTAGCTATGAGGAAAGACTGGCCAAATTGGGGATGTTCGCGCTGGAGAAGAGGCGCTTAAGGGGTGATATGATGACTATGTATAAATATATAAGGGGATCATATAATAATCTCTCTAATGCTTTATTTACCAGTAGGTCTTTCCAGCTGACACGAGGTCACCCATTCCGATTAGAAGAAAAGAGGTTCCGCCTAAATATTGGGAAGGGATTTTTTTACAGTGAGAGCTGTGAAGATGTGGAATTCTCTCCCTGAATCAGTGGTACAGGCTGATACATTAGATAGCTTTAAGAAGGGGTTGGATGACTTTTTAGCAAGTAAGGGAATACAGGGTTATGGGAAATATCTCATAGTCCAAGTTGATCCAGGGACTAGTCCGATTGCCATTTTGGAGTCAGGAAGGAATTTTTCCCCCTCTAAGGCAAATTGGAGATGCTTCAGATGGGTTTTTTTGCCTTCCTCTGGATCAACTGGCAGATAGGTAGTTAATAAAAAAAAAAAAGGTTGAACTCGATGGACATGTGTCTTTTTTCAACCTTACTTACTATGTTATTATGAAAATGGTTTATTTACATGAAGCAGGGTTTTACATATGAGCTGTTTTATGCAATATCTTTTTATAGAGACCTACATTGTTTGGGGGGTATAGTTTTCCTTTAAGGTTCAACACATGAATGATAATCACTTCCTAACATAAATTAAAGGTGGGGAATAGACTGGATGTACATTCATAGGAAAATAACCTACCACAATGTTTTAGCATCCTACATGTAACATCACTACTATCAAGTGACTCTAGATCACTTTATAGGTACAGCACATGAAGAGATTACCTGAGCCTCCCTAAACACATATGGGCCTAAATCTCGGCGGCGTTCTAATATTTTCTCTGCTTGCTCCTGGGGAATGTCAATCTGCAAGGCTGGTGGGATGGAGGAATTGATGAAGCAGTTAATGATAGCAGTGATTTTACTCTGGATTGTGGAATCATCACAGTGAGAGTGGCACAGATCCTGAAATAAATGTAAAAATAGTATCTTGTTCAATAAAGAGTTTCAGGTACTTAAAAGATGAAAAGTTCCATTAATTAATTGGGCATCTGCATTGGCGTTTCATGTGCTTTTGTGCATGCCGCTTGTTTAAAGGGTAGCATAAAATAATGGGCTAAACAGTATTATGTTTATGGCTCTAACCTATGGCTACATACACAAGGTTGTGGGCCTGTGTGTTCACTGCAGCTTTATTGTAGCTGCAAATAAATAACATGTATTTACATTTTTGGATCTGGCTATTGTAGATGCATAGCCAACGTGCTATGCAAGTGACGCACCTAAATGCAGTATGGCCTTGCCGCATGCATCCCCAGGCTTACAGCACATTAAGCTGCAGGAAATGCACCTTGAAATGCAACAGATGACAATCACAAATTAAAATTCCTACAGGCTACAGTGGAGACCTACAATGCAGTTGATATGTAATAGGCCTTACACTAAACAATCATGGCCCTAAACACGAGAACGTGAACTAGTACTTACCTGTGGTTTACTATTTATATTGCTACTTTTTGCTCCATACCTTGTATTTTTGTACTTCAAGCCAAAAAAGCAGTCCATTCTCCAGAAAGTCTCCTTTGAGTGAAATGAACCTTTGAAACTGACTGGAGGTTACTGGGTTCATTAAGGCCTTGCGAAAGGCAATGATCTCTTTGGAGGACGAGATCCATTTGCTGTCAAGATGCTGAAAGCAAAGTCGTCAAAAAGATCAGCAGGAAATAAAAATGCTAATAAAAAATAAGTTAGAAAAAGATCAGCAAAAAATAAAAATGTACTGCATATCTATAACGATATTGCATAGTTATAATGGGGCTTATGTCATTGACCTCCTGAGATTATGCCTGGCAACAAACATTTGATTATTTTTGGATTCCATATTACTGATATGGGAAAATGGCGAAACAATTAGATTCAGTAACGATATAAACTCACCTTCCAAACTCCCATTTTCTTTTTGTTTGTTTGAAATATAACATCTTCCGCAACATCTTTCATTTGTCCCTTAGGATATGTAAAACATAAAGAGTAATGGGTGGAAGGCTTTAACAAAATTCAGTGCATTTTAGCACAGTATTAATAAAACACAGCAAATTCATTGACTCAAGTTGTTTGAGCCCTGATTGTCTCCCATCAATAAAAACAGAAGGGGGGTGCACTGCAATGTTATGACAAATGTTTCACTTAAGTCTGCTCTATGGGGCAGATTTATTAAGGGTCGAATTACAAATATTTTATGGTCAAAGTTGTCAAATTCGACTAGGGAATTATCCAAACTCGATTCAAGTTTTTTAAAAAATTCTAATTTGATTTTCAAGTAAGGATGCACCGAATCCACTATTTTGGATTCGGCCTGAACCCCCGAATCCTTCATGAAAGATTCGGGCAAATACCGAACTGATTAGGGGTGGAAAGTGGAAAACATTTTTTACTTCCTTGTTTTGTGACAAAAAGTTATGTGATTTCCCTCCCTGCCCCTAATTTGTAGGGATGCACCGAATCCAGGATTCAGTTCGGGATTCGGCCAGGATTCGGCCTTTTTCAGCAGGATTCGGATTCGGCCGAATCCTTCTGCCCATCCGAATCCTAATTTGCATATGCAAATTAGGGGCAGGGAGAGAAATTGCGTGACTTTTTGTCAGAAAACAAGGAAGTAAAAAATGTTTTCCCCTTCCCACCCCTAATTTGCATATGCAAATTAGGGTTCGGTTCGGTATTCGGCCAAATCCTTCGTGAAGGATTCGGGGGTTCAGCCGAATCCAAAAAAGTGGATTCGGTGCATCCCTACTAATTTGCATATGCAAATTAGGATTCGGTTCGGCCGGGCAGAAGGATTGAGCCGAATCCTGCTGAAAAAGCCCGGTGCATCGCTATTTTCAAGATTTATCATAATCTGTCCCATTAAGAATTCGAATTCGATTATTCGACACCTAAAACCTGCCGAATTCATGTATAAATCAATGGGAGAGGTCCAGAGATCATTTTGGAGATGTTTGTTTCCTGACATTCAAGAAAAAACTCAAATCAAATAGAGTTTTGTATAACTTGAATCGAATTTGATTTGATTTTTCAGGTCGGTAAAATTCGTCCGAGTTTTAACAATTCGTTTTTTTTTTTTGTAAATTTCCCCCAATCGAATTTCGAATTCAATCGAGTTAAAAAAAACTCACATGAATTCGAAATTTGATTCTTGCTAAATCTGCCTCTACGTGTATATATGCTTCCATCTCAGCAAACTGATTGTACAGACCTCACACTTTTGCCACTTTAGAGAACCCATCTCCACCTCATTACACCAGTCTCATCAACATAAAGCATTGCACATGATGGTATTAGGCGTGTGTCCAACTGCTAGCCATAAAAAAGGGCAATTTTAGAAGGGTTATCTGAATACTTTTGCCCATGCAGTGCAGTGGTTCTCTCCCCTGGTATATGTGTGTATAGATAGTTATACAGTAGGACCCCCATTTTACGTTTTTCAGGGGAGCAGGAATAAATTATGTAAAATCCGGGAAAATGTAAAATCAGGGAAATGTGTTAAAGTAACTTTTTCCTTAAGTACTGAAAGGATATAAGCAAAGGAGTCCGTTTTACTTTGAGATACAATATTTACTGTGTTAATAACAAGGGTTAAGCATTGCAGGAATAATGTTACACTATGGGGGGGCATGTAGGGTTGCCAAAAAAAATATTGGCCTTCCTATATATTTAGAATCTCTATATTAATAACATTGGGGTTAGGCATAATTTTAACCGGTCAAGCCAGTAAAATGCTGGCCAGGTGGCAACCCTAGGGGCATGTGCAAGGCCTTTCTGTCACATACACAACCTAAAGCAATAGGTGATTGGTGCAGGACTGTATAAGGGGCAGGCTGATTGGAATTCACCACTTACAGGCGGAACCATGGCAAAATATACATCTGGTATCTTAAACCTCTTTATTTCACAAATAATAACATTCATAGAGGAAAAAATTCCGTTTTTGGAAACATCAAGACAACATTTTGATGTAAAATCCATGAAACCATTACTTAAAATCAGGGAAATGCGCCCATTGAAATGCTTTATAAATTGGTGGGACCACAAATAAAAAATGTAAAATGCGGGAAACTTAAAACCAGGGGACTTAAAATCGAGGTTACACTGTAGATACATTAATTACAGGTATTGCCAAGAGTACACCAAGGGCAGTTCTTACATGTACTTTCTGGCGCTCTCTGTACTCCTCTGTTGCTAAAAACATTGGCAGCCACTTTTTCTCTATCCTCATTCTGACGTATTTCTGTACTTCTATCAGGACTGCCGATGAGAGTCGATCATGTAGAATCTTGCCCCAGCCTCCTGCAAGTTTCATCACCTGAAAATGCAGCAATAAAAATGGTGAACAAGATGGAAGTGACGGTAACAAGCAGTGTGGTACCAGAAAGGACATGGGCTGTGTCACACACTTGTGTGCAACTGAGCATATAAAGAGCAGGGATTATACAATAATTATTTTTGAAAGGTGATTGGAGGGGGTGACGAATGTCGAAGGGCCTAGGGGCACCCGCAATTTAAATCCGGCATTGATTGTTTGGTTCAGCAAGTTTCAGTTCACTATAGTAGTGAAAGAGATCAGCTTGGTGCTTGTGTATGGATTCAGCAACCTCCTACAGTATTCTGGGGTGCACAGGCACAGTTATCAGGCATGGTCATGAAATGGACAGTCAGTTTGCATTGCAAATCACTAGTTAATAATCTCACTGTGCACATAAATGAACTGGATGTGTATAATAGATATAGTCCCATTGTTTCCTATTGGAGAAGTCTGCATTACAGCTTGTACTGCATTAACGTTTCCCCATACAAAATAATAATATGTGATTTAGCTACTCTGGAAAGTATTTCACACAGGGTACAATTTACATGGATACTTACAGTTTAAGATTTCTCTTCTCAAAATATTACAGTAGATCAATGCTGCTAATAATGGAGGAAACATTTGTCCCAATACTGCCATGGATATGGTGTTAGAGGGCAGAGTTTATGAGGACCGTACAGGGAGTATATGTACCATATGGGCCCAGAGTAGGTGGGGTAGTACAGGCATGGGACCTGTTATCCAGAATGCTCGGGACCTGGGGATTTCCGAATAATGGATATTTCAGTAATTTGGATCTTCATGCCTTAAGTCTACTAGAAAATCATGTAAACATTAAATAAACCAATAGGCAGGTTTTGCTTCCAATAAGGATTAATTATATTGTAGTTGGGATCAAGTACAAGCTACTGTTTTATTATTACAGAGAAAAAGGAAATCATTTTTAAAAATTTTGATTATTTGGATAAAATGGAGTCTATGGAAGATAGCCATTCCCGTGATTTGGAGCTTTCTGGATAACAGGTTTGTATATAATGGATCTCATACCTGTATTTATAAATGCACACTTAGGGGGTTATTTATCAAAGTCCGATTTTATCTCAACATTTTCTGCTACAAACTCCGATCAAATCCTGCTTTGCAGGAAAAAAATCTAATTTTCACTATTTTTTCGGATTTCTTATGCTTTTTGACCAAAAACTCACAGTATATGCAACCTCAACAAGTCTGAGATGCCAGATTTTTATGGGGGTGCCGTTTGTCCCAAATACATTCTGTATACAAAACAATCCCTAATACACAGAATGAATGTCTCTCATATTATATAAGTATTTGTGACCATACACAGATAAAAAAAATATACAAAAGACTTATTTCTATTAAAGAATGAAAACAAAATCTGGTTAGTGCACAAAAGGATGTCATTATATCACAAACACACTTATGTGCAAAGTTACTTACAGAATGAATTATGTAAAAACAAAGTTGGACATAATATATAATAGTGTAACTAACTAGTGCTTGTCAAGCTAGATTTGACTGACAAAATAGATATATTTAGTGAATTCGTGTCTTTTCACCGCTTCGGGACTTCAGCTTCGTCTTTTCGGCACTTCCGCATTCGGTAATATGTGAAATGGCCGCACGGCTCGGGCGCTCGTAAAGGGGACCCGGCTCTTTGAAAAATGCATACCTCCCAACTGTCCCTTTTTGGTAGGGACAGTCACTCTTTTGACAGCTCAACCCGCAGTCCCTCATTTGTACTGGAAAGTCCCTCTATTCTCTGCACTGAACAGCCAGAAAAAGAAACAAAGTTTCTAACTTAATTGGCTTTTAGCAGAGAGCCCAGAACAGCTAACAGGTGCAAATAAGATACTTTGTAACAATTTTCAGACACAAAAACACAGTTTAGATAAGGAGAAATATTTTCAAACTTTCATAACCTGCCAAATTTTGTAAAACGAACATGGTAATTAGGGGGTGTGGCCACATAAAGGGGTGTGGTCAAAAAAATTTGCTGCGCTCCGTGCGGAAATTTTTTTTTTGTCATTCTTTTTACTTCCAAAATGTTGGGAGGTATGAAAATGCAGCACTTCTGGGCCCCCCTTCAGGCCCGGAACACTTGTCCCCCCCTGCTGGCGGCCCTGGACATGCATGTGACATGGGCACAGTTGTGCTCTCTGTTCTAGTGTTGTGCCCCCCTCGACCCACTCTGATGTGAAGTCATAAGATAATGGCAAAACAGCAGGAATGCCCTTAACAAAAATGGCCACACAAGCAGGTTACTACAATAAGAATAGCCATATCACCTAAAATGATCATATTTTTCTTTTGCATACTTTTCTTTTTCTACAATAATTATAAGTGCAGCATTATATTTCTCAGCCATTTGTAAAAACTTCCATTTATGAACCTGTAGTGTTTAACAGCAGCTCTTTTAGGAAAGGTTTGTTCATGTTTATTACTATGCAGCACAGGGGACATTAGAGGGCGCCCTCTATAGCAGGTCAGATACTTTGCCTTAGCCATGTGGAGCAGAGCTGGCCACTTCTCATCTTGTTTGTATATGGCAATAAGCTTTGTTCTTATTGGTTCAGGAATGTGACTGACAGTGTTGCTTCACAGAATGTTATTTTATCTGTTTTGTGAAACAAAACTGTCATTTTGTGGAAAGAATGAATCCTGAACTATAAAATCTTGCTTTCTGTCACAGATATCTATTTTGTCAGTCAAATCTAGCTTGACAAGCACTAGTTAGTTACACTATTATATATTATGTCCAACTTTGTTTTTACATAATTCATTCTGTAAGTAAGTAAGTCCGTTACATGGAGGTTATACATTTGTGAGACAGATTGCTTGTTAAACTGTACAGAATGGAGTTTGTGATATAATGACATCCTTTTGTGCACTAACCAGATTTTGTTTTCATTCTTTAATAGAAATAAGTCTTTTGTATATTTTTTTTCTCTGTGTATGGTCACAAATACTTATATACCATGAGAGACATTCATTATGTGTATTAGGGATTGTTTTGTATACAGAATGTATTTGGGACAAACGGCACCCCATAGATTTTCTGATTTGGACTTTTCCATCCTCTGGGTTTAATAAATTCACAAATTTTTCAGGATTTTTGCATTCGGAGTTTAGTTAATAACCTCCTTGATCTGCTGAAACTACAAGTAGTTTCTCACTGATATTAATACCTGTTCTTGCTGATCTCTGGTGGCCGGACTGTTTGGACCAAAAAAGTACTTCTTGTTTAAATATTTGTCTTTTATGTCTTTGGATTTTTCCTGCCGTTTTTCCTTTTCTTTGTGTGGCATTCTCCTTAGCTGCTCCAGGTCTATCCAGCACATGAGGTCCATGCTGCAAATCATATAAAAAAATCATTCGTAAGTAGTGATATCTCAATATTCAAGGCAGTGGCTTTTTCCTCCTTGTGGCCGTATGTAAAACACTTGAATGCCTCTTCTAATATCTATTGCTATTTGAGGCAGTTAGGCAATTTAATTGTTATTGTTACTTTTATTATGTCTCTTTCTATGTTCATATTCAGGCCCCCTCTTTTCATCTTTCAGTCTGCCACTCAAACCACTGCCTGGTTGCTAAGGTAAATAAGACTCTAGCAACCAGCTGCCAAACTGTAGAGCTCCTAAGCAAAAAGTTAAAAAAAATTAAAAAAAAAATACAAATTGCCTACAGCATACTAAAAGTTAATTTACTGGTAAAATATCCCTTGAATTACATTAATGTTTATATCAAATAAATGTAAATGAAATTGTTGTTGGATAATTTTGAGCAGCCCCCTACAGTGGAAAGATGGGCTACAATGGAAACTGTGGTTGGCCATCTTGTAGTTAAATGATGTTTTTCAGTGGAGGCTGCAGTGACATTGAGCATAATTAATAGAGCACAGGCTGCCAATGTGAAATGCTTCCAGGGGTTTTATTATGGGATGAAGCCTGCTACAGGGCAGCTGTTTCCATTCTGCATCACTTTTGGTAAAATGGAGAGTGGAGAATTGGCAGGCTTACTACTGCTTCTTGAGCAATATAATTGTACTCACGTCTAAAAGCAATCAGTGCGTCTCATAATTCTAATTTATTGGGCACTTTTGCATCAAAGGGTTTATGTCATAACACATGTTAGAAAGGGAAGAGTGATTTATGAAAATGACACATGCTGGAACCGCTGCAAATATCACAGAATTCTCTGACAAAGGCAATTCTAGGGCATGTAGGGAGCTATTGAATATTGAACTGCATCTTTTATGCATTGCAAGAAGGGAAACCCCTGATACAGTGCCGGTGGCTGGTGTTTGGCTGAAATCACTGTGTGTATATTTATAGTAGAGCATTGGCTAGGAACAAATGAGCTGCACGTGAGTGGTCATTGCATTAAATGTGAGTGAACCAGTGGACTGTAGGTTGCCACCTTTATTTTGAGCCTCCTAACTGCTTCTAAGGATGTTTTGAATGTTAACAAGATGCCTTAAATATTTATGGATACCAATCAATGCCCAAGACAAAAGGGGTAAAGCATCCGATGATCTTTTTTCCAGCCTTGCATTCCAGTCACACATTACACCACAATGACTGGTGTTTGGCAAATAGGCATTTTTAATGTCCCAGTATTTACTTTCATAGCAGAACTTTTTACCTCTCATCTGTCTTGTCCCAGCAATCCTATCCCACATATAAATTATCGTTAACCTGGCATACTTCTCCAAATTCATCTAAATTAGGGATGCACCGAATCCAGGATTCGGTTCGGGATTCGGTTCGGATTCTGCCTTTTTTAGCAGGATTCGGCCGAATCCTTCTGCCCGGCTGAACCAAATCCAAATCCTAATTTGCATATGCAAATTAGGGAAGGGGAGGGAAATAGTAAAAAAGGTTTCTCCTTCCCACCCCTAATTTGCATATGCAAATTAGGATTCAGTTCATTATTCGGACAAATCTTTCGGGAAGGATTCAGGGATCGAGGATGGAGGACCCTACCCCGTAAGGCTTACAGTCTAAAATGGATGGCAGTCTAACAAAGAAGTCTGGGTGTGGCACATACCAAGAGAGTTCTACCAGTCTGAATGCAAAATGCTCATGGTGAAGGAGAATTAATGGTCACCCAGTATTCTTCCCCAAAAAATATATGAATAAAAAATTTTTGATGAGCCATTCTGCTATAAACATAACAAAAGGCACTCTAGTGGGCCACACTGGGCTAAAACTGGAAGGTTTGGGGAGGTGCATACAAAAGGCATAACACAATGCTAATACAGGTATAGGATCCACTATCCAGAAACCTGTTATGCAGAAAGCTCCAAATGATGGGAAGACCATCTCCCATAGACTCCCTTTCAATCAAATAATTCAGTTTTTTAAATGATTCCCTTATCTGTTAATAACAAAATGGTACAGTGTACTTATTCCTAACTAAGACATAATTAATTATTAGTGCAGGCAAAACAATCGTATTGTGTTAAATTACTGTTTAAAGGAGAAGGAAACCCTGTAAAAAAAAAACGTAACCCCTACCCCATGTATAACCCCCTTCTTCCTCCCCCCTCCCCCCAGGGTAACTGCCCCCCCCGGAGAAATGCCCCATACTTTATACTTACCCCTCGTCGCAGATTCTGGCAGAGTACTTCACGGCATCCATCTTCCGGGTCCTCGGTAAGCTGACTGGGAGAATGTCAATATCCGCCAATTTCAGTGCATGCGCCAGTTGTGCAAATCGCTCCAACTGCGCATGCGCAGACATACTGATCTCCCAGTCAGCTTACCGAGGACCCAGAAGATGGATGCCGTGAAGTCCGCTGCCAGAATCTGCGACGAGGGGTAAGTATAAAGTATGGGGCATTTCCCCAGGGGAGCAGTTAGCCTGGGGGGAGGAGGGAAGGGCATCTACATGGGGTGGGGGGTACGGGGTTTTTTTCTACAGGGTTTCCTTCTCCTTTAAAGGGATACTGTCATGATTTTTATGGTGTCCTTTTTATTTCTAAATTACACTGTTTACACTGTAAATAATTCACTCTACAATATAAAAGTTTATACCTGAACCAGCAAGAGTATTTTTTTTAGTTTAGTAATATTGGTGTGTAGGCAGCCATCTCAGGTCATTTTGCCTGACCCTGTGCTTTTAAAATGAGCCAGCATTTCATGATGGAACTGCTTTCAGATAAGCTATTGTTTCTCCTACTGAATGTAACTGAAGGAGCAGTGGGACTTGGATGTTTACTATTGAGTGCTATTGTTATATCTACCAGGAAGCTTATGTCCGGGAACTGTTTTCAGTGCAGAATTTTTCTGGAAGAGTTCTATTAATGGATGTGTTTTAAAAAAAAATGTTTTCCTATGACAGAATACCTTTAAATGACGTGATAGTTCACTTACGGTATGGCGATCCAAGTTATGGAAAGACCACTTATCCGGGAAACCTCTGGTCCCAAGTATTCTGGATAACAGGTCCCATACCTGTACTAAGGTCATATGTGGCAGCAGGGATAACCAGTACCAGTGAGGCATCTAGGTAATGTTATTCTAATAAAAATGAATGGAAATAAACAGCAGCAGGTATACAAATGTATTTACACTGCCACACTGAGGAACACTACTGCAAAAATACATGGGTTCCATGAGTCTAACTGGTAAAATAGGCACTAAGCAGCAAGTGGGTAATGTTATAAAAGGAGTAAAGTTTGCACCAGGTATCCAATCCACGATTAGCATTTACTGGTCTCCTTGACACAACCCATATCTATTTGCTGTGAGTTAACAGATATGGTACAACTCTTGTGCCTTTTCTTACAAGGGCTTAATCATTGGCTGACAAGAGTCCATTGCTCAGACATGGAAGCTCAGATAGTTCCTCCGGTGCTAGAGAGGTGGCTAAAGTGTAAATTGCAGCACTGGCTGTTTTAATGATATGGTAATTAAATACGATATATATGTTTTCAGTGTCATTACTTCTTAACTCACTGTTCCTGAAATCTGGAGTTAGAAACACCCAAAGGACTTTCCCATGGTTGGCATTTCTCAGCACCAGGAAAAGTCTCATTACATCATTAAGACACATTAGGGGTAATTTACTAATATGTGCCAAGGCTGGACCTAATGTAGCCGAAACATGAGGCAATAGCCATAACCACCTAATTACGCAACTGACACCAATTACTTGACCCTGAGCAAATCAAGCCTCATATTCTAGTCTTGCTTGTAAAAAACCTGTAATAACAAACATCTTTACTATAGAGAAACAGGATCTTTATACCTTGCAAAATGATCTTCCAAAAAATTTCGGAAATGCTCAAGCTCCATCCGGTGTCGAATTAAGGTGGTGAGGTTATAATTCCTGTATTCCTCGGGGACCAGCTCCCACAGGTCGGGCTCTTTTACAATGTCAGGAGGTGGCAGGAAAATGGATTTCCGTGTCTGATCCTACAGAGACAAATGATTCCCATTAGAGGGACATTCAGGTGTATACATGCACTGCTCAGTAGAACAAACATGCGACTCATATTAATGATATAGTCTCATTAACAGGAATGTGAGTTGAGCTATACATAGCCTATATGCGGGAGGATGCTAGGTATTGATGGAGTGGCACAGTATGGCCACAAATGATACAAAAGAGGTCACATAGTTGACCAAACAACAGCAACAAAGAAGTAATGTCCAAAATAATTTAATTTATAGCATTTGGGCTTATTTTATGGTGTATATTTGGGCCCCTGAAACAATTATATCTATGCTGATCCGATGTAGAATTTTAAGTCAGTAAGCAGTGAAGTGGTGAGGCAGGCCTGTGTTAGTTCATTGCTAGGGCCTGGGACGAAAAACATTATCCCCACCAATGGCCCTGTAGCTATTGTTTAATTACAACTCGTAGCACCCCAGAAAATTGGGAGTTTACTAACAGGTTGGCCATGACATCAATTTTATCTGCTGTCATCTTGTTCATTTCCTGCCATCTTGATCTACAGTTGCCTTAAAAGGCTAATCTACAGGGCACTGTTATAGGGGGACCCTGTGCAGAAAGCCCACTCTTGCAACCCCAAAAGAAAGCACTATATGTATTTCTGGGATAGACACATTACATTGGCTATGGAACAATGGGGGCCCAACTTTTACCATGTCTGCTATAGCATAATTTTCCTGTAATCTACTTTTTAAGTAACCAAGCAATATGGAGAACCAACATTCTCTATATTGGTTTGTTGGCAAGTGTGTGTGTGTGTGTGTGTGTGTGTAGGCGCTTAGATTTTCGCATATTCCCTACAGAAACTTTAACCTGTTCTGTGACATAGAACTCTTGTCCCCAGCCAGTAACTGAATAAACCAGCGTGATGTACTGCTGATGAACCATGATACCATTATCCAGGAATGATTTTGACTTTTGCAATTCTTGGAGCCTGTGGAAGAGTTTTACTCACACCATTGCTCCCTGCTGTGTGACCTAGGGATCCTCTTAAACAATTATTACCAAGTGCACTAGAAATGATTGCAACTCGTACTTGACTTTTCTTGGCCATCCTCTCCTGCTGCAGGACTTGCAGCTTCCTGTAGAGTGCGGATTCCAGCTGGCGAGATTCCTCCACCAGATCCACCTGATAAAAGGGTACAAAAGTCAACAAGAAAATACTGTACTCAAAGAGGTTGTATACTATTAAGTTAACATTTAGGGGCAAATTCACTAAGATTCATAGTTACGCTAGGCGCAACTTCGCCAGGCGTAGTTTCACCAGCGCTCCGCAAATTCACTATAATCCGAAGTTGCGCACAGGGGTAGCATAAGGTTGTGAAGTTGCGCTAGCGTTGATTCGCTAAGCGAAGCGAAGTTATGCTAGCGATGGTTAATTTGCATACGGCGCCAAATTCAAATTTCAATGGAGGAATACGTAGAATCACTACAAATGCCTGGGAAACCTTCAAAACATCAAACAAAATTTTATTTTGCCCTACACATGTGCCCACTGTATAGTTAAGTTGCCATGAGTTTTTTTTCAGCCTATCACCCATAATATAGAAAAAAACGCCAGCATTTTTTGGGACTTAGAAAAAATGTGAACTTTTTTTGAAGCAATCCCTATCTACTCTATTGCGCTTCGCCTGGTCTGAGGTGGCGAAGGAAGTCTAGCGTAAAAGGTAGCGTTCAGTACACTTCGCGCGTTAGTGAATTTGCGTAGTTACGTCCATAGCGAAAATTCGCCAGGCGTAAGGGTGCGAAGTAACACTAGCGAATTTACGCCGCGTTCGTTAGTGAATTTGCGAAGTAACGATAATGCCCAACGCTAGCGAATTGACGCTAGCGTTAGGCGCTTTGGTGCTTAGTGAATTTGGGTCAAAGTATGTTATAAAATTTTCTACTGCTGGCAACTTTTTAGTTGGCCTTTATGGTTATGGTTATGGTTTTTTTTGTTTTCAATCTTTCAAATGTGGGTCATTGAACCCAGCAGCCAAAAGTTGCTCTGTGAGATTACAATGTTACTGTTCCTTTTTATAATTTATCTCTTCAGGCCCTCTCTTGTTTATATTCCAATCTCTTGTTCAAACTGCTGCCTGGCTCCGAGCATAAATTGAACCATAGCAACCAGATACTGTAGCTCCTGAAATTCCAAACTGGAGAGTTGTGTGATCAAAAGTCAAAATCATGGCTTGTCCTAACCATCCTTATAGGGGAACTATCTCAAAAATGAACATTGAGATTGAATATAAGCTTCCTCATACTGAAGTAAGAAACGTTCTAAATACAATCAATTAAAAATAATTCTGCATTGTTTCTGAAATAATCAAGTTTATGTTCACTATGCCCAGCATATGTTTCTCTTCACTCTCTCTTCATGCAGCAGTTGGGTGTCAGATATTCTTTGACAGTTAGATCCAATATATCTTATAGGAGGGGCTCCCTTTCCTAGCAGATGAGTTAGAGCTCACTCAAACAACTGATTCCAGTAAAAACCATATATTTCACGATAGTTCCCCTTTAAGAAAGGATACATCTGTTGACTAATCAGATTTTGTCATTCCATGGGATACATTCAAATGCAATTTATTATTTATCTTGAGGTTGTGAAAGCTTCAGAGCTGCAATCTGTCTTTTATTTACTCCAAAATCACAGGTCTGTCATCTGACCATTCAGTAATATGCTTAAATTTAAATTCTAATGCAAGGATTACAGGGGCACAAGTAACTTGCCTGGACCCACAAAATATTTTTGCAGGTCTCATTTCCCAAAACTATAATGATGGCATCTCTTTTTCCATAGATATACTGGAACTGTGCATCAGTAGAAATCCCAGTGTGATCTCCGTACATCTGGGTCACTATTTTTACTCTCCCAGGTGACACCCGTTCCTGAGAAGAGTAGATTGGCGTTACCTTGCTGTAGGTCTGTCTGTCCGACTCTGTCATCTGACTCCAAGCCGAGAGCAGGAGGGTAAGGACGTATTCTTCAGCCGAGTCAAATAAATCCTCAAAAGGTGGATCAAGTTTCTGGTAAATCTCTTTTTTAATAGTCTGCTCAGCTCCTATATCCATGGAAGCAGAAGGAGCAAGGTACGTGCCAAACAGAAACTGGAGAAGAGAGGCAAAGTTTAGAGAAGAAATCATCCTGTCAGTTTTATAGGGCATTACATTTTCGTATAAACTGCAGATAATAGCTAGGTTCCCCTCTGCGGCCATTGCATTTATCATTATGGTGCCAGTGGTCTGCCCACCGCATGTACATTTAAATTGTCATTGCCACTGTGTTTTCTAGAAGGATGTTTCATGTATATTAATGTTGCTAGACAGTTTTGCTTCATATAATAAAGTCCCAGGAAGTCCCCCCCAACACAAAAATATATATAGGACATTGGATCCTCCCAGTGACAAGTGGGTAATTCAGTGCCTAATATTCCCGCTTGTGTCTAGCCATAGAATCATTACAGATCCCAGATCTATATGCCCTCTGCTGGACTGGCCAGTAACCACTAGCTCCTAATTGCTAGATGTTGGCTCTCTGCACAACAGTAGTCTCACATGTGCACATTACACAATGTTCTGTTTTATGGTTTGTGCTCAGGGAGATTTCTAGTTGCGTGGTAAAGCTCATTCTGTGAAATACATTGAGGATATATATATATATATATATATATATTTTAGAGAAAGGGATGAAAGACGGCTGCAACACCCGTAGCGGTGAGCGAGGGTACAATGCAATCTCTACTTTACTTGGAAAACATTTGCTTGCTGAAAGGATATAAATAATACACTCTAATGGACTTCAGCAGTAATTATGCTCTTGCTTTCTTTTTAAAACACCCCTTAGGAAAACTTTACTGTTTCCTCAGTTTGGGTGACAGATGGATTAACTACTTTCTTCACGCATTTATAAGCAAAAATGTTTCCAGCCTTACCCTACTAAACAAGGGAGTAACCAATGCAGGGAATGGTTATCTAGTGATGCAGGAGCTTATTAACTAACACTGGGAAACTTTGCTTCAGTTTACTCACCCAGCTGCCTGCAGTAGACAGAATAAACCTATGTGCTAAATGGTTGCTATGGACAATTACCACACTATCTTGTTGCTTGGGATCTAATTATCTCTTTAACTGCTTTGCTTGCTTAAGCCACCACAGCACACATTGCCTTGAATCAGAGGGATGCACAGACACTTGTGTTTATTAATCAGGGTACCAGGAGCAAGGAGTCCTTGTAAATGTCATTAGATTTGCAAATGATAATTGCAGACAGGATAGAATGCTTAGCCCATATGAGATTAATGATTACAAAATGTTGCAATATGCTGGTGAATGGTTAGAATGTCTGAGATGGAATAGTGACAGTGTATGAAACAGTATGGAGTAAAATATGTAAGATATAATGGTGAGATTGCATTGGATAGGATGGGGAGAAAGTATGGAATAGAATGCTGAGCTAATAGGAGCAGACTAGTAAGAATGAATGGGATTGAATGGAAACAATAAGTGGGATAGAATGGTGAGAATATGTGAAACGTGAAGCAGAATGGTAGAAATTGGTGGCATAGAATGGTAAGAATGTGAGTGATAGAAAGCTGAAAATATCAGAATGGTGAGAGAATGTGGAAATTGTGGAGCAGAAGGGTAATTATGAGTTTAAATGGTAAGAATGAGTGGGATCAAATGATGAGAACGTGAGTGCTAGAATAGTGAGAATGTGTGGATAGAATAATGAGAAAGTATGAAATAGACTGGTCTGAAAATGTGGAGCAGATTAGTACATATGATTGGGATAGAATGATGAGAATGTGAAAGGTGAGAATATCAGAAAGGCATGAATCTGTGGATAGAATGGTAGGAATATGTGTGAATAGAATAAACCTTTTAAAGAACATTACTAAACAGATTTTTACAAGTACAACACACGCTCTGTGTGGAAGGAAATAATTGTGCCTGAACAATTCTGTGTACAGGGTTTCTCACAGCTAGCATAAAACTAAGCAAAGTCTCTCTGAGAACATGTTTTAATAACTGCACACAAATCCTACTGCAGTGGCAAGTCTGGGATTTTGAGAATTGTATTTCTGCAATCACTAAAGGGTCACAGATCTGACAACCCTGCCTGACTACATAACTGGTCTCATTGGACTTAAACTTATTTCCAAAACATGAAATGCAGTTTCCATACGGCCGTAGCCAGAATAACATAAACCATGTTGTAGGTCCCTCTGAAATCCAGCTAAAAACATTCGGTGAAACACAAAACATTCCCAGAGATTTGAAAGCATCTCTGCAGACTTGTGATTTGTGCCTGGACAAAGGGCTGGTGACATGCCTGCAATGTCTGATGGGGTTTAATTGCCTTTCTCACAGAAATCAGTCACTGACACCATGGTGTGCCAAAGGTGAGCGCAGACATTGTGAAAGGATCACTGAACGCGCCGGCGCTCTGCTGAATATTCAGATTAACACTTGCTCGCCTTCCAACCAAAACACCACCCCTGTATTCAGAGGCTTAAAACTGATCTTAAAGAAAGAAATGTGTCCATGAAGAGGGTTTTGTGCTGATTTGTCGTATAAATGGGCACATCTTGTACTGCTCAAGGAATGTATATCAAGCTTACGAGCTTGATTTGCAGGACTGGTTTTAGCCTATTGTATATGGGCATTATCTCTGAGACCTCAGCATTACAGGACCCTTTGGGAGATGAATATAGACTTAGAAAGTTGAGCAACAATTGTTAGGTGTTTCCTTTACAAATATAAGGGATGCCCAGACTGCAGACTTCCAGCTGTCGACAAACCCTAGTCTACTGGTCTACTAAATGTATCGTATTTGCTAGTAAATGCTTACATAGTTCTCAGTGAATTTTCCCTTGGTCATAGACTTCATTGGGATCTCTATATATTTACCGAACATTTCTGGGGAGAACACTGATCTTAGTGATTCTGCTGCCATTAATATTGATAGTGGTCTATGAGATCAGTTTTTTGATGGACATCAGAAAGTAACAGATCTCATAGACCATTGACAAAAATAAGGAGAGTCTGAAAGGGGAGCTGTGAACCCCTTGTGGCAGCAGAGCTGGGCAGTAAGGCGAACACTGCCCAAAGCAAGTAAATTCTTCAGTTCCAGAGCAATTTAGCTGAACCATTTCTGTAAAACAAGTGGGCAATCTATGGAATGGTAAATAAATCTTTTCTATTGGAAAATGTTGCTCATTGCTTGATCGACCTAGTGTTCCAAAACTCTGAAGAACACACATTGCATTAATTCCTGAGACTTCCACAAGCTTCTTTCCCACATCTGTTGGGGACAATATCTTGGACTGAGCGCAGAAAGTAGAAGTCAAGTACAAATCAAACCCCAGCAGTTAGGCAATTTATACTTGTTAATAATTTTAGCTATTATTGTTTCAGAGTTGAGCAGACAAGACTCCGACCATGTCCTTTGAGTTCCAACTCGGTACACAACAATCCTGGAACCATCAAGCATTAGATTTTCCACTTACTTGGGAATGTCTGCATAGCTGAAATGGTTGAAGAGTCTCCTGGTAAAACTTGTGATGATATGACTGTAGATCAAACCAGAAATAGATCCCATTCTCCCACAACTGCAAGAAAACAAGACAAAAGTCTAAGTAAAAAACATAAGTCCTAACGGTCACTAAGGGCAGGAAAGTAAAAAAGGGCATATTATTGGTTGATACTATCTAATTTAATCTCCTCATTTGAGTCTATAAGATAGCAACTTTCTGTTAGAAAGACCACAGTGGGTATATTTCTCCTGCCGAAAAACACATCTGCCGGTGACAACACCTCCATATTTGGAACACATTACCGCATAAATATGGGTGTATACATTTTTAAACGTGCCAAACAAATTCCATGTCTATTACCCATGGCCAACACTCTGTTAAGTCCTGGTGAAGGTGACCAGTATGCATGCAAAATGGGGACTACTCTGATAACTAGATTGGTGGGAATTTGGGGAAAAAAGTGACTTTTGGAAAGATTATGCGTGGGCAAATGAAAGGGTGTGAAGACGAGCTCTCACACTGAGCTCCGTTTTTGTAAAACAAATATATCTGGGTTTTAAATGCATTGATATCAAAATAAATGTTACTTAATAATGTACAAAGAAGTAACATTGTTTATTATCTATTGTATGAATCATACCTTGTTCCCTGACTTCTCACAGAACGTAGCAAAGAAATAGCCAGCTCGGGAGTCCAGGTTAAGGGCGTTTAGCATTTCTGCCATTTTGGAGCCCCTTAGCACACTGATGATATTACCATCCTCACTCTGCAAAGAAAACATACTTGATAATTGATTATAAGAATAGTGATTAAAACATTAGCATTGATCTCTTAAAGGAACTGTAATGCTTCATGTGAAATGTTCTACAGGAGCACTTTTCAGGCCCGGACTGACAATCTGTGGGTTCTGGAACTTCTGGCAAATGCCAGAGGGGCTGCCATAAGATGCAATAGAAAGTCCACTATTTAGTGGGCTGGTGGGGAGCTGATTGGGCCTCTCTGTACTCTGAATGCCAGGGCCTATTTTGACTCCCAGTCCAGACCTGGCACTTTTGAACTCTTATTTAACCAGTTTGGAGCCATTGAAGGTTTAAAGGCCTGTCTTCTTATAACAGCCCCAGCTTCAGCATCAATCAAGGTGAGATGCAGGGCTGGGTTACCAAGGTTAATTTCTTAGACAAGAACATTATTTGATTTGGGTAATTTTCTAGTCGTCCTGGGCTTTAGATATTGGGGGAGCTTCTTCCAACTCATAATGGAGTACCATAGAGATACAACATGGTACAGTATAATATATCTAAGTGTGAGAAGCAAGTCAATGTCAAGTCAGCAACATAAGCAACAGAGTCCAGCACCATAATCCAATGGGGAGCAATAGAACCCAGCATGAAAATAGAATGGCACCATAGCAAAACAAGAGACCTGTGGCACAGCAGATGCAATTGATTCGGTGATCACTGTTTATTCAGCTCACAAAATAAAGCGACAACGTTTTGGGCCTCTGCTGGGCCCTTTATCAAGTCTGGATAGAATGGCACCTTAGCAGAAAGATCTAAGAGGACAAGCCTCTCACTTACGTCATATTTACAGGGCCAGCTGGTCATGCTGCAGTTCTAAGGTGGTCACAGGGAAAGAGATTTTGGAAAGTTACATATCTATATATTTCAAAAGTACTTGAGTGTATTTTCTACAAGTTTAGATGTTTTTTTCCAAGGGGCTTAAATCCCTTTAATAGAAGCAATCTGTACGTGTGAGAATTGTTACGTAAATGTGGAACGAGCTGACACAGTGCAGAACAGCAGATACTTCCATTAAAATATGAGAATGTATGAAATCTTAATCCCATGAATAAGCTTTTCTGGGTGTTAATGTGTTTTTTTCTTTAAAAAAAAAAGAAAATATGTATTCTTGCATAAGCATAAATCATTCTCATTTCACAGAAGACTGAGCTCCAGATTTGGAAATCAGATCCACGGAGCTGGCAGTGAGTCTCCTTGCAGCAGTTTGAAGTGCTCCTGTGAGGCCTGGGAGTTTAGTACTGCTGTGTGCTCAGAATGAACCCTCAGATGGACGACGCTGTGGCACATACCCAGATTTGTAGCACAAACTGCTGCGTTCCCTTGTAATCACACACAGCAACAGGTTACTTGACCGAAGCGAGAACTCCCACCCTGACTTTATTATTATGATCTCAACTAGACGCTCATCACTTTCCCTGATCCACATAATCCACTTCTAAGCTGCCTGGATTTAAAGCAGGCGGTTTAAAACCTGGAACTATTCACACTCAATCCCCAACCAGTTACTAATTTGAAAGAGAACAATTCACTCATCCGCCAGGAATGCTTGGTCGGTACACACTTATTGTAAGCAGGCTTGTCACCTAAAAATCTTTCCCAAGTCCCGCAGGTTCAACAATTTTTACTGTGAGTTTTTGTACACGGCAATTCCAATTACCAGTACAGGTATGGGATCCCATATGGAAAACTTGTTATCCAGAAAGCTTTGAATTACAGGAAGGTCATCTCCCATAGACTACATCATAATGAAATAACTAGAGTTTTAAAAAATTATTTCCTTTTTTTCTGTAATAATAAAACAGTACCTTGTACTTGATCCCAACTAAGATACAATTAATCCTTATTGGAGGAAAAACCAGACTATTTGGTTTATTTAATCTTTGAATTATTTTTAAGTAGACTTAAGGTATGGAGATCTGAATCGCAGAAAGATCCCTTATATTGAAAACCAAACCCCAGGTATCGATCATTCTGGATAACAGGACCCATACCTGGAATACATAGTGGGTAACACACATAACACAAGTTTTTTCAGCCCAATAATAGCATGGTTCGTGGAGAATTAAACTCTACGTTTTTTATATTTATGTAAATCACTGTGTTAGTGGTTTTGACTTTTTAAGTGCTGATTGTACTTATGCCTGCAGAGCCAGTTTTAGCATGGGGCAAAAAGTATATATCTAACACTATTTTCTCAGATGGGCCCTCGCTGTAATGTTGTTGGAGAAGGCTCCCATGCTTACGCACATGTTCACAGTTCTCAATAATGCAGCAGTCCTTAAAAACACATTAAATGAATTTATAGCTGGGGGATCTGATCTCACTACTAGTTAAAGATTTTACAAAGAACATTTCAGATGTTACAGTTAGGCAGGGTAGTAATTACAGTTAGTAGTATGTTTCTCATCCCTATAGTTCAGACTCCCACATTGGTGCTCAAAGGGAACTCTCTCTACCCAATAAGGTAGAGTAACTTTAAGGTGAGATGAACAAATTCCTCTCAACATTTACTTGCTACAAAAAAAAATAAAAAGTCAACGATGCTTCAAACTCAATTTCTAGCCACAGTACTGTATGGTACATAATTCAGATTTTTCTGCTGTATGTATTTAGCTACCTTTAAGCAATCTCAAAGCATTCCCTATAGAGCTTCAACCAATGCACTCACCAAATCATCCTTGGGAACATCTTGATCATACATTGAGCCTATATGTAAACTCTCTCTAGGCAAGCCTAGGGATGTAGACAGATAGCTGTTTGTTCTTTGATGTTTCCTGCAAATAATTAAACAAATGAGAAAGATGTAGAGGTGAGTTTCGCATTCACAAATAAATATAAACTTAATCATACAAGCAGCATAGCTATTGTGGATTAGCTGGGAGTTCCCATAAACCAATTTAAATTGCAAATATTACCTATTTATGAGTGTGTTTTAAACCATGTAGTATCTTTAGGCTATATTCAGGTGTTTCCTCCACTGTGTAACTAAAAGACCACCTTGGAAGAAACACTAGAAACCACTTTCACTGCTGGATTATAGGCAATTTCAGATGAAAAGGCTATTTATGCTTTGTTTCAGATTTACAGATAAAGAGGAGTGTAAGGGTTTAAGCACACGGGCAGATTCGGGGAGATTTAGTCGCCTGGCGACTATTCGCCTCTTCTTTGGGGCGACAATCTCCCGAACTGCCTTCCCCCTGCTAAAATGAAAAATTGCCTGCGGCAATGCCCTCGCGGTGCTTAGATTTCTGAAGTCGCCCGAAGTTGCCTCATGAGGACTTCGGAAATCAAATTGCCGCGAGGGCATTGTTTCATTTTAGCAAGCGGAAGGCGGTTCGGGGAGATTGTTGCCCTGAAAAGAGGCGATTAGTTGCCAGGCGACTAAATCTCCCCGAATCTGCCCGTGGGCTTGAACCCTAAATGGGTTTAATTGGGAAAGCTGATTTGATTAACTACCTTCTTCTCCCACAATTGATCTGAAGAACCATGGAAGTGAAATGAAGGCTAAACTGTAAGTGCTTTAGGTATTTATTACCCCTACATTTTGTCAGTATAAACAAAATTAATGCTAGTCATTTGTTCCTGTGGTTCCTGTGCACTACTTGATCTCATGAAGCAACACCTTGCACCATCAGACTACAGTTATAAAAGTAATAAAACTACCAATGCATTATGGATCTTAGGGCAGAGAAACACGGGAAGATTCTGGGAGATTTAGTCACCTGGGGACTAATCGCCTCTTCTCCGGGCGACTAATCTCCCCCAAAAGCCTACCCGTCGGCTAGAATCTAAATCGCCAACGGGATGGCACTCGGATGGCTTCGTTTTCTGAAGTCGCCCAAAGTTTCCTTGTCAGGCAACTTCGGATGACTTTGGAAAATTAAGCGCTCAGAGTGCCATCCCTCCGGCGATTTAGATTCTAGCCTGCTGGAAGGCTTTTCGAGACGATTAGTCGCCCGAATAAGTGGCAATTTGTCGCCAGGCGACTAAATCTTCCCGAATCTTAGAGTGTGACCTTACCCAAGGTATGAAGATCCTTCCTTTCCTTTTTCCCCTATAAGGACAATAACTCGTACTTATCTTCATGATTCAGTATATATAAATATGTTTAGTGTGACTGGTGAAAGAGAGGAGAGAATTAAGATAATGGTAAAATGGAAAGTACAGTCAATGTTTCTTTTTATAAAACCATGTTATTCTAGTTACCGTTTCATGCTAGATGGAGAGTTATATGCTGCACTGCCAGGGAAACTCCTGCTGGTTTGTTTTGGTTTTAGGTTTGCAGAAATCAAACTGCCAGATTGCCGACTTGGAGAACATGTCTTACTCCTTTTTGAAGATCTTATCGGTGGGCTTTCTTCAAATACCTGAAAATCCAGTACATCCTACATCACAATTGAACAATAAAGGTAATATGGCAGAGCATAGTATAGAGAAACAGAGTACAGAAAATAACAGAAGTGAGCACATAGGAACAAAACAGAGCCGAGCATGGACGAATATGAGACAACTGAGAATAGAAGAATGCAGCAAAAAACATGGCAGAGGAGAGTATGGAATACCTAGACAGAACAAAGCATGAAGGAACATGAGACATTAGAGCTTGGAAGATCTAAACAATGCAGAGTATGGAGCAATGTGAAAAAGGAACTTGACAGAGCAAAACATGGAGGAACATAGCAAAGCAGAGCATGGAAGAATATGACAAAATAGAGAATGGAGGGGCATGGAAAACTAGAGCATAAAGGAATGTAGCATAATACAGCATAGCATATCAACACTTATCTGTCTTTAATTTGCACCATTGAATAAAATCCTGAGGGTAGGATTAACAACCCTAGAGTTACAGATAAGGCACTTACACGATGAACTGATGTACTAATTCTTGGGGCACAAGACTTGGGTCTCAATGGTAAAAGCGTTAGCGTCTTTGCAAAAGGGTCGGCATCTCTTTTTGGTCTTAGCTGACGATCAGACCAGGCTTTCAGATCCGAGTGAACATTATAAGCTGAAGCAGAATCAGACATACAGAATCTAGGCCCCCTATTTATAGAACAGTAAGCAATTAGTGAGGCATCTAGTAAATTACTGTAGAAAAGGAGGAACTGAAAAAGCAAAATGGATTGGATAAACAAGCCTTTGACAAAATGTCAGCTAATAGAATCAAACATGTCAGACTCCTTTGCTTTTAATTGTGGATTCTGAGCACTAACTTCTTTTTTGAGTAATGTAATGTAGGGGGTATATAGTAATGGTTGACAATTGGAGCAAGTATATAATAAGGTTATCAAAGCATTTTTGGAAAAGTATATACCAACTTATATGTAGGGGAAGTATGTAAGTGTGCTCTTAATCCCAACAATAATAACTCAAGTTATATGCACACTGTAATAGACACATTTCTTACTTCTGCCATTTTCTATTCACTGCAATTCCTATGTATGTACTGTCAGACTAAGACATACTGTGAAAACAGATTGTGCTCTTATTATATCCAGTAGAAATATCAGTAAGTGACTTCTTACCAATATAGGAGCAATGGTTTAACCACCTCACTCTGGACATTCTGCAAATGATTTTTATTCCAGTGATTTGTATTCAGAAGTTCCAGTTTAAACAGTAATTCTCTTGTAAAAAAGAGGTCACCGTTGGTCACCAGATAGCGCTTCTTCATCTTACTGAGATGACTAAAAACAATAGAGAATATTGTTAAATGGAACCCTAGGGAATGGGCATCATCTACATCTAAATATTTTAGCTAAATACAGCTATAGGTAAGCAGCTTTCACAATATACACATAAATAGACAATTTATTTCATTCATTTATAATATATTTTACATGTTAAAGTTGATGAACAAGAAAAGGAAGCAAAAGTGAGTCTTGGGGCCACATCATTGTTAAAGGGGTGGTTCAGCTTTAAGTTAACTTTAAGTATGATATTGGCTCTTTCTAAGCAATATTTCTATTAGCCTTCCTTTTCTATTTTTGTATAGTTTTTGAATGATCTGTCTTCTTCTTCTGACTCTTTCCAGCTTTCAAATTGGAGACACTGACCCAATCTAAAAGCAAATGCTCTGTAAGGCTACAAATTTATTGTTATCACACATCTATCTATTCGGCCCTCTAATATTCATATTCCAATCTCTTATTCAGATCAATGCTTGGCTGCTAAGGTAATTTGGATCATAGCAATCCAATTGCAAACTGGAGAGCTGCTGAATAATAAGCTAAATTACTCAAAAAACACAAATGATGAAGAATGAAAACCAACTACAAATCTCTCTACATCTAAATGTTAATTCAAAGGTGGACAATCCCTTTAAAGGAAAAGTAAACCTTTAAAATAAGTGAATGTAAAATTGGGTGCTATTCTAAGCACTTTTGTCATTTACATTCATTATTTTTTTTATTCCAAGATATTAAGGTATACATGTACTGTTAATATGAATGAATTTTGTTCCAACAGCACCACCTGCTGGTCAGCTTCCCACAAGTCTGACCACCAAGTAGGTAAGGAAGTTGTCAGGTGAGAGAAAGAGGCTGCTCTGATGTTTTTCTGCTTAGGAAAGATTTGAGAGAGATTTCTATTTTTCCCTAAGTAGAAAAACATCAGAGCAGTCTCTTTCTCTCTCCTGACAACTTCCTTGACTACTTGGTGGTCAGACTGGTGAAAAACTGACCTGCAGGTGGCGCTGTTGGAATAAAATTCATTCATATTAACAGCACATGTATCCTTTAATATCTTGGAATAAAAAATAAATAAATAATGAATGTAAATAACAAAAGTGCTTAGAATATTTTTATAATTTTAAAGGTTTACTTTATTATCCTTTATTATCAATTTTATATTAACTTTTTTTAAAGGTTTACTTATTCTTTAATTATTTCTTCCCTGGATATTCAGGGTACTCTTCTAGTGACTGTGACCAACATCATAAACCCAATTTTGACTCTGGGGCACAGAAAAAGTATAGAAACTGGGACTCCTTGTAAGATAAGAAGCCATGTAAAATACTGCTTTGCAAGGTTCCAGCAATAACAGGCCCTTCTACAACTGTTCCAACCTGAATGGCTACTCTGTCTCTGTCAGACCAAGATGTGCTCCACTATATTTATTTATAATTTTTGCGATAAATATATAACATCTCAATACAGTTTAGTCCAAGAAATACCAAAAACCATGCATTTTTTGTGATTAAAACAATAGTCAAAAGGTATGTTCAGCACAAGCTTAAACTCATGTTGAACAAGGGGGTATACTGCCCCTTTAACTCATGCTCAAGACAGTTGAAATTTAATTTTTGCACCCCTTAAGCTTCAAGCTCATGCACATTTGTCCATAGTAATGGAGCCCAATAAGGGTTACTTAGTTTGCACTTTTGAGCAAAGTTTAGCACCATATCTAGAAACTTAGTAAGGGTCATTTACAAAGACCTCCAGGGCGAGTGCTATATCATTAAGAGGAGCAAACTACACTTTCACTAAGCACTTGAGTCTGGGTCTTATTGCACCTTGTGCTGGTATAAAGATCAGGTGCACATTACAGAGCTGATGGCTCCTTAGCACCCCGCACTTGCAAGCCATCATTCGTGTGCCTGAATGACACACAAGATAAGCAGCATGATGGGGGATGCTGCTGAGGGCTGGCTTGTCATTTTCTTATAGGGCTTTTGAGGCAGTTCATAAATATATATTGTTTACAGATCCACTAAACACAACAGACTGGGGCTTCTGCATTAATGAAAACATTTGCACACATACAGAATATATACAAATGGTCCTATCTTTGGTGGTACTGGAATCAATTACTAGAATGAATTACCCCTGCTGCCGTTTATGGTCTTTTATGGCCTGAAGCCTTTCAATGTCTATCCAGAGGCACCATAACTTCTCCCCTGAAGTTCCTTTAAGAAATGATTTAAACATTTCAAACTCCCGTCGGCTGTTCATTTGATAGTCAGCGTCTCTGACACAGCAGGAGTCTAAGGTGTCAAGTTCATCACTGTCTGCTTCTGACACGATGATCTCCTCTTCAATGGACGTTTCTGAGCTCTTGGAAGTAACTGAAGCAGTATTGGAACTCTGTAAGCTACTGATAACTACTGTAGATAAAGCATGAATATCCAGGTCCTGGTTACTTCGCTTGACTTGTTGCCCAGTCAGTTCTATAACTGCGGATTTCATAACCTGCTGAACAAAGGAACAAGCAAAATCTTCGACTGTGGAAAAGACTGGTGTATTTGCAAACACCAGGCCTTGAGAGTCATTTGTTTTCTGGTTCTGTACTTCGTAGCTATCTGACATTTGATTAATATAAATTCTCGCAGGGGTTGGACACGGTGTGTCTGCGATAGATATAGCATACTCATCCTCTTCATCATCAGCGATCTCACTTCCATTGTTATATGTTTCAGAAAGGGGTCTGAGAAGGACTCGCTGATTACGACTACTTTCTGATTCTGAAAAACAGGGAAAAGTAAAAAAGGGTGTACTTATCAAAACTGGTACACAAAACATGGATGCTTACATGTAGATGAAGTGCACGAGATACAATTAACAGAAAGTGCAAAAAAGCGGGAGAGTATCTGGTCCACTTAAGGTTTCCTTATTTCTGGGAGGTAGTTTGGGTATTATACCAAGTAATCTCAGAGTACTTTTCCCTGTGCTTTTGTATATTGCTACAAATCATATGTACTGCTCAGGGTTTTTATGGCTGCTGTAAGATACCGTAGACAGTCACTAGTAAGTGGGCTGGTTGGGGGCTGTTTGGACCTCTGTGTACTTGAAATGCCAGGGCCTATTTTGGATCCCAGTCCAGGCCCTTTTGCAGCCTTCCAAGTGTAACATTATATTGTTATTGCCACTTACCTTTACTGCTTTGTGAATTCAGTTTAGTACTGCTAATTTCATGTCCATAGTCTGCTGTTCCATTTAATGAACTAGTTGTTGTGGTCTGAACACTGTCTTTTGCAACTGTAAACCATTCCTTAGTCTGAGTAAACGAAGCCTGAAAAGCACATTTACAGTTTCTTTATAGCATGCACAACTACACGATGCAGTAATGGTCAAAAATACACCTTTTATTTGTCTGCTACACAGTACACATACGTGAAGCATAAAAGCCTAGGGGTTATTTTTGAAATGCAGGGCAGGATCTAAATTCAGAAAAGAGCTCAAAGACCTGCATTTCCCGAAACACAGTCCTGCCTGCATTTATCATTCAGACATGCAAGCTAGGGAACACCTCCAGGTGCAAGATAGCCCTTTGGCAACTTTAAATATTTCTAGATTACAGTTGCTGAAAAAGGTCCACAAAATTCTCTGAAGTATCCAGATAGACACATTATTTCTGGAGTGTGCGTATATATATATATATATATATATATATATATATATATATATATATATTAAATTGCAACAGCCTATGCCATTTGCCCTTTATATACAAGCATGCTATGCCGAGGCAAATAACCCATAAGTATCATGCATATATATTAATAATATATCAGCAACATTTTGTTTTGTAAACATAATGATTCTTCAGTTGCAGTCTTCATAAATGAGGCTGCAATTATCCATCTTTGTGGTTGTCATTGAATACTGGTAAGATCGGTTTCATGGACATAGCAATGAAGGGCTGTTAAAAGCAACACCAGATCCAAGGTGACGTGATTTGGAACTTGATAGCATGGTATAGCATTTTGTGGCTACTCTGATATTAAGGAACGGTAAGCCATTTCTAGTTCTAAACGTAAGTGTTGTGCTCCATAGCTGCAAAATCATTATATTATAACCGTATTCACCAAAAGATATCCAGAAGATTTTCTCTTCTTGAAAGGGCAAACAAAGCCCCTTTTTACCACTTCAGTTCCCTGCAAAGGCTTCCTTTCCCCCCAAACTATGCCGGTCACCCCACTATGGCCTGCTGCCCTCTACCACATAATAAAAAGCAGAGAAGCACGTTGGGGTTGCCAGCAACCAACTCTAGCAGCTTTAATGCCTCTCTGATAGTGATTGCCAATCAGGATAATATACCAATCAAGCCGAAATGGTCCTGGCTGCAACTGTGCCTGTTGCTGGCTACCAAGAGGCCAAGGATAGGAATTCAAGCAGCCAGAGATGGAGGCCACAAACCCTTTTATCATTTTTTTTAAAAAAAAGAAGAATAAGGACTCTTTGGGCAGACCAAATTTGAAGAAAGAGGGTTTGTTCTCCTGAAACTTTGCTTTTCATTTGTTAGCTACACACTTATCTGTGCAGCAAAGTAAACATTTATATTACAGTAATATCTGCAGACTTAAAGGAACAGTAACACCAAAAAATTAAAGTGTTTTAAAGTAATGAAAATATTATGTATGGTTGTAACAACCTGCTTTGTTTGCTTCAGAAACACTACTATTGTTCATATAAACAAGCTGCTATGTAGCTATGGTGGAAATTGAAAAAGGGCTATATGGCACAGGTAGTGGATAACAGATAACATCATTATGTTCTACAGAGCTTTTCTGCTATCTGCGGTGTAATCGGAGCCTTTTTTCATTTGAATGGCTGCCCCCATTGCTACACATCATCTTATTTATATAAACAATAGAAGTATTTCTGAAGCATACACACTAGTTTTCCAGTGCAGGGCAACACTGCATTATATTTGTATTATTTTAAAACACTTTCTTTTTCTGATGTCACTGTTCCTTTAACAGAAGCATTAATTATACAATGAATAGTAAAATCTCAAACTGATAAGACCGGAGTTTTGACTATGTTATATATGTGAGCTCTGGGGTAACAAATATTCAGGACCCATGAGTTGAATATACCTGGCCAAGCGTGACAAAGAATTTTTGCATGATGGTGTGATCTGTGTTCTCAGTTTTTGGCAAAGCAGCACTCTCTTTTCTGAGTTCCCATGGCTGGTACTCTGGGTCAGCAAGAACTGTCACTCCAGAGTTGCTTACTCTTACCTGTGACATAAGCTTGGCAAGTCTGCAGACAAAAAAAACACAACACTGCAAGCATAAATATGTGATGGCCAGTCTCTGGCTCTGAGGGTGGAATAAAACAGCAGTGCCAACATCTACTTAAGGTCTTTTTATAGTTATTGCAAGTAAGACTCCACAGCAACGTAGCAACAAAAATTGCCAAAGAGCAACTAGAGTACTGTACATAAATGGTACATTCCTTAACCTTTGTTCTGTTTCAGGTTCTGCAAAGGTTTATCAATGTTAATGAAATGTTCATTAAATCTAAAAAAAATCTCTCGGACATGAGCAAGGTGTACTTTTGCTACAGTAAAGCTGAATTGTTGCTTTCTGCACAAAAGTATAGAAAAAAAGAAGGAAATAAACAATAGTCAGCCTAGAGGTCAACATTTTCTCTATTCTCTCTACAGGAATGTCCCTTCCCTATAAAGCCTAAATCCCACTATGGTTACTATGGTTATTGTCTTGTGAAGACTAAAGCATGTGTTTGCCTGGAGTCAGCGTTGTGCATCTTTACACTCTGGCCTCCCTATGTAAAATGATCCTTGTCTTTTGGTAATGGAAGCATTTCTGTTGTTATACAAAAGACCAAAGTCAAAATGAAGAGGTTTTATGGCCACCTAATGCCATTAGAGTTAAGCTCGTAAAATGGCTTTAAATTGTTTGTTTACTGTGGGAAAGAAAAAAACTTTTCATTTGACTTTAAAACCCCACAATCATTTTTGGTCTAATTTATAAGACATGGTACAGGTATCGGATCCATTATCTGGAAGCCGTTATCAAGAAAGCTCAGAAATTTGGGAAAAATGGACTCCATTCTATCAAAGTAATGAAAATTTTTAACAAATACAGTACCTTGTATTTAATCCATATTAATATATAATATAAGTAATCCTTACTGGAGGAAAACCAGTCTATTGGGTTTATTTAATGTTTAAATGATTAAAATGTTTAAAGGATACAAGGTATGAAGATCCAAATTAGGAAAAATACACTATCTTTATGGATAACAGATCCCATACCCGTATATTAATGCCCACTATACACATGCTGTTTAGTAAAGGAATGTGTTTTGTGAATGTCTCACATGCCAGGGGACAATTCAGTGGCTTATTAAGCTTGGCGTGTGCTTACCCTCTTACCTCTATCCCAGAAACACATTGCCATATTTTAGAGGCAGCCTCTCTACTATCCAGTGGGGCACATGATAATCACACACAATCAGTTGCAACTACTAGTTTCCCCACACCTCAAATGAGAAAGCCTGGGAGGGTACATGAATGCACACAGGTTTGCAGAAGATGTCAGTAGTAACATAAATATCAGAATGAACATGAATAGACACAATCATTTTATGCATTGATTACATTCATTAAAGGCGTGGTTCGTCTTCAAGTTAACTTTATGTATGTAGAATGGCCTATTTTAAGCAACTTTTCATTTGACTTAATTTTTGTTTTTTTTAGTTTTTTAATTATTTGGCTTCTTCCTTTGACTCTTTCCAGTTTTCAAATGTAGGGCTCACTGACCCCATTTTAAAAACAAATGCGATGTAAGGCTACAAATGTATTGTTATTGTTTTTATTACTTATCGTTCTATTCAGGGCTTCTCCTATTCATATCCAGTCTTTCAGTGCTGAAATTGCAATCTGGAAAGGTGCTGAATAAAAGCTAAATAACTCAAAAACCACAAATAATAAAAAATAAAGGCCAATTACAAATTGTATCAGAATATGACTCTACATCATAGTAAAAGTTCATTTATGGGTGAACAACCCCTCTTAAAGTACTATTCATGTTCCTTGAATGTGCATATTAATGCTGAGTGCATTGGAACATAATTCCAAATTCTAAACACTATTGTGTCTATATCAGGTGCAAATGCAAAACAAAATGCAATTGCACACATAGGCACAAATACACTGAAATTGTGGGAGGAAATGCTGCAATGTGAGTAAAGAAACATGCCCAATTGCATAGAAATTGCACACTGAACGTGTGTTTGTAATGAAGCCCTATAGCCTCCAAGCTTCATGGTCTACAAAACAGAAAAAGTGACTTAGGGAAATGACTGACTAATCTGAAACACAGGTCTGGGTTCTAAGGGTATGGAAGTGTGCACATTCATGTACTTGGTCAGATGGTTTCTTTCCTAACCCCTTTACTACCAGGGAAGGGGTTATTTCTAGCTAAATCACTAAATAAATCTCTTCCTATGTGGGTTTAAATAGCTATATTAAAGACATCCATTGGCTAGTAACATATTAGCAGCTGTCTCCTACCGTAAGAAGTGGTGGGGCCCAGGGTAAAACAGGCTTTGCTGGGAATTTTTATTGACATGACATACCTTTAGGACCATCTGCCCTATAGCCATTCAATTGCTTTGGAGCCTGAGCAGCTTGTGCAAAACTCATATACCAGGTAATGAAATAAAAAGCTGATTAGTTGCATTGGGCTACTTAACCAGTACTTGGAAACCTTTTATTATATTACACCCATACATTCCTGTAGACAACTTGTCCTACTATATCTATTATACCCCCACTCTTGCTGTGTTTCTAAATGTAGGACAATGTGCAGTCGCTCCTTTTTACAAGCTCTATAAAAAGAAGCATAATTTTTAACTGCAAGTGTTGTGTGCCAATAGAGATCCAAATCTGTGCTGAATTTACATTCATAAAAGGTGCACTGAGCACCCCACCTGCCCCACCTCCTCTGATGAGCAGTGCACAGCCGAATTGCACTCTAAAGATAGCCATAGACATGCAGATTATTAGCCTATGTGGGACTAACGATAGTCCATGCAACATGCAACTAACCATTCAGATTGATATAAAGTAGTAGAGAACAAATCACATGATGCACGTGTAAGAAGCAAAATGTGAATTGTTAAATAGTTAATGTATAATTAGTTTGACCACTAGGTTGCAGTGCTTCCTAAGTTGAATTGTGAAAGTTGTTGGTACTGAAAAGTGAAAAAAGCATACAGGAACAGAAAATGTGGTGGCCATTCTGGCAGGGACAGCAGTCTTTGTTGTGCCAGTGTCTACCTGTTATGAAGGAGTCACAGCTTGTGTCTTAAGTTTACACACAGGCAATTAATTGACAGGCTGCAATCATACAAAAGTTATGTCCGACAAATAGTAATGACAGTTTCGCGTTGATATCGTCAGATACTCTGACGATATCTGATCGCCATTGTACAAAACATGTTGGGAGACTCCTCACCCGGTCCAAACCGTTGTTTTGTATGATGGTATCTTTCGTCTATGGCCAGCTTAATCCTGATTCATGAAAAGCACATGAGCATCAGTGTGTACACTGGAGCATCATGCCTCATTATGGCAGATGCAACTTGATGAGGAAAAAAAATGGCAAATTGCATTGGGAAACTTGATTTTTAACATTTTTTGTGCTGCAGTCGTAAATGAGGTTTTAGGTCTCTGTCTATCAACATCATGTATCATCTAGACAAAACAATACAAATGTCATTTTTTTTTTTTTACTTTACCTGTACTCAAAATAGCAATCGCTTTTTAGAAAAGCTGGGAGTCTCTCTTTCTTGATCCACTGAACCCCTTGCTCACGATTCAAGCACTGTAAGAAAATTCAAACCTATTGAACAATCTTAAAGGGTATAGGATGTAGTTGTGCTCCAGGGGATCAATATACTGTGCACAATTAATATACAGTCCAACAACAATACAACAATCAAGCGGCTAAAAACTGTTGCTAAAGCGGAATCAGATAACACTGTTATTAATCCATATTCTTATTGAGCTTGTAATGTGAGCTTAGTTGCCCTTTGTAGTTCTGCATGTCATAATGGTAATTATGCTTATAAAACTAAAAAATGTTACGCAAATGGCCAACATTTTTAGTACAGGCATATGATCCATTATCCGGAAACCCATTATCCAGAAACCTCCCAATTACAGGACAGCCATCTCCAAAAATGTTACATGATTTCCTTTTTTTCAGTAAAAATCAAAAAGTAGCTTGTACAGGTATGGGATGATTATTCAGAACCATCTCCCATAGACTCCATTTTAATCATACAATTCACATTTTTAAAAAAATTTTTTATTTCCCCTGTAGTAATAAAACAGTATCTTGTACTTCTACTTGATCCTAACTCAATAATATAATTATACCTTATTGGTGACAAAACAAACCTACTAGGTTAAGTTCACATTGAAATTATTTTTTAGTAGACTGAAGGTATGTTGATCCAAATTACTAAAAGATCCCTGATCTGGAAAACCTTATTCTGTATAAAAGATCCTATGCTGTATTGTATTTAATTTCTACTGCATAATCCTGTAGACTCCTATGTAACATTGGGTCATATAAGTTAAAGTCCAAAATGGGTTATCATCAAGAATATTTTTTATTAAAAATTGAACCTTACCATAATACTGTAATTGATATCAATGTTTAAGTCGGCAGAAAGGGGTTCCCTAGGTTTCAAACCAGTTACTCTTCTGGAAGCATCATAAATGGGATTTGGAGATTCTAGGTCCCGTAACGCTTGTTTCATCTGCTGTTTCAGGTGTTCCGGAACATTATTTACAACTTCGAAGATGCCAAAAGTTTTGTTGAACTTGATTGCTTCTGGAAAGGTCTGTAAGTTAGATACAATTTAATGAGTCTTTTAAATATGGCATACACTGTTAAATGCTTTACTGCAAATTTGTATGGCTCTAACATTGTAATAGGACAGAAAAGCAAATGTAATTACTTATACAAGCAATATGATTGTGTAGTATTAGCAATAAGAAATGTACAGATGTTTGTGGGTGTACGGTAAAAAAGTATGATAATAGGATAAATATATAATATATGTAATATAAGATAAATATATATGTATATATATATATATATATATATATATATATATATATATATATATATATATATATATATACACCTGTGTGAATTCAATGCCTGTGTGCTGATTCAAAACAATAATACTATTAATTAGACAAAAAAACTTTTATTCTTTTACTCCTGAAGACGGCTCGAGCCACAGAGCCGAAACGTTGAAAATAAATTTTGATATTTTCACATTATATTAAGCCCTGTTTGGTGCGTGTATATATATATATATATATATATATATATATATATATATATATATATATATATTTATAAGGGGGCCTTAGATATAGATATATAAGGCCCCCCTGTGTTAAAGGGACCTTAGAGTGCAAGCTCCACTGGGGCAGAACTCGTGACATGAATGATAAATATTCTCTGTAAAGTGCTGGGTAAGGCCACATTGGGCGTTTTTGGAAGATTTGGCAGCTTCGGGCGACTTCGGACAATTAATCGCCGCGTGTGATTAGCGTTGGTGTTTTTTCATTTTAGCTGGTGCAGAGTGAGGGAAGGCGTTTGGGGAGTGCGTGCTTCTTCGCTGTCTACATTGAGTTACTCCCCCAGCTACGGGTTCGGGGCGCTGCACCTGGGCCACTAAACATATTCGGTGAGTTTCCATACATACAAGATTGCCGAGATTTTGAAATGTTTATGCCGTATACTGGTTGAAGCTACACCCTACAACGAGAGACCCAGGGTTTTTACACCTGGGTCTGGCTCTGCGCTGGTTGAGCCGTTAATTTAATTTAATTAATTTATTTATTAATTGATTTAATTATATATTTACTTTTGGGGACTGAGCCGGTAATTTTCTCTAAATATTACTTACCCTAAATGCACTATATAAATAAAGCATAATGATAGAAAGAACCCTGGTGAAATTCCTGAAAGCACAGTAAATAGTATATACTTACCGGCAGGCTCAGGAATTCATTGAAGTAATCTACAAGCAAGTCATCTGTTGCTAAGAAGTCCTCCTAAGTAAATAAATAACACAAAAGAGTGGCATTGTTAGTGGAGGCGAGGAAGTGCTGCACAAGTAGCATGCTTTCATTTCTTCATGCTAATAGCTGTGCAATGTTTGTTGTCAAATATATAATAAAAAAGCTGCAAGTAATTCTGCAAATATTTCTTTAAATCTCCAGGGTAGCTAGATAACACTTTCCCATCTAGGCTATCTCCAGTGGTCATCGGCAACGCTCAGGCTTTCTTTTAATGGAACCCCTTCTCCTTCATGGTTCTGTGTTGTAATTGCCAAAATAAAATAGTTAATAAAAGGTATGTATACATTTTTCTTGTAGCATTTGCCAAAAACCTCTATAAAAATATTTCTGGCTCAGAGACTGTTGTTATATTTCACATTAAATCAACAGTTCAGTGTGAAAATAAAAATTGTGTAAATAGATAGACTGTGCAAAATAAAACATGTTTCTAATATAGTTAGTCAGGCAAAAATGTAATGTATAAAGGCTGGAATGACTGGACGTGTAACATAATAGCCAGAACACTACTTCCTGCTTTTCAGCTCTCTAACTCTGAGTTAGTCAGCAACTTGAAGGGGGTCTACATGGGACATATCTGTTCAGTGAGCAATTGATCCTCAGCATTCAGCTCAGATTCAAAAGCAACAGATATGACCCATGTGGCCTCCCCTCAAGTCTTACTACCTGGTAGCCAGGGTAACCAGTCAGTGTAAACCAAGAGAGCTGAAAAGCAGGATGTAGTGTTCTGGCTATTATGTTAGACATCCAGGCACTCCAGCCTTTATACATGACATTTCTGGCTAACTAACTATATTAGAAACATTTTTTATTTTGCACAGCCTATCTATTTGCCCAGTTTTTATTTTTACACTGAAAAATTCCTTTAAAGGTGTGGTTCACCTTTAAGTTAACTTTTAATATGCTATAGAATGGCCAATTCTAAGCAACTTTTCAATTGGTCTTCATTGTTTATTTCTTATAGTTTTTGAATTATGTGTGGCCTTCTTCTAACTCTTTCCCAAATGGGAAGGGATCACTTACCGCATCTATAAAAAATAAATGCTCTGTAAGGCTACACATGTATTGTTATTGCTACTTTTTATTACTCATCTTTCTATTCAGGTCCTCTTCTATTTATATTCCAGTCTCCAATCAAATCAGTGCATAGTTGCTAGTGTAATTTAGACCCTAGCAACCAGACAGTTGACACTGCAAACTGGAGAGCTACTGAATAAAAAGCTAAATAACTCAAAAATCACAAATAATAAAAAATGAAAACCCATTGCAAATTGTCTCAGACTATCACTACCCCTTTACATTATAAAAACCCTAGTTTTGACCAACAGCTATACCTCGGAAAAGAGTGGCGGGCAAAATGCTCCTGTTAATCTGTCATTGCTCCTAATACTATTGAATGTAAAGCACAAAATTGAATGCTCTCGGACAGGTGACACTGCCCAAGCATCATTGCTCCAGATGCATCAAGTAGGCCACTTTACATACCATACCATTAAAAACAATGAAAAGTGGTTAGGTGTGTTTTGTTTCTTGCTATTTTCTACTAGCACAGCACCTGACAGATTTTTAAATGCTGCAAGGTCCTGGAGGCGCATATGGAATGAGCACCAATGGGCATAAGTAGGGTTTCCACCTGGCCGGTATTTTACTGGCCTGGCCGTTAATAATGATGGTTGATCCCACTGTTATTAATAGGGAAAAAAGATAAATATATAGGCCAGTATTTTTTTCCACAAAAGGTGGCAACCCTAGGCGTGAGTGGCAGACAAAACAGTGTGTCACTATCCTAAGAACAGTGTGCCACTAGCCTAAGAACCTTAAAAACTTTGTCCACTCAAAAAATAATAATTAAATGGGACGGTTTACCTTTAAGTTAAATTTTAGTATGTAACATACTGGCTAATTCTAACCAACTTTTCAATTGGACTTCTTTTTTATAGTTGTTTAATTATTTGCCTCTTTCTTCTGACTCTTTCAAGTTTTCAAATGGGGGCTCACTAACCCAATCTAAAACAAATGCTCTTTAAGGCTACAAATGTATTGTTATTGCTACACTGTATTACTCCTCTTTCTATTCAGACTATCTTCTATTTATATTCCAGTCTCTTATTCAAATCAATGCATGGCTGCTTGGGGGGGGACAGAGGCCCTGCTGCATGTCCTGCACCGGGCACCACCAGCGTTAGTTACATTACTGTTGGGCTCCTGAATGATGTGCAAGTTGGGAACATGTAGGGGGGCGAGATGCCCCTCAGGAATCTGGCACTGGCAAAACAAACAAGCAGTTCTGTATTCATCCAGAAAAGTGCAGGTCCTGCACCTGTGGATGAATATAGTGGAGAAAAGTGCAAACACTTGAGCAGAGTTCAAATTGCAAAAAAAAACATGGTTGCACCCTTTTTTAATTTTTTTTTAAAAAAAAAACAGCAAAAAGAGATGTGCATTGGTGTTAAACAGTGCCGGTGTAACAGATCAATTATACTGCATTGGGTGTAGAGTTATCAAAGAATAAACAGGAGAAATATGAGATGACTTGGATTATTTCCATATACGCTAATGACACATACCCCTCTATTGTATTTCACCTGGATTGTCGTCATTGGTGTATTTATTACATATATATTATTGGATGTCAGGAGAGAGAAGAGAAAACAAAGAGTGATGCCTCTAAAACAGGGGTCACCAACCTTTTTTACCCGTGAGCCAAATTCAAGTGTTAAATAATGTTAGAGAGCAACATAAGCATGCAAAAAGTTCCTGGGGATTCCAAATAATGGCTATGATTGGGTATTGGTAGCTCCTATGTGGACTTGCAGCCAACAGGAGGTTCTGTTTGGCAGTACACCTGGTTTTTAAGCAACTAAAGCTTTCCTTTAAGCCAGGAATTCAAAATGAAGCACCTGCTTGGAGGCCACTGGGAGCAACATCCAAGGGGTCGGAGAGCAACATGTTGCTCAACTGCTAGGTATGTTTGTTTAAAGCAACTTGTCATTCTTCAAAAATACTTACAAAATCATCTTCTGTTATATCAGGGGGCACTGAAACGAAAATGAAATGATGATAAATGAAAGGCAGTCATTTTGCTTGAACTTTTATATAAATGTAACTCATTTGTAACATTGATCTTGGGATGGACAGAATATACCACTCACATTCTCAGTAAAAACTTAAAAAGCCCATACATGATTGGGGTAGAAGGGCTATAATATGAGGGTCAGCAGAACAAGAGGGGGTTTAGTGAGGTACTGACTAATTTGAGATTTCAGTGTATGGCTGCAAGGGGGTCCAATAATTTCTCATTATCACTATGTTGGGAATATGTTGCAGGTAACTTGCCCCTTGTTTATCACAGGTCCATCTGAAAACAGAATACCACTGAATACCCATTATCATGCATCATCCAGCCACAGAAAAAAAAACATTAATTTACACTTTGGATTGGTCACTGACATCCATTTGAAGGGGAAAGAAGTTGAAAGTACTAGTGGCATGGTATTCCATAGCATCAGGAAAGGGGTTATAACAATACACCTCTATATGAGATCCCTCTTGGGGATCAGAAGTTGAATGTACAAATGAAAGTTAAATATTTTAATGTGCCCAACCTGAAGGCCTTTAGCTATTGCTCCAGAGGTTCTGAGAGTTCAACAACAAATGGGAACCCATAATTTAAACACAGTAGAACCCCCATTTTATGTTTTTCAGGGGTCAAAAACAAATGGTGTAAAATCAAGGAAAATGTAAAATCAGGGAAATGTATTATGCATAATATAGAGGTCAGACCACAAGGGAAAACTGTATCAATTTCTCTAGCACTTGTACTCAAGGCTTCCTGCACTGCTTGGAGCGCTGTATTCTTGGCCCTGATAGGGAGTGGGCCAAACAGTTCAACTTTTTCACAGTTTATTGGTGTTGATGACACATTATGGTTTCTGTCCCATGGCTGTTTATGCATTGCATTGTTCTCCTAATTTGCTATGGTGTGGTTAAATTACATTCTTGTCAGGAATGACACTGCAGCGGGTGGGGGATCTGTAGTTCAATAATAGCAATAAAATTGCCGACCACGTGATAAATAACTAAGCACAGAGCAAGGAATTTGCCCCCAGGTCCCAACCAATAACATCAGTCATGTCTACTATCCCAGCCACCATCCCAGCCAGAGAGAACTCAAAAACACTAAAGTTAGCTACAAACGGCAGTAACCCACCTGCCCAATCTCTGCCATCATAGCATTGCAAGCCCTTTCTTACCAGTTGCCAGCCTTTTGCACTTCATAGTGGTTGTTAGGTGTCCTGGCTGAGATTTATTCACTCCAACAGGGTGTTTGACGACCAACAAGGTTGCATTGTAGAGCAGCTCAGCAGATCACGGCAGGAAAGGGCTGGTGGGTAGGGAGAAGTGGCTACATAGCTGCATGAGAACTCCCTGCTCTATTCCAGTGTGTGTAAGGGAAGGTTGCTAGGGAGTTGCACACAGTCTCATGAATGGCAGCAGCTTGCCCCTCCCCGCCCATTGCCTTCCTGAGAGCCATCCTGCAAACTACTACAGATCTAGCATGCTTCTCACTTGAAGCAATACTGGCACTTCATTTAAAGTGCTGTTCTTGTGCTCTATGCTCATTCTGAAATAAGGAAAAGGGGGAGTGGTAAAATTAAAATCAGTCTGAAAGCACTGACATTCTTCCAACCATAAACTGTCATTAACTGTTGCTCTAAACAGATACTGTCGTTCTCTAAACATGCTTGGCAGAACAAATTCACTCGGGGCAACCCAGTCATCCCCTATGACTCTAATCATTAACCTGGGTGCCTAGTTTCATGTTTCCCTTCTACAGAAAATACACTTTCCAGCCGTATTTCCATTAAAGGAGAAGGAAAGTATTTTTGTGCTTGTGGGGTGCCAAAAGTTATGCACACCCAAGTGATTGTATTTACTTAGTCCAATCAGCAGAGTAAGCTTCCAGCTTCCAGCAAGCACCACAAAGTGATCCTCTTCCTGCTTCTTCTTGCGGCTACACATGCAGCAAAATAAAAAGCCAAAGTTTAACAAAAAAGTCGGCTATTTCATTCTACTGCACATGCGTCTTCACTGGGAAATTTGAAGAGTGAAGATGATCGCTCTGTGGTGCTCGCTGGTAGAACCCTGGGTCGGTGCAGTTTTCTGCCAGCACTGGCCCAGGGTGCCAGGTAAGTAAATACAATTCCTTTGGGGTGCCTAACTTTTGGCACCCCAAGGTAAAATTACTTTTCTTGTCCTTTAAAGTGCTGCCACTGTTCTGGCCTTTGATTTTACCAGTGATGCTTTCTGCAACCATCAATCTCTCTAATTCTGTTTAATGTTATGATACTGCACTTGCAAAAGATCATGAAGTCAGGCTGCTGCCCGCTAGTAAGGGATCCTCAGGAAAATCAAAAAGATGGTAGAGCCACGCTGTAATGGAAAGTACAATGGGCCAGGTATTTTTTAAATAAAAAGAGTCCTAGGATAGTTATTAGAGGGTTGCCTAACAAATCAGAACTCCCCAGTGAATCTGGGTTTCACTTTATTAACAAAGGGCACACCACCTGTATTTGCACCATGTCCTGCACTTTGCACCAGGGGCACAGGACTTGTGCTCTACAGAATGGGCATTCCAAATCCTAGTTCCCCCTATGAATATGCTGCTTCTAGCTGGGGGAGGCACACAGGTGGTAAAGACTGGGCTACCTTTTCCAGGTGTGAAGCAAGGTCATGTACACAAGTGCTTATTGAATGGGTACTAATGGGACACCGTTTTGCACCCTTAATGCTCTAGCAGGGGCCTTTGTAACTTACCCTCATGTTTTGGCTGCTACAGAGCACACAGGGAAACTGTCACCAAAAAATGCCCTTTCTCATCCACAACTATCAATCCCATTTTTTTAAAACCATAATGAACCAGAGGCCTCTCACGCTCTGGTTGCCATACTCTTCCAAGGGTTGTTCACCTTCAAATTAACTTTTAGTATTTTGAGACAATTTAAAACTGGTTTTCATTTTTTTGTGTGTGGTGTTTGAGTTTTTTTGCTCTTTATTCAGCAGTTCTCCAGTTTCCAAATTACCCCAGCAACCATGTATTGCTTTGAATGAGAGACTGGAATATGAATAGGAGAGGGACTGAATAGAAAGATGAGTAATAAAAAGTAGCAATAACAATAAATTTGTAGCCTTACAGAGAATTTGTTTTTTAGTTGGGGTCAGTGACCCCCATTTGAAAGCTGAAAAGAGTCAAAAGAAAAGAGCAAATATTTAAAATAAATCTATAAAAAAATAAATAATGAAGACCACTTGAACAGTTGTTAGCCAATCTATAACGTACTAAAAGTTGATTTAAAGGTGAAAAACCCTTAAAATGGGTTGTTCAATTTTTAAGTTAACTTTTGGTATGATGTAGAGAGTGATAGTTTGAGACAATCTGCTTTTGAGACAATTTCGCTTTTTATTTGGCAGCTCTCCCATTTGCAGTTTCTGGTTGCAAGGGTCTGAATTACCCTTGGAATCAGTTATTGATTTAAATAAGAGACTGGGATATGAATAGGAGAGGGCCTGAATAGAAATATGAGTAATAAGTGTGTAGCCTTACAGACCATGTGCTTTAGAAGGGGTCAGTGACCCCCATTTTATAGCTGGAAAGAGTCAGAAGAAAAAGTTAAATAATTAAAAAACTATAAAAAATAAATAATGAAGACCAATTGAAAAGTTGCTTAGAGTCATTCTATAACATACCAAAAGTTAACTTAAAGGTGAACCACCCCTTTAAGTTATTCCATACAGCCTGACTTATAGCACGCTAGCCAAACCAGCAATCACAATGATAAGTCCCCACAGCACAGTTCCAACCTACTGTATATATATCTTAAAGGCTCTGAATCAACTGATCAGAACTGTAAATGTCAGCGTTTAGTAGATTAGTACCTGGTTGGAACTTGGAACCAGAATTTTGCTGTCCATATACAGAAAGATTTGCTTGATTGGCAGCATCATGAAGGCCCAGATTTTGGCCAATCTAATTGTGGCCAATCATTGGATCACATACTGGTGCTCATACAGTTCAACTGAGAAAGGACCATATCTACCGCGGTCTTATTGAACAAACTTTCCAACTGGTATCTGATCAAGCCCCAATCAGATATATTTTGGCCCCACCCACAGGCCAGAGCTGACACAGGAGAGGCCAGGGAGGAAGCCAATGTTGTCCTGTTTATGGCTAGCTTTACACATGCAACATGACTGCTTATCCTTTCAGCTCTCTGCACTCACTCCTGGTTCTTGAGTCCATGTATCAGAAGCCAGTTCTCTGCCAGGTATTAATCAGCGCGCTTCTGCTACATTGTTTCTGAAGTCACAACCAAAGGTGAAGAGAATAGCCAGAGATATACTGCAATTACAGTTACAAATAACGTGAAAACTGAAAATATTTATTTTTTATCATTGGAAAGTCACTAAAAATTACATTACAGGTATGGGATTCATTATCTGGACACCCATTATCCAGTAAGGTCCAAATTACAGGAAGGTCATCTCCCATAGACTCCATTTTAATCAAATAATTCAAATGTTTAAAATGATTTCCTTTTTTTCTGTTAAAATAAAACAGTACTGTGTGTGTGTGTGTGTGTGTGTGTGTATATATATATATATATTCTCCAACTATAGTCAGGTGATCCCACTGGTGTCTAATAAAAGGGCAGCCAAGTTTGGGAGTTTTACTTTGAAAGCAGCTAGTAAGTTGCAGGTAAAACGTTTTCGTCCCTTTTATAAAATGTATAATGAAACTATAGAATTCTTAATGAATCAGATGAAAATTGAGCATAGGACTGGTCAGATATGGGATGACTTTGACATAGTTGGCCAGCTTAAATATATTGCAATATATGGACAAACAATCCCTGTTTTGTTTAAAGGGTAAGGCATTTTTCAGTAGCAGTATGCACAAAATGTCTCTGTCTTAAATATATTCATAATGGGTTGAGTGCTGAGGACTCTTGTAATTGTCTATATATATATATATATATATATATATATATATATATATATATATATATATATATATATCTATATATATATATATATATATATATATATATATATATATATATATATACACACACAGTCAATGGAGGAGTCGGCACTCACGTCACAAAGTTCACAGATGCCTGGGTGCAGTGTCCAAAATCAAATTAAATATTAAACAAATAAGGTCCGCACTCTCTGGATTCTGACGTTTCGACCTCTTCAGAGGCCTTTCTCAAAGTACTGACCGCAATTACAGAAATGGAGAGGTTGAATCTAAATGTTTGTGTGCTTAAAGTTACACACCAAATGATTTAATTGTTGTAACATGTGCAGGTTAATTATGTGACGTATATTGAGTCAAGCTGACATGTCTATCTCAATCTGACTAATTTTCCCGCCATTTCTGTGTATTTAAAACATTTCTGTAATTGCGGTCAGTACTTTGAGAAAGGCCTCTGAAGAGGTCGAAACGCCAGTCTCCTATGTGAATAAAAGAATTTTAATTTCTCCTAAGTCCTGAGAGTGCGGACCTTATTTGTTTAATATTTAATTTGATTTTGGACACTGCACCCAGGCATCTGTGAACTTTGTGACGTGAGTGCCGACTCCTCCATTGACTGTATTTTGACTAATTTGAGCCTGGCACCCGAGTAAGTTGTTGATATGATGATTTATTTAACCAAAGGAATATTAATACTATGATTGGCGCTGGAAGTCTTAGAACGGATGGACGTTACCACCTCTTCTTAGTGAGGTCTATAATGGTCCTGTGTGGAGCCGATCCAGTTTACAGACATGGCCTGGGCTCGGTGTGGGCTCCCTCGTGATATGCACTAAAGACTGTGGACTCCTGATGTCGATACTCAGAGAATGGCGAGGTCGGGTTATTGTGCAAGCTAAACACTCCAAGTAAGCCTGCAACGGTGAGCCTTGATGCTCTGTGCTTACAGAGGATGCTGATCCCTGCTTGCGCAGGATATACAACACATTTTGGAAGTAATGAACAGCGTGTTTGGATCTGTGTGCAAGTCATCAGCACGAGTTACACCGGCTGCTCAGGTATTTGCGCTGTGGGCCCAGAGAGTGGGAATGTGATGGCCCGCTGCACTGCTTTACCCACATTTGTGGGGTGCCCTGACAGTCTATGGGATGGGTTTGGAAGCAGGGAATACATGAGGCTGAATACTTGATGCATCTAGTAGCCAACACCTGCAGGCCCTCTCTGACCATCTTAATCATCGCTTTGCTGATTATACAGGCATATCTCTGATCGTCGGCAAAATAAACTTGACAGCCTTATTAATACCCTTTTGAGTCTCCAGTGGTGGATAAGTGGCGGGTGGGCATCCTTGAGACGGATTTGATTTTCCTAATGGACTGGGACAATGAGCTGGGCATATTTTTAGTATCACTGTTTTTTGTTTTTGTTTTTGGAATTTTATTTTATTTTATTTGTGTGGGACATTATATTAAACACATGAAGGGTGCACCAAAAGTGAATGCCTATTGGCCAAAGTTTTTTCTATTTGGTAGTAATTGTTTGGGGTAATTTACATATTGCACATATTGACTAGCGTTTGTCTAGCGATTTTTTGTCACTAGCACTGAAGCTAAATAAGTTTAACTACACACATGTAGGGTAATAATAGACATACCCATAAGCGGATGTCCCAGCACAAATGAACGGAGTAATTTTAATAACCACCCGGTTCAGAATTGAAGGCCTAACACCCGTACGTGGAGAGATTTATTATATGAGACAAGTCAAAGCTTTTTTAACAAAAAAAGGGGGGAGAGCGATATGCAGGTTCCCAGGGCCGGATTTCTTCCCCGGCCGCCCCTAGGCCGCGCGGTCCGACCAGGCGGCCGCGCGGTTCTAGCGCCCGCCTTCCCAGCGCACTGGCGAAGAAACGCTGGCGCAGCTGGTGTAGTTGAATGGGGACGCTAACGTCCCCATAATGCGGCTAGGTGGCATGCCGCCCCTATTTTTTGCCACCCTAGGCCCGGGCCTATGCGGCCTTGCCGCAAATCCGGGCCTGCAGGTTCCCAGTCAGAACTGAAGGCCACATTAGATTTATTGCATTATGTAAGTGCTTTTTGAAGTTAACTGTGAGGGAGCGCGCTACCACATAGACCTTGTATGTTATCTCTTATTTGATACTTTTTGTAACATAAAATATTTAAATGAACAGCTGCGGCTAAATAAACAGGAAAATGACCATAGAGGGCAGCAGAATGTTACTAAGTATTGTTTTTAACTATTTTAATAGTGTCGAGTGTAGGAGAGGTTGAATCTAAATGTTTGTGTGCTTAAGGTTACACACCAAATGATTTTATTGTTGTAACATGTGTAGGTTAATTATGTGACGTAAATTGAGTCATGCTGACACGTCTATCTCAATCTGACTAATGTTCCCACCATTTCTGTGTATTTAAAACATTTCTGTAATTGCGGTCAGTACTTTGAGAAAGGCCTCTGAAGAGCCGGAAACATCAGTCTCCTATGTGAATAAAAGATTTTTAATTTCTCCTAAGTCCTGAGAGTGCGGACCTTATTTATTTAATAAATGAAAAAAAAAAAAAAAAAAAAAAAAAAAAATATATATATATATATATATATATATATATCCTTAATGGAGAAAAAACAATCCTATTGGGTTCAATTAATGTTTCATAGCCTTAATAAATGGAGATCCAAATTACAGAAAAAGCCAGAACTGGTCCCATACTTGTACCTCAAATATTAGCAGAAAAACAGAACCAATTATTTCTAGAGTTATTGCTGATAACAACCACTGGGAGGCAAAGTATGTACTTTATGGCTATAACAATCTCTGCGACTGCGTTGTAACAGAAATTTCACTGTATTACAGTAGATAATGATGGTCATACCCAGAGGAGATGGATTTCAAAGAATGGGATTAAATTCAAACAGTCATACCTTCCAACAGTCCCAATTTCGACAGCTCAATCCGCAGTCCCGGATTGTTACTGAAATGTATCTCTTTGATCTCCTGCACTGAACAGCCAGAAAAAGATACAATGTTTTTGAAATGTAATTAAATAAGAGGCTTTTGGCAGAGAGCCCAGAATACTCGGCATCTGCACATAGATGCATTTGTAACTATATAAGATAAACAAGGATAGAATTGTAACTATTTAAGATAAGCAGTAGTGATGTGTAAGTCAAGAAAAACTTCCCACACAGCTTCCCCCCCCCTCCGATTCTCGACCCGTGCTCAGGGTTGGACTGTGGGTCCCAGGGCCCACCAGGGGTACTGCCCCGGGCCCCCCTCCACCCCCCCTGTGCTGCGCTGCGTTCAAGTGCACTTGATTTTTTGCCGCAACCACCGACAAAGGGAGGTCGCGGCATTAAGAAGCAGATCTGGGTCCAGATCTGGGCTGGGGGGGCCGACAAGAGCCGGGGGCCCACCAAATTTTTCCCGGTGTCCCACTAGGGTTGCTACCTTCTCTGGAAGAAATTACCAGCCTTCCTTTATATTTATCTTTTTTCCCTATTGAAGGAGAATTCAACCTGTGGGGGAAAAACCCGTATCCCCCACCCCAGGTAGACCTCCCGACCTCCTCCCCCCAGGCTAACTACCCCCCCAGGGGAAATGCCCCATACTTTGTACTTACCCCTCGGTGCAGATTCTTCCAGCGGAGTTCCACGCATCCATCTTCCAGCTCCTTGGTAAACTGACTGAGAGATCGGCAATCTCCATGTAATTCCGCGCATGCACAGTTGTCGCAAACCGGCAAACTGCTCCATGTGCAGAAATACTGATCTCCCAGTCAATTTACAGAGGAGCCAGAAGATGGATGCGTGGAACTCCGCTGGACGAAAGTACACCGAGGGGTAAGTACAAAGTATGAGGCATTTCCCTGGGGGGGGGGTTGATAGTCCTGCAATAACATTTGGATCAGCCATCATTTTTACCAGCCAGGTGGCAACCCTGTCCCGCCGACCCAGTCACACCCTGTCCGTGCTGACCCGCCCTGCCAATGATGTCACAAAAGGGGCGTGGCAGGCAAGAGCCTATAAAAAAGGAAGTCGGAAGCCACCAGTCTAAGGCCATGACCCGCAAAAGGAGAGGTTGGCCCGTCTGACCCGCGAGTATTGGGCTGGCCCGCACAAGCAAGTCCATTGGGGAAACTGTGACTTGGAGCTTAAAGGTCAATTCACCTTCATTAGCAAAACTGTAATAACACATAAAACCTGGCCCTAAAATCCCCAGAAATGTGTCAAAACTATCCATAACATGCCAAATTTTGTAAAATGGATGTGGTATTTAGGGGGTGTGGTCCCGGATGTTGGAATCTGGCAGCTCCAGGTACTCGGATACTGTTCCGTGACTATTCACTAGACCTCAGGCATATAGAAAGAGACCCGCTTGTCACAGCAAAATACACTTTCAAGCCCTAAGAGTAGGTTGAACTGAAGGAAGAAAAAAATCACCGCTCAGCTAACGGTGCACGTGAGCCCGCCCCTGGTAAATTGCACAGGGCACTGAGTCTCCGCCCCATCTCCACCCATCGTTACAGCTAAATGTTACAGGTGAGTTATGTCACCGCCCCTTCTCAACCCCCTAACGCACCCTTTGCCTGCTGTAGAATGGTACAGCCGCGGTGTGTCTCCGCCCACTTCATTCTCAAGCCTAGAGGAGAATGGAGCGCTGGTATTGGGCGTACTACACCTCAGTGACTGAGTCCTCCCACAACAAAGGTGCTGCCTGTAGGAACAAACCTGTTTATAAGTTCTCCGCTCTCTCCCCGCCCATTTTGGATAGTCACCTGTTCCCTACCGTAGATACTGGACAGGATGGACTGATGGGTTTTTGACATTGTTCCCTTTCAGCTCTCCAAGATCTAAGCACCGCCCTCTTCCCAATCACTGGTTAGTCCTGCCTGTGGGCGTGGTCATAGGGTGTGACAACAGCTGTTTCTTGTTTTCTCCTCACACCTGCTGCTGCTGTTTGAGTGTGAGAGGAAGGTGGTGTAGCGTGTGCCGGAGCTGGAGCCATGCATGTCTGCATCCCTGTCACTGAGGAGCTCCAGGACACCCTTGGGTGCCGCTTTGTGGTAAAGAACTCTAATTATGTTCTGTATCATGCTGGGGAGGGGCAATAGTTCTGCCTCTATGAATATTTATAGTTGGATATATCTCACTGCTCTGTATTTGGGGTTGTTAGCAGGCCATTGTATACTATGTAACAATTGTGAGTGTATTCACTTGAGAACACAGCTCTCTGCATGCTGGAAGCACAGTCTGTGAATATTACCCCTATATTGGAAATTGTCTATGGGTGTAACCACAGAGGAAGCAGACCCTTCTGTAGGGGGGCCCAGCAGGTATAGGGGGCCCCATGAGGCCCTAATTAAATTAGGGATGCACCGAATCCGGGATTTGGCCTTTTTCAGCAGGATTCAGATTTGGTAGAATCCTTCTGCCCAGCCAATCTGAATCCTAATTTGCATATAGAAATTAGGGACAGGGAGGGAAATTGCGTGACTTATTGTCAAAAAACAAGCAAGTAAAAAATGTTTTTCCCCTTCCTACCCCCCCTAATTTACATATAGGATTCGGTTCAGAATCTTTCGCGAAGGATTCGGCCGAATCCAAAATAGTGGATTCTTTGCATCCCTATTCTAAATATATGCTGCCTGGTAAAACAGGACAACCTCTAGAATTGTTGGGGGCCCTAAAATTAATTTGCTGTCAGCCCAGAAACATCTACAGCAGTGATCACCAACCAGTAGCTCGTGAGCAACATGTTATTCTCCAACCCCTTGGATGTTGCTCCCAGTGGCCTCAAAGCAGGAGCTTATTATTGAATTCCAGGCTTGGAGGCATTTTTGGTTGTATAAAAACCAGATGCACTACCAAACAGAGCCTTAATGTAGGTTGACAATCCACATAGGGGCTATCAAATGGCCAATCACAGAACTTATTTGGCACCCCAAGAACATTTTTCATGCTTTTGCTGCTCCCCAACTCCTTTTAACTCTGAATGTTGCTCATAGGTTCAAAAGGTTGGGGATCCAAGATCTACAGTGAAACCTCAATTTCTCATGCCCTGATTTTAAGTTTCCCCTCACTTTACATTGTTTTTTTGTGGTCCTACCTTTATATATTATGCATTTACCTGATTGATGATAAACGTAAAATGGGGGGTTCTACCGTGGTTATACCACTGGGTTTTTATTGATATATGTGGAGAAGCAGTGGAGCCAACACCTCATACTGTGGATATGTGGCATTTTGTGGATCAGGCAGGTTTGGTGAGTTTGCAGAAGACAGATACGTGTGTATGCTCAGGCTGCCTATAGCCATACAGTCATAGGATCAGCATGATAGAAACAGCAGGAGGCAAAGAGGAGTTTTGGCATCCCATTGATGGTGATCCCCAACCAGTGGCTCCCGAAAAACATGTTGCTAACCAACCCCTTGGATGTTGCTCCCAGCGACTTCAAAGCAGGTGCTTATTTTTGAATTTCAGGCTTGGAGGCAAGTTTTGGTTGCATAAAAAAACAGGTGTACTGCCAAAGCCTCCTATAGGCTGCTAGTCCATATAGGGCTACAAATAGCCAATCACAGCACTTATTTGGCATCCCCGGACCATGCGACTTCTCTGAGACCTCTTTTGATATTTGAATGTTGCTTATGGGTAAAAAAAAAAGTTTGGGGAAGGCCATAGAAGGTTTCCATGGCCAGCAGGTTTTTTTTTTTTTTTTCCGGCAATGGGAAACACAGGCCAGTGTCTGGGATTAGTGATTACCTTCATTGAGGAGTGTCTTAACACATCGGACCTTTTGCAAACTTCACTTTCCAAAATCTAAAAAACTTTGCTAACCACAGGCCTAGGATGTACACGGGTGATTGCTGTCTTGTGTCTGTAAAGAAGCACTTTTTCATTTGAGGATCATTTAAAGGGGTTGTTCACCTTTAAATTAACTTTTAGTATGGTGTAGAGAGTGATATTCTGAGACAATTATGAATTGGTTTTCATTATTTGTGTTTTTTATGTTATTTAGCTTTTTTATTCAGCAGCTCTCCAGTTTGCAATTTCAGCTATCTGGTTGCTAGGGTCCAAATAATCCTAGCAGCCATTCATTGATTTAAATGTGAATATGAATAGGAAAGGGCCTGACTAGAAAGATGAGTAATATAAAGTAGTAGTAACAATACTGTATATTTGTAGCCTTTCAGAGCATTTGTTGATTAAATGGGGCCAGGGAAAGCTACAGAGAACCAGAAGAAGAAGAAGAAGGCAATTCAAAAAAATAAATAAAAATAATGATGACCAATTGAAAAGTTGCGTAGAATTGGTCATTCTGTAAAATGCTAAAGTTAATTTGATAGTGAACCACCCCTTTAAGTATGTTGTTACATTTAATGATTTAATTCTACTCCACATTTTTTATTAGGGCTGTATTTTCTGAAGAGGCAACAAAGGGCCTGTGTCTAGGGGTGGCAGGCTCCATGGGTTGAGTTCAGGGCTTTGACTGCTTCTGTATAAGGAAGTGATTCAGTGGCACCAAGAATAGCATATAAGTATTCATAATAAATGAACATTTACTATAAGCATATAAGAATTCATCTCACTGTAATAACATATTTCAAAATATAATCAATTAAAAATTCTGTACCATTTATAAAATAATCAAGTTACTCTTCACTATCCCTCTCAGCCGGCTGACTCGCATCATGCAGAAGTCGGGGTCTGATTTTTATCGACAGATAGCACTAATATGTCTTTTTGGTGGGTCTCTTTCCTAGCAGATGTTTTAGAGCTGAAATAGCCAACTCCAGCACAAACAAAATCTAACAAAGTAACTGACTCCAGCACAAATCCTACATGTATAGAACATCAAAGTCAGTTATTTTGACAGAATGAGCTCAAATATATCTTCTAGGCAAAGTGTGGAACTCTAAGGATGTATCGGACCCATCTATCAATCAAAACCTGACTCCACCTCCTGCATGAAGTGAGAGCAGGTTGCTGAGAGGAGGAGTGAAGAATAACTTAAAGGGGTGGTTTACCTTTAAGTTAACATTTAGTATGTTATATAAAGGTCAATTCTAAGCAACTTTTCAATTGGTTTTCATTGTTTATTTTTTATAGTTTTAGAATTATTTGCCTTTTTCTTCTGACTCTTTCCTGCTTTCTGACCCCATTTAAAAAGCAAATGCTCTGTAGGGCTACAAATGTATTGTATATAGGAGTAAGGTCCTCTCCTATTCCAATCTCCTATTCAAATCAATGCATGGTTGCTAGGGTACTTTGGATCCTAGCTACCAGACTGTTGAAATTGCAAACTGAAGAGCTGCTGAATAAAAATCTGAATAACTCAAACTTTAAATTAAAAAAAAATAAAACCCAATTACAAATTATCTTAGAATATCACCCTCTACATCATACTAAAAGTTAGCTCAAAGGTGAACCATCCCTTTAATTATTTAATAAACCGTATATAATTTTGAATTGATCATAATTAGGAAGTTTCTTATTTCAGTGAGCTTATATTAATTGTATTCATTTTTGTGATCAATCCCCTTTAAGCTTCAAAGCAGGGCATCACTAAGGCTTTGTTTGACAGTGTTTTATGATCCATGGAGAGTTCTCAATACCCCCTCTGCCAGAGCAAGCAATATAGCAGCTCCCTTCTGATATGTATATATGCAAACAGATAATTTTCATAAAGTTAAATAGATTCTCATATTGTTAAACTAAAGATAAACTTGTGTTTTGTGTTTATTGCAGCTCTATTCTGTGTACCTGGAAGGTTTCCTCCTGTGTAAAGTACGATACAAAGACCTGCACCTATGGAATGATCAGGTATGTGCTCGGGCCTGAAAACAAGCTTTTAACAGTAGAAAGGCTTGTGTGCTGATATATATTAGGTGAAGCAAATGGTGTTGGATTGAAAAAAGTGTAGCAAACATAGACCTCCCTCAAGATATTGATTACTAGAGTTAGTCTACAGTGACATACAAAGTATTGTATGAAAGTGTCTGGTATGTATAAACACATATATAAGCGCAGTCACCCCACTGACGCATTTTTGTTTCATACAGAAAAGTGCTCACCATATGATAAATGCTTCAGGCTTTTAAAAGTCTAGAAATAGGCATTATGCCGAAAGTCCTTAAAGGGGAACTATCACGAAACTTAAAACCTAATATAAGCTTCATCACACTGAACTTTGTAAATACAATCAACTAAAAATTCTGTACCGTTTCTGAAATAATCAAATGAATCTTCACTATTCCTCTCTCAGCATCTGTTTCTCTTCATTCTCTCTCCATGCAGGAGTTGGGTGTCAGATATTAATTAACCATTAGATCCAATATAGGATGGCTCCTTTTGTATTACATCTCACTATTAAAATCACCAGAAATCCGGTCTCTCTACATGCAGAATTTGTGCAAAAGGCAGTTATTTTTTTTTGTACTGAAAATATTTAAGTGAACCCTAATTCTTCTGCTAGGAAAGGAAGCCCCCCCCATAGAGATATATAATGGATCTAACTGTCAATGAATATCTGACACCCAACTGCTGCAAGAAGACCGAATGAAGAGAAAAACAGATGCTGAGAGAGGAATAGTGAAGATAAACTTGATTATTTCAGAAACAATGCAGAATTTTTAATCAATTGTATTTAGAAAGTTTCTTATTTCAGTATGATGAAGCTTATATAACATTTGCATAGTTCCCCTTTAAACATTATATGATTAGCATGCCTGTGCAATATACTAGATTTGGGTAGTATGGCTCCTATATTTTTTAATATAATAAAGGGAACATGTGTGGTGGGGTGTAGTTTGGCATCCGATCTTGCATCGTAAAGGGAATTGTTGGACTAAAGCATATCTGAATATGGAAATATTCCTTATAGATTATACCTTAGAACACGTGCCGGCAGTAATAAAAAGGGAAGGATAGAGCTTCTTATCCTCTGAAGATGAAAGGGACAATATAATTAATTTCTCTCTGACATTGACTCTGCTGCATATTTTAAAGAAACAAAGGCAACTGAAACAAGCTATAAATCTATATGTTCTTTTGTATGTATTAAATTAATAAACTGTTAACTGAACTAAAACAAATGTGCAAAACTCTATGCTCCATGTAGGATGCTTTGACTTTGCAGATCGGTTTGAATATACTGGAAAATTTGTCAGAAAATGCACAAGGGAGGTTCAGCTTTGATAAATGCAAGGTTATGTACTTAGACAAAAATAACATGATAACTAAGTATCCACTAAATGGACTTATTAGTATGTACTAATTATGTGGCCGAGCAACTGAAACAAGCTATAAGCAAACAGAACCTTCTAATCAAATTCTAAAAAATAGAATCTGCTCACAATGCAGAGTTACGAGAAAAATATGTGACAATAAAAAACTGATGACATTTTATGGACGGCCAGGGGGTACACAGAGAAGGACTTGAACAGAAGTCTTAAAGGGGGGGTTCAGCATTAAATTAACTTTTAGAATGATGTAGAGAGTGATATTCTGAGAAAATTTTCATTTTTTATTATTTGTGGGTTTTGAGTTATTTAGCTTTTTATTCAGCTATCCAGTTTACAATTTCAGCAGTCTGGTTGCTAGGGTCCAAATAACACTAGCAACCATGCATTGATTTAAGTAAGAGAATATGAATAGGAGAGGCCTCCTATAGAAAGCTTAGTAATAAAAAGTAGCAATATCCATAGAAGTAGGCAAATAATGAAAAAAAAACTGTAAAAAAGTAAATAAATAATGGTCAATTTCAATTTTGCTTAGAATTGGCCATTCTATGACATACTTAAAGTTAGCTGGAAGGTAAACCATCCCCTTAAAGTAGTTTTCTTCGAATTGTAGCGCTGCTCCTGGCTGGGGGATGCAGACTGAAGGCCTCTTGGGGCATATTTGCATATGTTGCCATATTCTTTCCTATTCCTGGCTCAAATGGAGATGCAAATCTGAGTTGGGTCTAGAAACTATGTGTAGGGTCTGTCTGGAGTAACCACAGTGTTGTCTTGGTACTTTATGACTGGTACTTACTCTGTGGCTAATGACCTAATTCAATTCTGTTAACAATTTATATTCTATATGTTATTTTGTATGTATTAAATTAAACTGTTAAGTGAGCCAAAACAAATGTGCAAAACTCCATGTGGGATGCTTCAACTTTGCCGAATGGTTTGAATACACTGGAAAATTTGTCAGAAAACTGACAAGGGTGGTTCAGCTTTGATAAATGCAAGGTTATGCACTTAGACAAAAATAACATGATTGCTGAGTATCCACTAAATGGACTAATTAGTATGCACTAATTGTGTTGCAGAGCCTTCTTAATTGAGAATCATTTGGGAGCTATTGTGGATAACACAACGTCAGTCAGCATCTACTAATGAATAATAAAGTACTAAAGGGCATCTACTAAAGGGACGCAAACCTAATTTTGCTGTTCATTTTTCTGTTTTAAAGAATTAAACCCTAAAAATTAATACGGCTAAAAATGCCATATTTCATTCACTTATTGCTCCAGCCTAAAGTTTCAGCTTGACAATAGCAGCAATGACCCAGAACTTCAAACTTCTCACAGGGGGTCACCATCTTGGAAAATGTCTGTGACATTCACATGCTCAGTGGGCTCTGAGCAGCTTTTGAGAAGCTAAGCTTAGAGGTCATCACAAATAATCCAGCAGAAAAAGAGGTTTGTCTGTAATATAAGGTGATGCTACAGGGCTGATTATTAAATTCTGATGCTAATTGCACTGGTTTCTGTGCTGACATGTAGTAATTATCTGTATTAATTACTAATCAGCCTTATATTGTGACATATCTATTCTATGTGTACTGTATATTGTGAGTGGGCCCTAAGCTCAGTAAGTGACAGCAGCACAGAGCATGTGCAGTGAATCGGCAGAAAAGAAGATGGGGAGCTACTGTGGCATCTTTGGGGACACAGATCTTTACTGCTAAAGGGCTGCGATTGCCTTGGGCTGGTACAGCAGCACAAAACATAATGTTCAATATTTCTACCTACTTCTTTAGTTCTCCTTTAAAGGGACTGGGCAAGTCGGGGAATACTTTTAACAGTTGCACTTCCTCCCCCCCCCCACACCGAAGGATGCCATTCACGCCTGTATTGACTAATGCCTCCACATGTTTTATTGAACATGTAAATCATGTAACTACAAACCTTTCATAAATTAGGATTTTTTTTTTATTTTACCTTCACAGCTAGTATATACCTGTGCTAATTCTTGTATATTATGTTTTTTTTTAGCAGTTGCTTTCCTTTTGGTTTGACAGTGATTTGTAAACTTCTACATGCCCTGTATTTTCCACTTCACCTGTGACAAAAGTATTTACAACCTAAACAAGACTGTAGCTTCTTTTGTTAAATCTGAAAGGCAAACACTGATACTGCTGGGGCAATAGTGCATGTGAGATATGTTGTGGTTTTGCACCAGTTGCTGGAGGGCGAAGTTAGACTATCTTTGACCTGAAATACAGGAAAGATATAAAGGTCATTCCAGGTAAGTTTTAGAAAGATGAATTGGTGTCCATCTTTGGAAGCCAGTTAGTCCAACAGAGAAAATCTGTTGCCATTTGCCATAGTCACTAATAGTCTGATAGTCACAGTATTTGCCTGTCTGCATGCAGCAGACTGATTCCAGCCCCAAAATGCACAGTTGTGTGTGTTTGGGCCAAATTCTGTCCCATGTGAGGACTAAATGCAGCATTGAAGTTATTGCATTCCATGTTTGATATCTGTTTATAATGCAGTTGTGGGACCTATTATCCAGAATGCTCGGGGCCTGGGGTTTTCCGAATAACAGATCTTTCTGTAATTTGGAACTTCATACCGTCTACTAGAAAATCATGTAAACATTAAACAAACCCAATAGGCTGGTTGGAATCCCATTTTTGGATTATTTGTATAAAATGGAGTCTATGGGAGGCAGCCTTTCTGTAATTCGGGGCATTCTGGATAGGTACCTTTTTATATGTACAGTATCATTTATCAGAAAACCCCTTATCGAAAAAGCTCTGAATTTCAGGAAGGCCATCTCTCATGGAGCCCATTTAAAGCAAATACAGTAGTTTTTTTTATTTTTTTGTGTGATTTCCTTTTTCTCTGTAATAATAAAACCGGACCTTATACTTGATCTTAACTAATCTGCATGAATCCGTAGTGTGGCAAAACAATCATATTATGTTTATTTATTGTTAAAAATGTTTTTAGCAGACTTTAGGTATGATCCAATTTACAAAAACAACCAATATCCGAAAAACTTAAGGTCCTCAGCATTCTAGATATTAAATTGCACACCTGTAGACCCTTCAATAAACCATAAAACATGTGTTTGTGTGGAGGTGGGGTGGAATTTCTTGCTCAAGATCAGGTTTAAATATACTTATATATTATTATACTTTTTATATACTTATATTACTTATTTTAAACTTGTTTATATACTTTTTATTTTAAACTTTGACACGTCAGGGTTTTTAGGGCATGAGGAAGAAAGCTGGGACAACATAGATGAAAAAACAAAGCAGGCGTATGTTCCCATTCTGGTTTAACCAGCCCTTCAAGTTTGGAGGAAAGAACCGTTTTATACAATTTTTTTTTTTAATGTATTGTTTACTTCCAGTTTTTGCCTTTTTCGTGCATTTATAGCAAGTTGCTTTCTGATTACAGGCATGACTTTGGTTTTTTTTTGAAAGTTCTATTTTTTACATTCCTGGTGACCCATACATGGCGTGGGAAAGAAGTTCAGCAATAGCAGCAAAGTAGTTTACAAAAGGCCACAAGACCAGAAATTACACTTTTTTTTTTTTTTTTTTTCCTCTTACTGACATCTTGCTATAGGGCTAGTGATGCAAAGGATGGACATTTTCCACTTCAACCCCTTAGAACAGCGGCCCCCAACCTTTTTTGGGCCAGGGACCGGTGCAAAGGAGGGAGGAGGGGTCGGGAGGGGGGCCAGCGGAAACTGCGCGTCCAATTCGGGAGCACTGGCGTTAAATGCGGGCTAGGTTCAGCGGCCCAGTTCAATACTGTCCGCGGCCCTGTAGTTGGGGACCCCTGCCTTAGAAGGCACATGATATGCATCCGGAAATGGATTTGCACTCCAAAGCTTAAAAGGGTTAGTTCACCTTTAAAGGAACAGTAACGTCAAAAAATAAGTGTTTTAAAGTAATGAAAATGTAATGCAGTGTTGCCCTGCACTGTTAAAACTGCTGTTTGCTTCAGAAACACTACATTTTATATAAATAAGCTGCTGTGTAGCAATGGGGGCAGCCATTCAAAGGAGAAAAGACTAAGGTTACACAGCAGATAGCAAATAAGCTCTGTCTGTCTAATGGTGTTATCCATTCATTAACCTGTGCCTGTTTTTCAATTTCCGCCATTGCTCCACAGCAGCTTGTTTATATGAACTATAGTAGTGTTTCTGAAGCAAACAGATCAGATTTACCAGTGCAGGGCAACACTGCATTATATTTTCATTACTTTAAAACACTTACATTTTTTGGTTACTGTTCCTTTAAGTTCACTTTTAGTATTTTATAGAATGGCCTAAGCAACTTTTCAGTTGGTTTTCATTATTTATTTTTTGTTGTTTTATAATTATTTGCCTTTTTCTTCTGACTCTTCTGGGCATCGCTGGCCCCATCTAAAAAGCAAATACTCTGTAAGGCTAAAAATGTATTGTTATTGCTAAATTCAATTTCTCCTCTTTCCTAGTAAGGTCCTCTACTATTCATATTCCAGTCTCTTATTCAAATGAATGCATGGTTGCTAGGGTCATTTGCATAAAATGCTAATTGAAGAGCTGCTGAATAAAAAGCTAAATAACTCAAAAACCTTAAACAATAAAAAATGACCAATTGCAAACTGTCTCAGGATATCACTCTTTACATCATACTAAAAGTTAAAATATACTTAATTCCCACACTGTGAGTGGTTCCTGGCTTTGTGACAAAATATACTAAATTCCCACACTGTGAGTGGTTCCTTTGTGACATTTCCATCTGTACTTGGAAAAAGATGATAAACAGAATTGTCATCTTTTCTGGAACAAAAATACCTTTCAAGGTATTTCTTTTTACCTTTTTTTATTACAGGTATGGGACCTGCTATCCAGAATGCTCGGGACCTGTGTTTTTCCAGATAATTGATCTTTCTGTAATTTGGAACTTCATACCATAAGCCTACTAAAAAATCATGTAAACATTAAATAAACCCAATAGGCTGATTTGGCTTCCAATAAAGATTAATTATACCTTAAGTCAGATCAAGTACAAGGTACTGTTTTATTATTACCGGGGAAAAAGGAAATAATTTTTAAAAATTTGGATTATTTGAATAAAATGGAGTCTATGGGACGGCTTTTCTGTAATTTGTTCTCGGTTTTCTGGGTAACTGGTTTCCAGATAACTGGTCCCATACCTGTAATAACATAGGCAACAAGCATCTTTTTTGCTGGCTGATAAAATTCTGGCCAGTTGGAAACCCTATTCATTTTCAGTATGATATGGACAACAGCATTCTAATATCATTTCCAGTACGTTGTCTTTCTTACAATTTTTTTTCTAACTTATTTTTGCCGCACCAATACTATTTGGAATTTAAGGTATCTGGTTGCTAGGTTGACTGAGCCTTAAAAACTGTGAACTTGTCACAATAGGATAGTGACCCTTTCATTGGAGTTTTTAGGTGGATCCATTAAGGGATAAGATTTTATTGGTTTTTGATTTATATTTTTGCATCTCCTCCAATATGGCATTTCAACTGCTAACTGCTTGCTGGGGGTCACAGGTTTTAATGACTCAAAGATGAGTACGAGAGGATCTGAATAGGAAGACAGTAAAAAATCTAGCCAGGCAATCGGTTGGAATACTTGGGTCATGGACTACTTTATAAATTCAAGGTCAGAGTAGAAATGCAAAAAAAATTTAATTAAACATAGGGTTAAGACCAACTGGCGAACAGCTTACATTTCTTTGGGTTACTGTCCATTGCCAGACTGCCTATCCCCCTATTGGGTATTCAAATAACTTGCATAGTGGCTGCAAATTTGGTGGGGCTGGGGTGGCCAAATCTATCCCTTTCAGCCCATACAAGTGTTTGATGCTGGTTTCAGATTAGGGCAAAGGGGGCATTTGATCTTGCACCCCAGCAAAAGGGGGCTCCTCTTGCAATTTGTTAGATGTTATCCGTATATACAGTATTGCTTCTCTAACTTCAACGCTGGAGAAAAAAACAAATTTCGTTACCCTTTTAAACATAAGGTGGATGCAGCAGTTACTTGTGTCTGCTCCTACATTATTGTTTCTTTCTCCTTTCAGATTCATAGAGTGTTTGGAAATCGACTGCCAAAATTCCCACCAAAATATTATTTAGCTATGACCAAGACCATAGCTAATGAAAGAAGACTGCAGCTGGAGCAGTATCTACAACAAAGTAAATTTAACTACCAAATATCTTAATTTGTGTTTAAAAGTAGGGATGCACCGAATTCAGGATTTGGTTCGTGGTTCAGCCAGGATTCTGCCTTTTTCAGCAGGATTCGGATTTGGCTGAATCCTTGTGCCTGGCTGAACCGAATCAGAATTTGCATATGCAAATTAGGGGTGAGAAGGGAGATCACGTAACTTTTTGTCACAAAACAATAAAGTAAAAATTGTTGGTTGATTGTCTTACAGGGGTACTTTTAACAAGATTTTTATTTATCATTTTATTAGCTTTAATTTAAAAAAAATGTTTTTAGGTCTCTTCCAGAGATTTTTTTGGTTCTTGCTCTGACCTTCAGGTTGATGGCACCCCTGAATCCACCTGTGCCATCTGCCTTTGGTTATAATGGAACTTATCCACCGGCTCAACAACAAGTTGTACTTGTGCTTTTAGTTGTGTAGTAAAACCCTGCCCTCTGTTTGCCCTTCTGAGAAACATTTGTTTACCAGGGATTTTTTATGTGTGATTAGAGAATGAATGTGCTAATCTCCATATCTAGGATTAATTCAACTGGAGCAACCGGTCGGTAACCAGGAATGTCAACTCTGCATGTCCACTTAAATAAATTTTTCAGGTAGGCTGAGTCTAGAGATTGGCTTATTGCCTAGCCTGTCAACGAATAACTTTTAATATTACATATGCAGCATTTAGTGATTGACGAGTGCAGAAAAATATGCTTTTTCCTATTAAAGGAATACTGACAACATACAAATTTATTTTGATATAGTCTTAAAATATAATTTAAGACTTTTAGGTAGATTCATTGCAATTCAAGCGGTTGTTACATTTTCCTAATTAGTCAACAAAATGTATAGGCATGTTTATCTCTGTCAAAAAATTGCTAGGGTAATAAAATTAGCCCCTTTCACCAGGCAGCCTAAATGGACATAGAATACAAGGTGAATAACAGTATGATACTGACAATTTGCTAAAACTATGCTCTCATTGTGGCATTTCCTTTAATGACATAAAAATATAATGAATTGGTCTTGTCTCTTGTAGAAAAAAATGAAAATTGTCTTTAATAGCCCCAACATATTTTGTAATTTTTCTAAAGAAGGCATTTAATAAAATATAAGACACTTAAAGGGCATGTAAAGTCTAACATAGAATAAGGCTAAAAATGCTGTATACTAAATATAAAGATGAACTTACTGCACCACAAGCCTAATCAAACAAATAATTTATGCTTTCAAAGTTGGCTACAGGGGGTCACCATCTTGTAACTTTGTTAAACATCTTTGCAAGACTAAGACTGTGCACATGCTCAGTGTGGTCTGGGCTGCTTAGGGATAGTCATAAACAAAGCTGCTTGAGTTCTGCATGGCTGGGAAGTAAGGCGGGGCTCCCCCTGCTGTTCATAAGTATGATTTTCCCTGCTCAGCAGTTAGGGACCATCTGACAATTCCTATCCACAGCAGAAAAAGAAGGGAGAATTTCACTGCGTACAGTCAGGTTTCTTATAAAAACGGTGCACATTTTTTAATTAAAGTATATTGGAGATAGGTTTCTTTTTCATTAAAGAAAGTAAAAATGGGATTTTATTTTTTGACTTTACATGCCCTTTAAAGGAAAGTTGTTTCATTTGTGTAATTGACTCTATTGTTTGTAGTTGTTTCAGACCCAGTGGTTACCAGCAGTGAGATTTTCATGGAGTATTTCAGGAAATTACAAATGGTAGGTATCTGTACATTTATTTGTCTGTTCCCAGAAGCCCTAAGGTAAGCAAGCAGCACTCCTTTTTATACTGGAATATTGCAGGCCACATACTCATTATTATACATATTTATGAACAGATTTTATTTTTACATGGTGTAACGCCGTCTTAAAGGGAAGTTAAATTTAGTTAGTGCTATGTAGAAGGTGATATTTTGAGACAATTTTGCATCACATTTTTTTTCTATGACATCCAGGTGATTGTATATCTAGTATAAGTAAATCTAAAACAACTTGACTTGCTGCGTAATCATTGAAGACGTTTCACTACTTGTCCGAGCAGCTTCTTCAGTTCAACTGAGTAGTGAAACGTCTTCAATGATTACGCAGCAAGTCCAGTTGTTTTAGAAATGTTTTTTACATATTTAGCTTTTTGTTCAGAAGCTATTTGGTTGCTAGGGTTCAATTTACCCTGGCAACCAAACAGTGGCTTGAATGGGAGACAAGATGAATTGGATAGGGCCTGAATAAAAACATAAGTTACCAGAGGCGTAACTACAACTATAGAGGAAGCAGATCCTGCGGTCATAGGGGAACAGTGTCCTGGACCGCAGGGTCTGCTTCCTCCATAGTTGTAAAGAAATTCCCTCTCCCAGATAGGGATCAAAGTCACTCTTAAGATTTTTTTTTTTTTTTTTTTTTTTTTTTTATTGGAGGATCTGACGCCCTGTAGTTACAACTCTGTAAGATACAATAAAGTTATAAACTTTCCGAGCAATCGTTTTTTGGCTGCCGGGGTTAGGCAGCCTCATTTAAAAGTTGGAAAGAGGCAGAAGAGGAAGGCAAATAATACAATACCTATAACAACCAAAATGTTGCTAATTATGTGACATTCTGTAACATTCTGTAACAAAAGTTAAACTTGTAAGTGAATTAAAATGAAGATTTTTGTTGTATGGTAATGCCACACTTGGACACTTCTACATACATATTAACTGTAAAGCTTCCACCTGAAGAACAGTCTGGTATTCATACCCTTTGGGTTTCCCATACTTCCTCCCCTACCTTATTTCTTGATTCCTGATATTTTTTGCTCTATTTGCCCTTTTCTCTTCACATCTCTCTCCACTTATTTTTTAGACACAAAATGCAAAATAGACATCGTTGTTCATTTTTTTTTTTTTTTTTTTTTCTTCTTAAATATTTTTTTCATTCCTTCCAGGGCACATTTAATATGCCAACAGTAAAGATTATCCTACGAGTATACTTGCCAAATGGAGCAGCAGTTGAATTAGATGTTCGGACTTCAGACAGTGCTGAGAGAGTGCTTGAGGTACTGTCACACATGCATACCTTTATCTATATAGCATGTAAATAAAGCTAGTAACCTGTTGGTTGCAGGAAGGACTTTTGGATGTGGGTATAGAAGCAGGTTGGTGGGTCAGGTTGTGGACCTTCTCTATAGCAAGTTTAACACGTTTTTTTTTTTTAAACTTTTTTTTATTTGTAGAGCAATTTTGCATCTCTCCCTTTATGGTGGCCTGATGTGGTCATTGCTGCTAAAAGTTATAATTACAAAGTTGTGCTATAATCTGTTTTTAGTAACCATTGGTCAAAAAGTGGGAGCAGACACTGGGAACTGCTTTTGGCTTCACGAAAACTGATATACATCTGTGATATTAGTGGGTATTAAATTTGGGGGCTATTTCTGTTCACTGTCCCTAGAAATTAAGGGACAGTTGGAACTATGTACAGTGTCAACTATAATTTAACAACCTTCTTCTTGTGTTGGTATATACAATGAGTATGGGCAAGGTAATAGGATTATTCTGTATAAAGATACTCAGAAGTTCACTACAGAAAAAGCCATGGAAGTTTCAGACCACTTCAGACCAACCAAGTGTATTAGGGAGTGTATTCGAGTCAGGGGATTCTGTTATGCTGAAGTTATGCTTAAAATAAATGTTACATGTTTTCTCCCATTATTGACATTGTATTTGAAAAGCAGAATAAATGGATTATAAGTGAATCCTGTTTGCTTCACAAATACACTGATGTGTATTAGTGATTAGGACATCCTATACCACCTTGTTTCTTAGGTAATTGCAATGTGAATCTAGGTCTTTAAATATTCCAATAAATAATTTTGGAAGAAAAACTATTTGTTAAAAGTGTCTAAAGAGAAGTGGCAAGGCCTGACAAACATAAATGAATCTAGGAATGGTATCCCTTGGGAAACAATGAAATATGTGCTGCACTGCACTTCTTATTTGCACTCAAGTTTGTTTCTTGCCCAATGGAGCTTTCAGTCTAAATCATGGGGAGAGTAAGTGACTTGCACAAGGCCATAGCACTACAGTGATCACCAAAAATATGTACCCACCATCAAGCTGCTTGACCATGAGTCATTCTTTCCCTGTGTGAGCACTAATATGTGGACCCAAAGAGTTTGAGTTATTAAACACTTCCACTCTAACCTAGTAAAGGTTTTTTTTTTCTTCTACTGCATCTGCCTCTGTGCTTGAACTCCTCATGCCCGAAACCTGCCTCAATCTACTTCATGATCAAAACACTTCTACAAGATGCTTTTCATTCTTCAAAGCATGAGTATCAGGTGTAGCTGGTTTTTGATATTTGCAAAAGGTGTCGTATAACTCCCCCCCCCACACCCAAATAGGGAAATAAAGACAAATTCTCTGTTTTAGTTTACGTCCAGAGCTCTTGAGTACATTTCATTACAATGCAATACATTTAGGCTTAGTTGCTACTTGCAGTTGACTGAAATAGGGTTTTCTGATTTAATACAATAAAAATAGCCAACTTAGTCCCTTCTTACCATGTTGGCAACTTATTGGACCATGTGTGGGGCCCATCAACAGCCCTTGTTCGGAAGAGATATATAATTTTATCATTTTCTCTGTACATAGGTGTGTATTATCATAATAAAAAATATATATATATATATATATATATATATATATATATATATATATATATATATATATATATATATATATATATATCTTTAAAAAAATCTAATCAGCAGAAGATACTAGTGTTTGTGACTTTTGAAGGCATAATATGGAAAAATATTATAAATACTGGTTGCCTAGAACTGTACAGATATTTAAGATGTGTTTTCATTTGTCTTTTCTTAGGCTGCGTTGTTCAGATTAGGTGTATCAAGAGAGTTGGCCGAATATTTCAGCTTATTTATTACACACAAAGAAGCAAAGGGCCCTTTTACAGGTATGTTCATGGACTGCTGTATTATAAGATGTATTACATATATGTAACTTCATATTGAAATATTTATATATTTCATATTTTTAATGGAAGACAACAAAAATACACAAATCATAAGGAGATTACATTTTATCCACTCTTAAATTCCACTGCATTTTATCTTATGTATTAGTTGTAGTCACAGGGGCTTTCATTATTATTATGGCACGTGAAATGGTTTGTCCTTTTTGCCGTTGTATTACAAACTGGAAGTCACTACATGAGGCTTGATAACGTTGCCCCTTTTTGCTAAAAATGGATTTAGTGTGCTGCAAGAATCTTAGTTCTAGTTTACCACCATATTCAATAGCTGTGACACCCAGAGCATATACCCGAACTTTAGAATCAAGTCTGTTTTTTGACAGTGAAAGAGTGCACCTTTTTGAGTAAAGTCCGGGCCTGTGTCACCAGATCACTATGGCACTTTACTAACTTTTGCTGACCCACATCATCTCATTGATAAAAGGAGAAAGCAGCAAAAACAGGAGAGATGAAGTAGAGTAGGTGAAAAGAGAAAATAAAGGGGAAAAAAAGTACGATGGCAGACAAAGAGCAGAAAGTTAACCAGTAGATCCGATGAGAATGAAAAAGCAAGAAAAGAACATAAACTGAAAGAAGGATCAAACAAAAGATGCTGGTTAGCTACATGTAGCATACATTTCTATGGCTTAATTGTTTTCTATGGTGACATAATAGTATATGCTCCCCATAGAAAACAATGGAACCCATTTTTTTATCCAGTAACCAATAACCAGATCCAGTGACTGGTGTGACATAGGCTTAAAGGAAACGTTTAGTGATGAACATAGATATAATTAAATGTAACTGTTGTTCCCGTGATTATATTTACACTCTGGAAGTCAGAATCTGGTTTTTATCTGCAGTGGTGAAACGAATTGCTGGGTTTGAACTTCCCTTTCTAACAATATGGAACCTAGAGGATGATCAGTTCCAGATTGAAGTCAGAAAGTGGTAAGTAAATAAGAGTGGAGATGAATGTCCTCTCTTTGACTAATTTTAGCTTTCAGCATCAAACTGGATTTGGGGTATTACAAACAAGAGTTTTCAGTGCAGGAAAGCAGATGCCAAAGTTTTGAGGAAGTGATAGAAATGTGCAGAGATTCAATAGACTTTATAATCGGATTATTTGACTGTCTAACAACACCGGATCTGGGTCTTTTTTTAGCCAGTTTGGCCCGCCACTTTATCAGGTGTAGTTGGATATACTTAAACTTTATTGTTGTATACATGTACAAAAATGGGTGCTAAATTGCAGTGGTACATTTACCCATAGCAACCAATAATCAATTTGTTGAAAAATTATATCAGAAATCCGATTGTTATGGATAACTACGTTGCATTATAGCACCTTTGTTGGTTGCTATTGGTTGATTACTTTTACATTGCTTGACTTTCTCATTTTATTTATCCAACAGGTATATGAACCCCTCAAATGATGCAATGCTAATGGGCAGTTCTGAGGCTATTGATTTGCTATACCTGCAGGTAATATGCTTATAGGTATGGTGTTTCTGTGTAAGGCAAAAGAGTAGAATGTAATTGTTTTGAGTCCTTGAGATGAAGGGTAATATACTAACCTTTAACATTACAGTATTCCACTAATATTTGCTATACTACCTATTGCTCGTCAGAGGTTTAATGAATTCGGTATTCTTTTATATTGACTATTAAAAGCAGTGCCAGCTGATCTTTTTAGTACTAAACTTTGTAACTAGGGGTTCAATCCTATAACCTCTTAGGGGGGAATTCACAAAAGTGTCGGAAACGAAAAAATGTCTTTCAAATGTCGTAGAAAGTGTCGTAGCAACAGCCGACAAATTCACAGAGCATTTCTCCGCCAGTTTTCCGACATGTGCGACACTTTTGAATTAGTGTTGTTAAAAGTGGGCGTGGTTTTTTCGGCGCCACTTTTCCCGTCATCTTTATGAATTACTCGTAAACTCATTTTTTTTACCGACAATTTTTCAGACACTTTAGGGCGGCTCTCCAAAATGAAAATGTCAGACAAATTGTCGTTTAAAAAGTCTTGGTAAATGTCGTTTGTACGATGAAAAGATATACGACATTTTAGAAAATTGTCAGACTTACGAGACATTCAGAGATGGTAACATCTGCCTTTGTGAATTTGCCGTTCATACGACATTTTACAAATTTGTCGACCGCCACTTCTGGGTTACTTTTTTTACAGACACTTTTGTGAATTCCCCCCTTAGTCTTTTTCACGTTGCAAAGATGATATAGACATATCACTTTTTTCATGTCTCTCATTAAACTCTTCCCCCCACAACTTAATAAATAGGCTGTGCAAGAATTTCAGATGGACTGGACCAGGCCAACAGAGGACCAGCAGCAAAAACTCCAGCACTGTTTAAAACAAGAAAACAAATTAAAGGTAAATACTCATGGAATACATATTCAAGGGAATATAAACTTTGTAGGAGATGGGACTTGCCGTCCATACTCTGCACCGTGCCCAGTGTTGTACATCAGGAGATGTAAACCTTCTATAAGATCAGACATAAGTGTGCTAGTGAATAGAATTTGATGCAGCCAGAAGCCACTTCCATTTGGTTTGTTAGTGGCTACTGACCAGTAACTTATGTATTTAGACTGGCATTTAGTCCGAATGGACCTGCTCAAAATTTACCAACATATTCTCTTTGGGAGATGCTATATGGGCACGAGGGATAGGCCTGTGAACTGGGGCTAAAATTAAAAATGTGTTGGGTTTAGCTCACCTTTAAGGTGAGCTGTATGGCAACTGCCACTCATACGTATAACTGCAAGTATGAAGCATGCAGCTGTTCTGTACAAAGTATAAGCTGTTCCCATACTCATAATGTGGAAGAAAGCTCAAATCTTTTAATGACCGCAATAAATGGCACCTTACATTTCAATGTAAATGAGCTTACACTTTGCTAAAGTACATCGTTATGGGAGGACCGTATAGGAATCAGCCTTTATAATGTGATCTATAGTTTTGCCTGATACTATGACTGATTTATTTTTCCAGTTTTTGGAGCTAATGAAGACAGTGGAATATTACGGATACCTACAAATTGGCTCTTGCGTCAGTAACTACCCAGAATGTGATTCTGAAGTCACCATATGGGTTGGAAAAAATGAATTGAGTTGCCACTTTCATTCCCACTCTGGCCATACTGAACATTTAAGATTAAACATCAAGGATTTGATTTTCTGGAATGTCCACCTACTCGTAAGTGATCAGCAATTTGTACAGCTATTCAGTCTTACTAATCCGTTAGAGCAGTGCTGTCCAACTGGCGCCCCCCCTTGTATGGCCCCCACATGAAAGTATGCCTGCTGTGACTGCTTAAAATCCTGTACTGTTCACACTCAGACCCAGACTGACGGTGCCCACATTGTTCACCTGTTCACACCTATATAGCACATGTGTTATCCACAGGGGAGGAGGAGGCATATGGATTTAAGGGTATGTCTTAATATGACTTAATAAACTTGTAGCACATATGAATTATGAGTGATATCCCTGCAGTAAGCACCAATCATTTGGTTTTTTGGTGTGCGAACACCATTAATGTGGACATGGTCAAAGCGTTTGTGTGGCAGCATGAGTGTGGTTTAAAGTGGGTGGGATTTAAAGAGAACTAAAACCTAAAAATGAATGTCTGAAAATGCCATATTTTACATACTGAAGTTATTGCACCAGCCTAAAGTTTCAGCTTCTCAATAGCAGCAATGATCCAGGATTTCACACTGAATCGGCAGAAGAGAAGATGGGGAGCTACTGGGGTATCTTTGGAGACACAGATCTTTACTGATAAAGGACTGTGGTTGCCTTGGACTGGTACAGAAGCCCAAAACATACTGTGCAATATTTCTAGCTGCTTCCATTATCAGCTCTCCATTATACACATAACATATATGGTACAGGCAATGATTCTATATAAGAAAATACTGCGGTTAGGGCGGTTCTTGGGACCTGGGGGTTTCCATATAAAATGTCTTTGTGTAATTTGGATTTCCATACCTTAAAGGGGAACTATCACAAAAATGAAAATTTAATAAAAGCTTCATCATACTGAAATAAGAAACTTTGAAAATACAATCAATTAAATATTCTGCATTGTTTCTGAAATAATCACGTTTATATTCACTATTCCTCTCTCAGCATCTGTTTCTCTTCGTTCTGTCTTCATGCAGGAGTTGGGTGTCAGATATTCATTGACAGATTCAATATATTTTATAGGGGGCTTCCTTTCCTAGCAGATGTATTAGAGATCACTCAAATAACTGATTCCAGTACAAACAAAATCTAACAAAACTGCCTTTTGCACAAATCCTGCATGTAGAGAAACATGATGTCTGGTGATTTTAATAGAGTGAGTGCTAATACATCTTCTAGGAAAAATTAGCCCCCCTATAAGATATGTTAGATCTAAATGTCAATGATTATCTGAAACCCAACTCCTGCATGAAGAGAGAATGAAGATAAACAGATACTGAGAGAGGAATAGTGAAGATAAACTTGATTATTTCAGAAATAGTACAGAATATTTAATTTATTGTATTTAGAAAGTTTCTTATTTCAGTATGCTGAAGCTTTCATTTTCGCGATAGTTCCCCTTTAAATCTACTAAAAAAATTATTTAACATTAAATAAACCAATAGGATTTTTTTGCCTCCAATAAGGATTAATTATATCTTCGTTAGGATCAAGTACCAGGTGCTGTTTTATTATTACAGAGCAAAAAGGAATCATTTTTAAAATTTTGAATTATTTCGTTACAATGGAGTCTATGGGAGACAGCCTTCCCTTAATTCCCTGTATTTGAATCATTCTGGGTAACTGGTTACCGGATACCAGATCTCAGACCTGTATAAGGAAGCTGGTCCGTGCTTTGATTAATTCAATGCACTGTGTTTCTCGGTGTGGACAAATAATGTGAATGTTCGAGACATTTTTGCAGATCGGTGTTGTTCAGTAAAGATTTTATCCTTACTTTATGAAAGAGACATCATAGTTTTACAAAACAACAGAAATATGTGTGACAGATTGGGAGGGAGGTGGGGTTATGGGATGTGGAAAATACAGTGTCCCTTCTTCCTTAATGCCATTGCAGGTGTGTTCACATTGTTTTCATACTTCGCATATTGAAATTTACTGCTATGGGGCCTCAACTGCTTTTAGTTAGTGAAGTTTTGTATTAGAGATTTTTTTGTGTTTCTTCATCTAATGAATCTCAATTTTTTTGTAAAGAAAAGAGAAATAAAAAAACACAAATTTAGAGAAAATTAAATTTGTGGGGAAAAAAAACAAAATCTAATTTGCTTTGTGCACCCATTTGTTCAAATGTCAGTGATTTTGGCTGGTGTTCTAATGAAATGCAATTTGTGCAGCAGCCCAAGAAGCAAGAAGTCGTATCACCCAATTACCAGCACTTAGAGTTCAAGTTCCAGCAGGGGTCTTCATTGAAATGCATCACCATACATACGGAACAGGTTGGTTCCAATTACATTTATACCCATTCTTATTTCTTACTATATAGGTAAAGAAATTAAAACAATTTTTACAGCTTATTTTGGAATATGGTTACATATGTAGAAGAGTAGCTGTGTGTTCATTATTTTGGGAGAGTAGGGCTCTCTTCACTGCACTCTGACAGGCTGGAGGCACTGCTTTAATAATACAGTAATGCCTCCTCTCTGTAAGAGCTGAGAGCTGCCCCTGCCTCTATCCAGGCTTTAGCCAATCATACATGGGCAAACATTGGATTCCAACTCTGCTATTCTTGAATGAGTTAGCAGCTTATTGCCATTTATTTGGCTCACTATGGCCTGGACTTGGTCAAGAAAAGTTTAAAAATGTTGTCTAGCAACATCCTCTAGATTGATCCATGCATAGAGCCTGAGCTAAGCTGAGGGGGTGCTGGGCAGGTGTCTGTGAACAGGCCATCGGCCAACCCCTAGGGGGTTATTTACTAAACTCCGAATGCCAAAAACCCAAAAAAACTTTTTTTCTATATCTGAATTTTTTGTGGGGGAAAAAAGCCACAATTTTTTTTTTTTTATACCACGAGGATGGAAAAAGTCAGAATCCGAAAATCCCTGTATCTTGGACCTGCCGAAGTCACTGAGAGAAGTCCCAAAGAAAAAACCTGAGTTTTTGGGCGGAAAATCCAAAAAATAATTTTGTACAATTCATTTTTTTAATCTATTTTTTCGGGTTTTTTCCCCGCAAATGAAATTTTAGGGAAAGTCTATTAATAAATAAGGAGAAAAAAACCTGTGTACATTTGGTTCGAGTTCTTTTCAGAAAATATTGAGGTGGATTCAAACTTTTATAAATGGGCCTCCTAGTCTGGGTTTCAGTGCTCCCTGGTGCCCAGGTTTGCCACTCGCGCCTCGATCCTGCTGCCCCCCCCCTCCGTGAGCGAGCCAGGTTGCCCGTCCCTGTCTCCAAGACCTATAATTGGATGAGCCCTGTTTGGGCCACCACTGCTCGATAAAGAACAGAGAAGATATCTGAGAATACAGCATGCCAAGTCTATCATCTTCTTCACAAAACCAAAAGCTTTCTATAGGTGTCTGTATCACTTGTTCAGAAAGTGGAATATTGATAAGTAGCTGAAATAGAGTCCGACACTGCATCTCTTGTACATCTTATAGCATCCTGCTTTCTGTTTTTCTTATAATTCTGTTTTCCATACATTAAAGACTTATTTTTCCTTCCTTGAGTTTCCTTCTTGATTTTGTTTTTCGTAGGCATTCCTACTCAGCAGCTGCTTAAAAAAGATGTTATCTGAGCGCCCTGAGCACCGACCCAAGGAAGAGCTGGAAATTGTAAGCAATGTTAAATAATCTTAGGGATAAATAATACATATTCATCTTTGTTGCCAGTGTTAGGAGGGTTGGGACCCTCTAATCTTAGATGAGGGGTTATTTGGGAGGAACTCACATTTATTAAATATGAAATTCCTGTTAGAAGTTAACCTTGGGGTTCCACGACTTTGCCTTGTTCTGTAAGACTGGAAGTAAATTAAGCAAAATCTTGCTTGCACTAAAGGGGAAAATCTTCCATTCCTCTATGACTTGCAGACTAGGAAATAGGGTTGCCACCATTTTCTTCAGGCCTTACCAGCAATGACGTAGCTGGGGGCAGGTGGGGTTAGAGAGGGGACAGGGTTGCGACGTTTCACAGGGGCTACTGGCCAATGAAGGAACTGTTGCTCCTTGTATTAAGTAAGTAGGCAGGGTTTGGTGTTGCAGAGAGAGGGGTTGGGGAACATTGGATCCAGGCATAGTATCCCTACTAGGACGACATATAAAACTGTATCCATGTTGCTGCCTGTATCTTGCTATAGCAATATTCACTTTACACAATTCTCTCACTGCTAATGGCTTGTGCCATATTTATTCTGCAGCCTTGTTTATTTGGTGTTGCATTGCATTTAATAATGTGTTCTCTTATAGCAGGTAGACAGAGCACAAGCAACACACAAGTTCAACATAAGGCCTGAGCAGGTGAGCTTTTGCCGGCAGTAGAACAAACTGCACAAATTCCATGTTTCCCAGATACTCTACTGCCTAAGCCATCACAATGTGTGCCTGTGACTATGGTTCAAGCTCTGTAAAATTGACCGTTTTGTTGCTTATAGTAAACTGCCTTCTGTTCAACTAGCGAACTCTTTTACAGTCTGAACAAAACTCTTTTCGGTTGGGAAGTGACGCTTCTAATGTTGCTGTAAACCTAAAAGATACAGGTACCTGTTATCCGGAATGCTTGGGACCTGGGGTTTTCCGGATAATGGATCTTTCCTTAATTTGGATCTTTATACCTTAAGTCTATTAGAAAATCATGTAAAGCTTAAATAAACCCAATAAGGATTCATTATACTGTGGTTTGGATCAAGTACAAAGTACTGTTTTATTATTACAGAGAAGAAGGAAGTCATTTTTAAAATTTTGGATAAAATGGAGTCTATGGCTGACAGCCTATCCATAATTTCTGAACTTTCTGGATAATGGGTTTCCAGATAATGGACCCGATACCTGTATTTTGTCTAATACAAAAGAATGTAGTTTGAAGCAACGTTCCAAAATACATTCTTTAAATATTTTCAGTGGTTTTATAGTTATTTGTAACTATTCCTGCAATTCAAAGCAGTGCCTGTTTGTCCTACGTTGTTTCAGAGGTCAGACCCAGCAGTGCAGAGCATAGAAAGAGACATATAGATGCTGCTTTTAGTAGCAATTGCATTTACAAAGAACTTTAAAACCATTAGAAATGTTTAGAATGATATTTTCTATCATTAAGCAAAATTGGACTTTTGGGTTTATAACCTCTTCTGGCCCTAAAGGAGTGCGGCCGGCGGTGATTTAAAGGTTAATGGCATTGGAGCATTTCCTTAGGGTGAATACCGACCAACAGATGCCAGAGCATGCAGCTTTATTGTGGCTTTATCATATAGGGTTTGATTGAAGCATAGGGTCCCAGGGGTAAATTTATCCCCAATGGGGAAAGAATGTAGTATCCGTGAAACAATAAAAATAAAAAAGTCTCTCCTAATTATCATTCTTGTCAGTGGTGTAGCTATAGAAGATGCAAACCTGGTTGCTAGGGTCCAAATTACCCTAGCAACCATGCATTGAATAAGAGACTGGAATATGAATAGGAGAGGCCTGAATAGATAGATTAGTAATAAAAAGTAGCAATAACGATAAATGTGTAGCCTTACAGAGCATTTGTTTTTAGATGGGACCAGTCACCCTCATTTGAAAGCTGGAAAGAGTCAGAAGAAGGCAAATAATTAGAAAAAACTTTGGTCATTCTATAAGTTAACTTAAAGGTGAACCACCCCTTTAAAGGGCAAGTCAATCCCAAAACAAAAGTTTGCCTAATAAAAAAAAAAAAAAACAAAAAAACATAATTCTAAGCAACTTTCCATTATATATTTTTTCAGTGAATTTTCAGTGCTTTTAAAGTTATTTGTAAAAACAGTTTCTGCTGCAAGCTGAATTTGCTTAACCCCTCGTTGTTACTTTTTAAACAATGTTGCAAAAGTCTTCGTTCCCCAGCAAAGACAGGTCTGTAAACCACATGTCTTGTCTTACATTGTATCAACAGTATTAGATATCAGTGCAAAGAATAGAAAGGGACAAACAAACACTGCTTTCAATAGCAATACATATACAAATAACTTAAAAATCATATAACATCTGTAATAAATGTGTATTGCAAAATTGCTTGGAATTTTGCTTTTTTAATTAGGCAAAAAATATTTTTTGGGTTGGCATTCCCTTTAAGGAAAGATTTCTTATCTGAGAAACCCCATGTCTAAAGCATTCTAAATAATAGATCCTATACCTGTACTAACATCTGTCAAGTCATAAACACATGGCATGTATGTTAGCGAATGTTGTATAGATCCTGCTATACATAACTTCATTTATTGTTCTTTTTTGGCAGAATGGAGTGCATTCCAAAAAGCAGCCACTATTAAAAGACGAGGCAGAATATTGTCTGATAGATGATATTTCTGATCTGAATCTGTAATATTACAGCAACATCCTTGGTTCCTGCCTCTCACCTCTGCCCTCCAGTGGTTGATGGAATGCTTGCATACCTTATATTTCCTTATGTAATGACTTCATATTGTTACAATTACAATTTTTTTTTGTACTTTTTTGCTTTAAAAAAAAATTAAAAAAGAAGAAAAATTATTAAAACAAAGTATATTGTTCATGTTTCTTGACCTGTTACACAGGGGACCCATATTTTGTCACTGAATAGGTTTTTAAATAATCATTTGAACCAGTTATTCATGTTATATCGATTACATTTTTGTATTATATGAAAAAAACATTATTGGGGACTCCCTCTAAAAATCACGTTGACCCTTCTTTGGGTCCTGACCCATAGGTTAAGAATCCTTGCTATAAATATGTCAATTCCCTTCTATGTAGTGTTTATTGTAACTGCCTGAAATAAAATATGTATTTTCTAAGTAATTAAATGTGAATGTTATTTATATAATCTCTGTTAAAGAGCTGCAGCATATGTCGGCACTGTATAAATAATGGAGGAGGATGATAATATACATGCACCCTGAGCCTTGTTTCCCAGCTCTGGCCAACTGTGGCTGTTTTATTTGTAGTGATCCTACAAGAACATAATGGTCACACTTGGGTATATATTTATAGAAATTGTGCTTAATTCATACACACCAGTTTAAGCCACACCCACACGTAAGACCAAACAAGTCTTGACTTGCTATCTGCCCTTAGCAGTGATATTATTGGCTTTAAAGAATGTTCTGTAGTACCTGAACCACAAATTAGCCAACCTTCACCCTACCTGTGATCTACTATATGCCCAATAAAAGCCCTTTCATTACAGATCCGTACCTTCCCAACTGTCCTGTTTTTAGCGGGATAGTCCAGATTTTCAATTCACACCCTGCTGTCTCCAATTGTTGTTTAAACGTTCCACATTGCTCTGTTTGTCTTTGGTTCTGGGGTTAATATGCTCATTATCCATTTTCTTATGTAATTATGCTGGCATGTCTGGGGTTAAAGGACCAGTAACAGCAAAACTTTTCTTAAAAAAAAAAAAACTTTAGTATGCTACGAAAAAAAGACCCCAACACAAATTAAACTTTAAAGTCGCTAAGTCTTAATAATTTACTGAAACTCCTCTTGTGCTCCTCTATAGAAACGGCGACAGGGCGACTATCCATCGTGCATCAATCAATTTCTCCTCCCTGGCTATCTCCTATAAGGAAGGCAGGAAGGAGAAATGGAGCACCACACAATGGATCGCCGATTGCCTTTTCTGAAGAGTTTCTGTAAGTTATTTCTTAAGCGATTTTAAATTTTTTTTAGACAATTTTTGCTGTTACTGGTCCTTTAATATGCTGTAGTGATTATGTTGACATGTCTGAAGTCAATATACAAATTTTCTGTAGTAATTATACTGGCATTTCTAGGGTTAATATGCTGTAGTAATTCTGGTACAGTTGCGGTATGTTTTGGTTAAATGGATGCGGTATTTAGGGGTGTGTCTACAAAGTGGGTATGGCCAAAAGAAATCCGCTGTGTATCTTTGTCCTTCTTTCTATTCTAATTACCTGGAGGAGGGCATTGAATGTAATGTTTCTATTTTTGCTGCTGATACAAACTTGTGCAGAACTATAGGTTCCCTGCAGGATTCTGTCACTTTGATTAAATGGGAAAACTGGGCAGCAAACGAAAATGAGGTTCAATGTTGATAAATACAAGGTTATGCACTTTGGCAAAAATAATATAAATGTGAGTTATACACTGTAGATCGCCCTCTCCTCCTCCAGTCCCTCCAGTCGCTTGGCCTTCGGAACACAGCCCTGTCCTGGTTCTCTTCTTACATCACCAATAGTTCCTTCAGTGTCTCCTACAATGGAGTATCATCTTCTCCCCTACCTCTTTCTGTTGGAGTTCCTCAAGGCTCTGTCCTGGGACCATTACTATTCTCCCTCTATACTTCCTCCCTTGGCAAATTAATAAATTCGTATGGTTTCCACTACCCCCTCTATGCTGACGATACTCAGATCTATCTCTCCTCTCCTGATCTCAACCCAGAACTCCTAACTCACGTCTCCTCCTGCCTGTCCGCTATCTCTACCTGGATGTCGCAACGCTACCTTAAATTAAACCTCTCTAAAACTGAAATGGTTCTCTTTCCTCCAACTAACACCAGTAGCATCCTGGAAGTATCCATCATAGTTAACAATTCCACTATCACCCCCTCTCCCCAGGCCCAGTGCCTTGGGGTTATACTAGATTCTGCCCTGTCATTCACTCCTCATATCCAGTCACTTATTAAATCATGTCACTTCTTTGTTTCTCCTTTTAGAAGGGGTTGGATGGCTTTTTAGCAAGTGAGGGAATACAGCGTTATGGAAGATTTTACAAGTTGCTCCAGGGACTAGTCCCATACCTCCCAACTGTCCCGTTTTGAGTGGGACAATCCTGCTTTTGACAACTCAACCCGCAGTCCCGGATTTGTAACGATATCCCCTAAGTTTCTCTTTGATCTCCTGCACTGAACAGCCAGAAAAAGATACAAAGTTTCTAACTTAATTGGCTCTTGGCAGAGAGCACAGAACACATACTTTACATACTTTTGTTACAGTTTTAGATAAGATAAGAAGGAAGACTCACAGCTTAAAGGGCAATTCACCTTCATTAGCAAAACTGTAATAACATATAAAAATGTGTTAAAACTTCCATAACCTACCAAGTTTTGTAAAATGGACATGGTAATTAGGGGGTATGGCACACTAAAATGGGCATTGTCAAAAATATATTTTTGTCCCTCTTTCTGTTTCGAAAATGTTGGGAGGTATGCTAGTCTGACTGCCAGCTTGGAGTCAGGAAAGAATTCCCCACCCCCCTGGGGAAAATTGGAGAGGCTTCAAATGGGGTATTGCCTTCCTCTGGATTAACTAGCAGTTAGGCAGGTTATTTACAGACTAAGGGCATATTTATCGCATATTTATCAAAGGTCGAAGTTAAAAAAACTTCGAACTTCGAATTCAAAAAAACCAATCGAATGGTGGTTGAAGTTTTTTGAGGTCAAAGTGGGCCTACTTCGATCTGCTTCGATTCAAAGGTTTTTTTTTTAGCTTCCAGACAGGTTCTAGGAGGTCCCCCATATGCTAAAATGGCACTTCGACAGCTTTTAGGTGGAGAATGGTCGAAGTTTTAAAGAGACAGTACTTCGAATTTCAACGTTTTTTCAAATTCGAGTCGAAGTTGGACTATTGGATGGTCAAGGTACTCAAAAATTACTTCAAAATTCTAAGGTTTTAACTTCGAACCTTCACTTCGACCATTGATAAATCTGCCCCTTAATTGATGGATTATGTGTCTTTTTTTCAACCTAGCTTAGTTCCTATGACGCCTGCAGTTCCATATCCTGCCAGTAGGGGTCAGTAGCGCCTTTACCGTCGAGTGTTGCCTGTGATTGGCCAGCAGATGGCGACTGATATTGAGAATAACAAATGATATTTGTTGTGGTGTTGGCTGGATCGTGTGTTCTGTGAAGTTCCCGGGAAATCCTGGGTCTGGCACCGTGGGAGGTGGGTGAATAGCGTCTGTTGCGTCGTTTCCGTGCGGATGAGCGGGGCCTGGGCGCGCCTGGGACTGTAGTGAGCGGCGGGGCCGTGTATGAGAACTGTGGGAGGCGCTAGGAAAGACGCGCAGCAGCTTGGGGCCTGGGCCTATTTATGAGCTGCATTCAGTTCTATTGTATAGCGGTGTCACTCCAGTGAGCACATCCCTGTCTCACCTCTATTGCTTTGTATTGTATCCCATACACTTTACAGCACAGAGACTGGACAGACGTCAGTCAGAAGTATCTAATGTTCACAGCTGAGCACACTGGGAGTTGTAGTTCATCAGCTTTACAGCTTCTTCATCCTTGAATAATATATATATTCTCCTTGCAGGAGGCAATGGCTGGCCAGATATTACTGCATCACAACTTTATATAAAGTCTATCATATTCTGGGATTTGTAGTCCAGCAATACCGGTGAGTCTAAGGTTTTCCTATTGTTCTGTAAGTCCAGCCCTGATTGGCCGCATGTTAGGTACCTTTAACTTTGTCGCTGGACTTATCCCTCTCCTCCTTCCCTGAGACAGTCGCCAGCATCACCCCGGCCCAGATGTGAATTAGTGCCGCTAAATTCTCTGTGCTGCAAAGCCACATTGTAAAAGCCGTACAATCGTTTTAATCCTCCACTGGTCATTTTCAGAGAAATGCTGTCCCGTGTAATCGCTGTGTGTAGTGGATTTCAGAATAATGTACTGTGAACTGTTCACCCTGAAAATATCTTGTAAATGTTTAAATAAAATTGGCAATTGATGTTTATTCAGGGAGACATTTTGTGTAAAAAATAAGAACGTGCCGGTGTATTATACTCCTTAAGATACAGAAGATTTGTGCTTAAAAAAAAAAAAAGTAGTGTTTCAGGCTGATTTATTGAATATTTCTGCAAAAACCCTAATAATCCCTCCCTTCTCTTTTGCTTTCTGCTCCCTGAATTCCCAGGCTGTGCAGGGGAGCCGGTGTTACTCAGCTCACTGCACTGTAGGACAGGAACCAATCAGCAGCTAGCAGGACCTGATAGGGAACTGAAGCCTGTCTGTGCTTGTGTGACTGCAGGGCTGTGATTGGTTGTCCCCCTCCTACTGTGCTTCTGGCAGGGACCGTTAGGACACGCCCACCCCTCATTTGAATCACAGACAGGAACCAGTGATCCTGGTTCGGCCGAATTCTGAATCCTAGGGGTAGAAAAGGGAACACATTTTTTACTTTCTTGTTTTGTGACAAAAAGTCAAGCGATTTACCTCTCCACCCCTAATTTGCATATGCAAATTAGGATTTGGTTCTGCTGGGCAGAAGGATTTGGCCGACTCCTGCTGAAAAAGGCCGAATGCCGTACATTCGGTGCATCCCTAGTATGGAATCAATTATCCGGAAACCTGTTATCCAGAAAGCTCCAAATTATTGAATGCCCATCTCCCATAGACTCCATTTTATCCAAATAATCAAAATGTTTAAAAATGATTTCCTTGTTCTCTGTAGTAATAAAACAGTACCTTGTACTTGATCCCAACTAAGATATACCGGTAATTAATCCTTAATGGAAGTAAAATCAGTCTATTGGTTTGTTTTTTTTAATGTGTATATGAATTCCTAGTAGACTTAAAGGACCAGTAACGTCAAATTTTTTTTTTTACAAAATTCGTTAGTATACATCGAAATATAAACACCAACACACTTTAAAATTTTAAATTGCAAAGCCTTTATTAAAAAATAACTTACTGAAACTCCACTTCCTGTCCTCTTCAGAAACGGCGATACGGCGACCATCCATCCTGCAGCAGTTGATTTCTTCTCCCTGGCTATCTCTCCAGTCACTTCTTGATGCAGCCGTCCTGGTCCTGGTGGTGATCATCTATGGGGCAGTTGTGGATGGCACGAAACCCGTGTGCGCTGGCCTTCTCCCTGCACACTCGGTGTGCTGCTGCTGCTGACTGAGCCCTGCTGCCCCTTGTCTCCGCTGAACCCTGTGTGATGGAGGTCCCTGCTGGTGGTCTGCGACGGAGAGCGCTTGTTGTTGCTCCCACTGCCCGGCCTGTCACTCCTGATCGCTGCTCCTGCGCCATGGAGAGCCTGTCCCGCAGTACTGCTGCAGATTCCATTGCTGTACTTCTCCACCGATAACAGCTTCAGCTCAAGCGGCAGCGCCTGGGACAGTGCCACGCTGACAGGCTCTCCTGTCAGATCCATGGCGCTCTCAGCCGCCCCCCACACGCTGCAGACCCCCTGTCAGCAAGAACTAATGGAAAAATATAATCTGAACACGCCGTACTTCTCCACCGATAACAGCTTCAGTTCAAGTGGCGGCGCCTGGGACAGCGCCACGCTGACAGGCTCTCATTAGGGCTAAACAGAACTCTTCATCGCTTTTATTTATTAACGTGCTGAAGTACGGCAATGGAATTTATTAACGTGTTCAGATTATATTTTTCCATTAGTTCTTGCTGACAGGGGGTCTGCAGCGTGTGGGGGGCGGCGGAGAGCGCCATGGATCTGACAGGAGAGCCTGTCAGCGTGGCGCTGTCCCAGGCGCTGCCGCTTGAGCTGAAGCTGTTATCGGTGGAGAAGTACAGTAATGGAATCTGCAGCAGTACTGCGGGACAGGCTCTCCATGGCGTAGGAGCAGCGATCAGGAGTGACAGGCCGGGCAGTGGGAGCAACAACAAGCGCTCTCCGTCGCAGACCACCAGCAGGGACCTCCATCACACAGGGTTCAGCGGAGACAAGGGGCAGCAGGGCTCAGTCAGCAGCAGCAGCACACCGAGTGTGCAGGGAGAAGGCCAGCGCACACGGGATTCGTGCCATCCACAACTGCCCCATAGATGATCACCACCAGGACCAGGACGGCTGCATCAAGAAGTGACTGGAGAGATAGCCAGGGAGAAGAAATCAACTGCTGCAGGATGGATGGTCGCCGTATCGCCGTTTCTGAAGAGGACAGGAAGTGGAGTTTCAGTAAGTTATTTTTTAATAAAGGCTTTGCAATTTAAAATTTTAAAGTGTGTTGGTGTTTATATTTCGATGTATACTAACGAATTTTGTAAAAAAAAAAATTTGACGTTACTGGTCCTTTAAGGAATGAAGATCCAAATTACAGAAAGATCCATATCCGGAAAACCCCAGGACCAGAGCATTCTGTAGCCCAGGTCCCATACCTGTAGTGTATATTCTGTTGAACTCGTTTATATTATGCTGGACAGTCCCGATTTTCTCTGCTTGTCCCACTGTCCCAGATAGTAGTGAAGATGTCCCGCAGACCCGTCTTGTTGTCGGATCTTCCCTGCACTGGCAGCGGCATCTTGCTATTTCCGGGTTTTAATAATAATTGAGAGGCACAGGGAGATTGTGCAATTGTATTTTATATCTCAGCTGCTGTAACTCAGAAATTACCTGCAAAATGGGTGTGGACAAAAAAAAATTCACAAATCTTTTTGTCCCTCTTTCTGTTTCCAAGTTGTTGGGAGGTATGCATTAATCAATAAGTGACTTGAGGGAGGCACAACTGTTTGCATTTAAATCTGAGCTGAATGCTGGGGATCAATTGCAAACTCACTGAACAGTTATGTCCCATGTGGCCCCCCTTCAAGTCACTGACTAACTCAGAGTTAGAGAAACACAAAACAGGAAGTAGTGTTCTGTTCTGTTAAGTTAGACATCCAGTCACTCCAGCATTTATACATTACATTTTTGGCTAACTAACTATATTAGAAACATTTTTTATTTTGCACAGCCTATTTATTTACCCAGTTTTTATTTATACACTGAACTGTACCGCTCACCTTGCTGTTAGACAAACATAACAAAATAAAGGCGAAATATGAAGGGGTCAATTCACAGTGTTAGAAGAAGGAGAAAAAATATTGGTGGATTATTTCTCCAGCCATCCAATTTTATGGGAATTACATGCACCCATGGGTGCAGCTGCTGGTTGGCCATTCATGAAACAAACATGGAGTATATCAGCCAGTATATCCGTATATCAGCCAGTATATCAGCCAGTATATCAGCCAGTATATCAGCCAGTATATCAGCCAGTATATCAGCCAGTATATCAGCCAGTATATCCGTATATCAGCCAGTATATCAGCCAGTATATCAGCCAGTATATCAGCCAGTATATCCGTATATCAGCCAGTATATCAGCCAGTATAGGCTCACGTGCTGAAGGTATGAATCAGGCAATGGCAACATTAAATTCTTTTGTATTGGTTTAGTTTGATCATTCTCGGTAAAACATATTTTACTAGTGATGGGCATATAAATTTGGCAGGCACGAATTCGAGGCAAATTTCCACGGATCACAGCCGGCGAATAAATGCACAAAACTGCACTGAAAATTCGCTGGCGGCAAAAAAATTTGGGGCGCGTGTCAGGAAAGTTACTCGCGTCAAAACCGTCACATGCCAATAGTATTCGGACCCCCATTGACTTTAATGCCGGCGTCAGAATTTGCAAATTTTGCGGTACATTCACAAATTTTTCCACGAACCGAAACAGGACATATTCGCCCTTCACTATATTATACTATTCAAATATTAAAACTACAGCTGCCAGCATTCTAGGTGGGGATTTGTTGTTATCTGCAGCTGAAGTATCACTGGGTTCCACACATATAATGGTAGAGGCAAAACGCTGATCTATGTGATGTCTGAGTAAAACCTTTTATTTTTCCTGTCAGGTATCCAAGCAGATTCTACTTCACCGACCCACTCAGGACCAAGCAGAACTCTGTTTTTATCATCACAGGTAAGGGAATCGCATTCCTAGCTTTTGCTCTGGTGGGACAGAATGGAAAATAAATATTTTATGCAGCCCAAGCCTGTGAAGAAGTTGTTGGGATCTATGATTCAAGAATGAGATAGGGTGGGGAATTTGACCAATCAGTATGCAAACTAAGAGGCATATTTATCAAAGCTCAAGTTAAAGAGTTTGTTTTACTTTGCATGACCTCAAAACTCCAATAAGATCTTATTTAAGAAAAAATGTAAAAGTCTTAAACTTGAACGAATATTACCGAACCGAAAACTTGAATTGAATTAGACTAAACTAAAATTGAGTTTTTCCTCCGAAAAAAAAAAAAAATGTCAGGAAGGCGGTTATCATCTTCAAATGGGTCACTGGACCTCTGCCATTGACTTCTACATGAACTCGGCAGGTTTTAAGTGGCGTACTATTGAATTTGAGTTGTTCCCTGGGTCAAGGTATGATAAATCTCGAATTCGAGTTTGGATAATTCCCAACTCGATTTTTGACCAAAAATCCAACTTGAAAATGAAAATTTGAATTTACTATTCAAACCTTAATAAATCTTCCCTGAAATGTACATTCTGGACAACCACTTACCGTAGGTACAACAGTGCTCAAGCAGTTGGGTGGAGATTCAAGGGGTTGTTCACCTTTAAATGAACTTTTAGTATGATGTAGAGAGTGATATTCTAAGACAATTTGCAATTCGTTTTTATTTTTTATTATTTGTGTTACCGTATATACTCGTGTATAAGCCGACCCGTGTATAAGCCGAGGTACCTAATTTTACCTACAAAAACTGGGAAAACTTATTGACTCGCGTATAAGCCTAGACACAACTACAGCCCTGTCTCCCAGCAGCGCACATTCTGCCAAAGCGACCCCCCCAGCGATCAACCGGACTTCTTTGCAAAGCTGATGGTGACAGAGAATTGCCAAACGGATTACTGTGTGCATTGTCCCACTGTCCCACTACCATGTGTAGAGGGTGCTGTTTGATATTGCCATCACTGTTAATCTTTTGTATAACCAACAGAGGGCGCTGTGTGATATTGCAGTCACTGTTAATCTTTCATATAACCAACAGAGGGTGCTGTGTGAAATTGCAGTCACTGTTATTCTTTCATACAACCAACAGATGGCGCTGTGTGATATTGCAGTCACTGTTAATCTTTCATATAACCAACAGAGGGTGCTGTGTGATATTGCAGTCACTGTTATTTTTTCATACAACCAACAGATGGCGCTGTGTGATATTGCAGTCACTGTTAATCTTTCATATAACCAACAGAGGGCGCTGTGTGATATTGCAGTCACTGTTATTCTTTCATACAACCAACAGATGGCACTGTGTGATATTGCAGTCCCTGTTATTCTTTCATACAACCAACAGATGGTGCTGTGTGATATTGCAGTCTCTGTTATTCTTTCATACAACCAACAGATGGCACTGTGTGATATTGCAGTCCCTGTTATTCTTTCATACAACCAACAGATGGCGCTGTGTGATATTGCAGTCACTGTTAATCTTTCATATAACCAACAGAGGGCGCACTGTTATTCTTTCATATAACCAACAGAGGGCATTGTGGGATATTGCAGTCTCTCCCCAAGTGAACTGTTGGTATAGGAATGATTAAAAGTGACTGCAATCTCAGCTACTCGGGTCGGGTACCGCTGACCCGCGTATAAGCCGAGGTAGACTTTTTCAGCACATTTTGGATGCTGAAAAACTCGGCTTATACGCGGGTATATACGGTATTTAACTTTTTATACAGCAGCTCTCCGGTTTGCAATTTCAGCAATCTGGTTGCTAGGGTCCAAATAATACTAGCAGCCATGCATTGATTTAAATGAGAGACTGGAATATGAACAGGAGAGGCCCGACTAGAAAGATGAGTAATAAAAAGTAGCAGTAACAATATATTTGTAGCTTTTCAGAGCATTTGTTGATTAAATGGGGTCAGTGACCCCAATTTGAAAGCTGCAGAGAGCCAGAAGAAAACTGTAAAAAATAAACAGTGAAGACCAATTGAAAAGTTGCTTAGAATTGGCCATTCTGTAACATGCTAAAAGTTAACTTGAAGGTGAACCACCCCTTTAACCAGTCGGGGATTATATGATACCCAGGCTAAAATAGTAGCGCAATTGTACACATTCTTCAGAATTGGATCCAATGCTTACACTTTTATTTCAATTACAGGCAGAGCTTCTAAAAGGTACAGCCATGTCCTATGTTTTTGTGAACGACTCCTCCCAGACCAACGTCCCTCTGTTGCAAGCATGCATTGATGGGGATTTCAACTACTCCAAGCGTCTGCTGGAGAGCGGCTTTGACCCAAACATACGTGACAGCCGTGGCCGCACGGGTCTTCACTTGGCTGCCGCCCGTGGGAATGTGGATATCTGTCAGCTGCTTCATAAGTTTGGTGCTGATCTGCTGGCAACTGATTATCAGGGCAACACGGCCCTTCATCTGTGTGGCCACGTGGATACGATTCAGTTCCTCGTTTCCAATGGACTGAAAATAGATATTTGGTGAGTGCGTAGTCTATATAACGATAAGACAGTGTTGGTTTATAGCAGGGAGGCACCGAATCCTTTATTTTAGAATTCGGCCGAATCCTTTGTGGAATATTTGGCCTAATTCAAACCCTAATTTACATATGTAAATTAAAGGAAAACTATACCCCCCAAACAATGTAGGTCTCTATAAAAAGATATTGCATAAAACAGCTCATATGTAAAATCCTGCTTCATGTAAATAAACCATTTTCATAATAATTTACTTTTCTAGTAGTATGTGCCATTGGGTAATCATAAATAGAAAATTGCCATTTTAAAAAATAAGGGCCGCCCCCTGGGATCGTAGGATTCACTGTACTCACAAACTAACCAGCAAACCATACACATGAGCCAATTAACAGACAGAGTTCTGTGTTTTGCTTCCACACTTCTTCCTGTTACAGTTAGAGTTGTAGTATTTCTGGTCAGGTGATCTCTGAGGCAGCACAGAGATCATCATGAAATGGTGGCTCAAGGCAAGAGATGTAAAAGGGCAATATTTACTTAAATATATATTCCAGTTTGGTGAGATTCTTTAATATGCCACTTAATATTATATGAACTATCTGTTGCTTAAGTGTTCATTTTGGGGGTATAGTTTTCCTTTAAGGGAAATTAGAAGAAAGAACCACACAAGCAGCACTTGATTAAAAAATGTTCATTTCCATGTTCGTGTAATGAAAAGTCACTTGATTTTTTTGGTTTCAGATTCAGTTCAGCCAGGCACTTGGATTTGGCCGAATCTGAATTCTGCTGATAAAGGCCAAATCCCGAACCCAATTCTGGGTTTGGTGTATTTTTAGTTTATAGTACAGGTATGGGATCTATTTTCTGGAATGCTTGGAACATGGGGTCTTCCAGATAAGGAATATTTATGTAATTAAATTAGGGATGCACCAAATCCAAGTTGTGCTCACCACTATTTTTTAAAACCATTAGGCGGGGGTGCATTGAGGGTGTGACCACAAAATACATATAGTCAACTGGGTTGAGTGCAGAGGACCTCTTGTAGTTGACTATATGTATTTTGTGGTCACAGCCTCATTGCACCCCCGCCTAATGGTTTTAAAAAATAGTGGTGAGCACAACTTTCCCTTGTTTCTTCAAAGTATTGGGACAAGTTGCCACCCTTCGTTGCCAGGTCACTTTAGGCTAATGGCATACTGTTTTTTTAAGTATCCGTTACCCAGACCACGCCGAATTACTGTAAGGCGATCTCTCATAGACTCCAATATAATCAAATAATTAAAATTTTTAAAAATTATTTCCCTTTTCTCTGTATTCATAAAACAGTACCATGTATTTGAACCAAACTAAGATATAATTAATCCTTATCCTATTGGGTTTATTTAATGTCTACTTTTTATAAGTCAATTTAGAGATCCCAATTACAGAAAGACCTCTGATCCAGAAAACCCCAGGTCTCTAGCATTCTGTATAACAGGTCCCATACCTGTACCACTGTTCTCCAGTAGAGAATAACAATGGTCAAAGCACCCCTGTCCACCTGCCACTGGTTGTGACAGACAGACCTTTGTACTAAAACTTTCCGTGTGCGTGTAAAAGGTGAATAATTAGCTTTTATTGGGCACTTGAATTGTGTCTCAAGAGCAAAGCCTACAAAGTAATAACATAGATACAGCTGTTTATATGAGTGAGCCTGCCCAGGCAAGTCCTTCTGTAACTACAGGTGTATTTTTCCTGTGGGGAGATTTTCACTCTCCCTCAGGAAAGAGAGTTTATTGGATTAAATACATGTTTAAGGGCAGAGACACACACTCAGATTTGGGGAGATTTAGTCACCCGGCGATAAATCTCCTCTTCTTCGGGGCGACTAATCTCCCACTGACTAAAATCTAAATAGCCGGCGGGATGGCACTTGGAGTGCTTCGTTTTCCGAAGTCATACGAATTTTCCTTGTGGGGAAACTTCGGAAAATGAATCACATCGATTGCCATCCCGCCGGCGATTTACATTCTAGCCAGCAGGAAGCAGTTCGGGGGGTTTTGTTGGCCCGAGGAAGAGGCGATTTGTCGCTGGGCGACTAATCTCCCTGAATCTGAGCGTGTTTCTCTGCAAGGCCAGAAAAAAAGCCTACGATATCCGTAAGTTGATCCAGAGCTCTCAGCCTGTAGTTCTCCTCCCAAACATAATAAGCAGCCTCTCATATGTTTGCAGGTGATACTGTGCCTTGTTATAGGACCTTGAGTTGAACAGAGTTTTAAAGCTTTATAAGTTCTAATTAGAGTTATGAAATAAGATTTGTATCTTTCATCTTTTTTTGCTCATACCTGGGCCACATGTGCTGGTTTGAATCGTTTGTTACTATTGTGGACACTTCAGATCACATTCATTAGTATAAACACAATCCTAAAATAGGGGTTGTTTAAATTAACTTTTAATATGATGTAGAGAATGAAATTCTGAGACAACTTGCAATTGGTTTTAATGTTTTATTATTTGTGATTTTTTTTTTTTAGTATTTTAGCTTTGTATTCAGCAACTCAACAGTTTTCAATTTCAGCAATCTGGTTGCTAGGGTTCAAATTATTCTAGCAACCATGCACCGATATAAATAAGCTGGAATATGAATAGGAGAGGCCTGAATAGAAAGATGAGTAATAAAAAGAAGCAACAGCAATAAATGTGTAGCCTTACAGAGCATTTGTTTTTAAGACGGGGTCAGTGACCCACATTTGAAAGCTGGAAAGGGTGAGGAAAAAAAAGACCAATTGTGAATTTGCTAGGAATTGGACATTCTATAACATACTAAAAGTTACCTCAAAGTTGAACCATCCCTTTAAAAAAGAAAAACAAAGTTGTAGTGCGTCAAAATCTCTCTGTGTATTTCCTAACTATTTCCCATAGTGCACAATACCCCCTGCCACCTCTACAACCAGAGCACCTCCACTTCTCCCAAGTAAACTGGCCCCTTGTACCTGAGCTTTGGCCTTGTCACATGGGTTCCTAGGTTCCACGATGGTGATTAGATGCAGCACATGAAGGGGTTGATGCAGAGACTTGCGGTGGGGAAGGTTGCACTGATGGTTTGGTGGTTATATTTAAATATACATAAATTATTTATTTTTCCTTTAATTTCAGAAATATCCATTTTTTTTTTTTAATTTTCACATGCAGTTTAATGTACATCTGAGATGACGAATATGTGGGCAATATCGGGCTGATCCGATCGTGGGCCCTAGGGCCCAACGATCGGATCCTATCGAACGCAAACGGGCGGTCGGATCGCGAGACCACATCAACGAACAAATGTGGCCGCGATCAACGGGATTTTTAATCCCATCCGATCGAGATCTGGCCGACTTTCGGCCAGATCTCGATCGGGGAAGCCCGTCGGGGGCTCCCATACACGGGCCGATAAGCTGCCGACTCAGTCTGTCGGCAGCTTCTATCGGCCCGTGTATGGCCACCTTTAGTCAGTGACTTGAAGGAGGTCCACATGAGACATAACTGTTCAGTGAGTTTGCATTTGATCCACAGCATTCAGCTCAGATTCAAAAGCAACAGATATGACCCATGTGGCCCCCCTCAAGACACTGATTGGTTACTGCCTGGTAACAATCAATGGAAACCAAGAGAGCTGAAAAGCAGGAAGTAGTGTTCCGGATATTATGTTAGACATCCAGTCACTCCAACCATTATACATTACATTTTTGTCTAACTAACTATATTAGAAACATATTTTATTTTGCACAGACTATCTATTTACCCAGTTTTTATTTTTAATACTGAACAATTCCTTTAATTTACAACAAACTGCTAATAATGTCTTTCTTTTGAATCCCCACAGCAATCACCAAGGCGCCACACCACTCATCCTAGCCAAGCGCAGGGGAGTGAACAAAGAAGTGATCCGCATGCTGGAGTCCCTGGAGGAGCAGGAAGTCAAAGGCTTCAATAGGGGCTCTCACTCCAAGCTGGAGATCTTGCAGATGGCGGAAAGTGAAAGGTATATCCAATGCTCTGAGCTCCTAATGGAAAAAGGACACAACACCCTGTCGGAAGGAACCTCTGAGGAAGATTGGTATGTTCCACTTAATAGTATCTCACTAACTGTGCCTGAACTTGACTGTGCGTTTATGTAGTATCTATTATTTATTATTAACATGTATTTTAGAGCGCCAACATATTGCGCAACAATGTAAAAATAAATGTGTTTATACAAAGAAATCACATGAATTACATACATAGAACATACAGAGTTACATACATAACGACCAGTACCGGTGAGGAAAAGGTGAGGAAGGCCCTGTGCAAAAGAGCTTACAATCTAAAGGGGAAGGGAATGAGACACAAGGTGAGAGATGTAGCATATGGTATTGCATCTAGTAGCTAAACACAGTATAGAGAATAAAAATACATGTTAATGTTCCACTTAAAGGAACAGGAACATCAAAAAATGAAAGTGTTTTAAAGTAATAAAAATATAATGCAGTGTTGCCCTGCACTGGTAAAACTTCTGTGTTTGCTTCAGAAACATTAATATTGTTTCTATAAATAAGCTACTGTGTAGCTATGGGGGCAGCCATTCAAAGGAGAAATGGCTCAGGTTAAACAGCAGATAAGCTCTGTAGAACATAATGGTGTTATATGTTATCCACTATTTAACCTGTGCCATGTAGACTTTTTTCAGTTTTCACCATTGCTATATGTTTATATGAATTATAGTAGTGTTTCTCAAGCAAACAGATCAGTTTTACCAGTGCACGGCAACAGTAGATCATATTTTCATTACTTTAACATATATATAATAGTATCTCATGATTTACTGTGCCTGAACTTGTCCATGTTTTTATGCAATATCTAGTAACTTCCCTTATTTCTGCTTGATGTAGCCACTTTGACATTGTGAGGGCAAAGAAAGTTGCAGAATAAGGGGGAGAAAGATCACTAATTAACCACTATACCACTGTTTACATGGGTTCTCTGTTTGTAGCCAATGGGAGTCACTTATTAACGAACACTGGGCAAATTAGTAACCCATAGCAACCAGTAACAATTTAATAAACGTAAACCCTCAAAGCAAATGAATGTACATGTGCTTGCAGTACATTTCTAAGCACTTGAAATGTGCATTCATTTTTTTTTAAAATATTTTTATTTCTCAAGCTAATGTTTATGAAACCAGGTTGCCGCCTGTTGGTCATTGTGCCTGACTGGCTACGGTCAGCTGAAAAGGAACTTTGTGAGCAAATAAACAGTTTGTGATGATGCTCTGCTTAGGAAATGACGTAAGCAAGAAGAGAAGAGTCAATTGCTGTTTCTCTGGTCAGTTCTAAGTAACCTCACAAGATGCTCTTTTTCATAGAAAAAAGTTGGCCAAAATGACCAGCAGGTGGGGCTGTTGCTTCAAAGTTCTTAGTAGATCACTCCTAGCAATTTACATTCTTTTGTTTTGTGGGTTTATGTTTCCCTTAAAGGAGAAGGAAAGGTTAAAACTAAGTAAGCTTTTTCAGAAAGGTCCACCTAAATATACCAGTAAACCCTCAAAGTAATGCTGCTCTGAGTCCTCTGTCAAAAGAAACACAGCATTTCTGTCCTTCTATTGTGTACACATGGGCTTCTGTATCAGACTTTCTTCTTTCAGCTTAAACCTCCAGGGCTAGGGCTTGAGCATGCTCAGTATGCTCTTCTTCCCCCCCCATCTCTGCTGTAATCTGAGCCCAGAGCTATAAGTGAGCAGGTAGAGACTCAGGCAGGAAGTGATGTCACACCAAGCTAATACTGCAGCTGCTATCTAAAACAGAGAGAGAGAGCTTCTAGAGCTTTTTACTCAGGTATGGTAAAACATTCTACAGACTAAATATAGTGTTATAGCTTGCACTTTAGCAACTTATCTATTGGCAATAAAATGCCTCCGTAGCTTTCCTTCTCCTTTAACTGACATTAGTCTACCTGCTGTTGATTGATGAAAGTTTATTAGTTGTTATGGATTACAGCACTGGGGCAAGATTGCCCAGTTTTACTATATAAACCACAGTGTGTCAGTGTGAGCTCAGTATTTACTTACAGGTATGGGATCCGTTATCTGGAAACCCGTTATTCAGAAAGCTCCAAATTAGTCCCATAGACTAAATTTCCAAATTATCCAAATTTTTAAAAATGATTTCCTTTTTCTCTATAATAATAAAACAGTAGCTTGGACTTGATCCCAGCTAAGATATAATTAATCCTTATTGGGGGCAAAACCAGCCTATTGGGTTTATATAATGTTTACCTGATTTTTCTAGAAGACCCAAATTATGGATCCATTATCCGGAACACCCCAGGTCCCGAGCATTCTGGATAACAGGTCCCACACCTGTATAATGTAATATGGTTGTCAAGTATTGGGCCATCCAGTCCAGTATTTGCGGCAGGGATTTACAGGGGTAATTAGAATGCAACTCTTGCTACACACTGGTGCTAGCTATAAATAGTTCAATGAAATGGAGCAACAGAAAACATGCTTTCTGGCATTAAAGAAGCATCAGAATGTTGTTTAGCATATTCATATATTTCTGGAGAGATGATTGTGTAAACTTTGCAGACAGACAAATGTATTCTTTCTGATCATTTTTATTACTCTTCTTTCTATTCTGCTCCTCTCCTTTTCGAATTCCAGTCTCTTATTCAAATCAGTGCATGTTGCTAGGGTAATTTAGACCCTAGCAACCTGATTGTCAACTGGAGAGCTGCTGAATAAAAAGGGAAATAACGCAAAAAACACAAATAAAAAATCAAAACCAATTGCAAATTGTCTCAGAATATCACTCTCTACATCATACTAAAAATTAAGTCAAAGGGGAAAAACACCATTTGCTGCTCCATTTTCTTTAATGCAGTTTTAAAAAATAGCCTCTCTGGCTCAGTATTCACTGGGTTTTTTTTAGGTGAGCATGCAGGACTGCACCTTAACAGCCCAATCACATTTTGGTAATGCATCACAAAAATATATATGTATATTATAGTCTTACATTTATAACTGGATTTATTACTGTTAAATAATTAAAGGACCTATGATTATTAGATTAAACCCCATTGCCTTGTTTACATTTGCTTAAAGGAGAAGTAAACCTAAAAGTTAATAAATCCCTACACCCTTGCCCTAACCCCTACCCCCCTAACTTTTTACTTACCCCTCAGTGCAGATTAAGACATCAGAGTTCACGGGCAACATCTTCTTCTCTTCAGATTGAGACCGGCGTATCGGCGCACGCGCAGTTGGAGCAATTTTCTGATTTATTTTAACTGCGCATGCATCGAAACTCACGAAAATTGCCGAAGCGCCGGTCTCATTCCAAAGATTACTGAAGCAACTGAGGATGGAACTCCGATCCCTGAAACTGCACCGAGGGGTAAGTAAAAAGTTAGGGGCATTTGCCCGGGGTAACACTTAGGGTAGATCTACACGGGAGATTTCAATGTGGTTTTGGCGAATCCAACGCACTGCACCAAAACGCAGGTGTCGAATCGGATGGGACAGAGAATAAGGTAAGCAATGTTGGTGTTGTCAGTGTTGCAGCGTTCATCCTCAGTAGTGTTGATGCGACTGTCGGATGCAGATGCTGCTGTATTTCTTACCTTATTTTCCGTCGCATCCGACTTGATGCCTGAGTTTTGCCACAGAGTGTCTGATCCGCCGAAAATCATTGAAATCGACACATAGTTCTACCCTAAGGCTGGGGGGAGGAGGGAGGGGGTCTATGTAGGTTTTTATTTTTACTTTTGCGTTTGCTTCTCCTTTAAGTAACAAGTCCTGTTTCAGCCAACCAACTTGTTTGAGCTAGGCCATTTGTACTACAATAACAGGTTTATAGGATCTGTTATCCGGAAACCGGTTATCCGGGAAAAGCTCTGAATTACGAAAAGTCTATGTCCCATAGGCTCCCATTAAAATGAAAATTCACATTTTAAAAAATGATTTCCTTTTCCTTTATAATAATAATAAAACTGCAGCTTGCACTTGATCCAGACTAAGATATAATTAATCCTTACTAAAAGCAATACCAGCCTATTGGGTTTATTGAATGTTTAAATTAGAATCCTGCGAGGAACCAATTTCTAGGACCCAAACCCGCAACCCGCATATTTACCCACTTTGATCCACTACCAGACCCGGACCTGCAACTGCCTTATCGGCAACCTGCCGGCCACCATCAAACAGGAAGTGATGTTGCTGCAAACAGGAACATCATCAAAAGTGGGCGGGGACATAAACTTTAAAAGGAGTAAAATAGAAACAATAGTACATAACATAAGAAATTTAGATGAGACATGCAACCCGACCTGCATCTATACCTGCATCTGAAAATCCTCCCCTCATTCCGCAGGGTGCCTGCTTTTTTTGCGGGTAACCCGACCCGCTGCAGGACTCTAGTTTAAATGATTTTTAAGTAGACAAAAAGTATAAAGATCCAGGTCCTCAAGCATTCTGGATAACAGGTCCCATACCTGAAATACAAAGTATGCCCTGTAAATATGGCTAACCACTAATAAGAATTAATCAGGCACATTTGTGTATGCCCCCTGTTACTGAAATATTTCCTCTGTTCTTTAATCTAGCACAAATCTCAACCTGCATTGTCTTACTATTATTAAGGTACTGGTCTTTGCAAGTGAAGCAATTAATTCTTTATCTTTACCTTCTTGATTCCTGCTTTGAACACTTGCAGCATTTATAGGTCCTATTGTGAAAGTAACACGCTGAAACTTGTGGCTAGACAACAACTGGCAGCTTGTTTTGATATTATCATTTTATATTTTCTATTATAAAAAAGAAACAAACACTTGAGTAGTGGTGGAGAAGTGCAGGCCACATTGAATGCTTATAGGGGAGACACTTTCTTTTTCCGGTCTGCATTAAGTTGTGGGGTGCAAAGGTAACGTGCTAGCCTTTGTACTAATTACAAGAGTAACAGTTTCTCTGATAAGTAAACCGAAAATGAGTCTCGCTTGATATTCATAGTGAAAGTGACCTTTGCCGGTGCAAGCATGGTTACATATTAGTTGTGGGTGGGCACTACCTCTTCATTAGAGATTAGTGTTACAGTGATCAATTGAAGAATATGCAAATCTGCAGGGGTGGTTCTCCTGTAAGTTAATTTTTAGTAGGGATGCACCGAATCCACTATTTTGGATTCGGCCGAACCCCTGAATCCCTTGCGAAAGATTCGGCCGAATAACGAACCGAATGCTAATTTGCATATGCAAATTAGTGGTGGGAAGGAGAAAAACATTTTACTTCCTTGTTTTGTGACAAAATGTCACGCGATTTCCCTCCTGCCCCTAATTTGCATATGCAAATTAGGATTTGGATCAGGTTCGGCTGAGCAAAGGATTTGGCCGAATCATGCTGAAAAAGGCTGAGTACTGGCCGAATCCTGGATTCGGTGCATCCCTAATTTTTAGTATGTTATAGAATGACCATTTCTAAGCAACCTTTCATTTGGTCTTCATTATTTATTTTTGATAGTATTTTGATTATTTATCTTTTACTTCTGACTCTTTCCAGCTTTCAAATGGAGGTCACTGACCCCATCTGGAAAAAAAATGGTTTGTAAGGCAACAAATGTATTGTTTTATATTTCAATATTTTTATTGGTTACAAAAAGAAAATGCAGTGCAATACAGGTTTGACATTGATCAGAAAGTACAGGAAGCATACAGGGAATAGCATTACATCAATTCTTTCTCTTGCCTAGATTGGGGGACACAGGCACCATGGGGATGAAGATCCTGTTGCTTGGAGGATGGACACTAAATGGTTAACAAGCTCCTCCTCCTGCACTGGTTCTCATACCCTGCCTACTTCCTTTACCCTCAGTTTTACTTTAGTGTCCTCAGAAGGAGGACGGATGCTACTGGCTGGGAGCAGTGGTGCCGATTTATTCATGTGCCATGCCAGCAGTGGGGGCCTGAGTTCACTTTCCCGAGCCCCCCACCAGCCGAATAATGTTGTGCTCTGATTGCCTTCCTGCTCCACGGAGGTCTGCAGGCAGAGGCTCCCTCAACACCCTGGGGCTGCTGGTTCCCGCTCCACGGAGGCTGCACCAGCAGCCCAGAACGGGGTACGCACCAAAAATAGGGCAGGAAGGCTGGCAGCGAAAGGGGTAAGTGCTTATCATCCCCTTTTCACCTCCTTATACCTTCCCACTTCCACAGACCGTGTAGGCCCCTACCTGCAGGTTACTCGCATTCCCCAGTAGGAGCAGAGTCGGGTAGGATAGCGCTCTTACCCGCTCTGGCTCTAAACAGCATAGACACACGGAGCGGACGGTCCTCGTGTAGGTCCTCTTCTTTCCACGCCTGTAGTTCTGGCCGCCGTCTTGGAAGAGGGCGTCGTCTGATGCACGCTCTGCGGCGGGCATTTTCCTTGGGGGCATACTGCGCGATCGTGTTCCCAGCCTTACAGACACACACGTCACTTCCGGCCGCCATCTTGGAAGAAGGCGTCGTCTGATGTACTCTCTGCAGCGGCCATTTTCCTTGGGGGCATACTGCGCAATCGCGTTCCCTGCCCTTGCCGACACACGCGTCACTTCCGCCCACCATCTTGGAACACAAGCTGGAACGGCGCACTCACTCCCTCTACCTTACTGCGGCGATACTGCAGAGCAACCAGAGTAAGTACTCTCTGTTGTACTTCCCTAGGCAGTCTTAGTTATTACTGACACTAAGCATGTCACTTTCACCCATGCAGGTCGCCCCTACAGGGACAGCCCAGGTGCACACAGGACTTAATCAGTTCCCTGCCTGCTTCCTTTCCTTAAGGAAGGGCCAACCCTCTATAACATGACTGACAGAGCAAAGGAGATACCCTCTTCTAAGCGGCATACTAAGACCCGCACCCCATCTCAAATTGCATTCCTTGCATGCTCGTCATGCAAAACAAAATTTGACATTGCCTCTTCTGACCCAAAGTGTGTAGCTTGTTGTAGTGGTAATATACCGGCTCCTAGCTTAACCAGTGCAACCCTACAACCCGGATCAGCGATAGCTTCGGCTTCTCAGGTGAGCTCGGATTCTGAATTGGTGCGTGCACTCTCCCTCTCACTGGCTGGACTACAGAACCTAGCCAGGATTCCAGAGACTTTGGACAAGGTTTTGGAACACCTCTCTAGTCAGCCACAAAGGATGAGCGCACAGGCAACTGCTTCTAAGCGGTTTCATTTCCCGACACCTGAGTCACCTGAAGAGGAAGAGTCAGGGGAAGAGGGGCAAGTGTTGTCCGGGGATGAGTCAGATCAGGAGCAGGATATTCCCAGGTCACAAAGGGAGATAGAATCACTGATACAGTTGGTGTTACAAACATTAAACATTGAAGACACAGCAGCTACAGCTGAGCCTAGCAACAACATTTTCAAAAGGCAGAAGAAGACTTCATGTGTTTTCCCGGCTTATGAGCACTTAGATGACATTGTTAAGGCTCAGTGGAAGGTTCCAGACCGCAAGCTCCAACTATCTAAACGCTTTTCACAGTCCTATCCATTTCCTCCGGAAAATACAGACCTCTGGTCCTCCCCACCAGTGGTGGATCCTCCGGTGTCTTTTCATCATTCCGGAGGGACAGAGAAAGGGCGTCCGGGCATCGAAGGCAACGATTTCCAGATGGATCAGGTCGGCCATCTCAAAGGCTTATGCAGCAAAAGATAGACCTCCACCCTTCGGGATTCAAGCTCACTCGACCAGGTCGATGAGTACTTCCTGGGCAGTACGCCACCAGGCTTCCGCTGAACAGGTTTGTAGAGCTGCAGTGTGGTCTTCGGTACACACTTTTTCCAGGTTCTACAAGATACACACTTTCTCCTCGGCTGAGGCAAGCTTCGGGAGAAAGGTGCTGCAGACCGTTGTAAGCTGAGCACTGGGGTGCAAGTCCCGCCCTCATGGGTGCCTGTGTCCCCCAATCTAGGCAAGAGAAAAATAGATTTTTGTACTTACCGTTAAATCCTTTTCTCTTGTCCTACACTGGGGGACGCAGGCCTTCCCTCCCTGAATAAGTTATAGTTCAAATTTTCTTCTGTCACACTGTCTAAGTGTGACTGTATATAGTTCATAGGTGGTGAGAGTTCCTCTTCTGTTTGCACGTGTTGATAGTAGGGTTGTCCTTCCTTCTTCGGCCCGAAAACTGAGGGTTAAGGAAATAGGCAGAGTATGAGAACCAGTGCAGGAGGAGGAGCTTATTAACCGTTTAGTGTCGGTAAGCCTTATCAGAAAGGTCCACCTAACAGTAACAGTCTTCAGCCCGAAAACTGAGGGTTAAGGAAATAGGCAGAGTATGAGAACCAGTGCAGGAGGAGGAGCTTATTAACCGTTTAGTGTCCATCCTCCAAGCACCAGGATCTTCATCCCCATGGTGCCTGTGTCCCCCAATGTAGGACAAGAGAAAAGGATTTAACGGTAAGTACAAAAATCTATTTTTTCCATACAAATCCCATCATAACCTAGTATTACTTTAAACTATGAGCATCAAACGTTCCATGATAGAAACATTCAAGAAATGTCACACTGACAAAATCACAAAACCTATTATTGAAATTACAAGATTCATACACTTAAAGGAGCAACAAGGTAAGTAGTACTTAAATACTCAAAAGAGCTACTGGAGAGTCAGCCCCATACCTATATGCCAGCCGAGGAGACCAAACCCGCAAAAAATTTTGGTGGGAGTCCAATAAGATACTGGATAATTTCTCTTGACCCATAATCCAGTCAATCTTGATTTTGGTAGTGACAAAGGAAATTTGTTTAGTTTTCCATGATTTCACAATCGTCTGTTTCGCGGCAGTCATTATGGAAAGAACTAATTGAAATTGACTGCGGGTTAATGAAGCAGGCTTCTTACACAAAAGGGCTGTACTAGGATGTCTTTCTAATCAGGCCTCTCCTATTCATATTCCAGTCTCTTATTCAAATCAGTGCATGGTTGCTACATTAATTTGGACCCTACTAATCAGATTGCTGAAATTGCAAACTGGAGAGCTGCTGAATAAAAAGCTAAATAACTCAAAAGCCACAAATAATAAAAATGAAAACGAATTACAGATAGTGATGAGCTAATCTGTCCCGTTTCGCTGTGCCGAAAAATTAGCGAAACTGCGAAAAACTTAGTGGAACGGTGAAGTCAGTGGGCATTTTTCTCGCTCCAAATGCATTAAAGTCATGAGGTTTTTTATTATGGCGACTTTTTTGTCCTAATGTATTAGTCAATGGGCATTTTTTCTAATGGCAAATTTTTTTGTCCTAAAGCATTAAAGTCAGTGGGTGTTTTTTCTCATGGGCTTTTTTTTGCTGTGAATTTTCTGCATCTAATTTTTGGCGCAGTTTAGTGAAATTTGCCCTCATTGCTAATTACAAATTGTCTCAGGATATCACTCTCTACATCATACTAAACGTTAATTAAAAGGTGAACAACCCCTTTAAAATGTTTTTTAAAAAAATAAAAACCAATTGCAATGTGTCTCAGATCACTCTCTACGTCATAAAAGTTAATATAAAGGGGAGCATCCCTTTAACAAAAATAATGAAGACCAATTGAAAAGCATTGACCGTTCTATAATATACTGAAAGTTGACTTAAAGGTGAACCACCCCTGAAAGGTTAAAACGAAGTAAGCCTTATCAGAAAGGTCCACCTAAACAGTAACAGTCTTCGGCCCGAAAACTGAGGGTTAAGGAAATAGGCAGAGTATGAGAACCAGTGCAGGAGGAGGAGCTTATTAACCGTTTAGTGTCCATCCTCCAAGCAACAGGATCTTCATCCCCATGGTGCCTGTGTCCCCCAATGTAGGACAAGAGAAAAGGATTTAACGGTAAGTACAAAAATCTATTTTTTCCATACAAATCCCATCATAACCTAGTATTACTTTAAACTATGAGCATCAAACGTTCCATGATAGAAACATTCAAGAAATGTCACACTGACAAAATCACAAAACCTATTATTGAAATTACAAGATTCATACACTTAAAGGAGCAACAAGGTAAAGTAGTACTTAAATACTCAAAAGAGCTACTGGAGAGTCAGCCCCATACCTATATGCCAGCCGAGGAGACCAAACCCGCAAAAAATTTTGGTGGGAGTCCAATAAGATACTGGATAATTTCTCTTGACCCATAATCCAGTCAATCTTGATTTTGGTAGTGACAAAGGAAATTTGTTTAGTTTTCCATGATTTCACAATCGTCTGTTTCGCGGCAGTCATTATGGAAAGAACTAATTGAAATTGACTGCGGGTTAATGAAGCAGGCTTCTTACACAAAAGGGCTGTACTAGGATGTTTAGGGATGGAAATATTGAAAATATCATATTATAGATCCTAGTCCAGTATCTTAGAGCTATGGGACATTGCCACCATACATGAAACATGGTCCCCTTTTGGCCGCAGCCCCTAAAACATCTATCTGATGCCGTAGGGAAAAATTGTGCTATTCGAGCAGGATCCAAATACCAGCGAAATATAACCTTATAGTTGGCTTCCAATAAAGTAACGTTTCTAGAGGATCTTCTTACATTACTCCATATCAATTCCCATTCATCAAGACTCATATGATAGTCCATATCCTTATGCCATGCCTGTACATAGGTGAGATGTTGACAATCTGTAAGTTTAAGGAAATTACTGTAGAGAAGTGAGACTACTTTCCGTGCTTTAGGGGCTTTACAACACCAAAATTCAAAAAAGGTACGCGTTCTAACCCCTTCCTGAGGAGAGTCCCATAGAGAACGAACAAAATGTAAAAGTTGGCAGGCCCTAAATCGTTCATATAGAGGAACATTATATTCAGTAATCAAATCCTGCGTGGGCAACAAATGTATTGTTATTGTTACTTTTTATCACTCATCTTTCTAATCAGGCCTCTCCTATTCATATTCCAGTCTCTTATTCAAATCAGTGCATGGTTGCTACATTAATTTGGACCCTACTAATCAGATTGCTGAAATTGCAAACTGGAGAGCTGCTGAATAAAAAGCTAAATAACTCAAAAGCCACAAATAATAAAAATGAAAACGAATTACAGATAGTGATGAGCTAATCTGTCCCGTTTCGCTGTGCCGAAAAATTAGCGAAACTGCGAAAAACTTAGTGGAACGGTGAAGTCAGTGGGCATTTTTCTCGCTCCAAATGCATTAAAGTCATGAGGTTTTTTATTATGGCGACTTTTTTGTCCTAATGTATTAGTCAATGGGCATTTTTTCTAATGGCAAATTTTTTTGTCCTAAAGCATTAAAGTCAGTGGGTGTTTTTTCTCATGGGCTTTTTTTTGCTGTGAATTTTCTGCATCTAATTTTTGGCGCAGTTTAGTGAAATTTGCCCTCATTGCTAATTACAAATTGTCTCAGGATATCACTCTCTACATCATACTAAACGTTAATTAAAAGGTGAACAACCCCTTTAAAATGTTTTTTAAAAAAATAAAAACCAATTGCAATGTGTCTCAGATCACTCTCTACGTCATAAAAGTTAATATAAAGGGGAGCATCCCTTTAACAAAAATAATGAAGACCAATTGAAAAGCATTGACCGTTCTATAATATACTGAAAGTTGACTTAAAGGTGAACCACCCCTGAAAGGTTAAAACGAAGTAAGCCTTATCAGAAAGGTCCACCTAAACAGTAAACCCTCAAAGTAATGCTGCTCTGAGTCCTCTGTCAAAAGAAAGACCACATTTCTTTCCTTCTATTGTGTACACATGGGCTTCTGTATCAGGCTTCCTGTTTTCAGTTTAAACCTCCAGGGCTAGGGCTTGAGCATGCTCAGTTTGCTCTTCTCCCCCTCCCTGCTGTAATCTGAGCCCAGAGTATGAGCGAGCAGTAAGAAACTCAGACAGGAAGTGATGTTACAACAAGCTAATATGGCAGCTACTATCCTAAAAAAACAGAGAGAGAGCTTCTAGAGCTTTTTACTCGGGTATGGTAAAGCATTCTACTGAATTAATATAGTGTTATAGCTTTAACTATTGCAGCTAATCTATTGGCAATAAACTACATTGGTTGCTTTCCTTCTCCTTTAATGGCAACAAATGATCTTGCAAGGTTTAGGATAGAAATTGCCTACTGTATGAGTCAGTAGGTACATGAGTCCTCTGATAATAAGCTCCCCACCTGCAGCAGGATTAGGCAAACCCTCTACTCTCGGTTGTGTTTTTTTGGCTTCTGTACAAGGCCAAGGCCACAAGATTTAACATGTCTAATGCTTTGCTGAACTTTTGTTCTCCTTTAAATTTGCTATGATACATTTTGATGGCAAAGAACATAGCTGTTATTTGCAGGTCAATAAAACAAATTTCAGTGTATCAATCAGAGAATGGTTACTAGGGCAGATTATGGCCTGTGCTCTTATTAAAAGTCTCAAAATGAGTGGTGTGTTTGTGTTTTGGTCCCAGATTTGAGAATAAAGTATTTCACACGTAGGAGGTTGGTACACCACATCTGTGAAAGGTCACTTAATGCTACTGAGCTTCCTTGGTTTAACCACAGGCTTTTTTCTGCCGCATTGGTAGAGAAAGCTACATCAAGGCTCCTTTATTTTATTTTCTCAACATCCCACTCCCCTCCTACAGGGCCTTCAGCTCATCCTTTCAACAGTTCTTCATATATCAGCACTGCATGATTAAATACACGTATCTCCTATTTCAGAATAAATATGTGTGAAGGGCCAATGAGTTTCTCAGTTTTGGTATAAGAGAGGAAATTTTGTGCATATGGTAATAGAGTAAAAACATTTCATGGTGTTACATCCCGTTTAAAGGGGATTCATTTTTTTGTGGGGGCAAAATAATTTCTGAAATTCTTCCCAATTATTGAATAAGAAATTCAAAATTAGATTCATGACTTAAATTTATAAAAAAAATGATTGTTTCACACAATGGTGTTTTAAATGCAGTGTAAGAAGACCGTACCTTGTACTTGATCCCAATTAAGATATAATTAATATTATATCCTGTTGGGTTTAAAGACTAGACACAGCATGTTTAGTTAAAGGTCTCTAAGATGATACCTGTTCATGTTTTTAGTGATTACTGATTACGTTTTTTCATTGATTTTCATCCGTGGTTGCAAAAGGCTCCCGTCAATTCACTTTCAAATAAACTAAGTTACCACTTTTCGGCAGAGACACACGGTCAGATTCGGCCCGGCGACAAATCTCCTCATCTTTGGGGCGACTAATCTCCCCGATCTGCCTTCTCGTCGGCTAGAATGTAAAATCGCCAGTGGGATGGCACTCGGAGCACTTTTTCGAAGTCGCCGGTAGTTGCCTCACGAGAAAACTTCAGACGACTTCAGAATCTGATTTTGTGTCCTTATGCTCAGCCCAATGAATATTATTCTTGGCTTCAATAAAAACAAGGATGAAACCTGAATTTTGCCATGGGGACAGGGGCAAGCACCGGCATGCTATTTTCGCATAATTCAAGATAAACAGTTTAATTACATTGCATTTAACAAACTGCTGATTTGCCCAGTATTTCTTGGCATTCATTCTGAACAAATGTAATATGGCGTACAAATAGATATATATCTCTCTCTCTTGCAAATTCACTTTCTCATGTATTTCAAATGAATGGCTGCTGATGCTCTGTTCAAGGCTAAATGGGACGTTCACAGAAATATTAAAACTTAAAGGCCCGTTTATTAAAGGTTGAATTTTAGCGGCACCGCGATTAAACACTTATTTCTCTAAAACCACGAAGGCCATGAACATTTATTAAAAGATGAAAAGTACGAACAGGGGAAAAAAACACTGAGTGATTCGCTAAAACATTCGAAATATATCTAAAACATCTGAAAATTCAAGTTTTTCAGACAATTACTTGTGAAAAGAAAATCTGAAACCTCGGAATGGTTAAAAAAAAAGTCCAATAGGATCAACGCAGCTCCCATTGAATTCTATGTGACCTCAAGTTCTCTTACTTGGAGAAGTTTTGTATTAGAGGTTTTTATGGATTCACCTTTGAGTTAACTGATAGTGTACAGAGGGATATTCTGAGACAATTTGCAATTGGTTTTCATTTTTTAGTATTTGTGGTTTTTGAGTTATTTAGCTTTATATTCAGCAGCTCTCCAGTTTGCAATTTCAGCAATCTGGTTGCTAGGGTCCAAATTTCCCTAGCAATAATGCACTTAATAAGTGACTGGAATATGAATAGGCCAGGGCCTGTAGAGAAAGATGAGTAATAAAAAGTAACAATAAATGTGTAACCTTACAGAGCATTTGTTTTTAGATTGGGTCAGTGCCCCCCCCCCCCATTTGAAAGCTGGAAAGAGCCAGAAGAAGATAATAATAAAACGAAAACTATACAAAATAAATAATGAAGACCAATTGAAAAGTTGCTTAGAATTTGCCATTTTATAACATACTAAAAGTTAACTTAAAAGCGAACCACCCCTTTAATAACTCATGAAATGATTCATGAAAAAAAAGATGGAAAAGTGTTTCTTTTATTATTTTTTTTTTTACAGGAAAACCATACCTCCCCAAACAATGTAGGTCTCTATAAAAAGATATTGCATAAAACAGCTCATATGTAAAACCCTGCTTCATGTAAATAAACCATTTTCATAATAGACTTTTTTAGTAGTATGTGTCATTGGGTAACCATAAATAGAAAATTGTCATTTTAAAAAATAAGGGCCACCCCCGGGATCATATGCTTCACTGTGCATACAAACATACAGACAATACTTGTTAGGTCACATGAGCCAATTAACAGACAGAGTTGTGTCTTTTGCTTCCACACTTCTTCCTGTTACAGTTAGAGTTGTAGTATTTCTGGTCAGGTGATCTCTGAGACAGCACAGAGACCATCATGAAATGGTGGCTCAAGGCAAGAGACGTAAAAGGGCAATATTTACTTAAATATATATTCCAGTTTGGTAAGATTCTTTAATATACCACTTAATATGACGTAAACTATCTGTTGCTTAAAGGGGTGGTTCACTTTTAAGGTAACTTATTATGTTGTAGCACGACCAATTCTAAGCAACTTTTCAATTGGTATTTATTTTTTATAGTTTCATAGTTATTTGCCTTTTTATTACTGATCCTTCTACTCAGACTCTCTCCTATTCATATCCCAGTCTCTTATTCCAATCAATGCATGGTTGCTAGGGTCATTTGGGCCCTAGTTAGATTGCTTAAAATGCAAATTGAAGAGCTGCTGAATAAAAAGCTAAATAACTCAAAAACCTTCAATAATAAAAATGAAAACAAATTGCAAATTATCTCCGATTATCACTCTCTTTATCATACTGAAAGTTATGTAAAAATCGAACAACCAAACGGATGGAGCATCTTGCGGCTCTATGTAACAAATCGCTCCCTCAATTTGATGAAATATGGGGAGACTGGATCTTTTCCTTCCCCCCCTGACCACTGAAATTACTGAATAACTAGAACCGATATAATTTGGTGCCCACTTTGTTAAAAATGAACCCTTCTCTGTTCACAGTCTGCAATTCCTTGTTTTTCTGTTTTGTTTTTCTTTTTTTTTTTTTGTGAGAATTGTTATTATACGCGAATTTGATCTGTGATGACTGCTTACCGCAAGAAATGTATAACTGGTAGATGGAAAGTGATAATGTCATCTATGTCACATGTAATAACTGCATTTTGAAAATTCAAAAAAATAAAGTTTAAAAAAAAAAAAAAAATCGAACAACCCCTTTAAGTGTTCATTTTGGGGGTATAGTTTTCCTTTAATTGTGATTCAAATAAACACTTGGTTGCTCGGGTATGAAGACCCAAATTTGGTTACCGATTAGTTCCATAATGGAGAGGTGTAGAACAAACATAGTTCAAGACCTCGAGGGAACAACCTCCAGTCTTAAAATTCAATTGCCTGCAAATTATAATAAGTTCATTTTAAGTTGATTTTCCATTGATGGCCTTGTATTGATATCTGACCTGTAAGACAGGGTTTTATTGCAGTGTGTATTTTAATATGTCTCTTTTTCTTCCAGTGCAATGGAAAGCCACTCTCTCCTGAATCCAAACTTACAGCAGGGTGAAGGGGTCCTCTCTAGCTTCCGCACAACTTGGCAGGAATTTGTGGAAGACCTGGGTTTCTGGAGAGTTCTCCTCCTCCTCCTGGTCATTGCTCTTCTTTCTCTGGGTATAGCCTACTATGTTAGCGGTGTGCTGCCCTTTGTGGAAAATCAGCCAGAACTAGTGCATTAGAGAGATGTAGAAACCTTTCATGCCCCCAGCTTCCTTAAATGCAGTCGTCTGTGCTGCATATATATATATATATATATATATATATATATATATATATATATATATATATCTCTCAGACCACTTGTTGGCCCGGTCTTGGAACTCTGTGCATTCCGATCAGAATCATCTTGGATGGAATGTGTCTTCGTGGTCTTCAAAGATGTAGTGGGACATCCCTTCCTTGTGATTCCCGTGTGAAGTGCTTTGTAAGACTGATTATCCGGCCATCTATGAAGAGTAGAGAATCCTTAATTTTTATGATATGCAATGCCCAAGCAAATGCTAATTTCTACGTGTGTGTTCATGGATATTTATCTATAGGTTGGACTCGTTTTTTTTTTTTTTTTTTTTTGTCGTCACACCATTTCCAGCAATTTTATGGTTGCTTATGAAGAGTATTCAATCGGTTGCCATTCATAGTATGTAAATAATGTAACTATTACGCTTAATGCCTTTTATAAGGTGAAGAATGGAGCGTACAGACTTATTTCTGGGTTAGATGATGCTGTAGTTTGATATTGTGTCCTACATAAGTCTTTTTGTCATGAAAGAAAGTTTAGTTGGCATATTCTTACTATGGGTCTCCTTTAAACGAAAGATGGGGGTGCCAGTGAATGTAATGAATGAGGACTTTAAAGTGAACCTGTCACCCAGACATAAAAAGCTGTATAATTTAAGAGATTTTCCAATTAAACATTAAATCCAAATTCTTTTTTTATTAAAGCATTCATAGCTGTTGTAAACTTGTTTAAAAATCTCAGCTCTCAATCAAATATTGTCTGCCCCTCCTCTATGCCTTAGGCATAGAGGCGGGGCAAGAAATTACTTTCACTTTAAATTCAGCACTTCCTAGATGTCACTGCTCTCCCCACATTCCCCCAGTTCTCTTAACCATTTCATTGTGTAACCAGGGCATGGGGATGGACATCAGGTCCTCCATTCTGGTGCATAAACAAGATTCTGAGATGATGCAAGGCTTGCCTTAATAACAGTGTCCACAAAATGGCTCCTGACTGCTTGCAATAATTAGGGATTTGCAGACTCAATGAAATAATTTATATAGTATAATTAAAGATAATTTTGCTTGACTAACATGATAAAATAGTATTTGGAATCATTTTTTTGGGTGACGGGTCCCCTTTAAAGTGGTGGTTCACATTTATGTTAACTTTTAGTATGTTATAGAATGGCCAATTCTAGGTAACTTGGCTTTGATTTTTTTTCATATAGTTTTTGAATTATTTGCCATTTACTTTCGAACTCTTTCCAGCTCACCAATAGGTGTCACAGACCACATCTAAAAACAAATGCTCTGTAAGGCTACAATGTTATTGCTACTTTTAAAGGGATTCTGTCATGATTTTTATGATGTCGTTTTTTTTTCTAAATTACACTGTTTACACTGCAAACAATTAACTCACAATATAAAATGTAATTCCTGAACCAGCAATTGTATTTTTTTTAGTTGTAATATTGGTGTGTAGGCGCCATCTTAGGTCATTTTGCCTGGTCATGTGCTTTCAGAAAGAGCCAGCACTTTAGGATGGAACTGCTTTCTGGCAGGCTGTTGTTTCTCCTACTCAATGTAACTGAATGTGTCTCAGTGGGACCTGGATTTTACTATTGAGTGCTGTTCTTAGATCTACCAGGCAGCTGTTATCTTGTGTTAGGCAGCTGATATCTGGTTACCTTCACAATGTTCTGTTGTTAGGCTGCTGGTGTGAAAAGAGAGGGGGTGATATCATTCCAACTTGCAGTACAGAGTGACTTAAGTCACATGACTGGGGGCAGCTGGGAAACAGCGAAAATGTCTAGTCCCATATCAGATTTCAAAATTAAATATAAAAAAATATGTTTGCTATTTTGAGAAATGTATTTCAGTGCAGAATTCTGCTGGAGGAGCACTATTAACTGATACGTTTTGAATTTTTTCTTTCCCATGGCAGTATCCCTTTAATTACTCCCCTTTCTATTCAGGCCCTCTCCTATTCATATTCTAGTTCCTTATTCAAATCAATACATGGTTGCTAGGGGAAATTGGACTGAAATAGCAAACTGAAGAGCAGCTGAATAAAAAGCTAAATAACTCAAAAAACACAAATAATAGAAAAAAGAAAAAACAATTGCAAATTGTCTCCGATTATCACTCTCTAAATCATACTAGAAGTTAATGTAAACATGAACAACCCCTTTAATAACTCACGTAAAGGAAATGTAAACACTCAAAACAAAATAATCATTTTTATGTCCTCCTCTGTTTGTGTGGATACAATGTGAGGCTTTAAAGGAAAACTATACCCTCCAAACAATGTAGGTCTCTATAAAAAGATATTGCATAAAACAGCTCATATGTAAAATCCTGCTTCATGTAAATAAACCATTTTCATAATAATATACTTTTCTAGTAGTATGTGCCATTGGGTAATCATAAATAGAAAATTGCCATTTTAAAAAATAAGGGCCGCCCCCTGGGATCGTAGGATTCACTGTACTCACAAACATACCAACAAACCATACATGTTAGGTCACATGAGCCAATTAACAGACAGTTGTGTCTTTTGCTTCAACACTTCTTTCTGTTACAGTTAGAGTTGTAGTATTTCTGGTCAGGTGATCTCTGAGGCAGCACACAGACCATCACGAAATGGTGGCTCAAGGCAAGAGGGCAATATTTACTTAAATATATATTCCAGTTTGGTAATATTCTTTAATATGCCACTTAATATGATATGAACTATCTGTTGCTTAAGTGTTCATTTTGAGGGTATAGTTTTCCTTTAACAATGTATTTAAAGGCTTCCCTATACCCTGACCATCAAGAAGCCAAGACAAAAACAGAAGGAAACTTGAAACTGAAAGAACTGAAGAAGCCCTTGTCCGTCAAAATCAGTCCATCTTGCCTTAAAATATTCCCCTGTGCCCTAAACTGATAAGAAATGCAACCAAATACATTGTCAGCAGGGCAATTATTATTATTAACATGTATTTGTACACTGCCAAAATATTTTGCAGCGCTGTATTAGCACCTTACTGTTCCCAACAAATACATTCATATCTGTAAACCGAAAAGAGGCTAAAATCACTAAATTTATATATATGAAAGAAAGTCCTCTTTCAAAGAATTCTATCAAGCGAACATCTGTGATTACACTAAGTTTTAATGAGCACAGAAGTGTTATATGGGTATAGAATCCATTATCCAGAAAGCTTCTAAAATATGGGAAAGCCATTTTCAATAGAGTTCATTTTACTAAAAATAATACATATATTTATGAATATTAACTATTTATTATTTCCTCCTTTTTTGTAATAGATTACTGTATGGTGCTCCGAACTGGAGAAAGACCGTAGAGAACTCCAGGTCCCAAAGATTCCAGATAATAAAGTCACACACCTATATAAAAATAGCAGAACAAAAGTAAATGTATGGCATCTGTTATCCAGAAAATTCTGAATTATGAGAAGGCCATCTCCCAACAACTCCATATTAAAGGAACAGTTCAGTGTGAAAATAAAAAGTGGGTAAATAGATAGGCTGTGCAAAATAAAAAATGTTTCTAATATAGTTAGTTAGCCAAAAATGTAATGTATAAAGGCTGGAGTGACTGGATGTGTAACATAATAGCCAGAACACTAGTTCCTTCTTTTCAGCTCTCTAACTCTGAGTTAGTCAGTGACTTTAAGGGGGGCAACATGGGACAAAACTGTTCAGTGAGTTTGCAATTGATCCTCAGCATTCAGCGAGATTCAAAAGCAACAGTTCTGGCGCATGTGGCCCTCCCACAAGTCTCTGATTGGTTACTGGCTGGTAACCAATCAGTGGAAATTAAGAGAGCTGCAAAGCAGGAAGTAGTGTTCTGGCCATTATGTTAGACATCCAGCCACTCCAGCCTTTATACATTACATTTTTGGCTAACTAACTATATTAGATACATTTTTTATTTTGCACAGCCTATCTATTTACCAGTTTTTATTTTTACTCTGAACAATTCCTTCAAGCAAATAATTATCTGTAATAATAAAACAGTACTTTGTACAAGTATAGGATCTGTTATTTGAAAACCCATTATCCAAGAAGCTCCGAAATACAGAAAGTCCGTCTCCCATAGACTCCATTTTATCCATATAATTCCAATTTTTAACAATGATTTCCCTTTTCTCTGTAATAATAAAACAATACCTTGTACTTGATCCCAACTAAGATATAATTAATCCTTAATTATGGAAAGATCCGTTATCTGGAAAACACCAGGTCCAGAGCATTCTGAATAACAGGTCCCATACCTGTACGTGATGGCAACTAAGCTGCATGAATCCATATTGGTGGCAACACAATCCTATAGGGTATATTGATTTTTTACATGTTATTGCATGGAGATCCATTAACCTCAAAGCGCCAGTTCGCAAGCAATGTGGATAATAGATCCAATACCTGGACTGATAACTGCCCCACTGCCGCTGGTAATATATCTGGTTGTTGTTGTTGTTGTTTTTTTCATCATTTTGGGAACGAAAATATAAATGTTATGGCGTTTTAAAATAGTTTTAAAGGGCATGTAAAGGCAAAAAAATAAAATCCCATTTATACTTTCTTTAATGAAAAAGAAACCTACCTCCAATATATTTTAATATAAAAATGTGTACCGTTTCTATAAGAAACCTGACTGTATGCAGTGAAATTCTCCCTTCATTTTCTGCAGTGGATAGGAATTGTCAGATGGTCCCTAACTGCTGAGCAGGGAAACAGTCATACTTATGAACAGCAGAGGGAGCCCCCGCCTTCCCAGCCATGCAGAACTCAAGCAGCTTTGTTTATGACGATCCCTTAGCAGCCCAGACCACACTGAGCATGTGCACAGTCTTAGTCTTGCAAAGATGTTTAACAAAGTTACAAGATGGTGACTTTGAAAGCATAAAATATTTGTTTGAAAACGTATATGTTGGTGCAGTAAGTTCATATTTATATTTAGTATACAAAATTCAGCGTTTCTAGCCTTATTCTATTTTAGACTTTACATGCCCTTGGAGACAATATCCCAGATATGGAGTGCTATGAACATCTTTTGTGTATATTTAACCTCACTTTGCAACATTTGGACATCACTGCTCTATAAGAAGCACATGTATGTTTGTGTTATGGATCGTTTTATGTTGTTTGGTGTTTAATAATTGCTTTTGATTTTTTTCCTAACAATGTACATCATCCGATGTTGGAGGCAAATATTAGTATTTCTAATAAAGAATGGAGATCATTAATTGGGGACAATTCAGCACCTTGGCACCTATGTTTCCATGCATCAGTACACATGAAGGATCAGGCAGGGAATCATGGTAGTCCTTATCATCACTGCTTAAATGTAAATGGATCCCAGTGCTGATTTCTTTGCTAAAATTACTACTGTCATTTATTCTTTGTAAGGCTCACCCTGCGATTTCAGGCAACTAATCTCCCTGAACTGCCTTCTTCGGGCGACTTCGGAAAGCCGAAGCGATCCGACTGCCATCCCGCTGGGGGGAAGGCAGTTTGAGGAGATTAGTCGCCCGAAGAAGAACCGATTTGTCACTGGGTGACTAATCTTCCGAAATTGCAGCGTGTGCCCTGGCCCTAAAAGTATTTAGCAAAAGCTTTGGTCTTTTCATCTAAGAATACGTGTATTTCTGAATTATTATTGAATTTGCTATGTTTTATTACAAATGTATCCTAACTTCATAATTCTTCATGCTAATATGTTCTTTAAATAACTGTAAAATATCTGACTTTAAAATATATCCTTTATTGCCATGCCTTTACCCTCTCTTTCTCATTTGTGTGCAATGATCAGGCTGCATTTGCTTGATAATTAGTGACGACCCCTAAGCTTAGCTTCTTAACAGCTGCTCAGAGCCCACTGAGCATGTGAGTGTCACAGACACTTTCCACGATGGTGACCCCCTGTGACAAGTTAGAAGTCCTGGATCATTGCTGCTATTGACAAGCTGAAACTTTAGGCTGGTGAAATAAGTTCAGTATATAAAATATGGCATTTGTAGCCATATAAATTTGTAGGATTTAGTTCTCCTTTAACGGAAAAAAAAATGTTCATCTTCTTCAACATTAAATGTACGGTACAAGTTAATTTTTCAACTTTGTTAACACTCAAGCATTAAACTGCATGTGTGCTTTATTGCTTGAATTATTACCCCCCAAACCTAAAACAGTCAGGGCAACTGCTATTTTCCTTCTATAAAAAGAGGCCAAGTCTACATAAAGGGTCCTAGAAAAGCAGAGGTTTCAAGCTTCTAAGAGTAAGGATTTTGCCTGTGCTACAAATACATAAACACACACATTCTTCTAATAAACCCCTGGTTTGTTCCAGGACGAAACACCTCAAGCTCTCTTTTCTCTCTGGAGGATGAATACTTTTATTTGTTCAGTGTCTGCCCTGAGTCGCAGCGGAGTGGTAGGAACAGTGGGTTATTACAGTGGGTTAATAAAAGGAGGGTAGAAGTACTGCTTATCTCATAATTGTAGCCTAAAGCATGTATAATTGTCATATGAATACAGTTTAAAGGGGTGGTTCACCTTTAAGTTAACTTTTATTATGTTATAGAATGGCTAATTCTAAGCAACTTTTCATTTGGTCTTCAGTATTTATTTTTTATAGTTTTTGACTCTTTCAAGCTTTCAGACCTGGGAGTTTCCGGCAGTGCGCTAGACCCCCCAGCAAAAATAGGGGGCCTGGCGCACACTGATCCCCATCCTCCCGCCCACTTCCTACCCCTCCCACATCTTGCCTCTTCCCGCCTACTCCCAGCCCTGGCCCCACCCAACTTGCTTCCCTGTTCCTCGCAGGTAAAAGAGCGGCTGGGGAGGAGGGGGAGTTTTATTACCTATAACGGAAGCAGACCCCACAGTCTGGCCCCCCTGCGACTGTGAGATCTGCTTCCTCTATAGTTATGTTTTCTGGATAACTGATCTTTCCCGTAATTTGGATCTTCATACCTGAAGTCTACAAAAAATCATTTAAAGGGGTTGTTCACCTTTGCGCTAACTTTTAATATGATGTAGAGAATGATATTCTGAGCTAAATTGCAATTGGTTTTCATTATCTGTTATCTGTGGTTCTTAAGTTATTTAGCTTTCTATTCAGCAGCTCTCCAGTTTACCATTTTAGAAATTTGGTTGTTGGGGTCCAAATGACCCTAGCAACCATGCATTAGTTTGAATAAGAGACTGGAATATGAATAGGAGAGGGACTGAATAGAAAGAAGAGTAATAAAAAGTAGCAATAAATGTGTAGCTTGAAAAAGGATTTGTTTTTAGATGGGGTCAGTGGCCCCCTTTTGAAAGCTCGAAAGAGTCAGACGAAGAGGGCAAATAATTAAATAACTATCAAAAATAAATAATGAATAGCAATTGAAAAGTTTCTCAGAATTAGCCATTCGATGACATACTAAAAGTTAACTTAAAGATGAACCATCCCTTTAAACTTTAATTAAACCCAATAAGATTGTTCTGCTTCCAATAAGGATTAATTATATATTAGTTGGAATCAAGTACAATGTATTGTTAAAGTATTACAGAGAAAAAGGACATTTGGATAAAATGTAGCCTATGGGAGAAAGCCTTTTTATAATTCTGAGCTTTCTGGATAACAGATTTCTGGATAATCCCATACCTGTATTTGAATGACTTGTTTCATGCTTTTGTTCATCTTCCAGTCAAAGTACGCCTGATTGCTAGAGTAATGGAACTGGCATGGCCACGCTGAAGGATTGTCCTACTAACTTTGTGTGTCCTAAGAGAAGGTCTAAAATGTTTGGGACTGAAAGCTATCAATGGTAAGATAATAGCAACAAATTATATGTGTGTGCAACACAGCTCTTCATGAAACAGAGTTTAGAAATAGGGATGCACCGAATCCAGGATTCGGTTCGGGATTCTGCCTTTTTCAGCAGGAATCAGATTTGGTTGAATCCTTGTGCCTGGCCGAATCGAATCCGAATTTGTATATGTAAATTAGGTGACAGAAAGGGAACTTGTGACTTTTCTTCAGAAAACAAGGATGTAAAACATGTTTCCCCACTTTTTCCTTTCCCGCCTAATTTTCATATGCAGATTAGGATTTGGTTCGGTATTTGCACGAAAGATTCGGGGGATCCCAAATAACGGTTTTTGTGCATCCCTATTTAGAACACATCCAGCTTGTTTCTTTCATTTCATGAAATGCTTTGCATTTTACAATCTTTTCAAAGTTGCTGGTGTTGTCAGGTCACCCCGGCTCTTTTATCAGAACTTGATCAAGTATTTGCAAGTAAAAGTGCTCCTGGCGCGCGTTCCTTTTAAAACAATGCAGAGCCGTTTATATGGCATATATTGGAGAAAATCTACTAAACGGTGCTATTGTTTGAGAAAGATTAGCAGACGCAGTGCTTAAAAAAAGCCCTGCTGGGATATAATGTAGAGAGCTGAATAGAATTTGCAGGCTAGACTTGTTCTAGACAGAAAAGAAAGGTTTGGTTCCATATCAAAGTAACACTAAATAATATTATCTTGCAGTGCCAGCAGGTTTTGATAAATAGTTCCCAGACAAGGCATTGTTTTTCTGCAGAAATGGTTTAATATTCCAGATATTTACAGGCTAATGGTGGGAATAGGTAGTACAGTCAGCTCCCGCAGGTTTCCTTTGCTAAAAGTACGCCTCTCCCCTCTCTCTCACACTCATCCCACTCTCTCTCTCTCTTACAAGCCACACCACCCACACAAACTGTGCCTTACAATTACACACTTAAATGACAATGAACATTAGCTGCCAATGAATCAAGCTACAGGAATTGTTCTATCTCTCTGTAGATATGTAGAGACTTTAAAAGCCACTCATGAAATAAATTGTGTTGGGGCTGATTGCTGCTGTTGTGTTTTTTTCCAAAAAGATTTCAAGTGTGCCTGTGATACTTACAGTATATGATATTTTTCCCTTGCAGTTTCATCAGGGGCCCTTAATCTTTTTTATTTTATTTTTTTTTTTTACCCATGAGCCACATTTAACTATATAAAAAAAAAAAGTTGGAAAGCAACACAAGCATGAAAACATTTTCTAGAGGTGCCAGTAAGGGCTGTAATTGGTTATTTGGTAGCCCCTGTGTGAACAGAATACAGGTGGGTCTGTTTGGCAGTTCACATGTTCTTTATGGTTCCAAAAATGTCCTTCAAGTCAGGAATCCAGATAGAGGCACCTACTTTGAGGCCACTCATCAAAGGTCTTGGTGAGCAGCGTGTTGCTTGCGAGCCACTGGTTGTGGATCACTGAGTTACATGATCCATGCCCTAATGATCTCTTTCTGTGTCCTCTTGGCTTGTCTGGTGAGTAGCCTGTATGTGGAATCAGGTAGGTAGTCGTTGGCTATGAATGGGAAATTTCAGAAGATTTACACCCTTACGACATTTAACGGTCTGCCTTTGTATAGGACAATAACATGTACAGAACAGCTATAGTGAACAACTATAGTTCACAATTTATCAAACATATTAATCAATAGGGTGAGGCATGTCCAATATGACGGAGTGAACAGACGTGCTTCTGTTGTGTGTTCCTGTCAATCTCTGCTTGTAAGCCCCTTTATTTTAATCATACTGGATCCCATCAAGTTACACCGCTTACATGGGAACAACGGTCATACGATGCAAGAAACCATGGACCACTCCATGGAATACTCGACTGATAACTTGCACCAGTCCAATCTACATTGGTCTTCACCTCTTGAGGAGACCATCTACCATCTGAGTAAGGACCAGGCATAACCACAAGACTGTATTATGGGATTTTTCGCATCTCAGACTCTCTCAATCCAGTGGTGCTTTCACCTATTTTGGAAGTTAATTCCGGAAACCCCACGTGCAGCTGGGGTTTTGTTGCATTGGGTAGGCAACAAAATGTCTCATGCAAAATGCCATGAAGAACTGCAGAATGAGAGTTTATACACATTCACTGGCTCTAACCTCCAACCATCAAGTGAATAACCTCCACTTTGTACCCTCCACTCCAGTTGTGTCTTTGGAATATTATAAAACCCGACACCAAGCAACCAGCTTGTATTACAACCAACAGTTGTATCTAAGGAGTACTATACAGTCTGATATCAATCAACTATGCCAGAGCTAGGTACCAGTCCAAAATGTAGAAAATATTCTCAGATGGAGGGCACTCTAATATTCAATACAAATAATATAGTTACCTTATGGGTGCAATTAAGCCCAAAAAAGCCCCCATACAAGGCCAGACACAGAATTTGTATTAACAAGATGGGCCTGCACTCCAAATAAATAGATCAAGTGGTATTTGAATAGTCATATGTTTAAAAAGAAGTAAACCAGATACATAGATCAAGGCCAAAACATGCCAGAGAAACACAGAGATTCAAATATACATACCACCCAAAATATGGTCAAACAGCAATTTGATAAAGAAAGCGGATACACCTGCCCTGAGAGGAGAATCGCCCCGATGTTTCGGCTTTTAGCACTTGTAATCACCATCAACAAAAACTGACAGTTTGTCAAATATCTGCCCTGCTAGAAAGCCACTGAGAAGTGAAAACATCTAGGAACACCAACAGTTCAATCACAAAGTGATAGGATACATGCATAAAAAATCACATCCATATCGAGAACACTCACTACAGAGTTGCAAAATGTAGCTGGAAGCATCTTAAGCACAATAACTGTTTGTTGGGAGAAGTGGTTTTAAATGGGCAAGCTGCCCAAAGTATCACCATATAGAGTCTCAAGCGCCAGCTGGAGTTGTATAAAGGTCACTACTATTGGACTCTGGTGCAGGACTCTGGGCAGTTTCATGGTGTGGGCTAAGACACCTTTGTGGCAATAGTTTGAGGAAGCTCGATCTGTTCTGGCTTGTTAAAGTAGGAACATTGCTGGCCTACACAGAGCCCTGAACTATACTCAATGGAATACTAGTGAGATGGATTGGAAAGCTGACTGGGTTCAGGTGATCTGGCCCAAGAGCAGTGCCCAACTTCACTAAGGCTCTTGTGACTTGAGAAGAAGCAAAATCCACAAAAAATGTCCAACATTCCACTGAAAATAGGGGAATCATCTGGCAGAATAATAAACCAAGAATTGGCCAAAAAACTGTAATTAAAACTAAACGCCAGGGAGGTGTAGCCTTGCCTAACTGCCACGCGTACTACTATGCATCAGTCTTACTGAGAATAATAGACTGGTCCCACTATGCAAATGTAAAACTATGGATAGAGATAGAACATTAATCAGCATATTCTTACCTCATGCACTTACCCTGGTTAGACCACATATATAGGAGACTAAAACATCCTGACCACCCTCTTCTCTCCAACACCATGTCAATATGGGATAAATGTCACACAAAATACTCACCTCCTACCCGTCGCCACCTTTAATTAATAACCCTGCCTTCCCCCCTGGACTACAGCCCAACCGCTTACAGGAATGGTTGATAGAAGGGAATTTTCAGCTTATTCACTTCATGGAAAATAAAGCACTTGTATCCAAAGAAAAACTACAAAACTATAGCCTAGGAGGATCACAAACATTAGGGCGTGACTTCACTAAATTTGAAACTGCCTGCACATTACAAGACCCGCCAAAACATGTAATTTCTCTCCTATACAAATTACTTCAAGTACCAACCAAATGGGAGTCAGTGGGGGTCATTTATAAACTTTGCGCAAGGCAGATTGGTTCGCAAAGTGAATATATTGGCCCTGTGCATGGTTATATTTATAAAGCTATGGTTCAACAGAATTGTGAATTTTTTTTCACAATGTGAATGTCTATAAGAGCTTTTTAAATTTGTCAAAAATTCGCAAATTGCGAATATTTATGTGCACACTCTGCGACTGAATTACGCCACAACTTTTTTTTGCAAAACAGTTACTGGCAACGATATTTTCGCACACAACCTCGCACATTGGGTGCGCTTGCGCAAACTCCCATCTCATTTGCGAAAAAATGTTCACAATGGAAAGACGGGCAAAGCAGTGCAATATATTAGCGTTCATGAAAAAACATAGGCAATACAACCATTTGCGAAAAAATATGCGCTGCGCGAACTGTATAAATGACCCCCAGTATCTTTTATCAATAGATGGTCCAGAGACCTAAATATTCAGTTAGAAGATACCCAGATTGAAATATGCTATCCAAATTACTCAAAAGCTCGAGATGCTGTTGAATACAAGAGCTAAATTACAAGATAATTAATTAAAAGGTGGTACTATATACCCTCCAAGATACAACATATATACAAAACATCAAACGGCACTTGTTGGCGTTGTAATAGAGAAAAAGCAACCCTACTCCATATATTCTGGACGTGCACCCTCATAAAACCTTTTTGGGAGGAGGTCTTACTTTCCAGCTTTCCAAAGTAAGAGGAGGTCTTACTTTCCAGCTAAATCCTGGGGGTCGACATACCGGCAAACCCACTACAAGTACTGCTATTCCATAACCCTCAGCCAGTAGCAACCTTTAACTTGGGCCTAGAACCACAACTACTAAATGCAGCAAAACTTCTAATACCTTTGCACTGGAAAACTACATATATACCCACTATTAAAGACTGGTACAAAAAAATTGCAGAAATATGCAGATTCGAGGAAATGTCTACTTCAAACATAGATCAGATTTCTAAATTGGATATGATGGTTTCTTTTCAAGGAAACCGATTTCTACAAAGCAACACAATAGTGAAAAGTAAGTCCACTAACACCCGCAGCACCCACCTGCTTTCTTTACTGTACCCTTTCTTCCCCCAACTATAACCTTGCCTCATTCTCCACAATACTGAAGCGTTTCATCTAGCCATTTTATATTGTCTAATATAACATTACAATCTTTCTTCACAAGTACATAACCTTAGCAGAAGATAATCTCTGTATAGAAATATGTACAAAATATTAAATGTTTATACGAGTTGTAACCATCTTCAGGTATGTATGTATATGTATATAAAGCGCTGTATTGCTGGAAGTTTACAATAAAGCTTTTTGGAATAAAAAAAAAAAAAAGTCCAACATCTAGTGGAAAGCCTTTTCAGAAGAGTAGAAACTCTTAGGTCAGTGGGCAATGGGGAGAAATGTCTCTCCATTCCAAATAGTGATGCACCGAACCCCGGATCCTTCGCAAAAGATTCGGCCGAATACCAAACCGAATCTGAATCTTAATTTGCATATGCAAATTAGGGATGGGAAGGGGAAACATGTTTTATCTCCTTGTTTTGCGATGAAAAGTCACGTTATTTCCCTCCCCGCCCAAATTTGCATATGCAAATTCGGTTCGGCCAGGCAGAAGGATTCAGACGAATACGAATCCTGCCGAAGGCCGAATCCCGAACCGAAACCTGGATTCGGTGCATCCCTAATTCCAAATAATTTAAATAGCTGGTGGTATGCCCAACTTATCTCTAATTGCCTGAAGTTGCCTCTGGAGGAAACTCCCCCCCGTCGGCCACTGCCCTTATAGCAACAAAGAGAGGACAAACTGATTATAAAGCTGGCCATAGACGCAAAGATCTGATCGTATGAATCAAAGGATTCGTACGATTTTCGGACCGTGTGTGGAGAGTCCCGACATTTTTTGTCCGGCGGAGATCGGTCGTTTGGTCGATCGGACAGGTTAGAAAATTTCTGTCGGCTGCCGATAATATCTCTGCGTGTATTGCTGATCATACGATTTTCAGTGGGAGACTGTCACCAGCTTTGGTTGGATAAAGATATCGTATGATTGCTGTCAGGGGCAGAACATTGCTGATCTGTTCTTTAACTAATCTGACTGGTAAGACTTTGATCTGAATGGTTAGTGGCGGGTCGGGAGATGGGAAAGTCCGATCGTACGATGATTCGTACGATCGGATCTTTGCATCTATGGCCCTTTTGGAGGAAGTGGTGATTGCTCACGCACACCTGTTTGTGGAGATAATTCCAGATTCCCTTGGTGCACAGTGATAGAGGTAATCGGCAACCTCAAATCTGATACTAAGAAAAGGCACACTGGCACACAAGTTGTGGATGCAGGTGAACACCTTGCAAAATTAAAAATGTTGCAAGGTGTTCACCTGCATCCACAACTTGTGTGCCAGTGTGCCTTTTCTTAGTACCTTTTGGAGGAAGCCAATGGACCCAGAGGGAAGCCAGGCTAACATTTGGAAAACATACGTGTTCTGGTCAAAACTGACATCTACACCTGTGCCGCAGTTGTTTTCTAAGAAGAGCAATTAGTCAACAATTTTGTGAGAAACATAAATTATATGTTCAGATAAACCTCCTCTTTATTTATTTGCAGATTGTTCTGCCTGATGGCTTGCATATCCACGCCACAGTTACATTGCTTTCTTAGCAGGAAAACAACCCTAGTTAAAGCATGGCAGATATGAAGGTTAACTAATGGGATGGAGGCCATTAAAACGGCATGACAAATAAAATGTAGAAATAATTACCATAGAAGCTAAATCGCTTGAGAGTTGGTTGGATGCATAATGGTGATTTTGCCTTCTGGTCTAACAGAAACAAAGAGTCCATGCAGCTTTTATTCCCTCAAAAATGTTTTGAAAGGGTGACCCATTTTTCTCTTAAGAACACAGAATCTGGGACTATCCTGCCAGAACATGTTCTTGTTGAGCTGCTGCTTCTTCTTTATTTTAATTTTGCTGTTGGAAACAAAATATCCCAGAGGCAGTAAAGGCGAAAATTACACCATTCTAGAATTCTATTATTCTGTTATGTAGTAATTCTAGTAATAATATTACATTATACAGGTATGGAACCTTTTATCCAGAATGCTTGGGACCTGGGGTTCTCTGGATAACGGATCTTTCCGTAATTTGGATCTTCATAACCTATGTCTACTAAAAAATTATGTAAACATTAAATAAACCCAATAGGCTGGTTTTGCTTCCAAAAAGGATTAATTACATCTTAGTTGGGATCAAGTACAAGGTACTGTTTTATTATTACAGAGAAAAAGGAAATCGTTTTTAAAATTTTGGCTTATTGGAGTTTTCTCGATAATGGGTTTTCAGATAACTGATCCCTTACCTGTATTATATCTTATACCTCTGCTGGCCTAGTTGTATGATGTTGTCTTTGATCCCAAACAATCATCAATCTGTCATTTACAAACGAAGATACTGTGCCCCTCGATAACATCTGATCTGAAAATTATTATTATACTTTGGGATTGTAAATTAATGTAGTGGATAGAAGCATATTAGAAGTCTATACCACACAAGTATTGGTAGTTAACTCAGGGCCACCGTCAGTAATCACAGGGCCCAGCAAGACAAAATGTTGTGGACCCGACCCACCCCACCGGCCACACAGACATGAACACTAAAACAGTAAAAACACTTTTGGCCAAAGGATTATTAAGCTTGCCACCCCTTCAAGGTAGTCTCTTTAAGCAAGTACCTACACTAACCTAAATTGCACTTACTTTGTCTGCATTTCTAATATACAAATAAAATCCATTTGGTTTAATCTTTGGTCAAAAAAACATTGGTGGCCAGTGTGCCCTACACAAGTAGAAAAAACATTGCAGGTCAGTGTCCTCTACACAAGTTAAAAAAAAAAAAAAGCATTGGTGGTCAGGCCCCCCCCCCCCGTAAATTTTCTTTAAAAAATCCATTGGTGTTAAGTGGAACTTACCTTTAAAGTTCAGTCGGTGGTCTTCTTCATTCTCCTTGGCAACAGCAGCTTCTTCAGATCCCTTTGGCAGCTTTGCTTCCTTTAGTGGCTTTGGCGGAATCAGCTGCTACTTTGGAGATGTCCTGCTTCAGTACCAGCTCAAGGGGCTCCTGGCTAATCCGGGAATTGCAGCATGGTTGGGCCCCTTTAAACTTAAAATACACCAGGCACGGGACAACTGCTCCCCCAGATGGCTTCTGATGAAGTGACTCGCATTGGTCACAAAACGCATAAAGCCGTGCTCTCTCCTTGCCCAATCCTTCTTTTGTGATTTTAAAAATTGTTTAATAAAGGTTTGAAGCTTTTAAACATGGAGTTTAATGACCCACTTCGGAGTCTGTATGCAGAGGATCTCGCTGTATGCTTTGGATTCATGCCCCCCATATTGAGATAACTCAACTGTTGGCATTATTTTAGTAGCTGAGTTCCAAAGTCTTTATTAGGAATTTATCTCACACACTGGCTTATTTACATTATTTTAAGAACAACTGTCAGGTCAGGAACTTAACTACGCTATGCTATTAGCTAGGCACTCTCCCAATATTAAAGAGAAGCCAATCATTCCCAGAAATGGCACTGAATAAGGATGCTTCTCTTATACCCATTACTAATCAAGAAGACACACAAGTCCACGTTTTATTGATATTTTATCACCATTCGCATTCTTCACCAAAAGCAACAACAGCAAGTTATCTTATTGTCATGTATAGGTACATTCATGTGACAAAACCCCTTCCTGTACAGTGCAGGAAATTATTTTAACTGCAGTATTGCTATCTGGGTCACTGACTGATGGATATTGCCATTTAAGTTCATATTTATTTCAGAAAATTATTCAAGAAATGTAAATCTTTGCTGCAAGTGCTTTAATGCCTAACTGTAATACACATGCATTGCCTCTTGTATTCCCAGTTCCTAGAATAGTTTGATGGATAGCCATGAATAGAGCTGAATCACAGGCAGCAAAAAATTACACCTTCTGTTGTTCTGTAGTTATTTTGGCACTGAAACGTAGTTATATAACTTCATGGCTTAGTGCCGTTAATGGGCCACACACCAGCTCTAGGGGTTGCAGACTTAACTAATGCAGGTATCTTTCCATTACTTTGACAAGGAATTCATCCTCCTTTTCCTCAATTTCTTGATGTTCTGCTTTTCTGTAGACATGAGTATTTATTTCTCTTCTAGAATCCTACAAACATGAAAGGTAAAATGATACAGCAAGGGGCCGATTCACGAAGGGTCGAATTTCGAAGTTAAAAATACTTCGAAATTCGACCCTCGAATTGAAATCCTTCGACTTCGAATATCGAAGTCGAAGGATTTAGCGCAAATCCTGCGATCGAACGATCGAAGGATTTTTCGTTCGATCGAACGATTAAATCCTGCGAATCGAACGATTCGAAGGATTTTAATCAAACGATCGAAGGAAAATCCTTCGATCAAAAAAAGGTTAGCAAGCCTATGGGGACCTTCCCCATAGGCTAACATTGACTTCGGTAGCTTTTATCTGCCGAAGTAGGGGGTCGAAGTTTTTTTTAAAGGGCAAGTACTTCGACTATCGAATGGTCGAATAGTCGAACGATTTTTACTTCGAATCGTTCGATTTCGTTCGACTTCGATCGAATTCGATCGAATTTAACCAATTCGATGGTCGAAGTACCCAAAAAATACTTCGAAATTCGAAGTATTTTTCATTCGAACCCTTCACTCGAGCTGAGTGAATCGGCCCCCAAATGTTTCTACAATGAGAACTTGTAAGTTAAAGGGATTTTTCATCTTTAAATTAACTTTTAGTATGATATTCTGAGACAATTTGCAGTTTTTTAATTAATTGTGTTTTTTGAGTTTTTTAGCTTTATATTCATGAGCTCCAGCTGGCAGTCTCTGCAATCTGGTTGCTATGGTCCATATTACCTGATTAAAGGAGAATTCAATCCTTAACTATTAAACATTTTACCTCACTACCCTACGTAGACCCCCCTCCCTCCTCCCCCCCAGCCTAGCTGGCCCCCACGAGGAAATGCCCCTAACTTTTTACTTACCTCTTGGTGCAGATTCAGGGATCGCAGTTCACGGCAACCATCTTCCGGGTCTTCAGTAATCTGAGACTGAGACCGGCAAAGCGGCGAATGCGCAGTTGGAGCAATTTCCTGGTTTGCGACAACTGCACGTACGCTGAAATAGGTGGAAATTGCCGAAACGCCAGAAGAATACGCGAAGACCGGGAAGATGGCTGCCATGAACTGTGATTCCTCAATCTGCCCGGAGGGATAAGTAAAAAGTTATGGGCATTTTCCCTGGGGGGCATCTAGGCTGGGATGGGGGGAGGAGGGAGGGGGGTCTACGTAGGGTAGGGTTTTTTTTAGTTAAGGGTTGAATTTTCCTTTAAGGGTCTGGAATATGAATAGGAGAAGGTCTGGATAGAAAGATGAGTTATAAAAAGATACATACATACATATATATATATATACAAATATACATTTGTAGCCTTACAGAGCATATGTTTTTAGATGGGGTCAGTGGCCCCCATTTTGAAAGCTGGAAAGAGTCAGAAAAGAAAAAGAAGACAAAAACAATAAAAAAGAGAAAAGTCCAGTTGAAAGGATGCTTAGAATTGTCAACTCTATAACATACTGAAAGTTAACTTAAAGGTGTACCACCAATTTAAACGGCTGCTGCCTTCCCATACTCATTTTAATCCCAGATACAATTAACTTAGTGATATTATTTCGTGTCAGTTAGGCTAATGCCAGACTTGGCTGATTCTTGGCCTGTAGATAAATACCCAGGCCCAGGTGCAGACACAAGACATATTTTGGTTCTGAAACATGCAAGTATGTATTTTGCCACCTATATTTATCCGCAGGCCAAGAATCCACCATGTCTGTCATTAGCCTAAAGCTGGCCATACACGGGCCGATAAAAACTGCAGACAGACCGTGTCGGGCAGATATCGATCGGGCAGTGTTAAAAATCACGTTGTATCTGCACATCTGTGCGTTGATGCAGTCCTGTGATTGGCTGCATTATGATCTGATTGTTGGACCCTATGGCCCACGATCGGATCAGCCCAATATTGCCCACCTCAATGGGGCATATCAGGGAGAGATCCGCTCATTTGGCGAAATCGCCAAACAATCAGATCTCTCTGTGTATGGCCACCTTTAGGGTAGGGCCCTATTTTAGATGCTGCATTGGAGGGGATCACTTCCTAAGACTCCCCCGGCAGCATCATTTACTCCAATTATGCAATCACCAATATTATTGGATCAGCCATATGGCACATGCATTTCTGTTGGGCTTAAAGGGGGATCTATTAAGAAAATGAAAATTCAATACAAGCTTCATCTATACGTTTCTAAATATCATCAATTAAAAAGACTGTACTATTTAAGAATTAATCAAGTTATTCTTTGGTATTTCACTCTCAGCAACCGTTCACTCTTCATGCTCTCTTTATGCAGAAGTCGGGGTCAGATTTTGATTGACTGGAAGGTCTAATACGTCTTTTAAAGGGTCTCCTTTTCCTAGTAGATGTTTTAAAACTAACTCAACCAACTCCAGCACAAACAAAATGTAGCAGACTGGCAAATACCCTGCATGCAGAGAAACAGGATTTCCACGAGAGCTGGTTATTTTGAAAGACTGAGCCCTAATACACGGCAAAGCAATTCTTGCAAGAATGTGCCACTGTGTCAACAGGTTCAGGTAACTACAACCAACACAATGACGCAGTGCATCATGGGGAGAAGTTACTGCTAATTGCAATGGAGTATGGAATTTCCATGCAGTTTTGTCTTTTGCTTAGGAATATAAGTCACTCCTGGCTGGATGAGAGTAAAGTATGAAAGCAAAAAAAAAAAAAAAGATTTTAATATTAACTTATATTAAATAGTAAGTTTGATTGAGCTCTAGCCAAGTTAAAGTCTCCTGCAAGCTGATCCAAAGCAGCCTGGGAGGCAAAATTTTTTACAAGGGAAAAAACACTTTAAATAATTGTAATTGCATGAGCCTTAAAGGCTCCCAGCTCATTTTTGGAAGCTGTAAAGGAATGGCTTATTTCCATTTAAGAATTCCCTAATAATCAGCAAAATATGAATTGCTCAGACCTGCATGTCTCTGCATTTTGAACAGAACCACATACCTATGGGTTTTCGTAAGGGCTTCAAAAGGCTGTCTGAATTTCAGGGGCTTAATGAAGGTGGAAGAAGATCCTGAAACTGTTTGGGGGGCAGGAGGTATTGGGGACTACGCAGGGTACCGTTTGATAAGCTGTGTTAGTATAAATTTATGAAAAATATCTTATTCCCAAAGTTTAGCGGGGGTAAAATAATTTTTTTAAAGGTCCTGGCTAACTGCTGCCACTGCTGGGGCTAGACATTTAGCCCTTTTAATATAACACATCTCACACATAGAATGACATTACACTTAAGTCATTTGCCACTTGGGGGTGCCAAATGTTAGGCACCCCAAGTGATTGTATTTACTTATCTGAAACCCTGGGCCGATGCTCCTATCAGCAGAAAACTGCACCAGTCTGGGGTTATACCAGTGAGCACCATGGAACGATCGTCTTCCGGCTTCTTCTTTCTTCTCTCGCATGCGCATGTGTATAAGCGAGAGAAGGCCAACTATTTTGTTCTACTGCGCATGCCTCTGCCCTGGGAAATTTGAAAAGTGAAGAAGATGATCACTCCGTAGCACGCTGAAAGAACCTCAGACCCGGGGTGTCAGGTGAGTAAATACAATCACTTGGGGGTGCCTAACATTTGGCTCCCCCAAGTGGCAAATTACTTTTTTTTTCTTCATCAAGTTTTGCCTGATGAAAATGTAACAACTTACCCTGGAGGTCTAGGGGACGCCCGCCGCATGCTTCCTCCTCCGGTGCTGATTCCTAGGGCACACACAGTGTGCATATCTGGGTTTTACGTGCTGTGCGTGTGATGTCATCACATTCATTTACCGCGATATGCTAATATTTAAAGGGGCTTTGTGCCCAAACTCATTGCCCGTTGTTAGGTCTAATTCATTAGTATCTGGGTGTGATTTCTTTCTTGTTGGATTCCAGTTTTTGATCCTTGCCTGCCTGACTTCTCTTTGAATGCTGCCTGTACCGACCCGGCCTGATTGACTGAAAACCTTGGAAACTCACTTGCCCCTTTGGTCATTCAGAACATCTACTTTCCTCCTCTCAAGTTAAGACCTGGCGGCATCTGAGTAGCTGAGGGCTCCTCCCGAGGCCAAAGGCAGCTGCTACAGGCAGAAGATTGAGCCGTGACCAGGGAGCTTAGCACTTGTTCTGAATTTAGGGAGCTGTACGTGTAATTCTAAACAACTTTCCAGTATACTTTGCTTAAAAATGGACAGTATTGTTATTATAAATATAAAGGTATGGGATCTGTTAGTGTTATTTCATTATCAACAAAGCTCTGGATTATAGGATGGTTGTCTTCTGCAGACTCCATTTTATCCAAATAATCCACATGTTTAAAAATGATTTCCTTTTTCTCTGTAAAACAGTAGCTTGTACTTGATCCCAACTAAGATATAATTACTATTGGGTTTATATAATGTTTAAATTATTTTTTTGTAGACATAGGGGCAGATTTATAGGGGGTCGACTTTTAGAGGTTTGTGATGTTTTTTTTATTCCTCAAATGAACTTACAACTTTTTGATTTGAGAAAAAACTTGAATGGCAAAAACTCAAATTAGTAAATTTGTAGCCAGCACTAGCTCAAAGAGCACAATTGCACTCCAGTTTATTTTACTAGAAATTTGGCACTTTAAGTTACCGCCTCTGGAAACTTGTGGGGAACTGCCGCATCTGAGGCAAGGTTCTCAACTTGCCTCATGGCAAAAGTGCTCTTGTATAGAACCAGAACCAGGCCCTTCCTTACTCATATCTGTTCAAGGCTTGGTCAGATATCCATTGAGAAGCATGGTTAGAACGACTTCAGCCTGAGGAGTATGACGTTACCCATCAGGATTACATGTAACCCAGATGCAAGTGGAGAGTGTAGGACTGACCAGACCAGGGATGACTTTTACGTAGTTGGCCATCTTAAGAGCAGATACAGACGAGAAGATTTGGGAAGATTTGGTCACCCAGCGTCAAATCGCCTCTTCTTCGGGCGACTAATCTCCCTGAATTGCCTCCCTGCCAGCGATTTAGATTTAGAGGCAACTTCAGGTGACTTCAAAAAACAAAGCACTCCAAGTGCCATCCACAGGCGATTTAGATTATAGCCGGCGGGGAGGCGGGCGCCTAAATCTCCCCGAATCTTCTTGTCTGTGTCTCTAAAGGGAAACTCCTGCTTCCAAACTAAAATTTGATAAAGAGGCCACATAACACAGAACCCTAATAGACTCATCAAAGTTACCTGTTTCTTCAAAAAGTATGAATAAATGCCATTTTCTATGCTGAAAACCAGCTGTTTAACAGATCTTCTCTTTCTGCATCAGATGTTACAAATTGTAACAACTACTCCACATCTTACAGACAACATGCAGGAACTACACAACCCACAATGCATTGCACTATGATGTTCCGTTCCTTATTGAAATCACGTGTGCAGGGAATTGTGGGGTTTGGAGGATGCGGGCAAAGGACAAATGGCTGTTGATACAAAGTAACAGTAACAGTCAGCCAGCTCAGCAAAGTAGTCAGACAGAACAGCAGGAGAGCAGGGGGCTAGGCTTAGGGAACTGTTCCAAACCATTAAAAATCATGAAAAGTCTGCATATGTTTTAATTGATGTATATTGTAAAGTAGTTTGAAATTATGTTTACTTTTCAAAAAGCTGTAGATTTAAGGCACAAAATGTCTCAATGTCCTTAAAAGTACCCTCTATTGTAAAATATAAGGATATTATCAGTGGCGGAACTACCGGGGGTGCAGGGGGTGCGAGCTGGCCAGGGCCCGCACCCTCTCAGGGCCGCGTGCCGCATATTCCCGGCCAGTTCCGGGTGTACGGAGGGGGCGGGGGGCCTGACTGTGCGTCCCTACGTTTCTGGATATTATAAGTCACAGAGGAGTTCCATGACCATATAAAAGTATGAGGCCGAAGGCCAAGTGTTTTTATACAGGTCATGGAACTCCGAGGTAATTTCTAATATCCTCATATTTTCCAAACAAGTGGTACTTTATTTATTATAATACATACGTTTTAGTGAGTCATGTGACAAAAATGACATCACTACTCCCCATATATAACTGATGACAAGATATTCATGGCTTTTGTGTATTATACAGTATATTAAAATGGACTGAGTGCAGGGGACCTCTTGTGTTTGTCTACATGTAACCCACATGTGATCCAATCTTGCTCATCTCACATGTAAGGCCAGTTTTAAAGTAAAGGCTGCAATGCATTGGTTCTTATCATCTAAGTGACATCGCTATGCTCCCTTTATAAGGCTATCGTTTTTGCTGGATATTTTTAGCTTTTATGTACTATAACCTCTATCTTGCTGACATCAGAGGGTGACCTTTATAACATTAAGATCCCCTTCCCCACTAACCTGTGTTCATATCTGCCAACCTCACTTCTCCATCACTCCTTCCTTAGTGTCACTGCTACCCCCTTGTACATCAGGGTCAGTTTGAAGGTAGGTAATTCACTTTTTGTGCCATTTTAGAAAGAAAGGAAAAGTCTGGAGATTTAGGTGGTGAATCAAAAAATGTCAAGGCCTAGTTATTTAGCAATGTGTGAACGTCTAGCACAAACGGCCTTGTATATTTTAATTAACCTATTTAAACCTTTGTCTGATGTTGATGTTTCTCAGCTTGGTTGTGTGAAACAAACACTGCAAAAGTGTTTCCTCAGTCCATTCAGCGCCAATTATTTCAAGGAAAAACAGCTGCTGTTGGAAATGTTCTCTGGTTTATCTGCACCAGGGACACCAGCCAAAGAACAGAATATCCACAGGATGATGATCCAAAATTCTGGACTTTATATATGAATCATGCCTATAAAAAGCCTAAGGCCACTCACCTAACCTGTCCGGATCTGTTTAGTAATCCCGTGGGGCTCTTAGTTATAAATCCAAGGCTCAGTATCAGTGGCTATTTCTTGTTTACTGCTCTGATTTATATCCATCTGTTCTAGGGTAGTGTTTAGAGAAATGGGGAGTTCCCAGATATCTGCTGCCAGATTTAGCTACAAACAAATAATGAATTTTAGTCCAGGGAAAATGTTACATTCCTGTTTTATATGCTTAGTTGTATTTCTAGCTCAAGTACAAGAAGCAGAAAACTTTCAGTATGTTAGGATTTATTGGCTACACAAAAAGAGAATGGTCATCTAGTCTGGCCAATTTAACTTTTAATTTCTAACTTCTAACTTAAGTTCTTTGTATGAGAAGGTGAGCAGGGACCTATATTCTCTGATGACAGTGGATGTGATTTACTTAGACTTTGCTAAAGCATTCAATACAGTGCCACACAAAAGGTTACTGGTTAAATTTAAGGAATGTTGGCATGGAACAAAGTATTTGTACCTGGATAGAGAACTGGCTAAAGGATAGACTACAAAGAGTGGTGGTAAATCTAACATTTTTGAACCAGTGTTGTTAGTGGAGTACCGCAGGGCTCTGTACTAGGTCCTTTTGCTTTTCAACTTGTTTATTAATGACCTGGAGGTGGGCATTGAATGTAATGTTTCTATTTTTTCAGATGATACTAAATTGTGCAGAACTATAGGTTCCATGCAGGATGCTGCCACTTTGCAGAGTTATTTGTCTAAGTTGGGAAACTGGGAGTATGCAGTGCAGTTTTGGACTCCAGTCCTTAAGAGGGATATAAATGAGCTGGAGAGAGTGCAGAGACTGAGTGCAACTAAACTGGTTAGAGGGATGGAAGACTTAAATTATGAGGGTAGACTGTCAAGGTTGATGTTGTTTTCTCTGGAAAAAAGGCGCTAGCGAGGGGACATGATTACACTACAAGTACATTAGAGGACATTATAGACAAATAGCAGGGGATCTTTTCACCCATAAAGTGGATCACTGTACCAGAGGCCACCCCTTTAGACTAGAAGAAAAGAACTTTCATTTGAAGCAACGTAGGGGGTTCTTCACAGTCAGGACAGTGAGGTTGTGGAATGCACTGCCGGGTGATGTTGTGATGCTGATTCAGTTAATGACTATAAGAATGGCTTGGATGATTTATTGGACAGACATAATATCAAAGGCTATTGTGATACTAAGCTCTATAGTTAGTATAAATATGGGTATATATAATTTATGTGAAAGTAGGGAGGGGCTTGTGTATGGAGGCTGGGTTTTCATTTGGAGGGGTTGAACTTCATGGACTTTGTCTCTTTTCAACCCGATTTAACTATGTAACTATGTAACTATGTAACTTAATTTCTTACTTAAAGTAACATTGGCAGTGGTGGCACTAGATGGGGCAGTTAGGGTTTTGTTGCTATGATTTTTATATTCACCACAACCTTGTACATGCAGGATGTGCTTTCTACTCTGTATTGTGTCTAGAGCATGTGGACTTTAAAATATTTTATGCTCAGGTCATGACTGGCACATGTATCCTCCAATCAGTCACGATGTATATCAACAGAGGAAGCCCCAACCTTCTGGCACACTACACAACAGAGAAGTGTCAGATCTATTTGGAGTCTAAAAATAGAAATGGACAGAAATTGCGAAGCACCGGAAGAAGACACAAAGACCCGGAAGATTCCGTGAACTGCTATCCCTAAATCTGCACCGAGGGGTAAGTAAAAAGTTAGGGGCATTTGCCCGGTGGGCAGCTAGACTGGGGCGGGGAGGAGGGAGGGGGGTCTATGTGGGATGGGGGGTAGGGTTTTTTTGGTAAAGGGGTTTCTCCTTTAAGATTACTGCCACATTCAGCCTGGCAGTCATTCCAGGGTTCCATGCCATCAGTATGCACTCAGTTTTCTGTAATGATGACTAACCCTCAGCACAGCAATGTTAAAGGGGTCGTTGACCTTTCATTTAACTTTTAGTATGATGTAGAGTGATATTCTGAGACCATTTGCGATCGATTTTCATTTTTAATTATTCGTGTTTTCATTAGTTATTCAGCTTTTTGTTCAGCCACTCCTTAGTTTGCAATTTTAACAGTCTGGTTTCTAGGGTCCAAATTACCCTAGCAACCATACATTTATTTAAACAAGAGACAGGAGTATGAATAGGAGAGGCCTGAATAGAAAAATGAGTAGTAAAACGTAGCAATAACAATACATGTGTAGCCTTACAGAGCATTTACTTTTTTTATGGGGTCAGTGACCCCCATTTGAAAGCTGGAAAGAGTCAGAAGAATAAGACAAATAATGAAAAAACGATAAAAAATAAATAAATTATAAAGACCAGTTGAAAAGTTGCTTAGAATGGGCCATTCTATAGCATACTAAAACCACTCCTTTAAAGTGTAAGCAGCATGTTTGGAAGCAAGTAGCTTAATTGAATAGGGTCGATAAAACACAATGTTTTGTATATTGTGTACACTTGCCCTTGCGTTCATCAATAGTGTCATATTAGACATGATTGTCCTCCCTGTCTACACAAGGGTGGTCCATATACTGAATGCCCTTAGTAGGAGTCTGATACTTGTAGTTCACCATCAAGAGGTCCACAGGTTACTTATTAAACGTCTACTTGGAAGCTCTTTATATTTTTTACATTGCAGCGGTTTATATAAAATGCATCCCTCCGCCAGTATGAATGTGATTATAAATCAGTCTGGGGTTGTGTAACACTCGGGTCATTCCGAACTTACACACAATGGGAATATCACTATACTGTTTGTTGTTTGAAGTCTGGTTGCTAGGTTCTGCTCTCATTGTTTGCTATATGCTGTCTTGCCCTTTATTTAATACATCGGCTGCTAGCGCTAAGGAAATTCTCTCTTCTTGAAATCTGAATATATTTAATTAACGTACAATTCCTCCTGTGTCTGGAAAGCATCGCTTCTCTTATAGCAAGGGCCTTGTGGAATACGTGGAATTTACAGAACTGAACTGAAACACCAGCTCACTGGATGTGCGTTAAAGTGATACACACACTCTGCTTTAAATCCTCTATTTAGCTATAATTTATTTTCATACTTTTTAAAACGAAACTACCCCATTGTATGTGTTTTAATTCCTTACCTGGTTAGCGCATAATCAGGGAGATCCAACATCAGGGGCCCTTGAGGGGTGGAAGAACATACATAAAAATACAAAGTTGATGTTAAACAGTGTAATAATTATTAGATGTTTTCAGTGTATTCATCAGGGATCTGCATACCTGTAGCCCACCACCTTCTTGTTGATCTACAAACCAAACATCCTGCTCAACAACTACCAAAGGCCGTGGGGACTCAGATTTAGTCATATTTCACTGTTCCTAAAACAAATGGCTGATGGTTTACTATACAAATGTTTTTTATTATATACTGAATAATAATAATACCCCTGTCATGCTGAAAAGACCACTGTGTCTATGAGTCATGCCTGAGCACACTGTGTTTAATGCTGCTATAAACAAGGTGCTGTTTGTTAGTGTGTAGATAACTGGTGATAACAAAAAAGGAATTAATTAAATGACGTTCTTCAACATTAATCTGAACAAAGTCCGTCCCTAAAGGTGGCCATGCACGGGCCGATAAAAGCTCCCGACAGACCGAGTCAGCAGCTTATTGACCCGTGTATGGGGCCCCCCGACGGGCTTCCCCGATCGAGATCTGGCTGAAAGTCGGCCAGATCTCGATTGCATGGGCCGCATCTGTTCGTTGATGCGGTCCCGCGATCCGACTGCCCGTTAACATTCGTTAGGATCCGATCGGATCAGCCCGATATTGCGAGCTGATCTCTCCGTGTATGGCCACCTTAAGAATGTCCATTCTCAGATCCTTTTTTCCAGTTTGTGTTTGGTTGGTCATAGCTGAAGATAAGAAGCAATCAGAGAAGCTTAACACCAAGGGCTACAATGCTGTTTTGACTACTACAGGCAGGATTAACTGTTCTTGGCATGTGTTTATGGGATAGGGACTTTAGATTGTAAGCTCTGGGGGCAGGGACTCATAGGAATGATATACAATCTCATAGTAATGATATACAATCTCTGTAAGGGTCAGGGCACACAGGTAGATTCAGGGAGATTAATCGCCCAGCGACAAATCTCGTCTTCTTCGGGGCGACTAACTGCCTTCCGACGGCTTTAATGAAAATCTCCAGCGGGAAGGCACTCGGAGGGATTCGGTTCCAAAGTTGCCCGAAGTTGCCTCACGAGGAAACTTTAGGCGACTTCGGTAAACGAATTGCTCTGAGTGCTTTCCAACCGGCGATTTTCATTATAGCCGGCGGAAGGCAGAGGAAGGCAGTTCGGGGAGTTTAGTCGCCACGAAGAAGACGAGATTTGTTGCTGGGCGACTAATCTCCACAAATCTGCATGTGTGCCCTGACCCTTGAGCAGGCATATTGATCCTTGTGATTTTATAGACAGTGAAGGCAAAACACAGTGCACTACTGACCTTAGCTAGATAAAGCACTATAAAGGGATTGTTCACCTTTTCTTTTTGGCTATAGTTTAGTTTTTTGTATTACAAAAAAAGCAAAAGAGAAAAATTGTCAACGCACGGTTTGCCTTTAAAAATAATTATTACATAAAATGAGGTGTTAGTACCACACTTTAGCCAAAATACGTAAGCTCACATGTCACGTCAAGGTCCCTCAATGTACCTCATATGTTAAGTATGTAGTACATTTAAAATAAAGTTCCCCTAACAAACGGTGTGACTGAGTAGTGAGACCAACAGTGCACTTAGGGTAGGACTACACTGACTTTTTCAGGGTGATCCGTCACGCTGCGACAAATTGCATGCGACCAAAATAAGGTAGATCAATGAATTGTCGGATGAAGTCGCAGCGTTGAGACGTGAAGCGACTGTCGGATGCAGACGTTGCACGCTGCATTTGCATCCGACAGTTGTATCGGATCAACGCTGCGACTTCATCCGACATTTCTATCTCTTAACTTATTTCCGTTGCATGCGATTTGTTGCTGGCGTTTTGTCGGATCACCCTGAAAACGTCTGTGTAGTCCTACCCTAAGGAAAACGGAAGTGAAGGAGAAATCGCAGGTCTGACGATAGTGAAAATCTCATTGTCCCATTATTTTCAATGAATATTCTTGAGTATATTCACACCAACTCGATTGATCAAAAATCGAGTTTTAGTATTTTTCACGATTCTAAAAAAAAATGCAGTGCGAATATACTTAAGAATATTCTTTTTAACCTTGAATAGTCACCATTTATTAAAGAATAAAACCCCCAAAAGTCACCAGAAAAAAACTTGGCTGGTGAGGTTGTATAGATGTCAATGGTCAATGTTCTCTGACAGTTTGATTTATTTATTTTAGGGATGCACCAAATCCACTATTTTGGATTCGGCCGAACCCCCGAATCCTTTGCTAAAGATTCAGCCGAATACCGACCGAACAATAATTTGCATATGCAAATTAGGGGTGGGAAGGGGAAAACATTTTTTACTTCCTTGTTTTTTGACAAAAAGTCACGCAATTTGCCTCCCCGCACCTAATTTGCATATGCAAATTAGGATTCGGTTCGGTTGGGCAGAAGGATTCGGCTGAATCCGAATCCTGCTGAAAAAGGCCGAATCCAGAACCGAATTCTGGATTCGGTGCATCCCTAATTTATTTAGTTTCCCACTTTATTAAAACATTCGAGATTTTCAGCCTCATTGAAAATGAATGGAACAATGAGATTCTCACTAGCGAAAATAACGCATGCAGAAACATTTTGTCCAATTTTTTTCTGAAATAAGCTCACTTTCGATAATAAAAAGTTTGTGTTTTTTTTTTTTTTTCACGGACTCGGATTTGATCTGCCCCAAAGTGGTGATGATTTGAGAGTGTAGACTGGGCAGTGATTCCAGGGCTCTCTTAGCGGGTTGCTTCCATGAAAACAAGGTACGGATCCGGAGGATGCAGATAGTAAAAACATGAGCGACTTCCCAAAAATTGTGTCTACATTAGCACCTTGTGCCGCAAGTTGTGACAAACACTGTGTAGCAGGCTCCCAAAATGATACTGGAATTCTAGGGTAAAAATGCTGAATTATATGAATTGCATCTGAAAACTGCACTTTACACTTGTGTCATAAATAAGCAGTTCTTTATATTTGTTATTGTGTGAGAAATGTGCCTTTTGAAGTGAGGGGAGAAAGTTAGTCGATTATACACTTTTCTTAAGTCTTAAATTGTAGGTATTTTTCAGATGCAGAACATGAATGGAGCCTAAGAACAAACTTAAAGCCTATATTTTTCTTGCTAAAATGAAAGAAAATTGAAGGGTGTCTGAGTGGCTGAGGTAATGTGCCTTTTTGGGCCTGAGCGGGAGAGGTGACGTGATTGTCTTATTTAATATTCTGGATGCTGACTCACCGCTGGCAAGTGGGAATGGATACTAAATAATAACGGGATTACAGATTTTATTCATTTGTTACTGAACAAATCCATTGTTGCCGAGCAACGCTGCCCTCCACAGTGACATCACTAAAGTGCTGAGTACTTAATGGAATACTGCTAATACTAATGGCTTGTGTATAATGAAAGGCATACTCTGACATATTTCAACTGAATCCACAACGAATGTCATGTATATAATACACATGTTTTGTTTGCTTGAAAGCGGAGTAATTTATTCTGCACCTCTGCATGGAAAAGCATAATCTACATCCTATCACTGTATGGGAACATTTCCACATGTAACTGGGAATGTTTTCAATTATTAGTGTTCAATCATTAGCTCTGGCCCGATACCCACTTGTCGGGTGGGTTCAGCCCGACCATGCTGCTCCTTTTGAGGGTCCCAAACGGGTTCGGGTTGAGCTCTTCTGCCTGCTCTCCCCACCCGCGACCTTAGACTGCCTGTTTCCGACTTCCGGGCTTCCTGTTTTATAGACTTGCACCTGCCCCACCCCTTCCCTTTTGTGACATCATTGGCGGGTGGTGTGGTTCTACAAATGGAGGAGGGAAGGTGGGTGTGGGTCAGGTGCGGGTCAAGATTTTCTCGACCTGCACATCACCTGCACATCACTAGTGAGTATCTAAAGATGAGTTCAGAGATGGTGGGTAAGGCAGAGTAATAAAGTGCTTTGAATGTCAGGGTCATTAGTTTTAATTTAATTCTGAAAGGTAGCGGAAGCCAGTGCAGGAATTGACAGAGCGGCATGGCAGAGGAGGAGCGATTGCTGAGGTGTATAAGCCTCGCGGCAGTGTTCATTATGGACTGGAGAGGTGACAGTCTCTGGGGGGAAGGCCAATCAATAGAGACTAGTCTAGACGTGATATGATGAGAGAGTGAATAAGAATTTTGACAGCATCTTGGGTGATAAATGATTGTATTTTGGATATGTTCCTTAGGTGAAAGGGACATGATTTAATAAATGACTGGATATGAGAAGTGAAGGACAGGGCAGAATTTAGGATAACCCCAAGGCACCGGGCCTGGATAGACGGGGTGATAGTGGAATTGTTAACTAGATTTAACTTAGTGTTAACTAGTACTTAACCAGATACTACTGGGATTTTATAGGTGTTAGTTTGGGGAAAGAGAACCATTTCCATTTTAAAGAGGTTTCATTTAAGGTAGCACTGTTACATCCAAGTAGAGATAGTGGACAGGCAGGAAGAGACCCAATTTAAGAGTTCTTGGATGAGATCAGGAGAGGAGAGATAGATCTGAGTATGGTCAGCATAGAGGTGGTATTGGAAACCAAACGAGTTGATTAGTTTGCTGAGGGAAGAAGTATAGAGAGAAAATAATAAGGGGCCCAGGACAGAGCCCTGAGGAACACAGACAGAAAGAGGTAGGGGAGAAGATGCTACTCCGTTGTAGAAGATTAGTGAGGTAAGGAGAGAACCAGGACAGGGCAGTGTCACGAAGGCCAAGTGAATGGAGGGACTGGAGGAGGAGAGGATTATCCACAGTGTCAAATGCAGCAGAGAGATCAAGAAGTATTAGTAGTGAGAAGTGGTTGTTGCTTTCGGTCATTAGTTAGCCAGGTTAGGGCAAATTCCGTGGAGTTTTGTTGCCTTAAACCAGACTGTAGGGGTCCAGCAGGTTTTTGTTAGTCAGTTCTAACTAGATGCTCAAGTAGTTTAGAGATGAAAGGTACCGTATATACTCGAGTATAAGCCGAGTTTTTCAGCACCCAAAATGTGCTGAAAAAGTGTACCTCGGCTTATACTCGAGTCAATTACCCAAACTGCGCTCATGCAATCTCCTCCTGTGCCCCGCACGGCAGCCATTTTCCCTGCATTACATTTCTGAAAATGGGCATGCGCCAATAGCCCCTCCTACTTCCCCCTTTAGGCTTCTCCGTGTCTCTCTCTCCACAGGTATCAGCTCGGTCTCCCCTTCATGTGGAACGGTATCTCCTTTTCTTTTAGCACTGAGAGGTGGGGACTTGCGGCAGCCTCATCCCTATTCCCAGGCAGCTATTTCGCACCAATCGGAAGATTCACCATCTTGGTTAAGGGCATAATCCTTAGGGAGTTTGCGCCGCCGGCATCTTAGCTATGTTTTTTTTCTCTATACGACCGCGACTCCGTCACCTAATTAGTGCGCATCATCAGACGGCCATCTTGTTTTGTCCAGAGGAGTTACAAGCGGCGCTCTTATATATATATATATATAATACAAGCGGTTGCATGTGAGTGTTTATTAATTCAGTATGGGAAACTTTCATATCCTGTGCATTAATGGAAGTCTAGCAGGATTATGGGCATTCAACTTGCCTTCCTGTCCCCATAGATCGTTCTGCAGGGCACAGCACAGGCAGTGAGGTCTGCAATAGGACAGACTGATTCCCAACAGCTATCCCTTGCCTTTTTTCATTAGGTCTTCTCACAGCCTGATCACAAACCAACTGCAGGTAGCAGTATCAACATCAGGGGATGGCTGATCAATTACCAGATGGCAGCAGCCCTGACAGATGTTAAATAAAATATAAGGATATTAATAGATTAAAACCTGCATTGCCATTGGCATAAACTAAAGTGGACAAGGTAATAAAGGGGGCAAGCTGCTGGCCTTTCTGCTTAGGGAATCCACCGCTCTCCCCCCAATCACGCAGATACGGTCTACATTTGGTGATCTGCGGGATACCCCTAGAGGCATCAACGACGCCTTTGTACACTACTACCATAACCTCTACCAATCCACAGCCAATATGACACACCAATCCCTAAGTGAATTTCTGAGTAACATTCCCTATGAAACCCTGACACCACATGAAAGCCTCTCACTGGAGGAGCCATTGTCAGTTACCGAAATTATGGATGCTATTCTATCCTTTCCTCCGGGTAAGTCGCCAGGGTTGGACGGCATCCCGATAGACTGGTACAAGCTCAATATAGATAGTATAGCCCCTCGACTACTTTGCCTATATGAATATGCACTGGAGGTCGGTATGCTGCCCCCATCCCTTAGGGAAGCACTCATAGGCGCAAATTCACTAAGCGCCGAACGCTAGCGTTAATTCGCTAGCGTTTGGCATTCGTTAGTGAATTTTACCAAACTTGACTCGCTTGTATGCACGTTTATATGGGGCAACAAACAGGCCCGTATAAATCTCAAAACACTGACAGCCCCTAAAACACTTGGAGGTCTGGCTTGCCCACATTTTCTTTTGTATTATCTGGTGGCTCAACTAGTGTATGTAGCGTGGAGCCTTAACCCATCGGCCGAGAACGCTGCCTTCCCTATCTTGGCAGAAGCAGCCGGGTCTGTTTTGGCACTCACTAATACTGTACTCCGGGGAACTACCCATAGGGCTTGCCCCCCCTCAACTCTCAAGATGCTATCTTCAATATGGGAAACAGCCCTTAGGTATGACAAAACACGCCAAATTGATGTCTCCCCCTACACACCTATATGGTGCAATCCTAAACGAAGACACTTTCTGATAATACCAGACCCAGTACTTTGGGCAAGATATAATATCAAATACATTGGCCAGCTCTATGACAACCAGGGGTTTAAATCATATGAAGATCTGGCAACTGAGTTTGATCTTCCAACAAACATGTGGTACAGATATTTTCAACTAAGACATGCAGCACTTAGCCAGTTTCCGACTGCCCCCAAGATGTCCCTCTCCTTGCTTGAGGAAACTCTAAGGTCACCAAACCAGGGGAAGCTAGTATCTCGCATTTATAACATTCTTAATAAACAAAGAGGCAACCCCTATGCACAATGCCATACCAAATGGATACAAGACATACCACACTTAGACCTGGATGACTGGGACGATATTACACATTCATATCTGCCTTCAGTAATAGGTAGCAATAACATCCTAATACAATATCGCATGATACATAGAACCTACCTTACTCCGACAAGGCTGCACTCCATGGGCCTTAAATCAGATAATATTTGCTTTAAATATGGGATGGATCCGGGCACGTATCTCCACACCTTCTGGACGTGCCCGAAGTTGATCAAATTTTGGGACAAGGTGGTTAACTACGTAACACAAACTCTTAATATACCGAATGTGCGGACGCCGGAGGCATGCCTTCTAGGTCTCGTTGAAAACATTACATTTGACAAATACCACCGTATTTTATTGAGGTTACTGTATTTTTACGCAAGGAAGGCGATTACTCTAGTCTGGCCATTTTTGTCACATGACTCCTAAAACATGTGTATTATAATAATTGTGTATTATAATAAATAAAGTACAGCATGAAAATATGAGGATATTCGAAGTAACCTCGTAGTTCCATTATATGGTCATGGAACTCCTCTGTGACTTATAATATCCTTTTATTTTACAATAGGGGGTACTTTATTCACTATATAAACGGTCTTTAGTGATGTCATCAGTTATGATCGCTGCTTAGTCCTTTCTGTCACATGACTCACTGAAAGTGTGCATTATAATAAATAATATACCCCCTTTTGTAAAATATGAGGATGTTAGAAGTCACTTTGGAGTGCCATTACCTGTATAAAAGCTTTATATTGTCACAGAACTCATTGGTGACTTATTATATTCCTATATTTTACAATAAGAGGTACATTATTCATGGAATAGCTGTGAATATCCTGTAACTTATAATCGGAGCTTAGTGATGTCATTTCTGTCACATGACTCACTGAATCTGGTGTAGTATAATAAATAAAGTACCCCCTGTTGCAAAATATAAGGATATTAGAAGTCACCTCGGAGTTCCATGACCTGTATAAAAGGGTGTTTTTATATGGTCAGGGAACTCCTCTGTAACTTATAATTTCCTTATATTTTACAATAGGGGGTATTCACTATATATTTTACAGCAGGGTTAACATAATTCCATTCCATTATTACATTATAGGTTTATTTTGAATAATGTGTCTTTTTAATCATTACCAAAGGTTTTCAGCTTTAACCTTTAGAATGATCTGCATAAATTGATGTTAGCATTGCTTATCAGCCAGTGTTGGCCTGGCCTGCAGAAAGGTCCACTTCCCATTCAATTTCACAAAATTCCATTTTAATTCACTGTGTGGGCTCAGCAAGACCAGTTCCCTGCATAAATGTATTGGTATAGAATGAGTTTCATGAAAGACTCACCTGTAGAACCAGTTATCTTTCATTCTTGCTCTAGTGTATACAGATGACATAACAAAAAAGAATTCTGTTTCAAAAATACAAAAGTGCCCTTTAAAGTAGATCTCTTCAATATTCTACAATGCAGTTTTTCCATAATAGCTTTTCAAATGACTTCACTCTCTCAATGAATACAAGAGAATGTGATGTTGCCGCATTCTTGTTACTTTCTCGGTGACTTTGAAAGCACTTGAGCTATTCTTAGTAATGTGCTCTTTTTCATCCAAATGGCTCGGGTTATGCTTAAAGCTGGCAGAGTTATATTAGAAAACATAATGTAGAAACGACTGCAAGAAGCCATCTGAATGCTATTACCCTTAAAGTTCTGCCGTACTCAAGTGATCACAGTGTAATGGAAACAGCCTGCACTAAATGTCCTGATATTTGTCACTTTAATGTTAGGGTGTTTAACTATTTGGATAATTGTGTTCATTTGTTGGAGTTTTGGCATCGCAGTTCCACGCAGCCATCTTCCGGGTCTTCATTTCTTCTTTCGGCGCTTCAACAATTTTCGTGAGTTTTGGTGCATGCACAGTTTTTGCAGACTCAGTCAGCCACTCAGCTTGCTGAAGACCCGGAAGATGGCTGCTTGGAACTCCGAGTCCAAAATCTACGCCATGGGGTAAGTATAAAGTATGGGGCATTTCCCCAGGGGGTAGTTAGGCCGGGGGGAGGAGGGAGGGGGTCTCTGTGGGGTGGGGGTTTAATTTTGTTTAATTTTTTTAATTAAAGGGTTGAATTCTCCTTTAAGGGAGTGGCATGTCACCCAACCACATCCACATTGGTTCAGAAACACTGGGGATGCTTGAAAAATACAATCATTTTAAAAATTCCTGTGTGCCAATCCCCAGTGCTTCAGACCCAATGATGAAAATTTGCACATGTGCACAAATAAAGGGGAGGGGATGGGGGCGACGAACAGCAGCAGGCCTAGAAACACCTGTTATGTAAATCAGGCCCTGCCTTCCCCATTTCCATAACCTGACCTGCCAGGTATTTGCTTCTAACCTGAGCTGGGACCAGCAGAACTGGAAGTGATGTCACTGACCTGGGACAAGTGGAACTGGAAGTGGTGTCACTGACCTGGGGCCGGCGGAACTGGAAGTGACGTCACTGCCTTGGTACAAGCAGAACTGGAAGTGATGTCACAGAACTGGGACCAGTTGAACTGGAAATGACATCCCCATGGATCAGAAGTGACATCACACTGGAGGTGGATCAGCCAGGTCAGGGGGAAAAATTTATCTTGAGAGGTTGGGGGTAAGAGCCTGCAGTCTACTTGGGTACCCAAGCAGGGTACCTGTGGACAGCCCGCATGGTCACAGAATTGTGGGCTTTCCTTCCCAAACCCAACTACTTTGCGGGTATTCCAAAAATTCCTTACTCGATGCAGGACGCTCTCTTAAAGTACAGTCAGACTCAGACCTCATTGGCGCAGTTCTGCCATAGACAGTACCCATATTATGTTAGGGCAGGTACAACCTTCAGTATCAAGGAGTGCCCTGGGGGTGGGTAAAGTAGATTAATTAAAATGAGTATAGATTATATACAATGCTGTAGACCTACTGATATTAATGGGCCTCATACATATAACAATCAAGCAGTATAGCTGAAAGATGTGAGCTTATATTGTAGAATTATGACTTTCTGGGTTCATGCCAGTACTCACCCAGACGTTAACTATTATTAACCTTCAGGCATTGATTCAAGGAAGATCACCCTAATTAACTTTAAATCTGCCCCCCTCCCACTTACTGCTGTGTGCCCCCTAGTGGCCTGCCTAGCTGCCTCTATCCATTATAAATTTACTTTTGTGTGAAGGTATGGCACACAAAATATTTCATATTCTTCTTTATTTGTTTTGCTGATCTCGACAGATCTCTCAGACTGAAATATCTCTAGGAGCTTCTTGCCTTTTTTCATGATCCCTCTCAGGTATGTATCTTTTGTTACTTGGATTTGTGTAACAATGCTCAAGAAAATACTTTTTTCATTGTGTAGGGTTCCCGCTGCTTGAGTAGGGGCAGCTGGGAAAATGACAATATGTCTAGCCCCATGTCAGATTTCAAAATTGAATATAAAAAAATCTGTTTGCTCTTTTGAAAAATGGATTTCAGTGCAGAAGTCTGCTGGATGAGCACTATTAACTGATGAAAAAAACTTGTTTTCCCATGACAGTATCCCTTTTAACGACTAAATTGAATAAATTATATATTTTCGATTGCACAACAAATTCCAGCTATTTTGTTAAATAAAGATAAAGCAAGCATATAAAAACACAGTTGTATTTCAGTAGCTGTGCTGTTTCTACACTGAAAGGTGGGTCACATAACCTTAATGTAAAGAAAATATATATTTCCACTAATGGGGAATGAGGGAACCACAAGGAAAATTAAATGAATGTGAGGACAGAGGAGTGCAGGTGTATGAGACTCACAAGGCAGACAAACTGCAATTCGTTAATCTAATGGGCCCTTCACCTAGCAACCATGAAAATACGTGGCTCTGAATCGAGATCTTTTCTTTTTGCTCACACATATTCATGTTAATTAAGGTAATTTGTCCTTTTCTGCTTGATTTCATTAGAAAAAAATACAGCATTTCTAAATATTGCTGGTCTTTATAATGAAATAAGTGATAATTAGCATGCTGATGCTTTCAGTCAACTGTTATTACTTAGAAAGCAATTAAGAACCAGTTATTCTAGGCATCTGCAATTTATTCTTATAGCCTTACACAACCTTCGATTCAAAGGAAAACTAATTATAGAGAAATATTACGTGTGAATTCAACACTGAGGATGTACGTTACCGAAGGCAAATACAAAGGTTTTTTGCCTCTCTTTGGATGAAAGCTACTCAAGAAATTCCCAAGACAAGTATCAGTATAGATCAGCAAGTCACAGTGTAGAAGTACAGGCTCTAGCAGCATTATTATTTCTTTAACAGGTTAATGACAAATACTGTAGAGGTGACTGGGCCCCAAAGCAAAATCTTTAGAGTTTCCAAAACTCTGGGAAGATGACCTATTTCACCTATTTCTCTAAAATTCTGTGCCTCCAGCAGGGATGCTTTTAGGTTCAGTGCCACCCTAGGCACTGGACCTTTACAGTGCCCCCAAATGTGTGTAATGATGTCACATACTATGCATGTGACATCATTTCCGTCTGTTCATCAATGAGGACCCCACTGGGTTCCCAAGCATTTGCAGGGTCTGCCCCCCCCCCCCCCATATTGCAATGTCCATCTTTCTGCCTTTTTATATTACACCCAATGAGTCCACAACCCGTTGAGATTAAAGTGAGTTTGCTTGGCAAAACCACAGATGCAGCAGGTCAAGCTTTAAAGAGCTCCCCCAGAAAGGGCTGCATCCTGCATTGATTGCATTTAATACATATCAGTGGTAGACCATCACACTGAATTTATAATAATCATCCTCGATAATAATCACTGAGTGAGCTGGTAACTTTACAAGAACCAACACTTTTCTGGGTGGGGAACCTTGAATGAAGCTGGAAAGGTATGCCACTGGTCACTAAGAGCAGTTGTTGTTACTGAACCCCCATGTAACCCCCATGTAACCCAGTGTCACCTAGTGTCACTGTGATTACTTCTTGCACCTTTTTTTTGCCAAACAGAGATGATATTTCTTTACTAGCTTTTATTTTGAGGGAATAGTACTCTATTAAATTAATTCTGGTGCAAGAATCATTTCTGGGCAGAATATCATCAAATCTTGTTGTAAACAGGTAAAAGAAAATATCACAAACCAAAACAACACATGCCTTATAAAGCATATGCTCTAAGTCACAGGGAAGGGGTATTGGGGAGGGTTAAATAAATGCTACCCAGATGCCAAGCAGAAAAGCATATTTTCTATTGGTATCATGAACCTTGAATAACTTCACTAGAATTAGATACTGATACTTGTATAGGCAGGAATTCCTTAGTGATATTAATTTCATTTTATCTCCATGGTTGTATTGGATCTCCTCATGTTACGAGAATAGCTCCAGAAATAAAGGTTGAGAACTAACCTTGGATACATTCTTGTCTCTTTTTCTTTAATGCAACACAGGACCAGCAACTGTGGATGGATAATGAGCTTATACTATTACTTACGAATCTTGTTACATTAATTTCCATGAGAATCACTAGTTTAAAAATCCTTTTTGGAAAAATACTTTCACCACTATTTGAAACTTTCAATCAACCTTTTTTTAAATATTATGATCCCAGAAAGTTCTGGATATCTTTCTTTTGCTCCTCCTGCTGCTACTACTCCCATTCTCTAAATTCATAACAGGTAACAGGTCAGAGTAAATTAAATATCCATATTCATGTTTACATGTGTTAGGTGTGTGGTTTTCAACTATAATTTAGGAAACTACTTCTATTTACTCTGAGAAACCAGGATAATATACTAGGAGGAAGTGGCTATGCATTCTTCCCAGTTCTAACAAAGTAAGTGATTGCATATACTGTATGTGAACAGCACTCAATAGTAAAAACCCAAGGTCCACTGTGACTCCTCCAGTTACATTGAATTGGAGAAACATTAGCTTATCTGAAAGCAGGTCCACTGTGAAGTGCTGGCTCTTTCTGAAAGCACAGGATCAGTCTCAATAACCTGAGATGGCTGCCTACATATCAACATTACAGCTAAAAAATACACTTTTATATGGGAGAGTGAATTATTTGTAATGTAAACAGTTTAATTTAAAAATAGAAACTACACCTTAGAAATAAAAAGGACACCAAAGAAATCATGACAGAATCCCTTTAAGGAGATACTGACACCAGAAATAAAAACTTTTTTAACCTCTATCATAACATTGTCTTTGCATGGTATTTATAATTTTGCCATAAAAATATTTGGCCAATGCTTTTACATTGATTGAGCTGATCCCCCATGTTCCTCTATGAGGGGGCTGCCATCTTTGTGCAGCAGTAGTCTGTTAGCATTAAAAACTCTAAGGGGCACATTTACATTTAGGGTTAACTAACCGTCGATATTCGACCGTCTAAGTAAAATCCTTTGACTTCGAATATTGAAGTCGAAGGATTTACCGCTATTCGTTCGTTCAGATGATCGTAGGAAAAAACGTTTGATCAAACGATTAAATACTTCGAATCGAACAATTCGAAGGATTTTAATCCATCGATCAAACGATTTTCCTTCGATCAGAAATTTGTTAGAAAGCCTATGGGGACCTTCCCCATAGGCTACCATTGATGCTCGGTAGGTTTTAGGTGGCGAAGTAGGTGGTCGAAGTTTTTTTTAAAGAGACAGTACTTCGACTATCGAATGGTCGAATAATCAAACGATTTTTAGTTCGAATCGTTCGATTCGAAGTCGTAGTCGAAATTCGAAGTAGCCAATTCGATGGTAGAAGTAGCCAAAAAAAACATTCAAACTATTTTTTATTCTATTCCTTCACTCGAGCTAAGTAAATGTGCCCCTTACTGACAGGTTAAGAAGGAACAGTCAAGGTTGGTAAAACAGTCAGGTTTAGAAATTTCAAGTTACAATTACATAAGCAATTTAATAAACATTAATGTTTTTAGCGTCAGTGTCACTTTAAAGGGATTCTGTCATGATTTTTATGATGTCGTAGACTATTTCTCCTACTCAATGTAAATAAATGTGTTGCAGTGGGACCTGGATTTTACTACTGAGTGCCGTTAGATCTACCAGGCAGCTGTTATCTTGTGTAAGGGCTCTTACACATGAGCGTTCCGACCTGCGCTCCCCTGCGTTCCGTTTTTTGGCGTTCAGCCGCAGGGGAGCACAGGAATAGATGCAAGTCATTATTTGAAATGGGGCTGTACTCACTCAGGCACGTGTAGGCGCCGAACGCAGGAAAAATGCAGCATGTTGCGTCTGAACCTGCGTTCGGCGCCTACACGCGCCTGAGTGAGTACAGCCCCATTTCAAATAATGACTTGCGTCTATTCCTGCAAACCCCTGCGGCTGAACGCCAAAAAACGCAGGGGAGTGCAGGTCGGAACGCTCATGTGTAAGAGCCCTTAGGGAGCTGCTATCTCGTTATCTTCCCATTGTTCCGTTGTTAGGCTGCTGTGGGGGAAAAGGGAGGGGCTGATATCACTCCAACTTGCAGTACAGCAGTAAAGCGTGACTGAAATTTATCAGAGCACAAGTCACATGACTGGGGGCAGCTGGGAAACTGACAATATGTCTAGCCCCATGTCAGATTTCAAAATTAAATATAAAAAAAATCTGTTTGCTCTTTTGAGAAATGGATTTCAGTGCAGACTTCTGCTGGGGCAGCACTATTAACTAATGCATTAAAAAAAAATTCCCATGACAGTATCCCTATAAGTAAATCACAGCAAAGATCTCTTTATCCTTGCTCTCTTTATTGTAATTGCACCTATACTATAAAAGCTAACTGCTGCTACAAGAGAAGAGCAATTGTATTTTAATTTTATATCATTGCTAGTACATGTGTCTGTGCGTGCCCAGCTTTATTAGCCTTAATTTATATTATATTATCATGCCACTTTTAGTAAAAAAGAAAAGGCATAGGCAGTTTCTTATGACACTCTGGCTAATATGATACAAAGCATCACTAAGGATACTAATAAATCCTGTACATTTTACTGCTTTTTTGAGGGGTGGTTATTTCTAAGAGGGTGCTAAATGTTGCAGCTATTTATTTCTGGATTATCTGCACCAGATATCTGGTTAACTACATTCTCTGTGTCCCCGTTACCATGGTGATTAATCTCGGCACTCTCCTTAAAGAATGCAAACGCAGTGGGTCAGTTTTCCTCCTAATGGAATGGCATGCAGGTGTAAGGTCCCTGCTGTGTCAGCGTTGCGCCCTGGTCGGTGTGGTCGCAGGCGCAGTAATCAGGCAACTGATGTGCGCCTGCGCGCCGCATCGAATGCGGGCGACGGACGCCGGCGCGGAGGCGCGGGCGACGGTCGCTGGCGCCGGGGCGTGCGCGACGCAACGGACGCGCGCGACGTGACGGACGCACGCGACGTAACGGACGCGCGCGACGGACGCACGTAACGGACGCGGTCTGATGACGTCAGTTGGCGCCAAACTAGCGCTATTTAAACCTGCTCCAGTCTCTGCTCTGTGCCTGGTTATTAGGTTTATAACTGAAACCCTAGCGTTGATACCTTCCTGCCGATATTGTGATTGACCCCTGCCTGTACCTGGACTCTGATTCTTGCTTGTTGCCTAGACCTTCTGCCTGTTTTCCGTTGACGATTCTCGCTGCCTGCCTTGACCCGGATATCCTGACTACGCCTTTGCCTGATCCTTCTGTACCTCGTTTAGTCTCACTGGCTACTCTCCACACCCCTGCTTCCTGTTTCCAACCTCGGGTGAGTTAGTGGGTGTGTGAGGCGCTTGTGGTTCATTATCTGCTGTTCCTACTCCTTCTACGTCTGGATCATACTGGTAAGCCTGACAGTATAACCAGGCCATGGATCCAGCTGAAGGGGCTTCACCGCTTACCGTACTCATCCAACAGATGTCGGAATTGACACAAGCAGTGAGGGAGCTTCAGAGCGGATATACCCAGATGCAATCCCAGCTGAGGGCCCAACCATCCACCGCAAGCCAATCCACTGTAGCTGCTACCGCTTCTGTTGGTCCCACTGAGGTACAAGTCCTCACCTCCGAAATCTCGGAACCTAAAGTTGCTTTTCCCGAAAAGTTCTCTGGGGATCGGAAAGCCTTCCGTAATTTCAGGAGCAGCTGCAAACTCCTTTTTTCTCTGAAACCTCACACATACCCCGATGAGAACACACGAGTAGGGGTTATTATTACCTTTCTGTCCGGAGAACCCCAGACCTGGGCCTTTCGTTTAATGGATCGACGGAGCCCTGTATTAGCCTCTGTGGACACTTTTTTTGATGCCATGGCGATTCTCTATGACGACCCTCATAGAGTCTCCACCGCTGAAGCCGCCCTTCATGCTCTCAAACAGGGAACTCGTCCTGCGGAGGACTATACGCTTGAGTTCCGGCAATGGTCCGAAGATACGGATTGGAATCCTGCGGCCCTTAAGCACCAATATCGTTTGGGTCTTTCCCCTGAACTGAAAAACGAGCTCGCTCGCACAGGAATTCCAGACACGCTGGAGGGTCTCATCACTCTTGCCATCCAGCTCGACCAGAGACTCAGAGAGCGCAGAGAAGAGGAGAAAGCCGAAAAGGCTGGCCTGATACCTCATACCTGGGTTGTACCTACCGCCCCTCCTCCAGTCCAAGTACCTTTTCCCTTGCCTTCTTCTTCTTCAGATTCGTCCTCGGAACCGATGCAAATTGGAGCCATCAGGTCTGCCCTCACTGCGGAAGAACGCCTTCGTCGCCGCAGATTAAACCTTTGCCTCTACTGTGGCCAGGCCGGTCACTTACTAAGGAGCTGCCCAACCCGTCCTACGGGTAAAGACTTTTTTAGTAAAGACTTAAAATGTTGTAACAAACCAGTACCTTTACTGACAGTCTCTCTCTTTCTGCAGTGGGGAAGTCAAACAGCAAAACTCCAAGCCATCCTTGATTCCGGAGCAAGTGGCTGTTTCATGGACAGTACGATTGTTTCCCAACTCCAGATTCCTCTCCAACCTAAGAAGAATCCCATTTCCCTTCGGGTGGCTGATGGTTCCTTAATTACTTCGGGCCCAGTGGTGCAAGAAACCATTCCTCTTTTTGTTTCCCTCAATAAAAAGCATTCGGAAATGATGAATTTAGATGTGGTCACGTCTCCTCTTTTTCCTGTCATTTTGGGGTTGCCATGGTTACAAAAACATAATCCATCCATCAATTGGGCCACAGGGGAAATAACCTTTCTTTCGCAATTTTGTCAATCTAAATGCAGATTCGAAAGTTATCCTTCTTCTAGTCAAGTTTGTTCGTTATCCTCCTCATCCGAAGTTCTTCAAATTCTTCCTCAAAGCTATCGGGAGTTCGCAGATGTGTTCAACAAGAAAGGTGCCGATTCTCTACCCCCTCATCGCATCTATGATTGCCCAATTAATCTTTTGCCCGGTTCCCAAGTACCCTTTGGTCGTATTTACCCGTTGTCCGAACCAGAACTAGCTGAACTTCGCTCATATCTTGATGAAAATTTGGCCAAAGGTTTTATTCGTCAATCTTCTTCTCCAGCCGGGGCAGGGATATTTTTTGTCGAAAAGAAAGATCACTCATTAAGACCCTGTATTGATTATAGAGACTTGAACAAAATAACGATCAAAAACCGATATCCTCTTCCTTTAATTCCAGAGTTATTCCAACGCTTAACGGAGGCCAAGATTTTTTCTAAGTTGGATCTGAGGGGAGCATATAACCTGGTCAGGATACGTGAGGGAGACGAGTGGAAGACGGCGTTTCGTACTCGCTACGGCCACTTCGAATATCTGGTGATGCCGTTCGGCCTTTGCAACGCTCCCGCAACATTCCAGCATTTTGTCAATGACATTTTTCGGGACTTTCTTGACATTTTTGTTATAATTTATCTGGATGACATTTTAATTTTTTCTAGTTCCTTAGATGAACACAGGATCCATATGAGGAGGGTTCTTGCTCGCCTTCGCACTCACCAACTCTATGCCAAAATTGAAAAGTGCATTTTTGAGCAGTCCTCTGTTGAATTTCTAGGATTCTTTATTTCTCCTCTAGGCATCCAGATGGATTCAAAGAAGATCTCGGCAATCCTCGACTGGCCAGCTCCCACATCCAGGAAGGCAGTTCAACGCTTTATTGGTTTCGCAAACTTCTACAGGAAGTTTATTAGAGGTTTCTCTCAGACTATTCTACCAATAACAGAGCTGACTCGCATGAATAAAAAATTTTTTTGGTCCTCTCAAGCCCAAGTATCTTTCGAAAACTTAAAGAAACTTTTCACATCAGCTCCTATCCTTTGTCATCCTGATTTATCCTTACCATTTGTTCTAGAAGTCGATGCCTCTGAAGTTGCGGTGGGCGCTGTTTTGTCCCAAAGATCTGGGATCCAAGAGGAGCTCCATCCAGTAGCTTTTTTTTCCCGTAAAATGGCAAAATGTGAATGCAATTACGATGTGGCCGATCGGGAACTACTCGCTATTAAACTGGCACTGGAGGAGTGGCGTTATCTTCTGGAAGGTTCCAAGCACCCTATTCTTATCTTCACCGACCACAGAAACTTGGAGTACCTTCGTTCCGCCAAGAGACTGAGACCAAGACAAGCGAGGTGGGCTCTTTTCTTCATGAGGTTTAATTTCCACCTTACCTATCGGCCTGGATCTAAGAATACTAAAGCCGACGCCTTATCCCGTATGTTTACCCTCGATGACGAAATACCTTCTTCTCCTGAAACCATCCTAAAATCCAACAATTTCCTTTTACTACAGCCGACCCTTCTTAAACAGATCCAGAACGCTTCCAAGTCCATCATGGAACCAGCCCTCGTTCCTAAGGGAGGATTTCTTCTTCTAAAAGACAAGATTTTTGTTCCTGAGGAGATGCGGTTGGAGGTTCTTAAAAGTATACACGACTCCAAATTGGCCGGACATCCAGGAGTCAAGAAGACTATTATCGCAGCTAAAAGATCGTTCTCTTGGCCAGGATTAGCCAAAGATTGCTTCCAATTCGTTTCTTCATGTGAAATTTGTGCCAGATCTAAAGACTCTCATTCTAAACCCTTTGGCCTTCTTCAACCCCTTCCTGTCCCTTCCCGTCCCTGGAGCTCTGTTTCGTTGGACTTTATCTCGGAATTACCACAGTCTGATGGATGTTCTACCATAGTGGTATTTATTGACCGTTTGACCAAGATGGCTCATTTCAAGTCCTTGCCCAAACTCCCTTCCGCTTCCGAAACTGCAGACGTTTTCATCAAGGAAGTTGTTAGGCTCCATGGTCTTCCGCAGGAGGTGGTATCGGATCGAGGCCCACAATTCACATCTCAGTTCTGGAAAACCTTGTGTGGCGCCCTTCAAATTTCTGTTTCCCTTTCTTCAGCCTTTCATCCTCAATCCAACGGCCAGACGGAACGAACCAACCAGACTTTAGAACAATATCTGAGGTGCTACTCTTCTCATCTTCAAGACAACTGGGCAAACCTTCTACCTCTTGCTGAATTCGCTTACAATAATGCTCACCATTCATCCATTAACCAGTCTCCTTTCTTTGCTAATTATGGTCTCCACCCTTTAACCTTTCCTTCTTCTATAGTGGCTGATATTCTGGTTCCCGCAGTTCAAGACCGCCTCAACTTCCTAACAGACAATTTTCGGAAACTGCAAGAGAACATGTCCAAGGCCCAGAAGAATTTCAAGATATACGCTGATCGGAGACGGAATAAAGACCCAGAGTTCAAGGTGGGTGATCGAGTCTGGTTGTCTACTATTAATCTTAAGTTATCTTCTCCCAGCAGGAAGCTCGGCCAACGTTTCCTGGGTCCTTTTTCTATTGTTCGTCAAATTAATCCTGTGGCCTTTCAGTTAAAGCTTCCTGCTTCTTGGCGTATTCATCCGGTGTTCCATTCGGCTCTCCTGAAATCTGCTTCCACCTTCCAGTTTCCAGGTCGTACGACTCCTCCTCCTCTCCCAGTTCTAGTGGATAATCAAGAGGAATTCGAGGTCGAAAAAATTCTGGACTCTCGTATTAGAGGCAGGCAAGTACAATACTTGGTGGGATGGAAGGGCTATGGCCCTGAAGAGAATTCCTGGGAGCCAGTCAAGAACATTCACGCTCCAGATCTGTTGAAAAAATTTCATGAAGAGCATCCCAACAAGACCGCTGGTTGTCGTGTCCTGAGGCCACTCCTTGATGGGGGGCAATGTAAGGTCCCTGCTGTGTCAGCGTTGCGCCCTGGTCGGTGTGGTCGCAGGCGCAGTAATCAGGCAACTGATGTGCGCCTGCGCGCCGCATCGAATGCGGGCGACGGACGCCGGCGCGGAGGCGCGGGCGACGGTCGCTGGCGCCGGGGCGTGCGCGACGCAACGGACGCGCGCGACGTGACGGACGCACGCGACGTAACGGACGCGCGCGACGGACGCACGTAACGGACGCGGTCTGATGACGTCAGTTGGCGCCAAACTAGCGCTATTTAAACCTGCTCCAGTCTCTGCTCTGTGCCTGGTTATTAGGTTTATAACTGAAACCCTAGCGTTGATACCTTCCTGCCGATATTGTGATTGACCCCTGCCTGTACCTGGACTCTGATTCTTGCTTGTTGCCTAGACCTTCTGCCTGTTTTCCGTTGACGATTCTCGCTGCCTGCCTTGACCCGGATATCCTGACTACGCCTTTGCCTGATCCTTCTGTACCTCGTTTAGTCTCACTGGCTACTCTCCACACCCCTGCTTCCTGTTTCCAACCTCGGGTGAGTTAGTGGGTGTGTGAGGCGCTTGTGGTTCATTATCTGCTGTTCCTACTCCTTCTACGTCTGGATCATACTGGTAAGCCTGACATGCAGGTGTAGCCTATCATTTACCTGCTATGTGAGACGGGGCCCTGTCAGGTGAAAACTGTATGGCTCTCTTCCTCTGTGTGCACTGCATAAGCATGCCGATAAGCTTTATCAATGGGTAATTGCAATTGAGTAAAAGTATTTTTTATGATGTCTGTTAACCCCCCAACCCATAGTTACCTATCTTGTGTCAAAAAGGGTCACGGTCTGGGGCACATTTGTACCCTCTGCACTGTTTAATGAAAAATGCAATATTCAGCAATTTAGTTATTAAGGTTACTATTTGCTACTCCTGGTAAAGTCCCAGCTCTCATTGTTCCTCATAGCTTAAAGGGCACTATTTACTGTGTTTGCTGCCTTTAAAGGAGAAGGAAAGTCTTCGTGCACTTGGGGGTGCCAAATGTTAGACACCTCCAAGTGATTGCATTGACTTACCCTAGGCTGGTGTTCCTCTCAGCAGAAAACTGCACCGGCCCAGGGTTATACCAGTGAGCACCACGGTCGTCTTCCTCAGTCCTCTGTGCAGCTGCGCATGTGCAGTAGAACGAAAAGCCGGACTAAAAAGTCGGCTATTTCTTTCTACCGCGTATGCGTCTGCCCCGGGAAATTTAAAGAAAGAAGAAGCAGAAAGAGTGCAGTTTTCTGCTGATAGGAGCACGTGCCCAAGGTTTCACGTAAGTAAATACATTCACTTGGGGGTGCCTAACATTTAGCACCCCCAAGTGCAAGATGACTTTCCTTCTCCATTAATGGTTGTGTGTGCACACTACAGCATTCAACTAAAGCTGGCCAATACAAGCTGCCAACTCGGTCCCCCCTGCGTAAATCAGCAATTTATTGGTACAAGTATGGGGCTCACTTACCTTCCTTTCCGAAAATTGATGTGGTCTTCATCCAACAGATCTCCATAATGGTATAGGGGGTTGCCCCCTGGCTGGTATTTCACAGGCCTAGCCTGTAAAATACAAGCCAGGGCCGGGCCAGTATTATAAATTTACCAGCAATGTAATTGCTGGTAATTCTGTAATCCCTAGTTGTTCAGCCTCTAGCCCACCCATTGTCAGTCCTAATTTTGCTCCCACTTCTCCTATAATCCTGCCCATTACTGCTTTCAATACAGAGGATCGCTGCAAAGCGCTGATCAGAGCATAACCAGGAGAACAACTTCTGTAATATCAATCCGCTGTATTTTAACGCTTAAAAATTAGATATGTCGGTAGGGTGTGTGGTTCTCCAACACGTTTCATGCCTACATCCTTTGCACTTGATCAGCGATCCTCTGTATTGATGCTGTAGCCGGTTTGAAGTGACCGACATATTGTGAGAGAATCGGTCAAGTGGGAGACGGAATACACAGGGTGAGCTCTGTCATTATCGCATTGTTACTACTTGTGTGTGTAACCATTACTGCTTTCACCCTGCCTCCAAAATGATCCTCCATCTTCTTTGCCCGTTGGTGTCGCAGCTCCACCCCATTTGTGTCTTTTTGGCCACTTCCCCATCTACACATCATTGGCCGGTAAGGGGGCCAACCCTACCTGTATGAACTGATCCTTAGCCCCTGGACCAGTGATCAGATTATCCTTATTTGGGCCAATGCTTAGGTGGCCAAATCAGGCCAAGATCCATTGTTAATTGACCTTGCCAAATGATTTAGAGCAAACATTGACCAACCAAAACAGTGTATTTAACTAGTACTTGGAGTGCTTTACTGCCCTCACCATTACTAACTCTAAGTTGGGTATCAAAACGGTGGAAAATACATTTCCATTGACCATAAAGGTAGTTGTGCTGACTCTTCCAATGCACCAGATGGTCAGGCAACTACTGCTCCCTGATGAATTTGTCAGTAGATAATTGTTTAACCAGCTTGTGCACCAGCACAAGTAATTTGCAAATATTTTTGAAAGGTGTAGAACAGAGAGTGCCATCACAAGAAACAGTTATGAGACCATAAAAACAACTTGCCCCACCATAAAAAATTTCCTTCGGGATTGACACCAGGTTATCATGGTCCTTGTTCATAGTCTTTACTAACCCTTGTGGAAATTTTTAGATTAGGCACCAGAGTTAGTTTTAAAACATCCATTTGCTGCAGAACACAAGAAACCTTTTTATAAATGACAATAAAGTGCATTAAAGGGGACATGTCACAAAAAATAATTGAAAATCCTATTTTATGATAAACAAAAATAAAATTCACTTACACTATAAAAATTATTTAAATCTTGTGTTGTAAATCACAATCACAGCAAGCAGGCAGGTGCCAATGTTATTAAGGCAAGCTTAGCGTCATGACAAAATCTTGTTTATGTACCAGAATGGGGGAACCTGATGCCCATGCACTGACTATACAATTAGATGGTGAGGAGGGAGGGGGAATGTGTGGAGGGCAGTGACATCTATGAAGTGCAGAATGGAAAGTGAAAGTAATCACCTGCCCCGCCTAAGGCATAGGAGAGGAGCAGTCAATATATGACTGACAGCTGAAACTTTTAAACAAGTTTAAAACAGGTATGGTTGTTTTAATAGCAAAAAGTATTTGGGTTTCATGTTTAATTTGAAAAGGTCGTTTATTATATAATTGTTTATATCTGGTTGACAAGTTCCCTTTAAAGGGGACCCGTCACCCAAAAAAAATATTAAAATTCCTGTTTTATCACATTAGTCAAGCAAAATGAACTTTAATTACACTGTATAAATTATTTGAATCTTGTTTCCATCAGTCTGGGAATTCATAATTCATGAAAGCAGGCGGGAGCCATTTTGTGGACACTGTTATTAAGGCAAGCCTTGCATTATCTCAGAATCTTGTTTGTGCACCAGAATGGGGGACCCTATGTCCATCCACATGCACTGGCTACACAATTTAATGCTCAAGAGAATGGGGGAATGTGGGGAGCGCAGTGACATCTAAGAAGTGCTGAATGGAAAGTGAAAGTAATTGTCTGAGCCGCCTCTATGCCCAGGGCATAGAGGAGGGGCAGACAATATTTGATTGACAGCTGAGATTTTTAAATAAGCTTACAACAGTGATGAATGCTTTAATAAAAAATAGTAATTGGATTTCATGTTTAATTTGAAAAGGACTTTTATTATCCAGATTTTTGTGTCTGGTTGACAGGTCCACTTTAAGGCTACGCTGGTGGCTTGTGATGGACAAATGTTTCTTTTATTTGACATAAGTTGGAAGCTACTTCTGTATTTAAAGGGGAACTATTGTGAAAATGTAAAATGAAATATTAGCTTCAGTATACTGAAATAAGAAACTTTCTAAATACAATCAATTAAATATTCTGCACCATTTCTGAATATAATCACGTTTATCTTCACTATTCCTCTCTCAGCATCTGTTTCTCTTTATTCTCTTTTCATGCAGGAGTTGGGTGCCAGATATTCATTGAAAGTTAGATCCGGCCAATTGCAGCCCGTTTTCAATTTTAGACTGGCCCACGCCTTAAACAAGGACTCAACCATTCAAGTGCAGACTGGGATAAAAATTGGCACGCAACTGGCCAGTTTGAGCCTGGAGTCGGTTGATGAGCAGTGCCGTCTAGCTTCTTGCCGTGTCGGCTGCGTGCAGTGACATAATCACACGTTAGTGTGTACACGTGACATCACTGGATTAGACGCTAGTTTTCACCAACCCATCCCCCAGGTAAAATGTTTATATAATATGCTTCAACATATCAATAAAATTAATCAAATTAATTGGAGGTCTCCATACTGAATGGACCATCAGACTGGGTCTCACCCAGGGGCGCTCCACCAATAAGGCGAGTTGAGGCACTTGCCTCAGAAAAATTCCGCTCCTGGTAACTAAGAGCCGAATTTCCGTTTTTCAACCCTGAAATTCGGCTCTTCTAGTGCAGAGAACGCAATTGCACTCTCTGCACTAGCGAGGTGGACCCCCCTGACCCTGTCCGGCGCTGAAGGTAAGTGCCGTGGGGAGGCAGGGGGCGGCAAAAACGAAGGCCGTCTCGGGCGGCAAATTGGGCAGGATCGCCCCTGGTCTCACCGAGTATCATTCTCAGGTCAGAAAAATAGAATATAGAAATGAAAGGAATGAGAAAATAAAATGAAGCCTAAATGAGAAAACAATAAGGGGCAGATTTATCAAGGGTCGAATTTCGAAATAAAAAATACTTCGAAATTCGGCCATCGAATTAAAATACTTTGAATTTGAATATCGAAGTCTAAATATTTTTCACCGAATTTGGCCATCGAACGATCGAAATAAAATTGTATGATCGAACGATTTTACTTCGATGTGTGAAGACTTTGAAAAATGCTGTAGAAGGTCCCCATAGGCTAACATAGCACTTCGGCAGGTTTAATTTGGCGAAGTATTGAAGTCTGGGTTTTTTTAAATAGACAGTACTTTGATTATCGAATATCCTGTTCGATGGTCGAAGTATCCAAAAACTTACTTTGAATTTCGAATTTTTTTACTTCGAAAATTCCCTTGAATTCACTTCGACCCTTGATAAATCTGCCCCTAAAAGTTTTAAACAAGTAAATAGAAGAAATAAAACAGAAAAGGAGGAAAAACAGAAAAAAAATGAAAAGGGAAAAAAGAAAAAAAATGGAAAAAGAGGAGGGACAAGAGAATGAGTTTCTAGTGCAATCAACCTGCTTAATTTACAAAAAGGTTGCAAAGTGCTACAGTGCATTGAGAATACAGGGGCATGCTATATAAAGGATGCTCGGTAACAGGGGGTTTCCAGATAAGGGATCTTTCTGTAAATTGGATCTTCATACCTAATGAATCAAAGAATGTCAGGCTGAATGTCAGGCCCCCACACATTCACACCTCACCAAATCTGGCCCTCGTTGCAAAAAGTTTGGACACCCCTGCTGCTCTACGTCACACTAAGAGTTAATTTAAAGGTAAACAACCCCTTTAGTCAGCAGAGGGCGCTGTTTCATTAGACTTTGTAATAACAGAAGAGAACCAGGAAACAGAAATCTGTCTCTAAACCAAGACTGGACTCATCCTGTACATGCTGGAAGTCCCTAACAGACGCTTATATAATACATATCTCCCAACTGTCCCTTTTTCGGAGGGACAGTCCCTCTTTTGACAGCTCAACCCGCAGTCCCTCATTTGTAATGGGAAGTCCCTCTTTTCTCTGCACTGAACAGCCAGAAAAAGAAACAAAGTTTCTCACTTAATTGGCTTTTAGCAGAGAGCCCAGAACAGCTAACAGGAACAAATAAGATACTTTGTGACAATTTTGAGACACAAAAACACAGTTTAGATAAGGAGAAATATTTTCAAACTTTCATAACCTGCCACATTTTGTAAAACAAACATGGTAATTAGGGTGTGTGGTCAAAACAATTGCTGCGCTACGTGCGGGAAAATTTTTTTTGTCCCTTTTTTTACTTCCAAAATGTTGGGAGGTATGATTTTGTATCTACGCGTCCCTCGTTAAATATCTCTCCGTCCTCCCATAAAAACCAGCTTGACCGACTATACTGGGCGTTTTATTACTTTAAACTGAGTACTTTGCTCTCTCTCGCTCACTCAATCTATAACGATTGTCATTGGTTAACCAAGCCTATCCCAGCCCTATGAAAACTGTTCTACGCACGCCCAGCAGCGCAAACACGTCACACAACGCTTACGTGCGTGACATCACGCAGGGCGCGCACACGTTCTGCGGCGGTCGGCGGTCCGCTAGGGAAATGTTGAGCGCGCATGACGTCGTTCCATAGTGAAGCGACTGTTACAGTCATCGGGTGCGCGCGTCCCTCCCTTCCCCTCCTTCTTCTCCGTGGCTCCTTCACTTCCGCTTCGCTGATGGCTCAGACGACGGCGGCGGCGGTGATGACGGCGGCCCTGGGGTCCGGTGCTAGAGGTGGGTGATTTATTATACTATCTGTGTTCCTGGTTTGTGTGTTGAAGTGGCGCTGACAAGGGAAACGGAATGACAAGGGTAATGTGCCCCAGTTTTCCTAGTATCTGTTTTTAAACTACAGCTCCCAGCATCCTCTGGGAGACTGATTCTTGAAGTTGGTGAGGGTGCTGTCCATAAAACAGCGAGTCTGAATGTAGGGGGGATAGAACTCCACAAGGTACATATTAGGGACTTCATTGGAATAGGTTTTATTGAATAATGAAAGGTTTATACAGATGTCTGTGGACATGGGGAGGCAAATTAAGGCAAAACTCCCTGGACATCATTCCCACAGTCACACACTGTCCTACCAGGCACAAGTTGGCAGGGGTTGATGAAGTAAAGCTGATGAACATATATACTATATACCCTGCCTGCACAAGGGCACTGCCACCTCTCACCCCTTTCCCATTGACCAAGATGTACAATGGTTTTATTTACCCTTTGTCTCTGGGGCCCCAGATTAGATTATCTATTAATAGAATCCATTCTGCACCCTTGGTCATTGTCTTTTACGGGAAGCATCGTCCCTGTAAAACGGAAAATCGTTCAGCTGGCGCTGGGAACTGTTTCTGGTGTATATGTATGAGGTTACTCTATACTTTAGTTCTATAGCTATAAAACTTATATGTGACTCACCACATTCCCTGCCCTAGTGGAGTTTACAATCTTAAAATGACCATCTGCACGTCTGTGACCATCTTAAAATCCCAATCACATTCACACCCACTAGGGCAGGGGTGCCCAAGCGGTAGATCGGGATCTACCAGTAGACCTTTAGCTTATGGCCGGTAGATCTCAAGACACTGTCAACAAACAGACTGCCTTAATCACTGTCCAATTTAATGCGTTTCATTCAGATATTTTCCATGGAACAGAATGCTTTTATGGATGTAGATCATAATGAGACATCATCACTAGAAGTAGACCTCTCATTAGTAAAGTATGGGCACTAGGTCGGGCTTTTAAACTTGTAAAATTCCCTATTTGTGCTTTGGTACAATCAAAATTAGCTTGTATAGATGTAGATCATAATGAGACATCATCACTAAAACTCTCATTAGTAAAGTATGGGCACTCCTGCACTAGGTCGGGCTTTTAAACTTGTAAAATTCCCTATTTGTGCTTTGGTACAATCAAAATGAGCTTGTATAGACCCAATGTGAGAGTTTTCATCGACGGTAAGCTCGGGCAATGATCCCCTTCCAAATATATAGAGGGTGAAGTGGCAACAGCAAGCTGGCAGTAGTGAGACAGCTGCTTGGATACATTTGCTGTAGGGGGTGTTAGCATTGTCTGGGATGATACTGGCTGTGCCATAACATAATAGCACTTACATAATAGAATACAACCCTAAGTTAACTGTTGCCATATCTATTATCAGTAATTATCTTGGACTGTTTGTTTTCAGGTTGTGAGCCTAGACCCAGTACAGCTAAATGTGTACAAAGTAGTTGTTCTAGTGTGAGGCATCTGCTGCTGGAAGGAGTCTGTACCTTTCTAGATGAATGTACCTTTCGAAAGCAATTGGCTTATAGTTATGTAAAAAAAAAAATTGATATTTTCTCTGTAATTGGGATGTTTAGTGTTTCACTTGGATTTTTTTATCATCCGGAGCGACAGAGATTTTGCAGGATTTATATATGTGGGTTAGGTAGTGTGTTTGGGCTTGGTGTTATGTAGTTGCTTACAAGAAAGCCCCATATGGAAATTGTTTGCAGTGCAGGAAAAAGTTCAGAGAGCCTGGCAAAATTCTTTGTATCTGATTTTCCTGTACCTCGTAGGAACACACACGATAGCAATCATAACTTCTTGTGAAGCTGCGTTGTGAAAGGGCTTTCACTTTCCTTCTTATGCACAGGTCTCCGATCTTATCAGCACAATCATTCTAGTGTTTTGGAAATTTACAAATAATATGCATTATTACTATCATTCAGACCCCCTTGTTTCTGAGATAAAAAAAAAAAACCTCCCAGGAAAAGTGTCACATCATATAACAGGTTGAAAAAAGACACACGTCCATCAAGTTCAACCTTTTAACTTTTTTTTTTTTTTTTTTTTTTTTTTTTAACCTGTCTAACTGCCAGTTGATCCAGCGGAAGGCAAAAAACCTCCGATATAGAAATCCAAAGTTTTGTGTAAAAGAATTGTGTAAAAAAACAATGCTGAATATGCATTTGAGGGAGGGATAACCACAGTGTCACTGGGGGTGCTCTGGCTCATTTAAATAAAAAAAAAATAAAAAAAATCAACGTTCGTGGGCAGCTTAACTGGTACATAGTACCTGTGCCAGTATGTGCGTAGAAAAATATGGGGAGTATAACTGCCACTTAAACAAATATGAATTCTTCTAGGACTATGAATTCAGGCACAGAAACGAATGGAGGCAAGTGGATCATACGCAGGCCCCTAACCAACCTTTAATGGGACTAGCCTAATACTGTTACCATCCCTTTGGAAAACCAAAATACTATTCCTAAATGGTTTAGGAAGTGGTAGAACCAGGCAGAGGATATCAGCCTTATATTATCTGCTGTGACCGGGCTAATTGACTACTACTAAATGATAGGGTTAGGCAGAAACTTTGCCTTGGTACTGTAACTTGTAGCAACTAGTCAGCTGTTACATTTATCAGATTAGTTGCAGTGGAGTAAATATTCCCTTATATAAATAACCCAAAGAAGTAGTTTTTTTTTTTTTTTCAAAAGCCAATGTTCATACGCATTTTATTCCTTTTCTGCATTCTTCCCTGGTTTCCTTTGTCTGTACTTTGCTTATATATAAACAAATGAAAGCAACCAGATTGGGTTTCTGTATAAGAGCAAATGTTGCTACGGTTCAACATATCGTTTAACAAATTTTAGGTTACAGATTCTTAGGACAATGGTGAACGGAAAATATTATGGTACAGTTAATCTGTAATGTCAGACTTGTCTTGCTTGCTGGTATATTCCAACCCTTACAACCTATGGTATAATGCATTGTCTACTGTATGTAGAATGTGCCTACAATAAATTGTTCCCTTTATTTGGGCTGACACTTACTTATTTGCCAATGGAATAAATCAACCAGCCAACATGGTACAACAACCGATGACTTTTCTGGGGACAGCTCTTCAGAGGCTATGTCAGAACTAGGAATGCACCGAATCCAGGATTCGGTTCTGGATTCGGCCTTTTTCAGCAGGATATGGCCGAATCCTTGTGCCTGACCGAACCGAATCCTAATTTGCATATGCAAATTGTGGGAGGGCAACATTTCACGTGACTTTTTGTTATAAAACAAGGAAGTAAACCAATTTTTTCCCACTTTTTCCTTCCCCGTCCCTAATTTGAATATAGAAATTAGGATTCGGTTCGGGATTCGGCCGAATCTTCAAAGATGGATTCAAGGGATTCGGCCGAATCTTCAAAGATGGATTTTACAGGATTCGGCCAAATCCAAAATAGTGGATTCGGTGCAACCCTAGTCAGAACCAATCCTAAACCTACCCCCACATGTCCAGCCTGGTCAAACCGCCAGCCAAGCTTAAAAGTCTCTTGTATAAATGAATGTATATGGTGTATTTTTTTTATACTCCTTAAAGGACCAGTAACATCAAAAAAATTTTTTCAAAAATTCGTTAGTATTCAACGAAAAATAAACACCAAGACAAATTAAACTTTTAAATTTCAAAGCCTTTATTAAGAAATAACTTACCGAAACTTCACTTCCTGTCCTCTGCAAAAAGGCGATATGGCGACCATCCATCCTGCAGAGCTCCATTTCTCCTCCTGGCTATTCTAGTGACAGTCTGCAGCGCTTCCCCTATTCCCAGCAGCAGCAGCAGCAGTAGCAGGTACTGGGAGAGCTGGATCATTGGGGTGTGCATGCCACCTGCTCCCCATTGATGTGCCCATCTGAGCATGCCCAGGGCTGGCAGTGCCCGCTGCTGAATCCTCCCAACAGAAAACGGCACCTCGTCTCCTCCTCAGTCCATGTCTCCTGCCCTCAGCGCCGTGCAGCAGCAGCAGTATGTCCAGCGGCAGCCCCCACAGCATCTTGTCCAACAGGTCCGTGAGTCTGGAGGCTGTCCGCTGCTGCAGGAGAAGGCGGAAGAGCCATGCAGGCACCTACCCGGTGTCCAGCCTGAACTCCATGGAGTTGCTGAGCCAGTGTGTTGGTCTGGTGCGGCAAGTTGAAATCGCTGACTCTGCCAATGTGATACACCGCCCTGCTGTCAGAGATGTGGATGCTGCGATACTGCTTATTATACCGATTATTGCCCAAGCTCGTGCTGCTGCTGCTGAAGCCGTCAATCTCTTAATGGGGACGAGTAGTGTAGGGCAGCCAGCGATGCCCAAGAAATAATCTGGGATCGCGCACCATCAGCATGGCAATATCGTAGGCACATATCAATTCCTGGGAAAGGCTGCTGTCTGGAGCCGCTGCTGCTAATGATCGCATATGAAGGCAAAGGATGCAGCGAGCTGTTCGGCTTCCCTTCCACGCCCTGTGCACTCAGTGTTTAGACTTCCCCGGACACAAGTTGCAGCGCCATGCCCAAGACTGACAGCTTCAGCAGCACGAGCTTGCGCAATAATCGGTATAATAAGCGGTAATGCAGCATCCACATCTCTGACAGCAGGGCGGTGTATCACATCGGCCGAGTCAGCGATTTCAACTCCCCGCACCAGACCAACACACTGGCTCAGCAAGGCAAGTCCATTGAGTTCAGGCTGGACACCGTGTAGGCGCCTGCATGGCTCTTCTGCCTTCTCCTGCAGCAGCGGGCAGCCTCCAGACTCACGGACCTGTTGGACAAGATGCTGTGGGGGCTGCCGCTGGACATACTGCTGCTGCTGCACGGCGCTGAGGGCAGGAGACATGGACTGAGGAGGAGACGAGGTGCCGTTTTCTGTTGGGAGGATTCAGCAGCGGGCACTGCCAGCCCTGGGCATGCTCAGATGGGCACATCGATGGGGAGCAGGTGGCATGCACACCCCAATGATCCAGCTCTCCCAGTACCTGCTGCTGCTGGGAATAGGGGAAGCGCTGCAGACTGTCACTAGAATAGCCAGGAGGAGAAATGGAGCTCTGCAGGATGGATGGTCGCCGTATCGCCTTTTTGCAGAGGACAGGAAGTGAAGTTTCGGTAAGTTATTTCTTAATAAAGGCTTTGAAATTTAAAAGTTTAATTTGTCTTGGTGTTTATTTTTCGTTGAATACTAACGAATTTTTGAAAAAATGTTTTTTGATGTTACTGGTCCTTTAACCAGTAGCGTCTGTTTCAATAATTGAAGATAAGAACAATACACATTTTAAAGGAGAAGGAAAGGCTAAAATTAAGTAAGCTTCATTAGAAAGGTCTATATAAATACACCAGTAAACCCTCAAAGTAATGCTGTTATGAGTCCTCTGTCAAAAGAAACACAGCATTTTTTCCTTCTATTGTGTACTCATGGGCTTCTGTATCAGACTTCCTGCCTTCAGCTTAAACCTCCTTTCCCTGGGTGTGAGCATGCTCAGTTTGCTCCTCTCACCCCCCTCCCTTCTCTTCTGTAATCTGAGCCCAGAGCTATAAGTGAGCAGGGAGAGACTCAGACAGGAAGTGATGTCACACCAAGCTAATATGGCAGCTGCTGTCCTATACAAACAGAGATAGCAGAATAAATATAGTGTTCCAGCTTGCACTATTGTGGATAATCTTTTGGCAATAAACTTTTTCAGTAGCTTTCCTTCTCCTTAAAGGGGCTCTTCACCTTTGAATTAACTTTTTAGTTTGATGCAGATTCCTGGCTACATGGAAATAAAACTAGTTGCTTAAAGAAAACTATAAGTTAAAGATCATAAATTGTCCATGCAGTGTCATAGGGCTATTTATTGCTTTGGTTTTTCTCTGGAAAAGTACCATTGACAAAAATGGGGAACTAATGTGGGCTTCTTCTTATTGTGGACAGTAAGGATAATCATGAATATGTTAAGTCCGAGTCATTTTGCCCAAAATCAATCTGCATATTTGTGGTTCTTGCCATTTTCCAGAGTCACAGATCCCCCATAAGTGACTACAGGAACCTCCTTGCTACTCACTGTTGGCGGCAGTTCTTTAGAGTTTTTTAATCTATTGAGCAAGTACTTTACCTGGTACTACGCTTGGCCAACCTCTGTGCTTAGCCACTGCTGGGAAGTTCCCGAGCTGTGAAGGTTGCAATGTACTGTACCCTTGCAAGCCAGCTATAGGTCATTTTACATTTTTTGTTTTGCTTCTGGTTTCCTTGATGCTTGTATAAACAGATGTTATTCCTGGTTGTCTTCTCACCCAGAGAATAAACATTTTGATACAAAATAGGCCTTCAGCTCCAAATGGCGGTTTATTTATTTACAGACTGGACTGAAAAGAATGTGGTTGTGTATAAAGTGCTACCCTTTGTTTGTGCTCCTGGTCCTTTAAGTTGGCTAATTTCTTCTGAATTTGGAGCATTGCTGTTCTTAGCACTGTGCATTGCTGTTGTATGTATGTGTGTGTATATATATATATATATATATATATATATATATATATATATATATATATATATATATATATATATATATATATATATATATATATATATATATATATATATATATATGAGCTAGAACTAAATAAAAATAACCAGTCCCTTTCACCTTAAACACTAAAACTGGACATAGATGTAAAGATTTTTAAAAGATCCAATCGTTATCGTGAGACCACGATTATCTCGAAATGATCGTTTAGATGTACGATGTGTCCATCAACTAAAAAGACAATTTCAGGTGAAATTGCCAGCAAAACTGGAGTAGCTACCTGCCCTGCAAACATAGATTGCACTGGGACCGATAAAGATTTTTAAACCTGGGCAATCAATTTTCTGACAGATGTCGGCCGAAAAATCATAAGATGTACGATCGTTCAAATCCCACTAACCGATAATTTGACGGATTGGTCGGACTGCACTGAAAACGGTCGTTCGCCAAAGAAGAATCGCCGCGTCTATGGGGACATTAACTGTTTTTAGCAAGTAGTCCTACTGGAGTGACTTGCAGTTGACTTAATTGTTTTGCATACAAAGTGATTTGTTGCTTTTTTTTCAAATGAAACCCCAAACGGTTCCCAGTTTCCTTTACATATATTGTTACTCTTCGTACAATGGATTTAACAGGAGGGGGATGCCTTAGGTCACTTCCATGTTCTGGGAACAAACTTTTGTGTTTTTGGAGAGCTTCTGGCTGTATCCACATATTTGTTGTTCCTTTAGGTTCCTGAAATGTCACAGCTGCTGGAAAATGTGATAACTCGCTACAAAAGAAGAAAGCCAATTATATCCTGCCAGCTTTGTTTTTTTGTTTTTTTTTAATATTTCATATATTTATCAGTATTATGTGCTGTAAAACAGGGGTTGGAAAAATACTGTGCAGAATACTGACAAGGTACATCTAAAATGGTTTTGCTGTGGGACCACATCCATTCTGCAAGCCACATTATCTATATTTTTTTGTCTTTAGTAGTTGTGATTTCCCCCCCCCCCAACCAGTGGCTTTCCACTCCCATTGATGTTGCTCTCAGTGACCTCATAGTAAGTGAAATTCCTGGCTTTAATTAAAGTTTTGGAGGCTTAAAGGCACGTGTTTACTCCAGCAGAGCCACCTGCAGACTTGCAGTCCTTATTGGTATTCCCAAGGGATTTTCTCTTGCTTGTGTGACTCTCAAACAGGGTTTACCTTTTTTAGTGTGGCTCATGGATTAAAAATGTTAGGGGTGCAGCCATTTATTTAGTTCTTGTCTTTGGAGTTAATCCTGCTTGGAAGGAGAGCCTAGGTGACTGTTTTTGCATACTGGGCCTACCTGCCTTGACTAGCCAGATATGTTGATGACCTATAGTTCTGTCCCTTTGTGATTGGCAAATTAGTTGAGGGGATTTAGTGCTCAGTGGGTTAATGTCTTGTAACTGGAAGGATGCAGAAGATCGGGAGAAGGATTTTGATTGTGTTGTAAGGAGCACTTGTTTTAGTGATTCTTTTTCATTATCTTGATACAGGTATGGACCTGTTGTCCAGAATGCTCAGAACCTGGGGTTTTCCGGATAACTGATCTTTCTGTATTTTGTATCTTTATACCTTAAGTCAGGAGTGCCCATACTTTACTAATGCAAGGTCTACTTTTAGTAATATTGTCCCATTATGATCTACATCCATAATATCACTGTTAGCATTCTGTTCCATGGAGAATATTACTTAAATATTATATTGATTTGTAAGAGAATTTATAATTACTATATTCAAAAAAACAACTATTTCTTATGTAACCTTAACAGAATAAATATCTGAATAAAAAGAAGCTTTAGACAAGCTGTTGACAGTGTCTTCAGATCTACTGATCACCAGCTAAAGGTTTACTGGTAGATCCCTATCTACTTTTTGTACACGCGAGGGAACTTCGGGAATACAAAACGACGCGTGTGCCATGCCGCAGGCGATTTTTCATTTTAGCCGGCGTAAGAAGTAAGGCATTTGGGGAGATTGGTAGCCGCAAAGACGAGGCGATTAGTCGCCAGGCGACTAAATCTCCCCAAATTGCCCAGTGTGACCTTACCCTTAAGTCTACTAGAAAATCATTTAAATATTCAGGCCAATAGATTGGGTTGCCTCCAATAAGGGTTAATTATATCTTACTTGGGATCAAGTACAAGGTACTGTTTTATTATTCAACCAAAAGAGAAAACGGCATGGTACAGCCTATTAAGTGCCTATTGGCACGAAATATGTAAGGCTATGTGTTGATCTACTTTGTGGCCTAAATAAAGTCCAGTTCTTTTAGGAGCCTGTTTGTGGGATCTGTGAGTGCCTGCCGTTTTCTCTTTTGGTTGGATACCTCCACCTTGAGCTGAAGGTCTGGGGCATGAGCACCCAGACCCCACATATTACTGTGAGACAATAACCTTTTAAGGTTTTTACACTGGGACTTTTTCTTTAAGTACACTTATTATTACAGAGAAAAAAGTAAACATTTAAAAAAATTATTTGGATAAAATGGAGTCTATTGGATGTGGCCATCCTGTAATTCAGAGATTTTTGGATAACAGGTTTCCAGATAACCAATCCCATACCTGTTATTAAAACAGTCTTGCTTAGAGCAAGCCGACTCTAGCTATTGGCTTTTGGACTGGGTTTCAGACAAAAGACTGGCGATTGGCATTACCCTACTCAGTGCTGCTGTTTGGGTCTTGTGTCTGTTACTAGTGATCTGTGGGTATCGGGCCGACCTCTGCATTCCCATTTGCGCGGCAGGCTCAGGTTGAACTCTTCTGCCTGCTCTCCCCGCCTGCAACCTTACACTCTCAGCTTCCTGCTTCTGCTTTTATAGGCGTGTGCTTGCCCCTCCCCTTTTGTGACATCATCGGCATGGCGGGTTAGCATGGGCCTATAAATAGAGGGGAGGCAGCGGATGCAGGCGGCTCGGGTGCAGGTAAAAGAAACTTGACCCACGCATCACTATTGTGTACCCTACTTAACTACTCGTGTCAGAGGAACTAGAGGGTCCAAAGCCATATGGGCCTCTTTAGTCAAATAGTCCGACCCCCAAAACAGAGCGGTGGGAACTGGGCAAAACCTGCCAACAGAATTCATCTTGCCCATTGGCAGCATGGTTTGTTTATCACTGACTGTGGTTTTAATTTTTATTATTATTGTAATTGTGTAAGAAAGTTGGCTGCCTGGCTCAGACCCAGGTGATGTGAGGTAGGCAACACTATATAAATAAAAATTTAATTTGTAAAGAGACACAATTTTGCATCACAGTGAGGAACTCTTTCAATGAACAAACTGCTGGAAGAAAAGCAGTGAAACTATACTGCAGCATTATGCAGAAATGTGTAAACGTAAGTAGTTCTGGCCAGTGCTTGTGAAGATGAATTGACTTGTTGTTTATTTGTGAGCATAGCGATGAGAACTGCTGTTACTGACCGTTTATGAACGGCTCCCTTTATATCTGGCGAAGTGCAAGAAATAAATGCATGCGGTGCTTGCAGATAATGTCTGCGCATTAAAGTCATGGGCCTTTTACCATGAGCCACTAGTCTGGCATTTGCACTGGCCCAGAAAACGGGTTTACCCTGCTGATCTGATGCTGCTGTGACATTTCCTATAACATAAATTGCTTTTGCTTTCAATATTACACATTTTTCTACCGGTAATTCTTATGTACCTGCTCTCTGAAGACTGCTATTACATAGAATTACTGGAGTACTTTGTATTCATTTTGTCAATTCTCTTGTTTAGTTAATTCTGGCAGTATTGCTGTTTGTCTCTAAAGCTGGTTCGCCGATCGTACGAATCTTCGAACGATCGGACTTCCCCCATCTCCCAACCTGCCATTAACCATTCCGATCAAATAAAGTAGTAAAAGAACAGATCATCCGATGTTCTACCTCTGACAGCAATCGTACGAAAGTTATGTCCGACAAAAGCTAGTGACAGTCTCCCACTGAAAATCGTACGATCAGCAATAAATGCAGAGCTATTATTGGCAGCTGACAGAAATTTTCTAACCTGTCCGATTGACCAAACGACCAATCTCCGTCAGACGAAAAATGTTGGGACTCTCCACTAGGGATGTAGCGAACTGCCGATTTGGTGTTCGCGAACACCGGCGAAAAATGCGAACGTTCGCGGACATTTTGCGAACTTCGAACACCCGCTAAAATCATTCGATTCGAACGATCGAAGGATTTTAATCATTCGATCGAAGGATTTTCATTCGATCGAATGCTAAAATCATTCGAATCGAACGATTAGAACGATTTTTAGCGTTCGATTGAATGAAAATCATTCGATCGAATGCTTACAATTGTTCGAACGAATGGAAATCGTTCGATTTTTAGCGGTCGAAGGAATTCGAATGGTCGAACGATTTTTATTCGAAACGAACGCGAACTCAAAATGCGAACGTTCGTGAACATTCGGCGGGCGCGAACAGTCGAAGTTCGCGCGAACTAGTTTGCAGCAGAACAGTTCGCTACATCCCTACTCTCCACACAGTCCAAAAATTGTACGAATCCTTGATTCGTACAATCGGATCTGAGTGAAGACACACACAGATACTAGTAGCAGCGACTCTTTGTGGCTACAAAATACCCTGCTATAGACAATACCGAGAATTGCCTCTTCTACAACATTAAGTCCGAATGCCAAATACCCAAAATATGTGTGTTTTACTTTAAAATCTGAATTTTTTTGTGGAAAAAAAAAAACCTAGATTTTTTCAGGATTAATCATACCCCGAAGATGGAAAAAGTCAGAATCTGAAAATCTGGCATCTCAGACCTGCTGAGGTTGTATATAAGTCAGTGGGAGAATCTTGATCTGCGATGGGTTTCGTGCAATAATCCAAAGATTGTGTGGAAAAAATCTGAGTTTTCTGGTGGAAATTACAAAACAATTCTGAGATTCATTTTTTTTTTTTCAAGATTTTGTTGTTTTTTTTTCCCCTCAGGAAATTTTCTGGAAAATGTATTGATAAATAAGGGGAAAGAACCCATACTGATTTGGTCAAAGTAGTTTTCAGAAAATAATGAGATACATTTGGACTTGGATAAATGGGCCTTGTAGTGTCTTAGAAAAGCCAGTTATTGCTATTGTCTATTTTTGTGGAGCTGCTACTAGTACCTATGTGTGTCTTCACCCTTATAATAACTTCAGCGCTGCATAAAAGTATTGGCTACAGATATAATTTTTGGCATTTGACAGTTGATATTTGCAGGTATTTTTTGGCATTTCACAACTGATATTTGTAGATGTCAGGTCCTGACCCATCTATGCAAGTGCACACTGGGGGACATTTATTAGTCATGTTCAATGCCAGTCCGACCCAAAAAGTCAAGCTTGCTGCCTAATACTGTTGGTTTCATTTGCATTATGTGACTGCTTAAAGGAGAAGGAAAGCTACTGAAGCAGTTTATTGCCAATAGATTAGCCACAATAGTGCAAGCTAGAACTCTGTATTTATTCTGCAGAATGCTTTACCACACCTGAGTGAACAGCTCTAGAGGCTCTCTGTTTGTTTAGAATAGCAACTGCCATATTAGCTTGGCGTGACATCACTTCCTGCATGAGTCTCTACCTTCTCACTAATAGCTCTGGGCTCAGATTACAGCAGGGAGGGGAGGAGGAAGGGGGAGAGGAGCAAACTGAGCATGATCAAGCACTAGCCCTGGAGGTTTATGTTGAAAACAAGAAATCTGATACAAAAACCCATAAGTACACAATAGAAGAAATGCTGTGTTTCTTTTGACAGAGGACTCGGAACAGCATTACTTTGAGGGTTTACTGTTGTATTTATATATAAAGCTTACTTAGTTTTAGCCTTTACTTCTCCTTTAATGCAGCCCCTAATAGTTCCGTGGGTAAATGTTACGCTGAACAACATTCCAGCACTGACGTAAGCAGAGGGAAAATGGAAAACAGAAGTTTATGCAAGTAGTGATTACCAAATCCATAATTATTGGATTCACAGAATATTTAACCATGCCTAAACCACAATTTACTTATTTGTTTCTGAGTAAATTGCTACAATATTTGTTTTAGCTGAAAAAAATACTTGATTTGAAAATTTGACTTTACACCACGACGAGCCCTTACATAAGAAGCGCTTCATCTCCCACTGGGAAATCTTCTCTCCCGCAGGCGAAGAACTACCCAAATATGCCTCCTTTCACATTTTCGGGTTCGCTGCATGTTCTAAGTTTTCCATAAGCCTATTCCAGTGAATGTGAAGTAGCAAGTATTGTCGGGAGCTTCATCTAGGGTTGCTACCTTTTCTGCTAAAATTCGCTCCCCGGTGGGGGGCGGGAACAAAAGGGGTGGTCCGTTATGCAAAAGGCGGTAGAGTCACATACAGTGACGCGAAAGGGGGCAGAGCAACATCACGCGATGGCCAAAAGGCTGAAGAAAAGGTTTCTTCTGAGCAATTTGGGGGTGGGCCAATGGCTTTTTTTAAGGGTATTACAAGTTACCGGCAACTATGTTGTTTGTAATACCAGCCCCGGCCTTGGCAGGTGTTTTACTGGCTAGGCCGTTAAAATACCGGCCTGGTGGCAACCCTAGCTTCATTTCCAGAGGGAGAGAAGATTTTGTGTCGGGTGATGAAGCACCAGCGTTTGGATTTTTATTTTGGCTGAGCATTGTAGATCCCTTATACTCAAAGTTCTTTTGCTAAAGAAGTTTAGTCATATGGATATCACAATACACACTGGATAGAACCTACTAATTTAGATTTACAAGTTAATTTAAAGGGGACCCATCACCCAAAATTTTATTACATTAGTCAAGCAAAATGAACTTTAATTACACTATATAAATTATTTGAATCTTGCTTCCTTAGTCTGGGATTTCAAAATTATAGCAGGCAGCAGCCATTTTGTGCACACTGTTATTAAGACGAGCCTTGCATCATCTCAGAATCTTGTTTGTGCACCAGAATGGGGGACCTGATGTCCATCCCCATGCCCTGGCTACACAATTAAATGGTAAAGAGAAGGGGGGAATATGTGGAGAGCAGCGACAACTAGGAAGTGCTGAATGGAAAGTGAAAGTAATTGTCTGCCCTGCCTCTATGCCCAGGGCATAGAGGAGGGGCAGACAATATTTGATTGACACCTGAGATTTTTAAATGAGTTTACAGCAACTATGAATGCTTTAATAAAAAATAGAAATTGGATTTCATGTTTAATTTGAAAAGGACTTTTATTATACAGATTTTTGTGTCTGGGTGACGGTTCCACTTTAAAGGGGAACCGATTAATTCTCCCCATAATAACTGGAAGTGATGTGTGAGCAGTTATCCGATTGTGATTGTTCTCTTTGTGCGAAAGAAGCTTTAAAGATCAGCAGGGGTGGACAAGGCACAAAATCAACATTCAGCCTAGCAACAACCCCTGATATTCACTGTCCTTTGTTCAGTTTCCTCCTATAGTCTGTGCTGCCTGTGGGAGACAAGCAGTGTAACCAAGAATGCTGTCTTTCTTTTCTCTAAATATAAAAAAGCATTCTATTGTTTTACTGATAATAAATGGCTGCTGTATGGGAGAATAAAAAAAAAAAAAACAGCAATGCATGTAAAATATGTATGTAAACCAGTGTCATAGGTTGGCGTGACCCAGGGTTGGATTTTTGGTTGTCACTACTATTGACAGCATTTTATTAGGAGTTAAAGGGAAACAATGACTTTTTAAGTGAAGTACATTTTATCTTTCCTTGAACCTATTCCCAGCAACTGCCAAATCAAAGTCTTGGGGAAGGGGTGCTACCCAGGTCTTCCAGAACCCAATGCTGGGACTTAGGGCATCCTACATGGGAGACAACGGATTTTAATTAACCCCTGAGTTGCCATCCCTGCACAAGAGCTCCTAGAAAAAAGGGAATTTGATAGCGGCATTTAGCTCCTCTCTAATAGGTAACAGATCTGGATGACATTAATGGCTGCAGAGTTTCCCCTGCTTTGAACAGATGGTAGTAAAGCTGCTTATAGGGTCATAAGAGATATTTGTGTCCTGATCCTGACTTTGCCACTTGCCTTTTTTTGCCACAGAAGGCTTAATAAAAGCTTCCCAAAGAATATTCCTTAAAGGAGAAGGAAAGGTTAAAACTAAGTAATGTTTATCCGAAAGGTCTATATAAATATACCAGTAAACCCTCAAAGTAATGCTACTCTGATACCTCTGTCAAAAGAAACACAGCATTTCTTTCCTTCTATTGTGTACTCATGGGCTTCTGTATCAGACTTCCTGTTTTCAGCTTAAACTTCCAGGGCTAGGGCTTGAGCATGCTCAGTTTGCTCTCTCTCTCTTTCTCTCTCTCCCCCCCCCCCCCCCGCTGTAATCTGAGCCCAGGGCTATGAATGAGCAGGGAGAGACTCGGACAGGAAGTGATGTCACAACAAGCCAATATGGCAGCTACTAGCCTAAACAAACAGAGAGAGAACTTCTAGAGCTGTTTACGCAGGTATGGTAAAGCATTCTGCAGAATAAATATAGTGTTCTAGGTTACATTATTGTGGCTTATCTATTGGCAATAAACTGCCTTGGTAGCTTTCCTTCTCCTTTAAATATGTATTTCTTGTGCCTGCGTGCTTTGTTCAGGCATTGTGGAGTATATAGCTCAGTGGCGATAAGAATTCACCGGCACACAGGTAATGCTAGCAGGTTAGACCTTGCTAAAGATTTATTGCAGCATGCAACGTTTTGGGGTTACCCCCTTTATCAAGCATGATGCTTACTGTATATAGCTCAGTAACATATGGAAGGCTACATGCAACCCATTCCTGATACAGAACAGGTTTGCTTACTGTGCACAGGATGTCACATTACTTTAGCAGCCAAAATAATGCACATTAAGAGTTCTGCTTCAGCTAAACTTGTTGAAGGTTTTACGTATTCATCCAAATCCAAAAGTGATTTCAGTGCATGGTGTAAAACCAGTGAGAATAATATAGCTAGTAGCAGCATGCGTCAGTGAAGTCTATAGATGGTACAGGTATGGGATCAATTATCCAGAAAGCTCCAGATTATGGAAAGGCTGTCTCCCATTGACCCCATTATAATCAAATAATCCAAATTTTTAAAAATGATTTCCTATTTCTATATAATAATTAGGGATGCAGCCAGCATTCAGCCTTTTTCAGCAGAATTCTGCCGAATCCTTGTGTGTGTCCGAATCCGAATCATAATTTGCATATGGAAATTAAGGAGGGGATGGGAAAAGCATGCAACTTTTTGTCACAAAACAAGGAAGTAAAAATGTTCCCCACTTTTTTTTTTTATGACTAATTTACAAATTAGGATTCCGGTTCGGTTCAGTATTCTGCCAAATCTTTCATGAAAGATTCAGGGATTCGGCCACATCCCAAATAGTGGATTGAGCGCATCTATAGTAATAATAAAACAATACCTTGTACTTGATCTGAACGAAGATATAATTAGATCCAAAATACGGAACGATCCCTTATCCACAAAACCCCAGGTTCTTAGCATTCTGGATAACAGGTCTCATACCTGTAATATATTACGTATGTAACTTTTAGCTAAAAACTTGCTTGCTTGTTTACTGTCTGTAACTCCTATTCTTTCTTGATTGCTTAAAGGTCAAGTTCACCTTTTGTTAAGGTTTGAGCTAGCAATGGGGGAATTGTAATTAACAGTTGCTGACTGTGACATTGCCGGTCTATTGGGAGTGAAAAGGTTTGCTCATGTTACAAATTGCTGCGTCACATACATGGGCTTATAAGGGACTGGAGATGTCCAAGGCATTACAGTTTTGTTTTTTTTTTTCTCTCCTTCACTGGTTTTGTTTTATTCTGTTTAAAATAAAATTCATTTGGTTTTGCATGCTCTGGCTTTAAATAGAAAGAAGGATGTGCAAACTGTGAGAAACTATGAATCATGTTAAAGACTCGATAAAATAAAATGCTCTGTCTGTGCATGTCTGTAAAGCTGGCAGTGCAGCCTGCATCATTGCTTCTCAATACTTACTCCTGCTTGGGAAGTGTAGAAATACTGGGTGCAGTAAGTGGGTGTTCACTTTCTTCATCCTTGTGCTGTTCTTACACGTTTCTCACACTTGTGCCTCGTCTGTAGGTGAGAGCAAACTGGAACTTTCCACCTCTGAAACTTGCCAGAATGTTAAATAACTTAATCAGCTTTTAGCCACATTATTGAAAAACGGAGATTAATTCTAGAACAATGTTGGCTGGTCAGTAGTAAGAGGAATTTGTATTTTGGCACACATGTATCATCTATAAGTGCAAGAAGCAACTGAGAAATCCACTTTTCTATGTCCATAGCTGTTACTATTTTTTGGTGTTAAATTTAAATACAGTACATGCATTTTTAGATACGGTAAGCCCCACAAGTATTCATATTGGGTTAGAAGGAGTAGAATGTTATAGTATATTTAATCATTAAATGCTCATATACATTCTAGTATTTTTTACATCACTGGAAACATCTGTCCCGGAGAGCTAATCTTTCAAACCTTATGTGAATTATTTTCTTTCAAGGTTTATTTTCCCTGTGGGTTTGACTAATGGAAAGATTACAAGCAGGATATATGTTTTGTCTGTGCTTTCTCTCTCTAGAGTTTCTTCGAATGTAATTAAACGTTCCACCTGCAGTTTTAGGGTAAGGGCACACGGGCAGGTTCGGGAGATTAGTCGCCCTGGTGACAAATATTTTCTTCTTCGGGGCGACAATCTTCCTGAACTACCTTCCAGCCGGCTAGAATGAAAAACTGCCAGAGGGATGGCACTCGTTTCCTCTTGAGGCAACTTCGGACAACGAAGCGCTGTGAGTGCCATCCCACTGGCGATTTTTCATTCTAGCCGGCAGGAAGGCAGTGGGGGAGATTGTCGCCCCAAAGAAGAGGAGATTAGTTGCCGGGGCGACTAATCTCCCCGATTCTGCCTGTTTCCCCTACCCTTAGGGCAAAGGAACACAGACTGATTCTGGGAATTTGTTGGTGCCCAGTGATTTCCAGCTTGCTGTGTTCATTTCGGCTGACCCATGAGTCCAGGACAATGAAATAAATGGGGAGTGGGTCCAAGGTTTTTATTAGGAAGACTCCAAGCCTTAAGCTGGCCATAGAGGTACAGATTATAGCCTAAAGGTTGGCCATAGATGCACAGATAACATCTTACGAAACAAATTTTCGTACGATATTCGGTGAGTGTATGATGGGAAAAGAGCCGACTGATATTGGCAGAAAACTTGGATATCGGTCGGCTCACCGAACTGGCTGGATGCACGATGAACGGGCGGAATGTAAAATTCAAGGAGTCCATTAGTCCATAAATGTAGCCAAAGTGTCCTCTATAGATGCCATCATCTTTTTCAAAGGGGAAGAATTGTTGGATTTTGGTTAAGCAGAACTTAAACTCAAGGCTGCTACTCCACAGAAGGGATGTTCCTTGATTTTAATGGAGGCATCGGTGGTTCTATACTAAAATTCAAATTTGACTCCTAATTTCAATAAAACAAACTCCCATCCACAATTTTACCTTATTTATTAATAAAATAACTAGAAAAAAACAGTTTGGGAAAATTCTCGATAAAATGGAGCGAAAACTCAAATGGTGCGAATTTGACTCATGAATTGCTTGTTCCCCCTGAATTGTTTGTATTATCGTACAAAACTCAGCGCAGACCATAATATCTTTAGATTGGAAAAGGGAATCTGCGATTGACTTCTACAGGACCTTGACAGGTTTGAGATGGAATATTTTTGGATTCTAACTTAAAAGGGTTGGTTCACCTGTAAGGTAACTTATTATTTTATAGAACAGCAAATTCTAACCAACTTATCAATTGGTTTTCATTATTGATTTTTTTATAGTTTAATAGTTATTTGCCTTTTTCTTCTGACTCTGCAGCTTTCAAATGGGCGTCGCTGATCTCTTCTAAAAAAACAAATGCTTTGTAAGGCTACAAATGTATTATTGTTCATTTTTGTTACTGATCCTTCTATTCAGGCCTCTCCTATTCATATTCCAGTCTCTCATTCAAATCAATGCATGGTTGCTAGGATAATTTGGACCCTAGTTACAAGAATGGCTAAGATTCAAATTGAAGAGCTGCTGAATAAAAAGCTAAATAACTTCAAAAAATATTAATAATAAAAAATGAAAACCAATTGCAAATTATCTCAGAATATCTCTTTCTACACCATACTATAAGTTAATTTAAAGGTGAACAACCCCTTTAAGCAGCTTCGGGTATAATAAATCTCGAAAAATGTGAAAAAAAAAAATTTGTTTCCTCTAAAAAAAAATCCCCTTTAAAAGCACAACCAGAAAAATTGGAGCTTTAATTAATAACCCCCTCAGTGTTGTTCTCTGGAGGATATAACTTGGGTTTCATTAAAGGTTAAAATTAACCATCCTTTTTCTTATTAGCAGAAATCAGGCTGTTAAACTGATTATAACTCACCAGACAAACCAAATGTCTTACCGTATGTCTCCTGTTGTCTGCTCCATGTATCCAGCTACATTAATATGCACTGAAGCCATTGTATTAGAAGCCCAGACACCCTTATTATGATTGCAGCTTATTATATGCCAGCCATACACTAACGCTCCACATTTTGTATAAAAAAAAACAAGGTATTCCAATTGTGCCTTGTACTATTGGGATAGAAGTGTGCTTTATGAAAGGATTGCTTTTCTCTACACTCCCGTTCATCCACCTGCTTAACAAGAGCTTTTTAGAGATGCCACTTTAAACCAACTGTCTGTATTCTGTTACTCGATGCCTGAGAGTCCCTGGAAGGGCCAATAACTGGTTTAATAATGACACGGTGGGGAAGAGAGAGGAGCTCAGTAACCAGCCGGCAAGTTCCTCACTTCTACATTTGCATCTCACATTCTGCTTCACATGCAATAAATCATCTCTTCTAATAATCTCCTACCGCTTCAGTCTCTCACTAACGACTAACCCAGTCTGCTGGCTGTTCAACTGTAACTCTCAGCAGGATTAATACTTCTGTTCTACATACGTGTCAGGAGACGTGTCCACAGACTTGTTTCAAAGGGGCACAGATCTTGCTTCATACTTATTAAAGGGGACCCGTCACCCAAAGAAATTATTCAAAATCCTATTTTATCACATTAGTCAAGCAAAATGAACTTTGATTACACTATATAAATTATTTGAATCTTGTTTCCTTCAGTCTGGGATTTCAAAATTATAGCAAGCAGGCAGCAGCCATTTTGTGCACACTCTTATTAAGACAAGTCTTTTGTCATCTCAGAATCTTGTTTGTGCACCAGAATGGGGGGCCCAATGTCTATTTCCATGCCCTGGATACACAAATGGTTAAGAGAACGGGGGAATGTGTGGAGAGCAGTGGCATCTAGGAAGTGCTGAATGGAAAGTGAAAGTAATTGTCTGCCTAAGGCATAGAGGAGGGGCAGATAATATTTGATTGACAGCTGAGATTTTTAAATGAGCTTACAGCAGCTATGAATTCTTTAATAAAAAATAAAAATTGGATTGCATGTTTAATTTAAAAATGACTTTTATTATACAGATTTTTGTGTCTGGGTGACAGGTCCACTTTAAAGGGGTTGCTCACCTTTGAATTAACTTTTAGTATAATGTAGAGAGTGATATTCTGAGACAATTTGCAATTGGTTTTCATTATTTATTTGTGTTTTTTGAGTTATTTAGCTTTTTATTCAGCAGCTGTCTGGTATGCAAATTCAGCAATCTGGTTGCTAGGGCTCAAATTATCTTAGCAACCATGCATCGATATGAATAAGAGACTGCAATGTGAATAGGAGAGGCCTGAATAGAAAGATGAGTAGTAACATGTAGCGATATCCATAAATACAGCGCATTTGTTTTTAGACATAGTCAGGGACCCCCCCCATTTGAAAACTGGAAAAAGTCAAAAGAAGAAGAAGGCAAATAATTCAAAAACTCTAAATAAGAAAAGACAAAGGATGGCTGAAAAGTTGCTTAGAAATAGCCAATCTATTACATACAAAACGTTAACTTAAAGGTGAAACTCCCCTCTAATACAATAAACCAAATTTATTGTCTTGTTGTTTTGTGAAGGCGTTGCCACCAACATGAGAAAAAGAAACCTCAATTGAGGTAATACAAAGTACGTGCTTGAACAGAGCTGTGCTGTATTTCTGGCCTGAAACAGAACAACAGAACAGTGAGATGACTCTTCTTTTTTAGCCTGACAGTGTGCCCGCAGCTTCCTTAAATAAATGTGAGATCTTTGCTCCATTGATTGCATTTATATTCTGTGCAATCAGTGGAACCCTTCTGGCTGTACTTTCTTGAAGTGACCCATGATTTTTAAGAGTGATTGCTAAATTTTATCAGTTCAAGCCTCACGTGAAGGTCCAGCCATTGACAAAGGCTTCATTTGTTTGTCCAACAGGACACTTCTTAGCTCAGTGAACAAGTACATATGAAGGGTAGTATTGGTGTACCAATCCTTTAGCCATAGTTTTAGTAATATCAAATACATATTCACACCAAATCTCACCCTAACTGATCTTTTAAGTTAGCTTTTCAGGTGTATCTAGGAGAGCAACCCATTCTCTTCCATTTCTCGCCCTTTCTTCAGACTGAGCTGCCCCTTCCACTGTCAAAGTCCCCCCTTAAAGGGATCCCTGAAATCCATTTCTCAAAAGAGCAAACAGATTTTTTTATATCCAATTTTGAAATCTGACATGGGGCTGGACATTTTGTCATTCCCAGCTGCCCCTGGTCATGTGACTTGTGCCTGCACTTTAGGAGAGAAATGCTTTCTGGCAGGCTGCTCTTTTTCCTTCTCAGTGAAACTGAAGGAGTCTCCGTGGGACATGGGTTTTTACTATTGAGTGTTGTTCTTAGATCTACCAGGCAGCTGTTATCTTGTGTTAAGCTCCCCATAGACGCGACGATTCTTCTTGCCGAATGACCGATTTTAGGGAAGCCCAACCGATCCTTCAGAATTATCGTGCAGGTAAGTGGGATTCGAACGATTGTACATCTTACGATTTTTCGTCCGACATCTGTCAGGAAATTGCACTGGGACCGACAAAGATTTTTTGACCTGGCCGCTCAATCTATCTATGTTTGCAGGGCCAAGCAGGCAGCTCCCCTTTGTTTTCTTGGCAAATTGGTCTTTTTAGTTGATGGTAAATTCGTACGATCGTTCCTAGAAGATCGTGGTCTCACGATCAGGATCTGATCTTTTAAAAATCTCAACATCTATGGCTAGCTTTAGGGAGCTGTTATCTGGTTACCTTCCCATTGTTCTGTTGTTTGGCTGCTGGGGGGAAAGGGAGGGGGGTGATATCACTCCAACTTGCAGTATAGCAGTAAAGAGTGATTGAAGTTTATCAGAGCACAAGTCACATGACTTGGGGCAGCTGGGAAATTGACAATATGTCTAGCCCCATGTCAGATTTCAAAATTGAATATAAAAAAATCTGTTTGCGCTTTTGAGAAATGGATTTCAGTGCAGAATTCTGCTGGAGCAGCACTATTAACTGATTCATTTTGAAAAAAAAAATTTTTTCCCATGACAGTATCCCTTTAAGGAACATCCCTACATTTTGGGAGCAACTTCTCTGAGGCAAGTCACTCAAACTTAGCTTGTGGAGGGAAGGGGATCCCATACCTTTGGAGAGAAAGCATTCACAGCATGACTAAAGAAAAAAAGTACAGCAGTTACATAGTTACATAGTTCTCCTTTTAATATTTCTAAAATTCACTGTAGACTGTATCTATACATAACACCCAATTTTGCAGATTTTTAATAGACTGATCACATGTTTTTAGGGTCAAAAACCAATAGGTTTTTTTTTTTTTTTGCTCGGTGACTAATATAAGGGTTAATACTGCACTTTTGGTTCCACCCCACAATGTGACTCAGAGTTGGATGAAAATACTGCTGTCAGCCTCCAGTCAGCTGCTTTCTTAGTAATCGTCCCTTCCCTCAGTGTATTTATACAGTTATGTCTATACATTCTCGTTATTTTCCTCCAGGGTGTGGTTAGCTATGCAATTGCCGCCTATTTTGCCCTTTAAATGTGCGAAGATCATTTTTATTTTTATATATCGGCAACCCAAGCCCCATACAAATAAGCATCTGGCACCATCCCAATATCAACGAGGCTAATATATTTCAGTACGTTGCCCTGGGTTGCACTGGCCCTTTCTTTAGAGAGTTGTGGTATGTGACTGGAAGCCAAGCCAAGACATTCTTGTCTCATTTTGGGACAGGATGGTTTGAGTTTGTTAGGCCTTTATACCGATTGCTTGAGTTACCTTGCTATAAATCTCTTGCAGTGTCACTCAGCAGTGCAGCTGTAAATAGTCTTGTGGATCGTGCCTTTAAAGGGGCCTTATACACTCTGCCTATATTTTTCGTTTAACTGGAGACCTCTGTTTCTAGGCAACTGTGTAGTAACTGGGAATCTTTTCATGCCTTTCAATGTGCATATTTATAGGTTTTAAGTTTGCTAGGATGAAACCTTAGCTGTAAGGCGCCTGGGCACTGTAAGAAAGCTAGTGCCCGATATGAGGCTGATAATCAAGTTCTGCAGCGGGCCGGGTACTCACGGGTTATCCTCCCCAAAAAATGGGACACCCTGCAGAATGAGGGGAGGATTTTCAGATGCGTGTATAGATGTTGCTCGTGGTTCTGGTTGCGGGTCTCATCTAAATGTCTTATCTTATGTAATATTGTTTATATTTTACTCCTTTTAAAGTTTTACAAAGCTTGTTTCTGTCCCGCCCTCTTTTGATGATGTCACGTCCGGTTTGCAGCACCATCACTTCCTGCTTGATGCTGGTCGGCGTGTTGCGGATAAGGCAGTTGCGTGTCCAGCTCGGGTAGTGGATCAAAGTGGGTAAATATGCAGGTTGGGGTCCGGGTCTTAGAAAATGGTTCCGCGCTGGACTGCGCATAACAAGGGATGTCCAACCTGCAACTGTTCATTTAAAACTCCCAGCACAGCACTGGATCCTTCCCTGGGAGTTGTAATGCAACAATATCTTGAAGGTTGTTACATAGTATAATTTATCCTTTGATGTTTTATCACTATATGCCCTGAAGTGACTCCTTTTAATAGTTAGGGGACCAGGCATACTGTTTGTGGCATTCTATTTTGGCCTGTAAATATCCATGCCAACCTCCTTCAGATGGGGATATGTTTTTGTCTATACTAGGGGTCCCCATCTTCTATTACCCTTGAGCCATATTCAAATGTAAAAAGATTTGAGGAGCAACACAATCATGAAAAAAGTTCCTGTTGAGGAGCAACACAATCATGGAAAAAGTTCCTGGGGTGCCATATAAGGGCTGTGATTGGCTATTTGGCAGCCCCTATATAGACTGGCAGCCTATAGGAGGCTCTCTTTGGCAGTACACATGGAGGCACATTTATCAATGGTCAAATTTCAGACCCCTTTAAATTAGAACATACTGGAAATTCGATTGAGGGTTACTTAATGAAAATATTGAATATCTAAAACTCGCACAAATTTTTTTACTCAAAAATTCGAATCAATTTCTCTGAAAAAAAACCTGACTGTCAGGAAGGGTACTAACGTCCACATTGGTCCCTGGACCTCTCCCATTGACTTATACATTAACTTTTAGGTGGCGAATAGTCGAATTTGAGTTCTTAAGGGCCAGAGTAGGATAAGTCTTGGAATTCAAATTTAAAGCTCTAATCAACCCTTAATAAATCTGCCCTGTGGTGTGTTTGTAAATAAAACTTGCTTACAAGCCAGGAATTTAAAAATAGACAAGTGCTTTGATGCCACTGGAAGCAACATACAAGGGGTTAGTGGGCAACTTATTACCCACGGGCCACTGGTTGGGGATTATTGCATCTACAGCAACAAAACTCTTCCAACTGCCATCTTTCCCTGTTCTTACAGGCACATAGTAGTAATGTTTATCTTACAGTAGAGCAAGTGGCAGTTGGCCAGACTGTCATTCATCTAGTACAGCTAGCACTTAGCAATCGAACAGAGTCATTGGGTAACACATTGTCTTAATGTCATGCCAAGCAACTTTCCAATATACAGTCATATGAAAATGGAGTTTTGTTTATCATTTGCTGAGCTTTCAAAGTAACCACTTCCTTTTAATATATAACATTCCTTATGGAAACAGTAGTATTTCAGCAGTGACATAAAGTTTATTGGATTAACAGAAAATACGCAATATGCATCATAACAAAATTAGACAGGTGCATAAATTTGGGAACCCCAACAGAGATATTATATCAATACTTAGTTGAGCCTCCTTTTGCAAATGTAACAACCTCTAGACGCCTCCTAAAGCCTTTGATGAGTGTCTGGATGGCGGTATTTTTGACCATTCATCCATACAAAATCTCTCCAGTTCAGTTAAATTTGATTTCTGCTGAGCATAGACAGCCTGCTTCATATCATCCCATAGATTTTCCATGATATTCAAGTCAGGGGACTGTGGTGGCCATTCCAGAATATTGTACTTCTCCCTCTGCATAAATGCCTTTGTAGATTTCCAAATGTGTTTGGGGTCATTGTCTTGTTGGAAAATCCAACCCCTGCATAACTACAACTTTGTGACTGATGCTTGAACATTATCCTGAAGAATTTGTTGATATTGGGTTGAATTCATCGAACCCTCAACTTTGACAAGGAACCCAGTCCCTGAACTAGCCACACAGCCCCACAGCATGATGGAACCTCCACCAAATTTGACAGTAGGTAGCAGGTGTTTTTCTTGGAATGCGGTGGTCTTCTTCCACCATTCAAAGCACTTTTTGTTATGACCAAATAACTAAATTTTTGTCTCATCAGTCCAAAGCACTTTGTTCCAAAATGACTGTGGCTTGTCTAAATGAGCTTTTGCATACAACAAGCGACTGTTTGTGGCGTGAGTGCAGAAAGGGCTTCTTTCTCATCACCCTGCCATACTGATGTTGTTTGTGCAAATTCAGCTGAATTGCAGAACGATGTACAAATACACCATCTGCAGCAAGATGTTCTTGCAGGTCTTTGGTAGTGAACTTTGGGTTGTCTGTAACCATCTCACAATCCTCCGCTTGTGGCCTTCCATTTCCTGATTACATTCCTTACAGTTTAAACCTCTGAGTTAGCTTTTTGTAGCCCTAAACCATGATACTGAACAATCTTTGTTTTCAGGTCTTTTGAAAGTTGCTTTGAGGATTCCAAGCTGTCATTCTTTAGAGGAGAGTCAAACAGAAGCACAACTTGCAATTGGCTCCCTTAAATACCTTTTCTCATGATTGGACACACCTGCCTATGAAGTTCAAGGCTTAATGAGCTAATCCAACCAATTTGGTGTTGCCAGTAGTCAGTATTGAGCAGTTACATGAATTCAAATAAGCTAAATTACAAGGGTACCCACATTTTTGCACAGCCAGTTTTTTTACATTTGATTTAATGTCATACAACCGAATACTGCTTCACTAAAAATCTTTGTTCAGAAAACACCCCAGTACAGATATTCCTGGGAAATGAAAGACATGCCATACCATTATCTTTTTTTTGTTGAAAATGGAGTAAATTATTATGCAGGCTGATAGGGGTTCCCAAACTTTTTCATATGACTGTACATTTCCTTTCATGATGTAAAACAATAAAATGAAATAATTGGAGGATATTCCCCTTTGGCAAAACAATACTTACATAAACTTTCTGGAACTGCCATAAAAACCTGTTTTAATTGTATGAATGTATTCAAATTATGATTCAAAGTAATACTTAATCATCAGGCTCAGTGGGTTAAAGTGTGCTTTATTTGGTCAATAATGGGTGTTTTTTTGTTTCCTGCAACCTGAGCAATAGATTTTAGTACCTCTAATCTCTGATTATTGCCTTGGGGACTAGAGATAATCTCCAGCCAAGCCAAATGCTATTCACTGTAAAAGAAAAATGACATTGTTTCCTTGCAACAGTGACAGGGGAGATATAGATAGAGATATATATATCTCTTTCTCTCTCTCTATCTCTCTATATATATATATATATTCACTTTTTTTTTTTTTTTTGTCCAATAATTAACTATGACTGAATCCAGACCCTGGACACTATATATATATATATATATATATATATATATATATATATATATATATATATATATATATATATATATATATATATATATATATATATATATATATATATATATATATATATATATATATATATATATATATATATGGACTTTGTGCTTTTTTGTTTGTCTTTAAACTCATTTCAGCAGAAACGCCTTGTTGCTTAAAATGGCTGTTTTTACTGGCAGGGTTAAATGACACATGCTTACAAACTTGTGCATATAAAACTTTGGGTGAATGTTCTCAGAAGGCCAGTGGCCGTCTAATTTTGCATAGTCTCTGTAGATGAAATAAGATGTGGCTCTTTGTTACAGTTCTAGAAAATCCCTTCCAGGCTTTTTCTTTATCTTGTGCTTTGGTAGGAAGAAATTCAGAGGCTCAAAGAACATTTGGAAAGGTTAGTAATCAAAACAAGCTATTTAAAATTGGCCCATATGCTCTGAGAGTTACATTTCTTGGGTTGCCAGGAGAGTGACTTCACATACAAGTACAGGTATGGTACAGGTATTATCCAGAATTGCCTCCAATAAGGATATTATATCTTGGTTTGGATCAAGTACAAGGTACTGTTTTAGTATTGCAGAGAAAAAGTAAATCATTTTCAATAGGAGATGGGTTTCCAGTAATTCTGGATAATGGGTTTCTGGATAACAGATCTCATACCTGTACTGTGTTATAGTCTATGTAAGGGCTCTGCATTGCCACAATGTTCAATTTCAGTCTGGCAGCTCAGTAATTCAGGCGCAGACTGTAAACGGTTACAATTTTGCAACATTTAGTGGATACATTTCTCAGCAGCATCTCTGGAGTATTAGCAACTATTGTATCAATTTTAACTGCTTCCTGAAATGAAACTCAGGGATTCTGCTCAGCAGGGACAAAGATAAGTATTATGTATCAACTAAATGTATCAATTTAGGACAAAGAGTTGGCGACCTCTCCTCCCAGAGCTGCTTCAATATTCGAAAAACGGGGATTCACCTAATCCATTATTTAGGATTGGCCGAACCCCCGAATCCTTCACGAAATATTCGGCCGAATACCGAAGTGAATCCTAATTTGCATATGCAAATTAGCAGTGAGAAGGGAAAAATGTTTTACTTCAAAGTCACTTGATTTCCCTCCCTCCCCCTAATTTGCATATGCAAATTAAGATTCCAAATCCTGCTGGAAAAGGCCGAAACCTGGATTCCGTGCATCCCTATATTAAATAGAAAGTAATTGGAAAAAGTATTTCTGGTGAACCATATGAAACCAACTGAAAAGTGATAGAAGCTGAACAACCGCTTTAATATAATATGGCGGCTGTGGGGTGGCCCTATAGATGACCTCTTGTGGTCTATTGGCTGCATTTTCTTACTGCTTTACATAAAATGCCTTTTTTATTTTACTGCAGGTACATTCATTCTTGCCACATTTTTCCTCCTAATAGCGGGTAACTGTAAGTTGGGTACCCAGGTTGTGTAACCAGGTGTGTAGCTCTTGTTGTCAGATTTATCAAGGGTTGAATTTAGAATTCATGGGAGTTTTTTAAAACTCCCACGAACTCGAAATTTATTTAAAAAAAAAAAAATTAAATTTTCTAAATTCGGGATCGACCCGAAAATCGAATTTGACTCAAGTTGTAAAAACTCAATTCGAGTTTTTTCTCCACAAAAAGCCGTAAACAACTCCAGACTGATTCCTGAATGTCTCCCATTGACGTAAACAGCAATTCGGCAGGTTTTCGAGTTCTTAAAACGCCAGAGTAAGAAAAATCTCGAGGAAACGAATTTGAATTTTTAGAAAAAAATTAAATTTTAACAATTCTCTATTCTAATTTGACAGTTTTGGCTATAAAAAAAATTTCAAAAATTCTAAATTCAAGTTTTCAATTCGACCCTTGATAAATGTGCCCCTTGGTTCTCTGGAAGAGATTTCCTATTGAGTAGCAGTTGCTTGATGCCGTATGTGCACCAGTCTTGCAGCAATTCCCTGGCACCAGGAGATTGTCTGTCTGTGTTTCCTTGTTTGTAGCCAGCGAGGTTGTGTGATCATATTTAGTCTCTGTATTGGTTGGGCATCCTTGGACAGCGGTCTCTGTGTTCTGCATATTTAACCCTCGGCCATCAGATAATGCTTTACAGCTGCACTACCAATATGTTTATGGAAATATTCCAGTGAAGCAATAGTTGTGTTGGAAGAGTTTCATCACCCAATATTGGGTGGGGGTAGCTTTCTCCCCATGTACGTAGTTTTCTTATTGCTCTGTTGCGTTTCTCCTCTTGCATCTGATGTGAGACTTTCTTCCAGTTAATCATTTGATTTCTAGCAAGTCCCTCTGATGTAAAACAAGTCTGCTCCTGTGTTGTTTCCTATAGAGACATTGGCTCTGCTTGGGCCTATCCATAGATAGATGACAAAGGAATTATGTTTTAACAGCTCTTAAACAAATAAAGGTAAATAAATCACATGTGCGTAAGGACTTGTATCTGCTTAGCTTCCAACTGTTGCATCCCATAGATGTTTTTTTGCAGTACATGTATGGGATCCGGAAATCCATTATCCAGAAAGCTCCGAATTACGGAAAGGCCATCTCCCATAGACTCCCATTTTATCCAAATAATCCAATTTATTTTTTCTAAATTATTTATTTTTTCTCTGCAATAATAAAACAGTAGCTTGTACTTGATCCAAACTAAGTTTTATAAATTAATCCTTATTGAAATCAACCCCATCCTATTGGGTTTATTTCATGTTTCCATGATTTTCTAGTAGATTTAAGGTATGAAGATCCAAATTACGGAAAGAGCCATTGTCCAGAAAACCCCAGGTCCCGAACATTATCCACAGGGCTCAGGAACCCGTAGAATATATATGTTTTATGTAGTTTTTGAATGATTTGCCTTCTGGTTCACTGACCCCCATATAAAAACAAATACTCTGTAAGGCTACAGATGTTATTGTTATTGCTACTCATCTTTCTATTCATGCCTTCCCCTTTTCATATTCCAGTGTCTTATTCAAATCAGTGCATGGTTGCTAGGCTAATTTGGACCCTAGCAACCAGACTGATGAAATTGCAAATTGGAGAGCTGCCTAACTCAAAAACCATAAATAATAAAAAAATTAAAACCTTTTGCAAATTGACTCCGAAGAGTACTCACATACAAACAAATAAATAAATATATATATATATATATATATATATATATATATATATATATATATATATATATATATATATATATATATATATATATATTATTCCATGTCTAACGGGTCCTGTTCATAAATTTGTTAAGCTGCAGCAGAGAAAATTTGGGCATAGTGCTACATCAGAAGTCTGTGCATGACCTAATAAGGCTTGTGACACTTTCTCTGTAAAATTAGCCGGATTTGTTTATTACTTTACTATGTGGATTCCCAAAACACAGCTGCTATTTCCAGTGCTTAAAGCCAGCGAGGGGTGAGTCTTCACAGAGTCAGAGGGAAGGTATGCAGAGTTTAGAAGCTATAGGAAAAGGAAGAGCCATTGTTGCGAGCTCCTCAGGAACGTCTAATAGGAGTATAGTAAACTCACAGCCCTCTGACTGCTGTGAACGATACATTGGCCCCACATGTTTCTTTAATGGATCCTGCAATACTTCTCCTTTAAGACTCTCACTCCAATGACATAAAAGGACTGGGGGTTTCCCTAGTTATGTCATTTAAGGGGTTTGAATTTACCTTTTAGCATGTTAGAATGGCTTATTCTAAGCACCTTTTCAATTGGCCTTAATTTTTTTCTTTTTTAAATAGTTTATTTGCCTTCTTTGCATTCAGAAAAGGGAATATGTTTGTGTACAGTAAAGACCTATACCTCATGGTGGTTTGTTTTTTTGTTTTTTAACCTTTTGAATATTTCATAAGTTTCCGATTGTGTCCTAAGATATAGCTTGCTTAACTGGAATGTCCTGGCTCTTAAAATCACAGGGAGCCATCACACCAATTATCGCTTTTACTGGCTGCCGGCATTGGAACTACAGGAATGGGAGGATCTTCAGGACATACATAAATAACCTATAGATACATATGAAATAGAATTTTAGCACTCGGGGCCCTTTTGCCCAACGCAGAGAATCATGGGGGGTGTAGTTCTTGGCAAGTGGAGATGGTGGGTGTGAAATGTAGTATTTCATTTTCTCACATATTTCTCCATGAATAAAACTTGTCTATGAACACACACATCTAAAGTCCACTTTGATATGACCAATGATATGCGGGAGCATTGTGTAAGTTTCGGCAGTGTATATGTCAATAGTAGCTGGCAGTGTAGGATACACCAGGAGCTGTTATCATAGAGAGACGTTCCTTCTTTATACGGGTCACACCCTGCTAAATCTAGTTTAGTTTCCCAATCAGGAAGTGGGAACCTGGGAATTTTCTTATAATAACTACCACATCCGACCATGTTCTTGTACATAAGCACATTATAGTACAGGTGTGGGACCTGTTATCAGGAATGCTGTGGACTTGGGGGTTTTCCAGATAACAGATGTTTCCATAATTTGGATCTTCATACCTTAAGTCTACTAGAAAAGCATTTAAACATTAAATAAACCCAATTTTGCCTCCAATAAGGCTTAATTATATCATAGTTGGGATCAAGTACAAGGTACTGTTTTATTATTACAGAGAAAAATGAAATAATTTTTAAAAAATGGAGTCTATGGGAGACAGTCTTTCTGTAATTTAGTGGTTTCTAGATAATGGATCCCATACCTGTAATAATACAGTTGTCATTAGGCAGGGAGGTTAGTACCATGAGTGTACTGCTGTAGTCATGTTAGCACAGTGTGTAACTCCTTATTCTGCTCTGTTCATAGTAACCCTGGTCTTTCCATAATTTGGATCTTCATACCTTAAAGGGGTTGTTCACCTTCCAAACACTTATTTCAATTCAGTTGTTTTTAGATTGTTCCCCAGAAATAAAAACTTTTTTCAATTACTTTCCATTAATTATTTTTAACTGTTTTTCCAAAATCTAAGTTTAAATTTGAATGTCCCTGTCTCCGGTGTTTGAGTCTGACAGCTCAGTAATTCAGGTGCAGACTCTAAACTGCCACAATTTTGCAACATTGAGTTGATACATTTCTCAGCAGCATCTCTGGAGTATTCACAACTATTGTATCAATTTTAACAGCTGCCTGTAATCAAACCCAGAGATTCTGCTCAGCAAGGACAAAGATAAGAAATCAACTAAATGTATCCATTTAGAACAGTTTACAGGGTCGGCGACCCCCACTCCCAGAGCTGCTTCAGAAGGTGAAAATGACACTTTACACTTCAATATTAGAAAAACGGTCACGCATAGAAAATAGAAAGTCATTGGAAAAAGTCGTTATTTCTGGTGATCTATCTGAAAACAACTAGTTATTTGAAGGTGAACCACCCCTTTAAGTCTACTAGAAAATCATGTAAACATTAAATAAACCCAATAGGCTGGTTTTGCTTCCAATAAGGATTAATTATATCTTAGTTGGCTACAAGCTACTGTTTTTGGGAACATCAGAACACAATTTTGGTGTAAAATCTGGGAAAACATTACTTAAAATCAGGGAAATGCATTATAAGTTGGTGGGAACAAAATAAAAAATATAAAACTTAAAATGAGGGTACTTAAAATCGAGGTTTCACTGTATAATGTGAGATTATACATGGTAATAATACAAGTCCCAGTCTGTTTATATGCTGGAGGGTTGTGTTCCCACCCCAGTATCTATCTCATCCAGTCATATGTACAGTCTCTTACATCAGATCCCATGAAGCATGCACACGGGCACTGGGCCAAGATGTATCCCTCCTTAAAAAGGCAAAGTACATCGTTTAACACTAACTGATTAAAAACACAAGTGTAGATTTAACCCGATTGTCCCTTCATTTATACCGTCCTCGTTCCTCATTTATAGCTTTCTTTTCACTAAAGGGCGACACTTTTGTATGGCAGACTGCAGAGCAGACCAAAGTCATTGCAGAGCCACTAGTTATTTATGTGTCGCTCAGATTGTTTACATTTGGCCTGTGAGCGATTTCCCAGGAATGGCTCCCTTCATTGGGAAGCAGTTGTCCCTATCCGCTGAAGGCTGCATTCACATCAAAGGTACAAGCTTGAAGAGCCTTAAAATACCCAGCCATAAAACATCTATTTTGGGAACGCTGGCTCTCCTGCACACTAATGCCTTCTTCAATATGTGACTACTACATCTCATAGAGGTAACTATGTTTTGTAATTATATATTCTGTTATGCCTAAACATTCCTTGTGACTCTTTGAGATGCCATGTCGCTTTCTATGTTCCCTAAATAAATGTCAGTCTCGTGTTTCCACTATAAATAGTGCCATAAATAACTGAGAAACATGAAGTTCCAGGTTATGTCTGAATCTGGGCCAGAGACCTATAACATCTGCTTCGGGATCTGTATTATTTGTGTACTGGAGTCGTACAATCTACTGTATCTTGAGTGTACTTGTTATTATTATTGTTATTATTATTATTATTATTATTGCTCAGTATTTCACTTGCTTACTGACCTGTCCATTCTCCTGTGTACTGACCAGCCATTTAGACAGTCTCCCAGTTCTCTCTGGGATTTCCACGGATGTTGGAGGCCTATGAAAATCCTAGCTGAGGAGGAATTGTTTGAAAACAAATATCCATTAAGAGCCTGTGTACTCCATATCCGTTATACGCTGCAGCCTAGAATAGCAAAAGAGTGGGCTGTTTTCCTGTTTAGCACATGGAATAAAAGAATCCTACATGGAAAAACACCATTGTCCTGAGAGACGGTTCTCAGCCTTATTTTTTACCAAGGCCTCAGGTCTCTCGCCCCTTGGAATTTTTGGGAACTACAGTTTCCAGATTGTCATGCTTCTGCTTTGTGAGTGTTCAGAAATGGGGTTGTTCACCTTTGTGTTCACTTTAAGTAGGATGTAGAGAGTGATATTCTGAGACAGTTTGCAATTGTTTTTCATTTTTTATTTATTTTTTGAGTTATTTAGCCTTTTATTCAGTGGCTCTCCACTTTGTCATGTCAGCCATCTGGTTGCTAGGGTGCAAATTACCCTAGCAACCATGCATTGATTTGAATAAAAGACTGCTATGTGAATAGGAGAGGCCTGAATAGAAAGGTGAGTAATAAAAAGTAGCAATTACAATTTAGGGAGCAAAAAAAAAAAAAAAAAAAAAAAAAAAATATATATATATATATATATATATATATATGTGTGTGTGTGTGTGTGTATGTGTATATATATATATATATATATTCCCGCAGGCAGCCGCACTCAGATCCGGATTTCTTAAGCGTGGGTGCTGGTTCAAATATTTTGTATAATCTTCAAATAGAGCCGCACTCCATTTTTTCAGGTGAATCAAATAATATTTATTTGCATAAGTCTATGTGTGACCATATAATGAAGACCAATTGAAAATATATAATATAAAATATATAATGAAAATATAAAAAAAAATAATATATATATATATATATATATATATATATATATATATATATATATATATATATATATATATATATATATATATATATATATATATATATATATAGCTAGTCACGCCCCCTTCCAGCCCTTCACTCAGCGGATGTGCTTACCTGATAACTTTTTGGCTTTAATATGATTGGACTTTGGTGGCAATATGAGGAGGTCCGATGTACTTGATGTGAACCCCCCTTTTTCACTCACGTCTCCCAGCACCATTTTATTGTATCACTGCAACACTGGTGTTTTGGTCGCCTAGCAACGTTCTTTGGGCGCCAAAAGGTGTATTTAAGCGTTCTCCCAGCACCCACTCGTTTTTTTCCTGATGAAAGTTCCATGAGGAACTGAAACGTTGGAATAAATAAACCTGCTTGCTTTGACTAACCTTGTCTGGCTATAAAATTCCTTGGAGTGCTACCATCATTTGCTGTCCTTTGTATTTCCAATTGGATCAGCACCCAGGTTATGAACATTGGCTTAAGGTGTGCGTTCCTATCTGCTGTACTATATATATATATATATATATATATATATATATATATATATATATATATATATATATATATATATATATATATATATATATATATATATATATATATATATATATATATATAAATAATAAAAAATATATAGTGAAGACCAATTGAAAAGTTGCTTAGAATTAGTCATTCTACAGCATATTAAAAGTTATTCTTTTTCAGAAAAGTTTGTTTTTGGACCTTATTTATGTGAGTGGGGCAGGTGGAGTTCAGCCAATCAGCAATTGGGGGTGTGCTTGTGGTCAGGTAGATTGTTACAGGTTATATCTGTCTGTCTGTGACATCAGCGAGCATTTGCATAGTATATTTGATTATTGTATCTTAAGAGTTTCCCAGTAACAGTGAAACTTGGCCTGTTCACAAAATAAAAGGCCTTTGAGCTCCTTTGTTTACGAACGGTTTTCTGTACCAACTGCTGCGCCCCAAGCAATCCATTCTCATCTGTATGTGGCCCATTCGCTCCCAACTCTATTAAAGTAATAAACCCGCCATTCACTAGAGCAAAATGCTGCAGGCTGTGCAGCGCTTTCCATATTATTACATTCCGGATATGCAAACAAAGCTGGGGAACTAGGTAGAAATAATCATAAGCCAGCTCTTGTGCCAACGTGGAAAATAGAATTGTTTGTACTGACAAGAGCCTGTGCCAGTGGGAGAGAGCCACGTACTCCTGGGATAGATTCACAATTTCTTCAGTTTAATATATTATACTCTGGAAAAGCTGCGTGTGCTGGGGATAAAGTGTGATGCCAAACGCTTATTTGGGCAGGAGGACGAGGATTGCGTGTTTGGTGGCAATGGAGGTGCCCAAGTCCTGATCCAGGATTTCTGCCTCCTGCAGCCCTTCTTAAAGGGGTTGTTCACCTTCCAAATGCTTTTTTTCAGTTCAGTTGTTTTCAGATTGTTCACCAGAAAAAGATTTTTTTACTTTTCATTTTTAAAGGTTGATATTCCTGTCCCTGGAATTTCAGTCTGGCAGTTTAGTAATACAGGCGCAGATTCTGAACTGTTCCGTTTAATTGCAACAATTGTTACAATTTGCCACATTAGTTGATACATTTCTCAGCGGCAGCTGTATAATATTAGCAACTATTGTATCGATTCTAACAGCTGCCTTTAAAGTAGACGGAAAGGCTAAGATTAAGTAAGCTTTATCAGAAAGGTCTATATAAATACACCAGTAAACCCTCAAAGTAATGCTCTGAGTCCTCTGTCAAAAGAAACAACATTTCTTTCCTTCTATTGAGTACTCATGGGCTTCTGTATCAGACTTCCTGTTTTCAGCTTAAACCTCCAGGGCTAGGGCTTGAGCATGCTCAGTTTGCTCATCTCTCTCCCCCTCCCTCCCTGCTGTAATCTGAGCCCAGAGCTATGAGTGAGCAGGGAGAGACTCAGGCAGGAAGTGATGTCACACATAACTAATATGGCAGCTGCTATCCAGAACAGACAAAGAGAGCTTCTAGAGCTGTTTACTCAGGTATGGTAAAGCAATCTGCAGAATAAATATAGTGTTATAGCTTGCACTATTGTGGCTACTCTATTGGCTAATAAACTGCTTCGGTAGCTTGCCTTTTCCTTTAACGAAACTCAGGGATTCTGCTCAGCAGGGACAAAGATAAGAAATGTATCAACTAAATGTGTCAATTTAGAGCAGTTTACAGGGTCAATGACCCCCCAGAGCTGCTTTAGAAAGACATAAGAAGGTGAAAAATGAACTTCTAAACTTCAATTTTAGAAAAATGGTCACAAATTGGAAATAGAAAATAATTGAAAAAAGTCTCTATTTCTGGTGAACTGTCTGAAAAAAACTGAACTGAAAAAAAGTGTTGGAATGTGAACAACCCCTTTAAGCATTGCTGTCATGGTAACCCTGCATTATTCTTAGTACTCCTTGATTGTCAGTGGCATGGATCATTATAGGGGCGTGCAATAATTAGAACCATTTCCACCATCAGCAGTAACCTATAGATATATACATGTATTATATAAAGAGAGTTACAGCTACTAAATTTAAAGGAGAACTAAACCTTAAAATAAGTTTACACAATACAGGTATGGGATCTATTCTCAATAAATCTAATATCCAGTGTGCTATTTTTGTGTTGGACCCATTTACCTTTCTCAGGTTTCAAGCACTCCAGATAATACATCCCATAGCTGTGCTGGATTTTTCATGCACAATTTACGACCTTAACGGTGATTCACCTTTGCGTTAACTTTTAGTATGTTTTAGAAAAGCCAATTCTAAACAACTTTCCAGTTGGTCTTCATCATTTAGTTTTTTTAATTGTTTGCCATTTTCTTCGGACTCTTTTCAGATTTCAAATGGGGGGGGGTCACTGACCCCATTTAAAAAATGAATGCTCTGTAAGCCTACAATTGTATTGTTATTGCTACTTTGTATTCATCTTCTTTCTAATCAGACCCTCTCCTATTCATATTCCAGTCTCTTAATCAAATCAATGCATGGTTGCTAGGATAATGTGGACCCTAGCAATGGGTTTGCTGAAATTGCAAACTAGAGAGCTGCTGAATAAAAAGCTAATAACTGAAAACCACAAATAACAAGAAATGAAAACAAATTCCAAATTGTCTCAGAATATCACTCTCTACATCATACTAAAAGTTAACGAAAAGGTGAACAACCCCATTAAGCTGTTAGTGATGTGCTCTAATGCACGCCTGTCTGAGTACTGTCTTGGGGGGGGGGGGGGGGGATTTTGGTTCTTTAATTCTGCCTTTGATCAGATCCAATGAACCATGCACATGGGCACGGGGCCAAAGTGGATTCCTCCTTAAAAAGGCAGGGAGCATAGACTGTAACCTATACTTTACAGTTGTTTTAATCATTGCTGTATGGTTTAGTTTCCATTAAAACTAAGAGGACGGGGGTAATGCCAGTGATCTTGTGCATTGTGTTTCCCGGGTGAGGCTGGAATGTGTGGCAATTGTTTAAAAAAAAAAAAAAAAAAAAAAAAAAAGCACCTAGCATTTGCTTGACATCATACTTGTGTTCCTTTACATCAGGGTTTCAGTGTTCACTTGCATAAGTGATGCATATAGTTACAGTTAGGCAGGACACACACACCGACACACACACTTTTTTTTTCAAACTAACTTACTATGTAGCTACAGATATGGGATCTGTTATCCGGAAACCCGTTATCCAGAAAGCTCAGAATTATGGAAAGGCCGTCTCCCATAGACTCCATGTTATCCAAATAATCTAAATTTTTAAAAATGATTTCCTTTTTCTCTGTAATAATAAAACAGTAGCTTGTATTTGATCCCAACTAAGATATAATTAATCCTTATTGGAAGCAGAACCAGCCTATCTGGTTTATTTCGTGTTTACATGATTTTTTTAGTAGACTTAAGGTTTGACGATCCAAATTACAGAAAGATCCCTTATCCAGAGAAGCCCAGGTCCCGAGCATTCTGGATAACCGGTCCAATACCTGTATGTGAATCTATGCATTTCTATTTTAATTTGCACATCAGAACTAGCAGGCAGATGCGATTGGAACAAAATGAGTGAATGTGTAGGTTGTTCCATATGTTAGCTAATTGGATTGATGTGCACTATTCCTACAAGGCCTATGTAACATCCTGAGATTAGTCATTATTTGCCAGTAGATATTATAGTTTGGCTCACTGTCATACCAGGAAAGTGTACAATTCATTACTAAAATGTTGTGCCCAACCTTTACATTGATAGAGTGTAAGTTCTGTAGAGCAGAGACATCTCTATCTTTAGTATCGTTTAGTATTTGTATGTTTGATGGATACACCCTTTTATTGTACAGTGCCGCAGAATATGTTGCCAATTTATAAATGCTATAAAAAAATAATCATAGTTACACTTTCCACGTCTTCCTCATCCTTTTGGTACTTGGTAATAGAAGTATGGGACCTGTTCTCCAGGATTCTTGGGACCTGGGGTTTTCCGGATAAGGGATCTTTTTGTAATTTGTACCTTCATACCTTAATTTGCAGATAACGACAGCACCAGCCATGAATCGCTTTACTTTAAAATGCCTTTATTGAGACATGGGTTTCTGGCCCCAATACACTTGGCAATGTTTCAGACCGCCATCGGTCTTTTATCAAGCCCAGATAAGGGATCTTTTTGTAATTTGTACCTTCATACCTTAAGCCTACTAATAAAAACACTTAACTATTAAATAAACCCAGTTGGATTGTTTTGCCTCTAATAAGGATAAATTATATCCGTCGGTATCAAGTAGAAGCAGGTACTGGTTTATTATTATTATTATTATTATTATTATTATTAACAGTGATATTATAGAATGATGTAGATCATAATTGGACAACACATCTAAAAGTATTAAAGTAGTAGTAGTAAAGCATGGGCACTTTTGCTGTAAATGCATACAGACTCCTCTTTTATATGGAGTATATTCTAGCCTCCATTCCTTGATTGAACCATATGATAAGCATAATAAAACATGTCATCCCTGCTGTGGTGATGCCCTGCTCTCTCATGGTTATTATTTAACCGTATTGCTTTAATACTGTATTCCATACAGTATGTCGGCCACTGAAATGTCTGGAACGATAGATTAGAGGGATTTCTAAAGCACTGGTAGCCATAGCTACATGGCAAACAGCAGGCGGTGATTGAAGTCAAAGCGGTTCCATCAGCTGACTTATATGGAATTTTATGTTCTGTGGATTCTGTCTGCTCTTATACACTCACACTACCTGAAACCCACGTCTGCACCCTGATTTTATATGAGCATATTGAGACCATTTGGGTAGACTTTATAGGGATGAGGTGCTATAGCAGAGGGTCCGAGGAAACTGATGAGCTGGAGGTGGGAAAGGGGCTTATTTAAAACCTAAAATGGACAACATTTAAAGAAGAGCTCATGCTCACAAGGAGATTATATAATATGGTTATCTCATTTAGGCATTATGACACTGGTCCAAAGAGGTATATAGTGGAGCAACAGTTGTTTTGTAGGGATGCACCAAATCCACTATTTTGGATTCGGCTGAACCCCCGCGAAAGAATTGGGCGAATGCAGAGTCCGAATTTGCAAATGCAAATTAGGGGTGGGATAGGAAAAACATTTTTTACTTCCTTGTTTTGTGACAAAAAGTCACGCGATCTCCATCCCTGCCCCTAATTTGCATATGCAAATTAGGATTCAGCTGGGGAGAAGGATTAGGCCGAATCCTGCTGAAAAAGGCCGAATCCCAAACCGAATCCTGGATTTGGTGCATCCCTATTGCTTTGGGACTATGGTCCAATTTCCTACAGAGAAGTAGGAATACAAGGACACTGTCTTTTGAGGCCTTTGTTGACATTTTTCCCCCTCTGAGGTGGGTTTATTGATGTCTGTTTTTTGGCTGTATTGTCCTGTATTGTTAATATTTAACTTTGAGACATTCCTTTCAGGGCAGATGCATATCTCACTTGAAGGTCACTTGGGCTGGAATATTTTAGCACATACTGTATCTACAAGAGCTTCTGACCTCTCCATAGCTTTGGCATGCTTTCTTTTATAAGGATTAATGATTAACCTATGGATGTGGAAATTATACATTTATACGTTGCCCTAGTCTAAGGGTGTGTCCTTGCTGTGCACTGTATGTATGTATATGTGTGTATGTATGTGTGTGTATATATATATATATATATATATATATATATATATATATATATATATATATATATATATATATATATATATATATATATATATTTGCAATCTCTAGGATGTTTCTTCGAGTAATTTGCTCTTCTGATCACACTGACAAGCTTTGCTTTACAATGTTGCTTGCACCTAGCAATGAAACAGAGCCCCTGTGTCAGTATCACTGGAACCTAATCCCATGAGAGAACCCAAGAAACATCAAGGGACAAAAGTATCTGTAGATTGGTTAATGTACTTTTATAGGAAACCGGAATGTGTCCCTATTACATTAGAGCTGTAGGATTTTCAGGAAGTAGGTTTGATAAATGATGTGGACTATCACATTGTCTGCCATAAGCCAGGTACTTTCCATTGAAGACCATGGTGAGAGCTCAGGTTTAGCAATAAGGAGAATGACTGACTGCATTCCAGTAAGGTTGACTTTGCTAACTGGTTTTATTCCAAAATAGCATTGTTATTGACCTGTATTAATACTGACATATTGTGCAATGTTGTACACTATAGAAAGACGCCTACATAAATACAGATTCCATACTAAAACATTTGTCGTGTATCTGCCTCCAGCTTCCTGAAACTGTGCCAGTGAATCTTGTGGAGAATGAGTTCTGTGAAATGCCAACCGGACAGTCTTTCATTTTCTCTTGCCAGCCAATAATTGCTGCAGCGGGTGGTGCTTGTTCCTAGGAAAGAGGGTTAGCTTTATGGGCGGAAGCTTAAATGCAGATGCCTTTTATTCCTAGGAAAAAAGGCTTGGCCTGATTGGTGTAGGCTGGCAATAGCATATCAACAGTCCCGTTTCCAGAAGCAGGAGCCTGGTACTTATTGGTTCTGTAAGTGAAATTCTACTTTCCAGGGTTCATGGTCATAAGAAGGTAAGTTAGGGACCGCAGTTTTTATGATGTCGTTTTTATTTCTAAATGACACTGTTTACACTGCAAGTAATTCACTCTACAATATAATATTTCATTCCTGATTCAGCAAGTGTGTTTTTTTAGTTGTAATATTGGTGTGTAGGTGCATCTCAGGTCATTTTGCCTGGTCATTTGCTTTCAGAAAAAGCCAGCACTTTAGGATGGAACTGCTTTCTGGCAGGCTGTTGATTCTCCTACTCAATGTAACTGAATGTGTCGCAGTGGGACCTGGATTTTACTAATGAGTGCTGTTCTTAGATCTTCCAGGCAGCTATCTTCTGTTAGGGAGCTGCTATCTGGTTACCCTCCCATTGTTCTGTTGTTAGGTTGCTGGGGGGGAGGGAGGGGGTGATATCACTCCATCTTGCATTACAGTGGTAAAGAGTGACTGAAGTTTATTAGAGCACAAGTCACATGACTGGGGGCAGCTGGGAAACTGACAATAAGATTTGAAAATTAAATATAAAAAAAAATCTGTTTGCTCTTTGAGAAACGGATTTCAGAGCAGAAGTCTGCTGGAGCAGCTCTATTAACTGGTGCATTTTGACCCATGATCCCTTTAAATTGATGTTACACACCGATTATAGGGTATCTTGTCTTTCTATATGGGGCACAGCTTGCTTTCTTGCTCATTACAATGTGCACATGATATCCAATGGGCTGCAGGTTGTTCTTTGTGCTCCGCTTCTGATACTGTGTTGTCCTTTACAAAATAACTGCATTTTGCTGCAAGTGGCCGCCAGGGTCCCCAGCTCCCCCTTGATACTCTGCTTGTTTCTCCTCATGGTAGACGCCATGTTGTTGTGAGATTTTACATCATCTTCAGGAAGTGATGATCGTTTGTGAAAACCCAGACGTACATTGTTTATGCTCCCCACCCTGGCTACTTTTTCTGTATACCATGCTTATACATGTAATGGGGCCAATTTCCGACTTTGAGGCATTGTATGTTATTCCTGTGACGGTGCAGAGCATACAGACTGAGAGATTCCGTGGCACAGTTTAGTGCATAACATCAGTTTCCAGCCCTCGAAGTGTTTGCAGAAATCTGTCCACTTCCTAACCACTTACTGGAAGCCACTCGCATTTCATTTTGAAAGTTGCTGGAATTTCCAAAACTCGCTTCCTCCTACTGAGATCTTATGTACAGCTGAGAAATTCACCTTCATAAGAGGAAACGCTGGCTGCTTGTCATGTACTCCCAGTGTATTGGAAGAAGAATAATGGAACAGAAACTCCAAAGCAGGGGGCACATGCACCTCACTCATACCTGAACTTTGTGCCTGTCAGTCAGGGTCTAAAAAATACCATCGTCGTTCGTATAGAATCTGGGATTTCGACGGTGGCTGAATTGTGGGCAGTTCGGCATATTATTATAAGGCTGCTGTGTATAATGATATTAACCTATATTTTATATTGCTTGTGCTGAAGCTCTGTTATTTGCCAAACTGCAGAAATTCCATGTTGAGGCTCGATACATCTTCTCAGGGAACATTTTGTCTGTCCTTTTTGTCTGTCAGCAGCCACAAACCTTGCTTTGCATTCTGTACCCCATGTTCTCAACCTTGGCCACGCTATGTCTATACAGCCTTGAGATGTTTATTGGCCTACAGTTACATTGGCATCACTGCCCCCTGTGGTTATACACTATACTTATTATACTTTAATATACTTTTTATTTATTGTGCTGTTAAATATTTCCCGTTTACATCTCTTGCCTTGAGCCACCATTTCGTGATGGTCGTTGTGCTGCCTCAGAGATCACCTGACCAGAAATACTGCAGCTCTAACTGTAACAGGAAGACGTGTGGAAACAAAAGACACAACTCTGTCGGTTAATTGGCTCATGTGATCTAACATGTATGGTGTGTTTGTGTCCATGAATCCTACGATCGAAGGGGGCGGCCTTTAGATTTTAAAATGGCAATTTTCTATTTATGATTACCCAATGGCACATACTACTAGAAAGTATATTATTATGAAAATGGTTTATTTACATGAAGCAGGATTTTACATATGAGCTGTTTTATGCAATAACTTTTTATAGAGACCTACATTGTTTGGGGGGGGGGGGGTATAGATTTCCTTTAAAGCTAAGTAAGCTTTATCAGAAAGGTCTATATAAATACACCAGTAAACCTTCTATAAGTAATGCTGCTCTGAGTCCTCACAACATTTATGTCCTTCTATTGTGTATACCTAGTTGTAGTTTACACTATTGTGCTAATCTGTTAGCAATAAGCTGCCTTGGTAGCTTCTCCTTTACACACAATCCAACGATTTTGCATTTTTGGATTGCAGATATAAACCCTACCAGTGAAAGAGCCCTGCTATGTTTGGCAGTGTAGTGTCTTTGATTGATATGTGTCTTTAAGGCCACCATATAGCCGAATAAGAACAATATGAACCATAGTGATAACATAGCTTAGTGTGGCTCTACATGTGCATGTTGATTTGTACTGCTTGGAATAGACGTCCAAAGTCCAAAATAAGTACAAACTTCAGAGGCAAGGAAACCAAAATAAGGCCTTACAATAACCTGCACTCTAAAAGAGTAGGGCTGTCTAGGTGGAGGCCAGCTCTATCCCTAAAAGATATTTTTATGGCCCAAACAGACTGCTCACAAGCTCCACCGACTCCTTTTGGAGGACCTCATTTTATTTTAATCTGCCCCCCGAATATGTAGTATAGAGAATAACTGGCCCTTTTAGCTTGTATAGAAGTGCAACTGCCACCGTTTTTTGTGTATCATGGCTGAAGGGAATGGCTTAAAGGAAAACTATACCCCCCAGAACAATGTAGGTCTCTAAAAAGATATTGCATAAAACCGCTCATATGTAAAACCCTGCTTCATGTAAATAAACCATTTTTATTATAATATACTTTTTTAGCAGTATGTGCCATTGGGTAATCATAAATAGAAAATCACCATTTTAGAAAATAAGGGCCGCATCCTGGGATCGTATGATTCACAATGCACACAAACAAACCAAACATGTTAGGTCACATGAGCCAATTAACAGACAGAGTTGTCTTTTGCTTCCACACTTCTTCCTGTTACAGTTATAGTTCTAGTATTTCTGGTCAGGTGATCTCTGAGGCAGCACAGAGACCATCACAAAATGGTGGTTCAAGGCAAGTGATGTAAAAGGGCAATATTTACTTAAATATATATTCCAGTTTGGTAAGATTCTTTAATATGTCACTTAATATGATGTAAACTATCTGCTGCTTAAGTATTCATATTGAGGGTATCGTTTTCCTTTAAGTTTGTGCAACTCTGTTGGTTTATAAAGGTAACACCACCCTAACAGATTGTTTTACTGTTTGGCTAAATTCTTAACTCATTTCTCTCTTTACTTTCAGGTTTACTTTGACGGACCAAATTGCAGCAAATATTTTGCCCCGACTGAAAGAAGTTTGGAAGTAGGATTTTATTTATTTATTTTTTCTCTCCTGTAAGTGAGTTCAAACTGTACTTTGAACAATAGTTAAAGCTTTTAATGATGATCTGTGCCATGCACATACCTGAATGAAACCATAGTGGCTTAGAAGACATGAGTTTGCATCGCCAGATGGGTTCAGATCGGGACCTACAGTCGTCTACTTCCTCAGTCAGCCTTCCTCCCGTGAAAAAGGCACCAAAGAAAAGGCGGATGCCATGGGGATCTATATTCCGCAAGAAAAAGGACCCAAAACGCAAATCCAGGGATCTCAGTGTTGGAGTGGAAGGGATTGCCAGCATAGAGAGCATTCACTCAGAGATGTGCACGGAAAAAAACAACATATTTGCTGCTGTATTGAACTCTTCTGACAATGGAGTGGTTGCCTGTGTAAGCAAGCAGAATGGAGACTTTATGGAGTGTCCCCTGTGCCTTTTACGGCATTCAAAGGACAAGTTCCCTGAAATAATGACCTGCCATCACAGGTCGTGTGCAGACTGCTTGCGCCAGTACTTGCGGATAGAAATTTCGGAAAGCAGGGTCAACATCAGTTGCCCAGAATGCTCCGAACGCTTTAACCCGCACGACATCCGCTTAATACTAAATGACGATGCGCTGATGGAGAAGTACGAGGAGTTCATGCTCAGGAGGTGGCTCGTTGCAGATCCTGATTGCAGGTGGTGTCCAGCTCCAGACTGCGGGTAAGTGACTCCAGCCTTGGTGCAGGTCCATTTTAATCCTTATCTACGCAGGGAAGGTAGTGGAAATATGTTTTAGTTCCACGTGGGGTCCTGATAGACTGCAGATGCCATAGAGAACATGTCTACCAATTATTAGTGTATGATAAATGCCTATAGGAAAGCTAACCCTCCTAAGCTACTCCATTATATATGGGGGAAAAGTGCAGTAAGTTAGGTGTAGGTGGGTGGGTGTGGATGTAGGTTCAGTAGGCAGACAAAGCCCTGGAGGGGGGTGGGGACATGTCCTCAAGACAGGTAATAATTTGAGGGCTTCTTTGTAAATTGTGCCCTGTGCTTTGCACCTTGCCCTTCATTCAGTAATATGGTTCAAGGCGTGTACCTAGAGGTTGTACATAGAGGAGCATGCACAGTGTTAGTAAATGAGTCATCGAGTCCAAAAGGCCACAAACACAACAGGAATATAAAGCGTAGGTGGTGGGAGGAGGATTGAAGTACAAATAAAGCCAGTGCATCCCTGCTTTAAGGTACGGTCACCCGATGGTTTCATCTGAATGGCTAATGGATCGATCCATAACTCTGTGTATTTAAGAGGCAGAGCTTGCCATAGTGCACATCACTGTATTTGAGTCAGCCCATTGAAAATGAAACGTAATGCTTTCCCTACAAAACAAACCGCCATTATAGAAATGTAATACTTGCACTGCAAGCGGCAAGATGCCACCCAAAACTTGTATGTGAGACATACACACCACTATTTGGCTCCTTTTAGTCCTACTCATCCTAACTGTGATGTTTTCTTTGCTACACAAACACACACAGCCTATCTCCATAGAGTGCAATGCCCTGAATGTAGAATAGAAGGAAGCCTGCCTGTAAATGCCTATTATGGGGGTAAAGGGCAGAAGGCAGGCGACAGCACTATAGGGTTGAAGGCTTGCACGGAAAACTGATAATGGCCTGTGCAATATTATCAGCCTCAATAGCAGTGCAATTAAAAGCCAAGTTTGACAAAAGTTCCCGTAATAGTTTGTCAATGTGCTGATGCTCCGATAAGAACAGAGAAGTGCAGTTTCATGGCAGTTCCTCTCTTTTTATCTTTATCTGCTGGGAAGTTCTGTACATTGCACATCACTTGCTAGTTTACCCACGTGTACAGGGAAAAAGACAACCATTCCTGATGCCATCGCTTTAAAATCTGACCAGTGTGAAACAGGGTTGGCCAACTGAAGGTGCCACGGCCCACTGCAGCATTTATATGCCCCCCAGATTTCTGTGCTTGACACCATTTTCCTATAGTCCAGCGCTTGAAGATGCCCCCTGCATGTGCATGTAAGTTGGTAGCAAGTAGGGCGATATAATGGAGCCCACGTTTGCAGCATTTAGTGAAGGCTGGTTAATAAATTGCATGCAAATGGGCTACAGAATGCACTTGTAAGTGAAGAGGTGGCACACGGGCAGGACACAATAGTAAAAATCTTTTAAAGGGGAACTATCGTGAGAATGAATATTTAATATAAGCTTCAGCATACTGAAATAAGTATCCTAAATATAATCAATTAAATAGTCGACACTGTTTCTGAAATAATCAAATTTATCTTCACTATTCCTCTCTCCGCATCTGTTTCCCTTCATTCTCTCTTCATGCAGGAGTTGGGTGTCGGATAATCATTGACAGTTAGATCCAATATATCTTATAGGGTGGGCTTCTTTTGTCTAGAAGATGTATTAAGGTGGCCATACACATAAAAGCTGCCGACAGACTGAGTCGGCAGCTTATTGGCCTGTTTGTGGGGCCCTCTGACGGGCTTCCCCGATCGATATCTGGCCGAAAGTCGGCCAGATGTTGATGGGGCAGGGTTAAAAATCCCATTGGATCGCAGCCATATCTGTTTGTAGATGCAGTCCCACAATTCGATCGCCTGTATTAGTAGCATTATAATCCGATCACCTGTATTGGCAGCAGCATAATCCGATCGTTCGGCCCTAGACCCCACCATTGGATCAACCGGATATCGCCCACCTCAATGTGGGCATACTGGGGAGAGATTTGTTTGTTTGGCAACATCGCCAAACAAATGGATCTCTCCATGTATGGCCAGCGTTAGAGCTCACTATTAAAATCCTGTCTCTCTACATGCAGAATTTGTGCAAAAGGCAGTGCATTTTGCTTGTACTGGAATCTGTTATTTGAGTGACATCTAATACATCTGCTAGGAAAGGAAGAGACGAAAAGTGAACGTAAACTTGACTATTTCAGAAACAATGCAGAATATTTAATTGATTGCATTTAGATCTCACTATGCTGATGCTTATATTACATTAAGATTTTAGCCCTGGACCTAGCAATAGTAAATGATTCTGCGTTTAGTTTATTTTGTAAAATGGTACAAAATGCTTTCAATCCCAAAAGAAGTGTAAAGTCTTTCCCTACTGCTTTTTTAAGCCCCCCCCCCCATAGTAACCTTATTTTCCTGTTTGCTTTTGTTATAATGTAACAGTCCCTGCAACAAAAATACTTGCACTTTAGCATTTCTAGTGAATTTAGGAACAGGAGGAATCCTCAAATAAATAACACTCCTTCCACCTGAGCCTGAAACCACAGAGTTCTCTCCTACAGGCTCAGGCTCAGGCCAACTGTTATTAACATTCCAACATGGGATATTCCTGTACAAGCCCCCAGTGTTCCCCCAAAATGCTCTGTTTATTATTAAAGCAGTGCATCTGGCCAGGCAGCCGCCTCCTGGGAGTCTTCTTTCAATTTCTACATTTTGTTTCTTGTGCTGCGCTAGTCCGTTAAACTGCAAGTCCCTGAGAGACTTCACTGGAATATGCTCACACAGTTCTTTTGTAGCTCCTTGTTGTTCATAGGAAATCTGCCCTAGTAGGGTCTCGGTCAGGTCTGGACTGAGAATTAAAATAGGCCCTGGCATTTTCGGGTACACAGAGGCCCAATCAGCCCCCACCAGCCCACTAAATACTGACTTTCTATGGGACCTTATAGCAGCCCCTCTGGCATTTGCCAGAACCCACAGATTGCCAGTCCGGGCCTGGTCTCTGTTCCCATAATCCAATACAAATTTGAAAAAAAAGGTGATCTGACAAAAATATGCCCATTTTATTCCACCGTAACTTGGTGTGACCGTAGTGTAAACTGAGCAGAAACTGTCGGGAGATGCTTCCCATCTCAGTAAATGAAACGTTTGCCATTCTGTCCAACCCCCTCCCAGACAGAACAGCAGAGGTTGCGTAAAAACTGCTAATAAAAAAAAAAAAAATCAAAATTGCAGTGCTCCGAATACCGACCCCTTTACATGAAATAAAACCCATTGGCTAGCACTCTGTCACATGGGCTTGTGGAAGACTTAAGGTGGCCATAGATGCACCGATACTATTGTGTGAAATTAATTTTTGTACGATATTCGCTGCGTGTATGGAAGGAGATGAGTCGGCCGTTATCGGCAGAAGACTTGGATATGGGTCGGCTTGTTGATCGGAAAATTTTGCTCGTTTTCAAAGGCATCGGCCACATCGTCAGATACGAGTAGAATTCTATTGTTTCTATCTGTATATCTGACCATTCAGCTTTACACGTGAGTAAAGATGTGGGATCTTTTTTTGGAAAAATTTTTTCCCGGAAAAATCATAATTGTAAGTCTATGGCCACCTTTTGTCCCCAGGCCAGCGTCACAGTTTGGACACATACACTTGGGGTCTTTTATAAACACTGGGCAAATTTGCACCTGGGCAGTTACCCGTAGCAACCAATCAGGCATTTTTTCCAGCCAGTTGCGTGGCTATTTGAGGAAATTTGTCGTCCAGCGACAAATCTCCTCTTCTTCAGGCGAATAATCTCCCTTGAAATGCCTTCCCACCAGCTAGAATGTGAATCGCCGGCGGGATGACACTCTGAGCACTTCGGTTTTCTGAAGTCGCCCAAAGTTTCCTCGTGAGGAAAGCGATCCAAGTGCCATCCCACCGCCAGTTTACATCCTAGCTGTCAGGAAGGCATTTCAGGGAGATGAGTCGCCCGAAGAAGAGATTTGTCAATGGGCGACTAATTTCGTTGAATAGCCACGTGTGCCACCACTCTTATAGCAGTGAGGAGCTGCCTGTGTGGCCCCTGGTGTGTTGGCTGGCAGTGCAGTATGAGGTGGCAGTTGCATGCAAAGACAGAGATGTGTATCAAGTGTTTAATGTAGAGTTGGGCACAATGTGCTCCTTAGTAGAAAGGGGCTGCAAATGGATGTCCTTGCACACAATCATATTCCTGTTCCCTCTGGCAACATTACATAGCAACTGGCTACAGTTAATCTCCCAGCATTTCCGGCGTGGCCATCTGCTTCCTTTCTGTGGCCGCTGTATTTTCCCTGTTCACCTGCGTGCACGGTGTCACAGCATTTGCCCCGAATTCTATCTTCCCCCTCATGCCGGCACTATATACAATTGTATGTTCAAATGTCATTTTACTGGTGATGTCAGGTATGATGTCAGCACTGTATACTGAGCATGATGTCTGCTCTGAAATAGCTGCTGTATGTCAGTGGGGCTGGAATAATGACAGGGATAGGTAACTTTTTAGTATGTTATAGAATGGCTAATTCTAAGCAGCTTTTCAATTGGCCTTTATTTTTTCTCATATATAGTTTTTGAATTATTTGCCGCCTTCTGACTTTTCAGCTTTCAAATAGGAGTCACTGACCCCATCTAAAAACCACTACGCATTTATTGTTATTGCTACTTTCTTACTCGTCTTTCTATTCAGTCCTCTCCTATTAAAATTCTCTTAAGCAAATCAGTGCATTGTCGCTAGGGTAATTTGGACCCTAGCAACCAGATTGCTAAAACTGCAAATTGGAGAGCTGCCAAATAAAAAGCTAAATAACTCAAAAGAAAATCAGAAATAATAAAAAAAAAATTAAAATCAATTGCAAATTGTCTCATAATATCACTCTCTACATCCTACTAAAAGTTAATTTTAACAACAACCCCTTTAAGAAATGACAGCAGGTTAAAGTAATAACATGCACAAATGGGGGTTGTTCGAGTAAGTACTGGTTGCTAAATAACCAATGTTCAAAGGCAAATAAGAATGGAGGATGTTCTTCTATTTACAGAAAACCCATGATATTTTAGCTCCTGGCACTAACACAGTTTTCCCTTCATTTTGGAATATTTTCAATTTCACAAGAATTTCATGTTAAGGGAAAAACTTTCCCAGATTTTGGCCACTGGCAACATTTAGTGCTGGAAGCAGGTGAGTTGTCTCCACCGTGTGGCCTGTAGAGAGCGGTACAGTTAAATGGCCAGGCCCACGCCCTCTCCTAGCTCTGGACTTGTCCCGCAAGTAAATCCGGCTCAGAGAGTTTCAGCACAATCTGTGCGGCACATCCCAAGGAATTTCACATATGTCTGACTTTGAGGAAACATCAGAGAGTCGGTGCAATCAGGAAGCAGTAAATCTGCCCTGTGTGAGAGGGTTTAGCTTCAGTGTAAAAATAAAAACTGGGTAATAGACTGGCTGTGCAAAATAAAAAAATGTTTCTGATATAGTTAGTTAGCCAAAAATGTAATGTATAAAGGCTGGAGAGACTGGATGTGTAACATAATAGCCAGAACACTACTTCCTGCTTTTCAGCTCTCTAACTCTGACTCTAACTCTGACATATGGGACATAACTGTTCAGTGAGTTTGCAATTGATCATCAGCATTCAGCTCAGATTCAAAAGCAACAGATATGACCCATGTGCCCCCCTCAAGTCTCTGATTGGTTACTGCCTGGTAACCAATCAGTGGAGACCAAGAGAGCTGAAAAGCAGGAAGTAGTGTTCTGGCTATTATGTTACACATCCAGTCACTCCAGCCTTTATACATTACATTTTTGGCTAACTAACTATTTTAGAAACATTTTTTATTTTGCACAGTCTATATATTTACCCAGTTTTTATTTTTATACTGAACTGTTCCTTTAAATAAAGTATGAGGCTATAGGAGTGTGTGCACTGAGCGGTAGTGTTCACTTGTAGATGGAAGCTGCCCTGCTGATTGCCTCAATGACTTTGCTGTGTGCTGGAGAATGCACTCTGTGTAGGGGCAATCAGTATGGCAGTTTTCATATGCAGGGAATGTATTCTGCTGATTGAATGTTTTTACATGTGCTGGATGCTAATGGCTCCTCCTCTTTTCCAGGTTTGCAGTGATTGCTTTTGGTTGCGCCAGTTGTCCGAAGTTAACCTGCGGCCGAGACGGGTGTGGGACGGAGTTCTGCTATCACTGCAAACAGATCTGGCATCCAAACCAGACATGCGATGCTGCACGCCAAGAGCGAGCCCAGAGCTTGCGCCTGAGAACCATCCGCTCTTCTTCTATCAGTTACAGCCAGGAATCTGGGGCTGCAGGTATTGCTACTGATAATCCCTGTGCCTCCAGCAGTGGAGCAGCTCCTTGTGTTGGGAACTCCATGTGGAGAATTTACACACTATAATGAGTCCACCTGCTGCTTATTATACCCAACAATCAAACACCTCATTGTTTCTCTCCTCAAATGAAATGAAGCTGCTCTTGTAAGAGATCGGGAATTCCTGTTAGGATATAGGGGGAGCCGGGAATCCTGCCCAGAACTGTTTGTACTGATAATTCATACGTGGGCTCTGACTTCATTGCTTCATTAGTAGACTATAAGGCCTCTGAGGTTAATCATGTCCCTCTCATGGGATAAGGCCCTATTTGCATGTCCCAGCAGGGAACCCGTATAACCATAACCTTGTTTAGTAGAAGTGTCCGTGTCTGCTTCTTCGGCACGCAGGTCAATAATAAAGCTTTCTCTTACAGGAATAGTTCAGTGTGAAAATAACAACTGGCTAGGCTGTGCAAAATATAAAATGTTTCTAATATAGTTAGTTAGCCAAATATATAATGTATAAAGGCTGGAGTGACTGGATGTGTAACATAATAGCCAGAACACTACTTCCTGCTTTTCAGCTCTATAACTCTGAGTTAGTCAGCGACTTGAAGGGGGGCCACATGGGACATAACTGTTCAGTGAGTTTGCAATTGATCCTCAGCATTCAGCTCAGATTCAAAAGCAACAGTTAGGGCTCATGTGCCCCCCCCTCAAGTCACTGATTGGTTACTGCCTGGTAACCAATCAGTGGAGACCAAGAGAGCTGAAAAGCAGGAAGTAGTGTTCTGGCTGTTATGTTCGACATCCAGTCACTCCAGCCTTTATACATTACATTTTTGCCTAACTAACTATATTAGAAACATTTTTTATTTTGTCCATACAAAATAATTACCCAGTTTTTATTTTTACACTGAACTGTTCCTTTAAAGTAACATAAGCAGCTCTCTCTCAAGGGAGGTTTGGTTACAGTTCCACAACAATAGCTATGAAATATGACAAAGGGAATCTTCTTATAGACCTTCAATGAGTCAGCTGCATGGTGCAGAAGGGCCCAGTGTTGCATATAAATTGCCCTTTATACAAGTTTATGTCTGTGATTTATAGGAGGCCACTTTATCAAACTCTGGGACTTTTGCTTTGTCAGTTCCTTATGCACATGGCTTCCCATTGCCTTCAGCAGATCAGAGCTGACTGTATGGCGATACTTCCTTAGTGTGTGGATTTTTGTAGGAATACTGGCCAGGAGCCCAGTGTGCTAACAGAACTTGGTAATGGGATCTGCCATCCTCAAGCCCTTCCGCTGACATGTGACCCTGCAGTAGGATTCAGTGATACAGAGCCCATTCACCTTGTACAGAGGAGAGATTGGCACATTAATGCAGCATCTTCATCCAGCCAGAGCTTTGTATTTCCACTTATTGCTGTCAGCAGCCATCTTTCTGGCCTGTAGGGTTTTCTATAGACCCAGCTGAGCAGTAATAATAACAAATCCATATTGATGATGTTACATAGAGCTACACCCATTCAATGTGTTCCTATATGTATAGTGTTGCCGCTTACACTGACTGTTGTGTTTTGTGCCCAGCGGATGATATAAAGCCGTGCCCTCGCTGTGCCGCCTATATCATAAAGATGAACGACGGGAGCTGTAACCACATGACGTGCGCAGTGTGCGGCTGTGAGTTCTGCTGGCTCTGCATGAAGGAAATCTCCGACCTACATTATCTCAGGTAGGCATTAGCCACGTTACTTGTGTTGTACCATTGTCTTTTTATCAGCCGCTCCCAGTCGGATTTGGGGCAGGAATCAGGAGCGTGTGCATAGGCCGAGACTGTTTCGCCCACAATCCCCTGCCTCGTGAACAGGATTAAGTACTAGGACAATCTGTCCGTTGACTCATGTAAGCCACCTCCTTACGGCTCATTCACAAAAGCAACTCTGTCAGACGGCTTTCAGATTTGTGAAAAACTAATCTGATTGCATTATATTTACATTTGCCTTTAATTCAGTCAGGAAAAGGGGATAAAGATGAAATCTAAACATCAGTCAGTCGTGTGCAAATAACCAAGCAAGATCTGTTATTCTGCAATAAAGGTCCCCATAGACGCAAAGATTTAAGGTGGCCATACACAGAGAGATCTGCTCGTTTGGTGATGTCGCCAAGCAAGAGTATCTCTCCCCGATACACCCACCTTGAGGTGGGCAATATCTGGCTGATCCGATCGTGGGCCCTAGGGCCCAACGATTGGATCCTAACGATGGGTAACGGGCAGCCGGATCGCGGGACCGCATCAACAAACAGATGCGGCCGCGATCCGACTGGATTTTTAGTCCCGTCCGATTGACATCTGGCTGACTTTCGGCCAGATATCGATGGCAGAAGCCCGTTGGAGGGCCCCATACACGGACCAATAAGTTGCCGACTTGATCTGTCGGTAGCTTTTATCGGCCTGTGTATGGCCCCCTTTACTTTGGGGAACGATTGATTTTAGCGAAATCCGAACAATCCGTCAAATTATCGTGCGGTTAGTGGGAATCTAACGATCGTACATCTTACGATTTTTCGTCCGACATCTGTCAGAAAATTGATCAGCCAGGTTAAAAAATTTTTTATCAGTCCCAGTGCAGTCTATCTATGTTTGCAGGGCCAAGCAGGCAGCTCCCCTCCATTTTCCAGGCAATATTGCTTGTAATGGTCTTTTTAGTTGATGGACAAATCGTACATTTAAACGATCGTTTTAAGATATTCGTGGTCTTACGATAACAAAAAGATCTTTTAAAAACCTTTACAACTATGGGCAGCTTTAGCCAGCAGTTTGTACAGGATGTGTAGCACACAGACTGTAGAGTCTAGTCTAGTTCCAACACCCTCCTTGGCCTTTAATGTTTGCAAATAATCTGTAACTGGTCATATTGCAATTTGATCCCCTTCCTCTAATTGGCTTTGATACTTTTGTGGCTCTGATGGATCCCAATGAATGGACTGGTAGTTGGGTGACAGTCATGGGTCCATGGGTACCTTCTTCTCTTGATTTGTTATTGATTCCCAGTGTCTTGTTCTTTCTCAGCCCTTCCGGATGCACATTTTGGGGGAAGAAGCCCTGGAGCAGAAAGAAAAAGATCCTGTGGCAACTGGGAACCCTGGTGGGGGCACCTGTGGGCATAGCGCTGATAGCTGGAATTGCCATTCCTGCCATGATAATTGGCATCCCTGTATATGTGGGGAGAAAGGTAAGGCACCCATAGGATTAGCATTTTCCCAAATCATCACTGGCACATAATGGGCTATTGCTTAGCACACAGGCCAGTTTCCCGTGTATCTGACAAGCCAAACGTTTGACTCATATGGGGAAATGGATGTGGGTGGCTAAGAAACTCCTGTTCCAGTGCGTAAAGGAACAGTAACACCAAAAAATTAGTGTTTTAAAGGAATAAAAATATAATGTAGTTCTTCCCTGCACTGGTATATCTGATGTGTTTGCTTCAGAAACTCTACTATAGTTTATATAAACAAACTGCTGTGTAGCCATGGGGCAGCCATTCAAGCACAGTATACACAGCAGATAACAGATACGTTCTGAAGAATCTCATTGTATACTACAGAGTTTATCTATTATGTGCTGTGTGTCCTGTGTTTGTAAAAGTGCCATTGTTGTCAGTGCAGGAAACACTATATTATATTTTCATTTAAAACACTTAATTTTTTGGTGTTACTGTTCCTTTAAACAAGAAAAGTAAAGGAGTTCTGGGAGCGGTCATTGCTCATAACTGATGTGTCCAGTTTATTACTTCATGTAACTTCACCTAATTGTTTCCCGTAACTGTGAAGCACAAACAGGTGCGGTGAACTTGCTGTGATTCTGTAAATTACCCACAAGCCTCTTCCTAAAAGTGAATAGCCCCCCCCTTCCTTGGGTAATGGGATCTGCCATTCTCAAGCCCTAGTTTCCAGGTGTTGGTGACAATTGACTGGAAGGTTCCTCCAACATTAGCAAGGACTCTGGTTGTGGGATGAATAACCCGCCTGACTATAACATCTGTGTTTATTAATGGCATTAAATACCTTATCACACAGATTCACAATCGTTATGAAGGCAAAGACATTTCAAAGCACAAAAGGAATCTGGCCATCGCTGGTGGTGTCACCTTGTCTGTCATTGTGTCGCCAGTTGTGGCAGCGGTAACTGTCGGTAAGTGTGAGCTCCATGCTCATAGATCAGTCATCCCAACCATTAGCTCCTGAGAAACATGGCACTCACCAACCCCTTGGATGTTGCTCCCAGCGACCTCAAAGCAGCTGCTTGTTTTTTAATTCCAGGCTTGGAGGCAAGTTTTTTTTTGTATAAAAACCAGGTGTACTGCCAAACAGAACCTTATTGGCTTAGGGTTGCCACCCGACCGGTATTTTACTGGCCTAGCAGGTAAAACACTTGCCAGGGCCTGTAGTACAAATTTACCGGCAATGTTGTTGCTGATAAATTTGTAATACCCTTTAAAAAAAGCCCTTGGCCCGCCCCAAATTCGCTCAAAGCTTAACTTTTTTTCTGGCCATTGCGCGACATGGCTCCACCCCTTTTGCATCACAGTACGTGGCTCTGCCCCCTTTTGCGTCACGACTGCCCCTTTTGTTCCTGCCCCCACCACCGGCCAGTAAAAACTTTCTAAAAAGATGGCAACCCTATGTAGGCTGCCAGCCCACATAGGGGCTACCAATAGCCAGTCACAGTCCATATTTGGCACTCCAGGAACTCTTTGCATGCCTTTGTAACTTTTTTTTACATTTGAATTTGGCTCACTGGTAAGAAAAGAAAAAAAGGTTGGGGACCCTGTGATGGACATTTACTCACATAGTTCCAAATGTGGATGTGGCCAGGCCCAGTCACAGCTGCTGTAAAGTCACAATGTAGGCATCCCATAACAAATATCCGGTTATAATACTCACTTCTTTTGCTGTTACCAAGGTATCGGCGTTCCGATTATGTTGGCCTATGTCTATGGAGTGGTCCCCATATCTCTTTGCCGAAGTGGCGGCTGCGGGGTGTCAGCTGGCAACGGCAAAGGAGTCCGGATTGAATTTGATGATGAGAATGATATCAATGTTGGTGGAACAAATACAGCTACAGGTGAGAGGGGCTGCCAGTCAGATTTTATTGCTGATGGGAAAACATGGAGTGTTGTACATTGATGAACATGGGAAGGAATTGCACTAAAGGGGTGTTTAAGTTAACTTTTAGTATATTATAGAATGGCCAATTCCAAGCAACTTTTTATTGGTGTTCATTATTTATTTTAGTTATTGAATTGTTTGCCTTCTTATTCTGACTCTTTCCAGCTTTCAAATAGGTGTCACTGACCCCATCTAAAAACAAATGCTCTGTAAGGCTACATATGTATGGTTTTTGCTCATTTTTATTACTCCTCTTTCTATTCAGACCCTCCCCTATTCATATTAGTGACCAGACTGCTGACATTGTAAACTGGAGAGCTGCTGAATAAAAAGCCAAATAACTCAAATCATAAAAAATAAAAATCAGTTGCAAATTGTCTCAGAATATCACTCTCGACATCATACTCAAGTCTGAACCACCCCTTTAATTTCCTTTGTGTTACAGGCGCATTCTGTATATATTCAGATATCACAGCAGGGTTTTTTCCTTTTTTTGAAAGATACATAACAGTACTGGAAAATGTTCTAGCTTCTTCTGGTTGAGCAATAGCTGCTGGCAGAGGATGATGGGAGATGTAGTTCAACAGTAGCAGCTTTCTAGGAATATTGATCTGAAATTGAAAGCCTTAAAGTGGCAACTCCTGGCATGTGCTTTATAATGAGTGTGGGGGATCTGTCTGGGGTGATCAGATAAAGCTCAGGGAAAGAGAAACGCTTCAGACCCTTTTGTTCAAGCTGAAGGGAAATGATTTCATATCTGCACAAGCCAAAAGCTTTTCTGGGCACGGTGACAAATCCTATTTAACCCCCAAAAATGCTGAAAGCTGCAGTATCATCAGAACTAACGTCTGTGTCTGAACTGTTTGGGTTAATAGAAACGGTCACACATCCAATCCCAATGAAGCGAGGGCCACATTCAGTCCCCATAGGCTGCAGTGGGATTTGTGATTTTTGTCCTGAGGGTTAAATGATCAGTCCTGTGCTATTTGCTGAGCCAGTCGAGGGATATGGGCAGCCATTGTGTTTCAGACAAATACAAGATTCCCTATAGAAATGTTACCCATTACAGCTTGTCCTGCACTCTGTGTGTTTGTCTGGAAACAGAATGTACAGGACATATTGCTCCGAGCTTCCAAGGCCGATACTCACTGCCAAATGCAGATTTTCCTCTCGTTATTTCCTGATGTGAAACCCCAGGCTTGCCCAGTACAGCCTGAGAAATAAAATCTCATAACCCTTTCCCTACCGAGCTACGGGTAGCTTTTTACTACCAGGTTACTCCATATTCCACTGGTATTGACCACACACACGTGATCCATTCTGATGGTCAGCTCATTTGGCACAACACTGATCCCTGTGTGCTGAATCTGGTTAATAGCAGGGCATTGTAGTTCAGCAAGTCAGCAGTAAATAAGGGGCAAATTAATCAAGGGTTGATTTTTGAATTTGAAAGACTTCGAAATTCGAATTCAAAAAGACCAACCGAAGTTTTTTTGCAGGTGAATAGTCCGTATTGGTTCTAATTCATCCGAATGCAAATCGTACGAATTGAACTAATAGCGCATACAAATCGTAGTTTTTCCAAAAAAGCCCTTTGATTTTTCAAAGTCCACCAATTGACTCCAGGAGGTCCCCCATAGGCTAAAACAGCAATTCGGCAGGTTTTAGATGGCGAATGGTCGAAATCGAACTTTTTAAGTGATGCTACATGATACTTTAGCTCGAAATTCGATTTCTTTTTCAATTCGAATTTTCTCTTTGATCTTCGATAAATCTGCCCCTACTCACTTTTACTCTGTGTTGTTTAGATGCCACGTCAGTTGCTGAAGCGCATAACAACCCCAGCATCGGAGAAGGAAGTGTAGGAGGGATGACGGGCAGCTTGAGCGCCAGTGGGAGTCACATGGATAGAATTGGAGCAATCCGGGATAATCTGAGTGAAACTGCCAGCACCATGGCACTGGCTGGAGCCAGCATCACTGGAAGCCTGTCCGGAAGTGCTATGGTGAATTGCTTCAATAGGTAAGAAGCGGATATGTCACTGTATAATCCGTATAACGCTCATATGTACAACCAGCCGCTTATAATGTAGCTCAGTGTCGGACTGGGACACCAGGGGCCCACCCAAAAACTTTAGACCAGGGGCCCACTCTCAGTACTATTATTCTTCCTCTCCTCATTCAACCGCTATTCTCCTAGTCTCTTTTCTTTACATACTATAATCTATTATTCCATCTATTTAGCCTGTTTGTTCTCAAAGAAATAGGCCAAATGTTTAGCAGCATGAGGGCCCACTGACACCTTGGCCCACTGGGACTTTTCCTGGTACCCGGTGGGCCAGTCCGACACTGATGTAGCTTCCATGTCACCACAGCTAAGGATTCCAATTGTGTTCAATGACTGACCAATGGGCAAACACCTGTACATCTTGCCTATTGTCCAACAGCCCCGGATCTTCTGGCAGCCAGCAGATATCCCCAAGCACTGGGGCACCCAGGATAGCACAGGTTAAAGCAGGGGTGCCCAAAAGGTACATCGGGATCTACCATTCGACCTTTAGCTGCTGATCAGTAGATCTCAAGACACTGCCAATAAACAGCTTGTCTGAAATAGTTGCTTGTTAAATATATCAATATACAGTTTCCCATAAGTCAGTATTAAAGTAATATTTTCCATGGAACAGAATACTGCTTTTATGGATGTCGATTATAATGGGACAACATAACTAAAAGTAGACCTCCCACTAGTAAATTATGGGCACTCCTGGGTTAAAGGGATACTGTCATGAGAATTTTTTTTTTCAAAACATCCGTTAATAGTGCTTCTCCAGCAGAATTCCGCACTGAAATCTGTTTCTCAAAAGAGCAAACACATTTTTTTATATTTAATTTTGAAATCTGACATGGGGCTAGACATATTGTCAGTTTCCTAGCTGCCCCCAGTCATGTGACTTGCACTTTGATAAACTTCAGTCACTCTTTACTGCTGTACTGCAAGTTGGAGTGATATCACCCCCTCCCCAGCGCCTAACAACAAAAAAAATGGGAAGGTAACCAGATAGCCGCTCCCTAAAGGTCCCCATAGACGCAAAGGTTTTTCATGGGTGAACGATGGATTTCAGTGCAATCCGAACAATCCGTCAAATTATGGTGAAGTTAGTGGGAATCGAATGATCGTGCATCTTACGATTTTTCGTCCGACATCTGTCAGAAAATTAATCGGCTGAGTTAAAAAAAAAAGTTATCGGTCCCAGTGCAGTCTATCTATGTTTGCAGGGCCAAGCAGGCACCTACCCTTGTTTTACTGGCAATTTCGCCTGAAATGGTGATGGACAAATTGTACGTTTAAACGATCATTTCGAGATAATCTTGGTCTCATGATAACGAAAAGATCTTTTAAAAAAGATCTATGGCCAGCTTAACACAAGATAACAGCTGCCTGGTAGAACTAAGAACAGCACTCAATAGTAAAATCCAGGTCCCACTGAGACACATTCAGTTACATTGAGTAGGAGAAGCAAAAGCCTGTCAGAAAGCAGTTCCATCCTAAAGTGCTGGCTCTTTCTGAAAGCACATGACCAGACAAAATGACCTGAGATGCACCTACACACTAATATTACAACTATAAAAATACACTTGCTGGTTCAGAAATGAAATTTTATATTGTAGAGTGAATTATTTGCAGTGTAAACAGTGTTATTCAGAAATAAAAACTACATCATAAAAATCATGACAGAATCCCTGTAACTAGGAGCTAAAGGTTGACCCTAAGACGCAGCTAGAATGGCAAAGATTAACCAAGAGCTGGGAAGGGATTTTCTGTACAAAGGTTTTATGTAAGTGGCTTTATAACCCGCTATGGAGTCTGTAGCCTCAGCCTAATGATGTGCTGTGACCAGTCATTGCCCTGTGCTCTGCTTTGTGCTGGAGACTCTCATCCCAGTGATTAGTCTCCTTTCTCTCCTACACTGCCTGACTCCTCTTTATGTAACAGGTATGTGATTGTTTTGTAGTGATGGGATGTGTTAAAAAAAGCTCCAGCACCCCATAGAAACACATATAATACAGTGACATGGCCATCACACCTAAACATCTCCTCCTCACAGGCTGGAAGTACAAGCAGATGTGCAGAAGGAAAGATACAGTCTGAGCGGAGAATCTGGAACCGTCAGCTTAGGAACAATGAGTGATAACGCCAGCACCAAGGCAATGGCTGGCTCCATACTGAATTCCTACATGCCTCTGGACAGGTAAATGGATACAGATGCTTTGTTTTCATTTGTCTTATGCCTCTGCCAGTAGAGGATGCTGGGAGTTGTACTTTTGCAACTGCTTCAGAGAAACCATTTGCATGCAGCCAATTAGGTCGTTTCAGCTATTGCTCCCAAGCAGCCCTTTTTCTTCTATAGCTCTGCCTTGTTCCTGTACAGAATCTCCCGCAGCCATTCTTCCTGATCGTTCCGTAGTATTTCACATGCTAAATCTTGGCTTTTTCTCTTCCCAGGGATAGCACCAGTATGGAGGTGCAGGTGGACATTGAGTCTAAGCCAATCAAATTCAGGCACAACAGCGGGAGCAGCAGTGTTGATGATGGCGGTGCAGCAAGTCACAGTAATGGCGGCGGCTCTGCAGTTTGTCTAACCGAGAGCAAGAGCAGCACAAGCAAATGGTCCAAAGAAGCCGCAACGGGTAAAAAATGTAAAGGGAAAGTGAGGAAAAAGAGCAGCAAGAAGATAAACGAGACGAGAGAAGATATGGACGCTCAGCTCCTGGAAAAGCAAAGCACCAATTCCAGCGAGTTTGACTCACCGTCACTAAGTGACAGTATCCCGTCAGTCGCGGACTCCCACTGCAGCCATTTTTCCGAATTCAGCTGCTCCGACATGGAAAGCATGAAAACATCTTGTAGCCATGGCTCCAACGACTACCACTTTCGCTTCACCACCGTCAGCCCCCTCCCTGAGGTAGAGAACGACCGCCTGGAAAACTCTCCTCACCCGGCGGCCATGGTTACTGATGTCTCCCCGCTGAGTTATATAGCGGAAGAGAACCCGTCTCACAATGTATCACACAGACAGGACGAGACTGGGGAAACGCAAGTGCAGAGTGCAATCCAGACGGACATCTAGAGCTCTCACTGCTGCAATACGTCTCACCACTAGCCCTGCTCACACCCAAAGCTTCGACTCGACTGCAGAGTCATCTAACGGAGCATCGGACTATATCAGGCACCTCCCACTGTTCTGTTTCTTGCAATGCAGTTTTATTGAAGGACAGAAAGGTCCCTTTATTCCAAATTCTGCACCTGGAACTAACACCTAGTATGGAGGACGTAGTTCTATTGATGACTCGTCCATATGCACGGAGAGCTTTCCTTCTAAATTCAGTCGTTCGCTGGATTTAACTTCATTCCATGGTATAATGTTATGTTTTTAATCAATTGCTACTAGAGGGTTATGCAACGTACACGAAACGCGTCAGGAGGCAGACAGCCCTACAGAGGAGCAGGGTTGGGGCGATTACATTGATTTTGCACAACTTGCTGAAAGGGCAACTGGGAAAAAAGAAGTTTTACCAAGTTCCGGCATGACTTGGGCTCACTGTGTTCAGTATCATCACAGAGTGACATCCACTCGACAACATTCTAGCGGGACAAACTGTCACCTTTGGGATAAGACCACCCTCTGTTGATTATCGGTGCCTTTAACAAAGACTGGGGTTTAAGTGCCTGGTCCTTTGAGAGTTTATTCTTACTGCTGGTTTTCCTTGAAGTCCTCCTGAGGGCTGGGCCACTGGGCAGATCAATGACTGTGCTAGAATATAGATAATACAACTGTATCAGCCTACCAAAGACTCACTCAGGCTTCAGAGGAAATATAATAATATAATGACATCTTTCTCCCCATCCCCCCCCGCAAATGACTTCTCCAATAGTAATACAAAGCACAGTGCAGATCGCCCGTCCACTGATGTGTTGGCGGATAAGAAATCATTTGCTTTTCGCTTACACGAGTAACTGCTAATATGGAGGGGGTCAGAACACCGGGACTGGTCGACTTTGCAGTGGGTTTCCGCTTTAACAATGCAAAAAACAAACATTGTCGCTATGGAAACAGCCTTGTCCTGTTCCTTCAGTCTTGCCAAGATGGTGCTACTTGAATGTTCCGGAGTGTGACTGAAAGTCAATTGCCATGTTCCACAGGCCTAATCCGTGATTCTTCTTGCCAGTTTAACCGCGTATAACACTAGTGCCAGACCTGTTGGACAGAGCTTGTTCTTGTATTTGTAAATTTGTTTGCAATATTTTGCTGAATAATAGGCGTGTATACTGCATACCCGAATAAATGTCTAAAAGTGCTTTGTTTGCCCTGTCGCTGCATTATGTTCTAGTTACCTCTGGACCAGGCCCTTCTGCTAGAGGAATACATGATGTGAGTGGTGGAAGCAAAGGCCCTTCAGCAGAGATATTGTTCCTGTTCTTCTCTCCTTAGATTTGTCTGGCTTCCCTTCCCGTTCTTCTTCTCTCCTTAGATTTGTCTGCTTTCCCATCAATCAAACCTGGTGCCCAAACTTTGCCTCTTTGTCTGATCACCCACACTGGGCAGCCATTTACTTCATCAGCGCTGTGCTGTACTCTGCAACATACTCACATGATTATTGTATTGATCAGTGTCCCTATCAGTAAGGACACATAGAGTAGGAGTAGATTTGTTGGGGGGCACAGGGCTCTACGCCGGCAGGATCTGGGACACACAATGACCAAGAAACTACATGAACATTGTCTTCCTTTCATTGGGTATTTCCCATTGAAATAGTTGCAAATAAGAATTACTACTGCAGGTGTAGGACCAGTTATCTTGTGGGACCGAAGATATTTTGGATAACGAATCTTTCTGTAATTTGGATCTTCATACCTTAAGTCTACTAGAAAACCATATAAACATTACATAAATCCAATAGGCTGGTTTTGCTTCCAATACGGATTAATTATATCTTAGTTGGGATCAAGTACAAGCTACAGAGAAAAAGGAAATCATTTTTAAAAATTTGGATTATTTGGATAAAATGGGGTCTATGGGAGTAATGGGTTTCTGGATACCGGGTACTACGTAAACCCCCAGTCAGTATTGCTAGTGAAGTGGAACTGGCAGCCCCTAAAAATGATCAGCTTTTTTGAGACCCCCCATCTAACACAGATACCGTATATACCCGCGTATAAGCCGAGTTTTTCAGCATCCAAAATGTGCTGAAAAAGTCTACCTCAGCTTATACACGGGTCAGCGGTACCCGACCCGAGTAGCTGAGATTGCAGTCACTTTTTTAATCATTCCTATACCAACAGTGCACTTGGGGAGAGACTGCAATATCCCACAATGCCCTCTGTTGGTTACATAGTTACATAGTTAAATTGGGTTGAAAAAAGACAAAGTCCATCAAGTTCAACCCCTCCAAATGAAAACCCAGCATCCATACATACACCCCTCTACTTTTAATTAAATTCTATATACCCATACTAACTATAGAGCTTAGTATCACAATAGCCTTTGATATTATGTCTGTCCAAAAAATCATCCAAGCCATTCTTAAAGGCATTAACTGAATCAGCCATCACAACATCACCCGGCAGTGCATTCCACAACCTCACTGTCCTGACTGTGAAGAACCCCCTACGTTGCTTCAAATGAAAGTTCTTTTCTTCTAGTCTAAACGGGTGGCCTCTGATACGGTGATCCACTTTATGGGTAAAAAGGTCCCCTGCCATTTGTCTATAATGTCCTCTAATGTACTTGTAAAGTGTAATCATGTCCCCTCGCAAGCGCCTTTTTTCCAGAGAAAACAACCCCAACCTTGACAGTCTACCCTCATAATTTAAGTACTCCGTCCCTCTAACCAATTTAGTTGCACGTCTCTGCACTCTCTCCAGCTCATTTATATCCCTCTTAAGGACTGGATTCCAAAACTGCACTGCATACTCCAGATGAGGCCTTACCAGGGACCTATAAAGAGGCATAATTATGTTTTCATCCCTTGAGTTAATGCCCTTTTTTATGCAAGACAGAACTTTATTTGCTTTAGTAGCCACAGAATGACACTGCCCAGAATTAGACAACGTGTTATCTACAAAGACCCCTAGATCCTTCTCATTTAAGGAAACTCCCAATACACTGCCATTTAGTGTATAACTTGCATTTATATTATTTTTGCCAAAGTGCATAACCTTGCATTTATCAACATTGAACCTCATTTTCCAGTTTGCTGCCCAGTTTTCCAGTTTAGACAGATCACTTTGCAAAGTGACAGCATCCTGCATGGAACCTATAGTTCTGCACAATTTAGTATCATCTGCAAAAATAGAAACAGTACTTTCAATGCCCACCTCCAGGTCATTAATAAACAAGTTGAAAAGCAAGGGACCTAGTACAGAGCCCTGCGGTACTCCACTAACAACATTGGTCCAATTAGAAAATGTTCCATTTACCACCACTCTTTGTAGTCTATCTTTTAGCCAGTTCTCTATCCATGTACAAATACTATGTTCCAGGCCAACATTCCTTAATTTAACCAGTAACCTTTTGTGTGGCACTGTATCAAATGCTTTAGCAAAATCTAAGTAAATCACATCCACTGCCATCCCAGAATCGAGGTGTCTACTTACATTCTCATAAAAAGAAATTAAGTTAGTCTGGCAAGATCTATTACGCATAAAACCATGCTGGCACAAACTCATAGTATTATGATTTGCTATGAAGTCCAGTATCTTATCCTTTATTAACCCTTCGAAAAGCTTTCCTACCACTGACGTCAGACTAACTGGCCTATAGTTTTGAGGCTGAGAACGGGATCCTTTTTTGAATAGAGGCACCACATTAGCAATTCGCCAGTCTCTCGGCACTATGCCAGATCTCAATGAATCCTGAAAAATTAAGTAAAGAGGTTTGGCAATCACAGAGCTAAGCTCGCTAATTACCCTGGGATGAATACCATCTGGCCCTGGACCTTTGTTAATCTTAACATGTTCTAGTCTCTTTTGAATTTCATCATGTGTGAACCATGCATCATTAGTTGTATTACTAGAATTGGGACTGTTAAGAAGGAAACCTTCACTTACTGATTCCTCATTTGTGTAGACAGATGAAAAATATGAATTCAGAATCTGCGCTTTTAATTTGTTTTCATCAACCAGCTGACCCCCCTCTGATAGTAAGGGACCCACCCCTTCCTGCTTCATTTTTTTACTATTAACATATTTAAAAAATAATTTTGGATTTTTTTTACTGCTTACTGCAATATCCTTTTCTATAGCAATTTTAGCTTGCCTTATAGCTTCTTTGCATGATTTATTGGCCTCCTTGTACCTTATAAATGATTCGGCTGTACCAGCTAACTTGAAAGTTTTTAAAAGCACGTCTTTTCTTACCCACCTCAACACCAACGCTTCTATTGAACCAAAAAGGTTTTGCTTTGCAACGACGTTCCTTGCTTACAAGTGGAATATACTGACAAGTATATTTATTAAGCAGCATTTTAAAGACTTCCCATTTTTGTTCTGTGTTTAACCCTGAGAAAAGCATTTCCCACTTAATATGTTGCAGAGATGCCCTTATACTGTCAAAGTTTGCACGTCTGAAACTTAGTGTTTTAGTTACTCCCTTATAGAATTGCTTCTGCAACAGAATCTCAAAGGAGACCATGTTATGATCACTATTCCCTAAATGCTCACCCACACAAATGTTAGAGATGAGTTCAGTATTGTTAGTTATTACAAGGTCCAAAAGAGAGTTATTCCTAGTAGGTTCTTGAACGAGCTGGAATAAAAAGTTGTCATTCAGCATATTTACAAACCTACTAGCTTTTTCTGTCTTAGCAACCCCATTACCCCAGTCAATGTCTGGATAATTGAAGTCACCCATAGCAACAACTTGACCCAGCTGTGAAGCCGCTTGTATCTGCAAGAGTAGCTCGGCTTCATACTCGACACTTATACGAGGTGGTTTATAGCATACACCAATGATAATTCTTTTTGATACCTTTTGCCCTGTCGAAATCTCTACCCAGAGTGATTCTACACCCTCACCAGTGCCAGCTATTTTTATTTCTTTAGCGCATGGCTTTAATTCAGGCTTTACATACAAACACACTCCTCCACCCTTTTTAATCCCTCTATCCCTCCTAAAAAGGGTGTAACCATTTAAATTCACAATCCAGTCACATGTTTCATCCCACCAGGTCTCAGTGATACCAATTATATCATAATTTTTAGAGCATGCAATTAATTCTAGGTCTCCCATTTTACCTGACAAACTCCGTGCATTTGCCAGCATACAGCGGAGGTTATTACTTTTACTTTTGAAATGTGCATTACTTGGTAAAGAATTATACGTTAAGTTAGTATTATTCTGTTTTCCTTGTAACAGAGGGACCTCCTTAGCTGGTAAACTGTATGCCCCCCTCACTCCTCCCCCATGACCCCTTACTAACCCCACTGCCCCGTCTACACTAGCTTCCCCATAATCCTTTCTCTCACCCACCCCCCCCTTGCCTAGTTTAAACACTCCTCCAACCTCTTAGCCATTCTTTCCCCTAGCACCGCGGACCCCCTTCCATTGAGGTGCAAACCGTCACGGCTGTATAAGTTGTACCCCAACGAAAAGTCAGCCCAGTGCTCTATGAACCCAAACCCTTCCTTCCTGCACCAAGACTTTAGCCACGCATTAAGCTCCCGCTGTTTTCCTAAACTTGCACGTGGCACAGGCAAAATTTCAGAAAAGATTACATTGGAAGACCTTTCCTTGATCTTAGAGCCTAGATCCCTGAAATCATTCTTTAAGGTCTTCCATCTACCATTTATTTTGTCATTAGTACCGATATGTACTAAGACAGCTGGGTCGTGCCCAGCCCCACCCAATAATTTGTCTATCCGATCAACCACATGCCGAACCTGGCACCAGGTAGACAGCAAACTGTTCGGTTGTAGCGATCCGGACGACAAATTACCCTATCCACTTTCCTAATAATTGAGTCCCCTACAACCACAATCTGCTTAGGCCTGACTCTACTCTCCCCCCCACCACTACTAGAGAAACTGGTCTCCCGGCTGTTAGAGAGATCAGCCCCATCTAGAATTGCCAATCCAGAGTTCATACTCCCATCATCTTCACACAATCTGGCAAATTTGTTGCGATGTATAATCTCCGGATCAGCCTCCATTTTCCTTTTGCCCACCTTAGATTTTCTAACTGTCACCCAGCTAGCTGCCTCAACATCCTGCTGCTGTTCTGTTCCCCCCAAACTATCTGACCCCGCTAGGTCCTGCTCAGTGAGCAAAAGACTCCTTTCAAGATTGTCAATCGACCGCAGTGTTGCAATTTGTTGCTCTAGTGCTCTAACTTGAGCCTCCAAAGTGGCAATTTGCTCACAACCACCACAGAGGTAAGCATTTTGTATCTCTTGTTCCAAATCTGCATACATATGGCAGACTGTGCACTGAGTCAGACCTTCAATCTTGCTAGCACTCATTATCCCAGTTACAGATCAAAACAGGAAAAAATATAAATAAATATATAAAATAAAAATGAGGGTTTAGAACAAAACTTTTGACCTAGTTTGAACCTCCTTTAGTTTTCAACTCCGGTGTTTGTAACTCCACTTACAGAACCCCCACTTAACGAGCAAACACTTAAGAGAAACTAACACTAGAGCAAGCTCCACTGGAGTCCCAGGGGTTCTATTTATACAGTCTGTTCAGGTGCAACTAATCAAACCCCACCCCCTCAAACGGAGGGAAAACTGCAAAGTAAAGCAGGTTGTGACAAACTTGCTGTAAGCACACTAGCACACCAAACTTTGCTGTTTAGCACCCAAGACAGAAAAAAAAAAAAACCTTTTAAAAAAAATTAAACCACAGTAGTTAAATATAAACCTTAATATAAAAAAGCAGTTAAGAAATACTTATCCTTTTCAGATGATTTGTTTGCTTTAAGTTGCTTTAAACCTGTCAGCAGCCTGATTCAAACAGACTCACTGGAGTGCCAGGGGTTCTATGTATACAGTCTGTTCAGGTGCAACTAATCAAACCCCACCCCCTCAAACGGAGGGAAAACTGCAAAGTAAAGCAGGTTGTGACAAACTTGCTGTAAGCACACTAGCACACCAAACTTTGCTGTTTAGCACCCAAGACAGAAAAAAAAAAAAAACCTTTTAAAAAAAATTAAACCACAGTAGTTAAATATAAACCTTAATATAAAAAGGGTTTTATGGGGTCATGGGGGAGGAGTGAGGGGGGCATACAGTTTATATGAAAGAATAACAGTGCGCCCTCTGTTGGTTATATGAAAGATTAACAGTGACTGCAATATCACACAGCGCCATCTGTTGGTTGTATGAAAGAATAACAGGGACTGCAATATCACACAGCACCATCTGTTGGTTGTATGAAAGAATAACAGGGACTGCAATATCACACAGTGCCATCTGTTGGTTGTATAAAAGAATAACCGGGACTGCAATATCACACAGCGCCCTCTGTTGGTTATATGAAAGATTAACAGTGACTGCAATATCACACAGCGCCATCTGTTGGTTGTATAAAAGAATAACCGGGACTGCAATATCACACAGCGCCCTCTGTTGGTTATATGAAAGATTAACAGTGACTGCAATATCACACAGCGCCATCTGTTGGTTATACAAAAGATTAACAGTGATGGCAATATCAATCAGCACCCTCTGCACATGGTAGTGGGACAGTGGGACAATGCACACAGTAATCCGTTTGGCAATTCTCTGTCACCATCAGCTTTGCAAAGAAGTCCGGCTGATCGCTGGGGGGGTCGCTTTGGCAGAATGTGCGCTGCTGGGAGACAGGGCTGTAGTTGTGTCTAGGCTTATACGCGAGTCAATAAGTTTTCCCAGTTTTTGTAGGTAAAATTAGGTACCTCGGCTTATACACGAGTATATACGGTATAAGGTTGGCCTGACAGCCCCAGAATGAAAAGAAAAGATTTGCACCAGCCCTTTGTCACTGTATGTAGTACATATTAGACTGCTCCTGATTCCTGTCTCCTGCTCTGTTCTGCCTTCCCTATGCTCCTGTGTCACTGTGTGTGTCATACTTTGGTATTTGTTCTGGCGGTTTGTTAGCATTTGAAAATTATTGTTAGTGGCCCCTAATGTGTTTAATCATATGCGGGGGTACTGTATTATACACAGGGGAGGAGGATGCATATGGATTTATGGCTATGTCTTAATATGACTTAGCTTTTTTTCACATATGAGTGACATCCTTGCCAGGGCAGGCACAAGGTAGTTTGGCACCCCAGGCAAGAGTTCAATCAGTGCCCCCCTGTCCTGCATTACCATTTACCTCCTTACCATGATGGTTTTTAAATAAAGAGAGCAAGAAAATGTACAACACTTTTTCATTTATATTACTGCCCCCTGTACCAGCAAGCTCAGCAGCCACCCATCATACAGCCCTCCTGCAGCCATCATATTGCCCCCAATCTTTACCTGTCAGCAGCAGACAAAAATAAATCTGATCACATCGTATTGCCCCCAAGTATTTATGTACCTGTGCCAGCGCCCAGCAGCAACAGCAAATATATGACCCCAAATTTGTACCTGATGTGCCAGCAGGAAGCTTCACACTTTACAGTAATAGAAAGAAAGTCTTGAGTTCAGTGCAACTGTGCAGGGCTGAGAGTAGCAAGAGCCACACCAAGCAGCCCCCCAGCTCTCTGCCTCTCTCTGTCACTTAACACATCAGTGACGTCATTGACACGTATACGCACGTATTACTTGTCGGCAAGAGGGAGAAGGGGAAGGGGAAGGAGATGGATTCCACCCAACTGGGTGACCATGATTACTGAAACAAATTATTAAATAAACGCTTGAAAAAAGTGTGCCCCTCAATGATGGCGCCCTAGACAGCCGCCTACTCCGCCTACCCCTAGTTCCGGCCCTGATCCCTGCAGTGAGCACCAACCATTTGGTTTTTTGGTGTGTTATTAATATGGACATGGTCTTGAGGTAACATGGGTGTGCTTTAAAGTGGGTGTGATCTAAAAACAGGAAGTGGCTAACGCTGGCTTCCGTTATCGGCCCTCCACCATGTAGATTGGAAAAATGACTGCCCTCGGTACCATAGAAGTTGGACAGCACTGCTCTACCTGATAGAGAACCACCTATCTGTGAACTGTTACTTCTCTATTTCCTCCCATTTAACCCATTATGCAATTGTGCCCAATCTCCCCAAGAACCATAACCTGGTGTAACTCATGCTGCCTCCAGAGCTTCCCTATGAACCCTCTGCACTTGTACATTCCACCATCCTATTGACTTGCCTCATCCCCATGCGACGCTGTAATAATCTCTTTCTACTTCTCCTCTCTATGCTCTCTTTAACCATACTGCAAATTTTAGCAACCCATGTCTTCCCATTGCTCCACTTTTAACTCTCTTGCCTTAGCCAATCGCATGGCTGTCCCAAGCTGAGAAAATCTGCATGACAACAGGAAACCGTTCAGAATGAATCCTTTATGTGTTCAGTTCTTGCTCGTATTCCTTGTACTATTCCCCCCCCCCAGAGTGAGAGGTGGTTTGTCCCCAGCAGGTCAGGAGTTCTCTCTCATTGCACTGACTTCTATGGAGATGTGGGAAAAAAAGATTTGTAGAGCTGTGGCCACTAGAGGGTGCTCTTGCTCAATGTCAGACTGTGCTTCCTATTCTTTCATAGATATCAATGGGTACAAACCCAATTCTACCTTTCCCCCTTCCATGGGGAGACCGAATTAGAGAGGATCATTGAGCTGCACCAGGGTAAGTACTGGGATAGTGGAAGGTTCCTAAGAGTAAATTGTCCAAGATGAATTAAGGTGGCCATACACATAGACATCTGCTCCTTTTGCAGATCTCTCTCTGATGTGCCCACATTGGGGTTGGCGATATTGGGTTGATCCGATCGTGGGCCATACCATTGGATCATAATTAAAGCAATACGGGCGGTCTGATTGCGGGACGGCATAAACGAACAGATTTCGGTCCACGATCTGACGGGATTTTTACCCTGCCCGATCAACATCTGCCTGACTTTCGTCGGAAGGCCCCACACACTGTCCGTAAGCTGCCAACTCGGTCTGTCAGCAGCTTTTATTAGCCCATGACTGAATCCAGTTGCCTTTCTCCTAGGAGCCTATTTATCATGTAAACATTGGAGGAAAGCATCACCGGTGATGTTGTCCACAGCAACCAATCAGATCTTTTCTTTTGTTCGTAAACTTCTTTTGTTCGTAAACTTGTAGGTGACTGTTGAAATTGAATTGCTGATTGGTTGCTATGGGCAATATTACCGGCGATGCTTTCCTCCAATTTGTACCCAGCATGATTAATAGGTCCCTAGTAACAGTGACCCTGCTAATTTTTCCAGCATGCAATTGGTTAATGAACAGTAACATCAAAAAATTAATGTATTTTAAAGTAATACAAATATAATGTAGTGTTGCCCTGCACTGGTAAAACTGGTGTGTTTGCTTCAGAAACACTACTATAGTTTATATAAATAAGCTGCTGTGTAGCAATGGGGGCAGCCATTCAAAGGAGAAAAGGCTCAGGTTACACAGCAGATTAACTCTGTAGAACATAATCTTTATATATAATGTTATCTGTTAACCACTATTTAACCTGTGCCTTTTTTTCAATTTCCACCATTGCTACACAGCAGCTTGTTTATATAAACTATAGTAGTGTTTCTGAAGCAAACACACCAGTTGTACCAGTGCAGGGCAACAGTACATTATATTTTTATTACTTTAAACGAATTTCATTTTTTGGTGTTACTGTTCCTTTAACTACTGAGCACATTGGGTTCTTGACTGTAGCCCAGAGCACCGCCTGCTGGTCATTTCATTCTTGTGCTGTTGCTCTGCTTAGTGACGTCTCTCAGAGAAACATCACAAATCTTTCTCATCGACTTCATTTTCCATCATGTGGCAGAAATCCGCATCAGGTGGTTCTGTTTTCAGATTCATTATATTGGCAGTTGTTAATATCTTGGGAACAGAAAGAAAATGGAAATGGCAAAAAGTACTTGGTTTGTTTAGCTTTTAACTTTTAGTAATTAGAGAATGTGCTATTCCTGGCAACTTTGCAAGTTCTCCATTATTTTATTTTTTTTGTAATTTTTGCATTATCTGCCAAATGGAGGTCACTGACCCCGGCAACCTGTTGCTCTGTGAGCTTACAATTTTATCATTATTGTTACTTTTTATTCCTTATTTTACAATTCAGCCCGTCTACTATTCATATTCCAGTCTCTCATTCAAGCCACTGTTTAGTTGCTATGGCAAACAACCCTAGCAACCAGATTGCTGCAGGAATTCGAAATTTGGAAATGGCTGAACAAAAAAGCCAAATAACTGTAAAACCATAAAAAAATGAAATCAAGTTGCAAATTGTCTCATATAATATCCATGTTGTGATAAAAGTCAAAGGTGAACAGCCCCTTTAAAGGAGGAGGAAAGCTACCGAAGCAGTTTATTGCCAATAGATTAGCCATAATAGTGCAAGCTAGAACACTATTTATTTTTGCATAATGTTTTACCATACCTGCGTAAACAGCTCTAGAAGCTCTCTCTGATTTTGTGATAGTAGCTGCCATATTAGCTTGGTGTGACATCACTTCCTGTTTGAGTCTCTCCCTGCTCACTCTTAGCTCTGAGCTCAGATTACAGCAGGGAGGGGCAAAGGAGCAAACTGAGCATGCTCAAGCCCTAGCCCTGAAGGTTTAAGCTGAAGGCAGGCAGTCTGATACAGAAGCCCATATATACACAATAGAAGGAAAGAAATGTGGTGTTTCTTGAGGACTCAGAGCAGCATTACTTTGAGGGTTTACTGGTGTATTTATATAGACCTTTCTGATAAAGCTTACTTTTAGCTTTTCCTTGTCCTTTAAAGGAGTGAGTGCTCTGAGCAGTTTTACATGAATCCCTCTGGGGTCGGTGTAGCAGAGAATCCTGATTTCATCTGTACAAGAGGAACATACAGGGCCTGTCGTGACTACTGAACTGTACTTGATAAAGTTTTCAGGGTCCTACAATGATGGGGTACCCTCAGCTCTAACACCACCTCTGATAACTGGGCAGTTTTTGGGTACCCTGCTGAATGACTGCATGCCTCTGTGTGTTGGCAACATGATGGAATTGACTGGTCACAAACTCAAGTGCCAAACGGGCAAATAAGCATCAGGCAAAGCACAGTGGAAAGTCAAATTATATTAAAGGATCAGCCATCTAAAATTTACATCACATTTTGTAGAGTTACTAAAACATTGAGTATCGCTCATTATCCCAACGGCAGATTGTTGTTACTGGACATGGTGTGACTTGATGCAGCTGAATGGAGATCCTGAAGGCCAATCACAGTTCAATTTCCAAGAAACAGAGATCAGTGCCTCCCATGAGATACAGACACGAGCAGCTCATTAGATATTGTGGAGGTAATTAATGCAATTAAGGGCAATGCTTTTTTCCCTCACCTGTGCTCTCTCTAGTTCCCTGTGTGTTACGGATATTGCTACGGAGCAATAGGGGAAAGCCTAGATTATATACACAAAGGACAGAATATTTGGGAGAATATATTGTATATACGTGTATGGGATCCATTATCCAGAAACCCATTATGCAGAAATTCTGGATAACAGGTCCCATAAAAAAAGCACACGGCCTTCACTCTTGTACCTTTATTTAGTCATGGTGACTTATAACATCGGTGACTTATAATAGCCATATATTTTACTGTAGGGGTCCATTATTCCCTATATAATCAAGTGTTTAGTCTGTTACATGTATTTCCTATCTGACAATATCAATGGGAGACTGTCACTACTATTTGTCAGACATAACTGTCGTACAGTCGCTGCCTGTCAATCAATGGCCCGAGCATCGTGTGATTCTTCTCTTTACAACTTTATATTAATCTGAATGGTTAGTTGCATGTTGGAAGATTGGAATGGACATTAGTTTGTCCAATAGCCTAATATTAGGGATGCACCGAATCCAGTATTCTGCCTTTTTCAGCAGGATTTGGATTCGGCCGAATCCTTCTGCCAGGCTGGTCCGAATCCTAATTTGCGTATGCAAATTAGGGGCGGGGAGGGAAATCTCGTGACTTTTTGTCACAAAACAAGGAAGTAAAAAATATTTTCCCCTTCCCACCCCTAATTTGCATATGCAAATTAGGATTCAGTTCGGTATTCAGCCGAATCTTTCAAGAAGGATTCGGGGGTTCGGCCGAATCCAAAATAGTGGTTTTGGTGCATCCCTACTAATAATGGGCACGTCTATGGGCAGCTTTCCTTAGTTCTATGAGAATAGCAGCTCCGTTATCAGCAAATCCAGTAACAATGTGGATCTAATTACCCGCCCTGGGACCAGTTTCACAGCTTTTGTTGCATTTACAGGCTTGTGACTGTGTGACCTTATGATAATCCATTGTACCCACAAAAATGTCTTTCTCTGCGTGTGTCTGTCTGCAGTGTCCTCTGCCAAAAGCCAAAGCCAACCCCAAATGTCCAAACCATGACACGTTATGTGAATGTTCCCATGAACACCGTTCTACTCCACTGATATAAGCGCAACACGTATATAAGCCAACATTGCTTCCGGTGTTGCACACACAATGATACGGATACTTGCCTCTGGGCTCAGTCAGACATTAGCCAGTCATAAAACACACACAGGGTTTTGCCATTGTTGTAAAAATATTTAACACTGTCAATGTGATAATTATGTTGCAACAGAGATACAGGTGTCTCCTATGTGCTTAAAGGAGAACTAAGTAGCTAGACATGTTGTACATAATGGTTTTGGGCTTCTGTACCAGCCCAAGGCAACCACAGCCCTTTAGCAGTAAAGATATGTGTCTCCAAAGATGCCCCAGTAGCTCCCCATCTTCTTTTCTGCTGATTCACTGCACATGCTCTGTGCTGCTGTCACTTACTGAGCTTAGGGACCCACTCACAATATACAGTACACATAGAATAGAAATGTCACAATATAAGGCTGATTAGTAATTAATACAGATAATTACTACATGGCAGCACAGAAACCAGTGCAATTAGCATTATAATTTAATAATCAGCCCTGTAGCATCAGTTTATATTACAGACCAACCTCATTTTCTGCTGGATAATTAGTGATGACCCCTAAGCTTAGCTTCTCAACAGCTGCTCAGAGCCCAATGAGCATGTGAGTGTCACAGACACTTTCCAAGATGGTGACCCCCTGTGACAAGTTTGAAGTCCTGGATCATTGCTGCTATTGACAAGCTGAAACTTTAGGCTGCTGCAATAAGTTCATTATATAAAATATGGCATTTCTAGCCATATTCATTTTTAGGGTTTAGTTCTCCTTTAAAGGAAAACTTTAACTCCAACATAAATATTATCATATTAAGTGACATATTAAAGAATCTTACCAAACTGGAATATATATTTAAGTAAATATTGCCCTTTTACATCTCTTGCGTTGAACCACCATTTCGTGATGGTCTCAGAGATCACCTGACCAGAAATACTGCAGCTCTAACTGTAACAGGAAGAAGTGTGGAAGCAAAAGACAGAACTGAAAAGTGGCAATTCTCTATTTATAATTACCCAATGGCACATACTACTAGAAAAGTATAGTATTATGAAAATGGTTTAGTTACATAGTTAAATTGGGTTGAAAAAAGACAAAGTCCATCAAGTTCAACCCCTCCAAATGAAAACCCAGCATCCATACACACCCCTACCTACTTTTAATTAAATTCTATATACCCATACCTATACTAACTATAGAGCTTAGTATCACAATAGCCTTTGATATTTATGTCTGTCCAAAAAATCATCCAAGCCATTCTTATAGTCATTAACTGAATCAGCCATCACAACATCACCCGGCAGTGCATTCCACAACCTCACTGTCCTGACTGTGAAGAACCCCCTACGTTGCTTCAAATGAAAGTTCTTTTCTTCTAGTCTAAAGGGGAGGCCTCTGGTACGGTGATCCACTTTATGGGTAAAAAGGTCCCCTGCCATTTGTCTATAATGTCCTCTAATGTACTTGTAAAGTGTAATCATGTCCCCTCGCAAGCGCCTTTTTTCCAGAGAAAACAACCCCAACCTTGACAGTCTCCCCTCATAATTTAAGTCTTCCGTCCCTCTAACCAATTTAGTTGCACTTAGTCTCTGCACTCTCTCCAGCTCATTTATATCCCTCTTAAGGACTGGAGTCCAAAACTGCACTGCATACTCCACATGAGGCCTTACCAGGGACCTATAAAGAGGCAAAGACCCCTAGATCCTTCTCATTTACAGAAACTCCCAACACATTGCCATTTAGTGTATAACTTGCATTTATATTATTTTTGCCAAAGTGCATAACCTGCATTTATCAACATTGAACCTCATTTTCCAGTTTGCTGCCCAGTTTTCCAGTTTAGACAAATCACTCTGCAAAGTGGCAGCATCCTGCATGGAACCTATAGTTCTGCACAATTTAGTATCATCTGCAAAAATAGAAACAGTACTTTCAATGCCCACCTCCAGGTCATTAATAAACAAGTTGAAAAGCAAGGGACCTAGTACAGAGCCCTGTGGTACTCCACTAACAACACTGGTCCAATTAGAAAATGTTCCATTTACCACCACTCTTTGTAGTCTATCTTTTAGCCAGTTATCTATCCAGGTACAAATACTATGTTCCAGGCCAACATTCCTTAATTTAACCAGTAACCTTTTGTGTGGCACTGTATCAAATGCTTTAGCAAAATCTAAGTAAATCACATCCACTGCCATCCCAGAATCGAGGTCTCTACTTACTTTCTCATAAAAGCAGGGTTTTATATTTGAGCTGTTTTATGCAAAATATTTTTATAGAGACCTACATTGTTCGGGGGATATAGTTTTCATTTAAGAAATAAAATATGTATTTAAATATAAAGATCATTATTTGGTCAAGCAGAAATATATACAGCGAATATTACAGCATCATGTCCCTTACTAACAAACTAGCAGGGATGTATTCTCTGTAATACTATTAATAATAATAATTAATAATAAGTAAGTACACACAGTAGGTGCGGCTTCCCCTGGTTATGTACAGGGATAGTGAATGGTGGGAAAAGAAAGCAAAAGCTACTGGCCGTGTTCCCACAGGTGCCCCCATAGGAAACAAATACCCGTGTCTTGCCCCGTTTGCTCAGGACCTGTGATTCCTGTAAGTCAAAATGAAACCAGTGACGGAATTAGAATAAATATTATAACAAATGAGAGCAGGTTGGTGCCCCATGTCTGGCCAAAGCCAGCGTTTCCCCACCCCCAACTGTACAAGGGAGCAAATGTGCAATGAAACATTCAGAGCTATTGATTGAAGTATTCAGGAGCCTCTGAAGAAAGCTGTACAGTCAATAAGACAATTTACTTGCCCTAATGAAATCCCTGCTGCAGAAATATAAACGACTTAGGCTAAACCCTTACCTGCTTTCTTCTCTGGGATTCAATGGAGCGCTACTCATTTCAGGTTTGGTATATAATGTTGCTGACAAGTACAGTATGTTGTCAATGGATGGAAATTGCATAGGGGATCTATTAAAGAACATTCGTGCGTGAATATTGCATATTGAATATAGTTCAGCCTTTCCTATTGCAGTGGAACCGTGCATAGAGATTCGGCGTGTTCCATGAACACAGATTTAAAGTTTGTATTCCCTTGCGAGGCTCAGGACGGCCTCCCGCTCCGTCTCCCCGTTCTGGTTCTGTGCGAGGGAATCAAAGAGATCCCGAAATTCATCCTTTTCACTCTTGCTCAAGAAGAGCATGACCACTATCTGTAAGACAGAGACACAAAGCATTCGTTAGCAGGTAGAACCATTCAACTAGATTAGCTTCACATTCTTTCTTATTGTGAAAGTACCACACAGGTGGAATTAACCCTTATATGTCTGGGGATAAGTAATAATGAAATATGGCATATTACTGGTCAATAATAGTCTGCCTCCATCTTAAATACGGTATTTGCAACTTCCCAAATCTGTGGGCCCCACATTGTCCAGTGGCTAGCAGGTGTCAGCAAGTCTGTCTCCCCTTAGGGCTCTTACTGACGAGCAGTTGAAGCTGCGCTCCCCTGCGTTCCGTTTTTATGCGTTCAGCCGCAGGGGAGCACAGGAGTAGACGCATCCAGTTTTTTTCAATGGGGCGCGTGTAGGCGCTGAACGCAGGAAAAATGCAGCATGTTGCGTCTCAACCTGCGTTCGGCGCCTACACACGCCTGTGTGAGTACAGCCCCATTGAAAAAAGCTAAATGTGTCTATTCCTGCGCTCCCCTGCAGGGCTGAATGCAGAAAAACGGAACGCAGGGGAGCGCAGCTTCAACCGCTCGTCAGTAAGAGCCCTTACTCAGATCACCTTAATGCTTGAGGGTTGGATTAATAAATCAGAAGCTGGTGACATAAATATTAAAGGGGAAAATCCGTCTTGTGGCCCTTCTGAAACTGTGGGTCCCTCAGTTATATTGCTAGCCAGATGGGTTGGACTGGCTTGCCAGAATATCGGTTAATCTCCAGTGGACAAGTCCTTTGTAGGATAATTCCCATGATTATTAGGGATGCACCGAATCCAGGATTTGGTTCGGGATTCTGCCTTTTTCAGCAGGATTCGACCGAATCCTTCTGTCCAGCTGAACCAAATCCTAATTTGCCAATATCGATATCCGGCCGAATCTTTTGTGAAGGATTCTGCCGAATCCAAAATAGTGGATTCGGTGCATCCCTAATGAGTATATAGACCTGTTAGCCATATTGTTTTACTTCTAATAGTTGTGACTGTAAGTCCACACATCAGGTTCTCTGGAGTGCTGGTCCAACCCTTGTAGTAAGGAAATTTGATGGTTAAAGGACATGTAAAGCCTACATTTTCCTACCACGTATATAAGTTGGACATATCTTCCCCACCCAAGCCACATCATTTATACTGCATATACTCCCTCCATTTGCCAGCACCATCATATTTTCCTAAAACAAATAGCAGCTTTCACCCGGTGGCCATTCTCCCTGTGAAACATCGTCAGTAACATGGGACATGTATGCTGTAAAGTTCATGCAATGCAGGTTACACAGGCATTACATACTTTGATAAAAAGTTCTGCTGGGGTTGAGCAGTGTAATGGTTAAGCTGAGCAAATAGATGTTTCTGCTGCTCTGCTCATCGGCAGTCAAATTGCTCCCTATCAACCTGTCACCAATTGCCAGATTTTCATGTGAGTGAGGAGAAGTCGGACCTACCTTGCAGCGAGGAGGAGGAGGAGGAGAAGTTAAGCTCACCAATGAGTGTTGCAAGTCCTTCACAGCTCAGCTTTAATAACAGCCGGGAGCAGTAACACATGTTTAAGTGATTGCTCATACACAGATACATACCTGAAACCTTTCTGCTTTGCTCAGATGAGAGAGGTGCTGGTACACCAGATCGGGTTCCGTGGGAAGAAGACAGCGTTTCATTGACCTTACAATCAGCAGGAGACTGTCTTCCTCTAACTTGTTGCTCATAAGCACAGGCAGGTCCTTTGGTTCTGTGACAGACAAGAGATCCGCACAGGCAGTCTCATCTTTCCTTGATTTGATCTCATTTAACTGCTGTCCAAACTCATAGTCATTGGCAGGCCTGGTAATGGGAGATCTTGGTGTGGCTGCAAGTGCTGCACTCCTTTCTTGTCCATTGCACTGGTTGTTACTAGACACTTCCCCATCAACATCAGCCTCAATCACCTACATAATAATAAATATTATATATTGCCTTGTGCCCATCCCGGGCCTGCAATTTCACTGCACTAAATTATTCACAGCTCTGTGCAATGTCTGTACACAAGATTATTATGGGACTGTGGGGCTGAATGGAGAGAATTTAACAGCAGTGGATAAATCCAGTGGATCGCTGTAATGTGATTCATTAGCGACACTAGAAGAGAAGACACTTGTATAGGGCTGTGCACAACATGTACATGAATCGGACAATATACGGTTTCCTTGGTACAAATGTGACTACATTTCTCCAATAAGAAATAAGCCAACGCCAAACACGGGATAACCTTGTTATTCAGCACAGTGCGTCCTATTTGCTTAGAGACATTAGTGCTAACTCAGCCCTGACACAGACAGATCCCTCACAAATCCCCACCATTCTACTAAATGATCTCTCTTTACTCCCATCATCCCTTTCACACGGCACTAAATAGCTCTCATAAAATCTGCACGTCGCTAATTCAGTCTCGATTTGGTCAAATGTTTCAAGTGCTTTTTGGCTGACACCCCTGAGCACAGGGTGGGACCTGGGACAAAACAGGTTTTTAGTGTTTGGCAACTTACTGATATTCAGCAGATGTTACACTACAGCTATGAACACCCTAGGCAGACACTGGGAGTTGTATTTTAAGAACAACTTTAATGCCACAGGTAGGCCAAATTGTTGCTTTGTTGCCCTGCTATACTTACACTCAGTCTGTTACTAAAGACTATTATTATCTCTGTTGCTATAGGGAAGCCTAACACATGCTTTCCCCATAGTCACTTTTCCCAGAGACTATTATCCCCACTGTTACTATAGGCACCATCTCTCCGTACTATACCCACTGTCCCACAGCCACAGTCCCTTCCCAGAGACTACTATCCTGCTACTATAGGCACCATCTCTCCCTATTATACCTGCTATCCCACAGTCACACTCCCTTCCCAGAGACTATTATCCCACTGTTACTATAGACACCATCTCTCACTACTATACCTGCTATCCCACAGCCACAGTCCCTTCCCAGAGACTATTATCCCACTGCTACTATAGGCACCATCTCTCCCTACTATACCTGCTATCCCACAGTCACACTCCCTTCCCAGAGACTATTATCCCACTGTTACTATAGGCACCATCTCTCCCTACTATACCTGCTATTCCACAGTCACACTCCCTTCCCAGAGACTATTATCCCACTGTTACTATAGGCACCATCTCTCCCTACTATATCTGCTATCCCACAGTCACACTCCCTTCCCAGAGACTATTATCCCACTGTTACTATAGTCACCATCTCTCCCTACTATACCTGCTATCCCACAGCCACACTCCCTTCCCAGAGATTATTATCCCACTGCTACTATAGGCACCATCTCTCCCTACTATACCTGCTATCCCACAGTCACACTCCCTTCCCAGAGACTATTATCCCACTGTTACTATAGGCACCATCTCTCCCTACTATACCCTCTTTCCCACTGCCAAAGTCCCTTACCAGAGATTATTATTCCCACTGTTAATCTAGGCGCTTCCTGCCCAAACTAATTAAATTAATGGTATGTTACAGAGCTTCCCCAAACTCTACCTACAACTGCTGGAGTAACATACCTCCTCTATTAGGATCTTCTTTCTTTGTTTTTCCTGCCCCTTTACAAGACCATCAGCTGCAGTAAGAAAGGGAGCAATTTCATCCAGTAGTTTCTTTGCTTCTGCAATACTAGCATCCACAGAGATGACTTTTCGGAGATCATTAGCACACGACTGATAACCCTTAAATAGTAAATTTGATTATTATATTATTTATGGAGTAACACACAGTCAAAGGATTATTATTCTTAATACAGGGAACTGGTAAATAGGCGATTTTTCCAAAATATAACGAAAAAAAGGAATCTTGTGTGACTGGTCTGTAAGCGGCAACTAACAAAGGACCTGGGATCTATTGTATGGAGGGATCTATTGTATGGCACTGTGGAATATGCTGGCTCTTTATGAACACATAAATAATAAACTAAGCAAATCCATTGATTTCCCCACTATAGGCTGCACCCAGACATTACACTAACATTTCCTGGTACAAATCCAAAGACACAATATGCTGCTTGTGCTTGGGCTGAACTCGGAAGCAATGGAGTAATGCTTTGGCAGTTAATTCATCCCATTTACCTCTAATCCTTTGTAGGCCTGTGCTCGTCTGTACAAGGCTTTGATATTTAAAGCGTCCCTCTGCAGGGCACATTCACAGTCATTCCTGGCCTCGTCGTACTCACTCAGTTTCAAGTAACACAGGGCCGTGCAATGGAAAGTGTAATGTCACCTGGGAGCCCAACATTTGCACGCTATACCACTGTTCCCATCTGGCATTAAAGGTTTTATGTCATGATTTTTATAGTGTCGTTTTTATTTCTAAATTACACTGCAAATAATTCACTCTGCAATATAAAATTTCATTCCTGAACCAGCAAGTATTTTTTTTAGTTGTAATATTGGTGTGTAGGCTCCATCTCAGGTAATTTTGCCTGGTCATGTGCTTTCAGAAAGAGCCAGCACTTGGGATGGAACTGCTTTCTGGCAGGCTGTTGTTTCTCCTGCTCAATGTAACTGAATGTGTCTCAGTAGGACCTGGATTTTACTATTGAGTGCTGTTCTTAGATCTACCAGGCAGCTGTTATCTTGTGTCAGGGAGCTGTTATCTGGTTACCTTCCCATTGTTCTGTTGTTAGGCTGCTGGGGGGAAGGGGAAAAGGAGAGGTGATATCACTCCAACTTGCAGTACAGCAGTAAAGAGTGACTGAAGTTTATCAGAGCACACAAAGTCACATGACTGGTGGCAGCTGGGAAACTGACAATATGTCTAGCCCAATGTCAGATTTCAAAATTAAAGGGCATGTACAGGCAAAAAAATTAAATCCTATTTATACTTATCTCCAATATACTTTAATTAAAAAATGTGTACTGTTTTTAAAAGAAACCTAACTGTATGCAGTGAAATTTTCCCTACATTTACTGCTGTTGATAGGAATTGTCAGATGGTCCCTAACTGCTCTGCAGGGAAACAATCATACTTACGAACAGTAGGGGGAGCCCCCACCTTACTTCCCAGCCATGCTTCCAGCAGAAATTATTTGACTTTTGCTATTTTGATCATTTATAATGATCCCTAAGCAGCCCAGACCACACTGAGCATGTGCACAGTCTTAGTCTTACAAAGATGTTTAACAAAGTGACAAGATGGTGACCCCCTGTGGCCAAATTTGAAAGCATAAATCATTTGTTTGATTGGGCTTGTGGTGCCGTCAGTTCATGTTTAGTATACAAAATACAGCATTTCTAGCCTTATTCTATTTTAGACTTTACTTCCCCTTTAAATATAAAAAAATCTGTTTGGTCTTTTGAGAAATCAATTTCAGTGCAGAATTCTGCTGGAGCTGAACTGATGTTAAATGTTCCCATGACAGTGTCATTTAAGCTAAACTGCTTTGTTTAGTGGACTGATCCAACAGTAGAACTCAAAACAATTTCTGGCTGCCAAAACACAGGCAAAAGCTACCCCATAAGTTCATTTTTAAATCCAGTAACATTCTCCTGCCTTTCATTTTCCATACTCTGAGAAACTGAAACCTTTTATAAAAAAGGACCAACTCCCTACTTGCTGCTCATTATGCTACTTGCTGCTCTGATGGGGTTAAACAAAGGTGATAAATAATATAGAACGTTATACATCTATCATACAGTATGTGCATTGTAATACACCAACCTATAGCAGCACTGATCCTTTGTGATAATATGGTCTATTCAACTAGGGAATTGTCCAAACTCGATACGAGTTTTTTTTAAAAAAAATCGATTTAGACTATTCACCACCTAAAATCTGCAGAATTACTGTATAAGTCAATGAGAGAGGACCAGTGACCAATTTGGAGATGACATTCGAGTTTTTTTTGGAGAAAAAAACCTCGAATCGAGTTTGGTCGATTTCTAATCTAATTTGATTTGAGTTTTCAGGTCAGTAAAATTTGTCCGAGCTTTAGAAATTCTATTTTTTTTTAATTAAATAACCCCCCAGTCGAATTTCGAATATATTCGAATTTAAGGGAGTTTAAAAAAAACACATGATTTCGAACTTCGACCCTTAATAAATGTGCCTCTCAGAGTAAGGCTGGATAATAGAATGGAAGCAAGTGGCCAGATCACTGAACAGACTGGAGACTCTCCTGCATATCGATAATTGCCTTACCTGTGTGATTTGCAAATTTTGCTAAATATGACTCTTAATGTTTAATAGTAATATCAGTTTGAGGTTCTTGGCCTTGTGCTTTCACACAGGTCAGATAAATCTCACAACCTTCACATATCAGCAGGTACAAAACATGATTGATGATGGTGAGAATGTGAAGTCCTTGCCACTAACTGGTTAGCCAGCAGCCTCCCATTTACCTGATTGAAAGTCATAAGACCCAGTGTTGGACTGGGACAGCAGGGGCCCACCAAAAAACCTGGAGCCCACGGTACTATTTTTCTTCCTCTCCTCACTCAACCTCTATGCTCCTTGTCTCTTCTTTACTTACTATAATCTATTATTCCATCTATTTGGCCTCTCTTTTTAATTTAGCCTAGAAATAAGGAAAGACCATGAATAAGGCCAAATGTTTAGAAACAGGGGGGCCCATTGAAATCTGGGCCCACCGGGAGTTTTCCTGGTATCCCGGTAGGCCAGTCCGACACTGATAAGACCAAATACAGATTTTTACCTACTAATTCTGACTGGTTGTTAATCATTCTTAAAGGGATACTGTCATGGGAAAAACGCGTCCGTTAATAGTGCTGCTCCAGCAGAATTCTGCACTGAAATCTGTTTCTCAAAAGAGCAAACAGATATTTTTTATATTTAATTTTGAAATCTGACATGGGGCTAGACACATTGTCAGTTTCCCAGCTGCCCCAGTCATGTGACCTGTGATCTGATAAACTTCAATCACTCTTTACTGCTGTACTGCAAGTTGGAGTGATACCACCCCCTTCCCCCCCCCAGCAGCCTAACAACAGAACAACGGGAAGGTAACCAGATAGCAGCTCCCTAACACAAGATAACAGCTGCCTGGTAGATCTAAGAACAGCACTCAATAGTTAAATCCAGGTCCCACTGAGACACACTCAGTTACACTGAGTAGGAGAAATAACAGCCTGCCAGAAAGCAGTTCCATCCTAAAGTGCTGGCTCTTTCTGAAAGCACACGACCAGGCAAAATTACCTGAGATGCACCTACACACCAATATTACAACTAAAAAAAATACACTTGTTGGGTTAGGAATAAAACATTTTTTATATTGTAGAGTGAATTATTTGCAGAGTAATTTAGAAATAAAAAATACATCATAAAAATCATGACGGAATCCCTTTAATGATTTTATAGGGCTCCACAACAAGGGAGTGATGGCTGGTGACTAAACAACTGAGAAGAGAAACCTAATTGTGATTTGATAGATTATATCTTTGTTGCTTTTGAACATGGGAGTCCCATTTGAATCCAGTCTCAAATACTTATGTGTCAGTTTACTGATGTGTCAGTTTAAGTTCCCTTTACGTACTGATGCCCTTGTAACTTGAAGTTGCCTGGTAGCCAGTGCTTGTAGTAATGTGATCTCAGGCTAGCCTATGAGTTGACAATGTCTAAACACTGAGAAGCACCTACTCAGTATAAAAATACAGAGAAGGAAGGCAGTCCTTTAAGTTTAAATATTACCTTGTGGAGAATCGGAGGCGTGAATTACTGTTAACAACTATTTGTAAAGGAGAAAAAGATAGTAAAAGCCCCCGCACTCTCAATTAAATTAATTATCTAAATGATATTGTGAACCAATCAATTAATAGCTATAAAGTGCTTGTGCTAATAAGGAAAACTTGCTTGGTTAATTAAAACCTTCTAATAAGTTTAATTAAATATTTAGCAATTAACAAACAACACGTTCAGAAAAGCATCAATCAAATTATTGTGAAGAGAGGCTCTGCCGACGCGTTTCACTAATAAGTGACAAAGCTTATTAGCGAAACGCGTCGGCAGAGCCTCTCTTCACAATAATTTGATTTTATTTTTTGCTTAGACCTTAATACCAGTTCGATCAATTTGAAAAATTTTTTTTAAAAAAAACTTTTTTAACTGAATTTGAATACTCATAGCCTGGTCCAGGGAACCACATTCAATTTCTTTTATTCTCTGTTTTTTATATGGCACTGGTGGATTTGTGGTTTTTTAGGATATTTTAGCTCTTTTAAAGAGATAGGTTATGTAATATACGAGACCACAGTCCTCAGTGTACTACTTTCTCCCCGCGTGGGGTCCCAGGGCTTAGAAAACAATAGGCAGCAGTTTCTGTGGGACTTCTCCACCTCTACACTATTTTCCTTTTCCTACTTAATTTGCCTTGAATGACGGTCCTGGTTCCTTTTTCTTGACTAATTTTGTTAATGAATTACCTTTGATCATATAATGCACTAGCACTTGAATAAATTATTCATTTCGACCACACGCAGTCGGTGACTGCAATTAATTTAGCACTTGCTCTTTATAACTTATTGAAATGTTGAATCTATTGTCTATAGACTCAGTATACAAATCAACAAGTTGGCACCAGCTATTTTTAATATACAGAAAAAGCAACTCCATGCTTTTCTGAACGTGTTGTTTGTTAATTGCTTAATATTTAATTAAACTTATTAGAAGGTTTTAATTAACCAAGCAAGTTTTCCTTATTAGCACAAGCACTTTATATCTATTAATTGATTGGTTCACGATATAATTTAGATAATTAATTTAATTTAATTGAGAGTCCGGGGCTTTTACTATCTTTTTCTCCTTTACGAACACCTATATATCAGTATAGCCATGCTTCAGCCGAAATATTTATATATCATTTATACTGACCAAGGTTAAGTTTTCCTTATTGGGGATACAATCTTACCTTATAGTATACTGTCTCTATTCATTCTAACATTTATTTTCCAATTTTATTGGTTGGTTTTCTGTCTCCACCACTTATTTCTTTATTCTCTGTTCTTTCTCTCTCTCATTGTTGTTACGCCTGCATTTCATTCCCTTCTTTCCCCTATTTCTCAACATAAGGCCCTTTCCCTTCTCCTCTTCCGTTAATGTGGATTTTTGCTTGTCTCCTATGACAGCAATTGGCATTCAATGTCCCATTGGATTCCTGTGAAGTGGTGGCAGGTTTCCTTATCTGGGGAGGCAGCACACATTTTCCCTTGGGACAGACTAAGATGGGCCTCGCTTTCTTTGGTTACCAGGGATGGATGATGACCTTAGCCTAGGGCTTTTTGAGAAGCAACAGATGAGCACCTGAATTGTGTATATGAGGACACCTTTCTAACTAAATTCATGAGAACATAAGTAGAATTATTGAATTCAGAAGTTCAATCATTTCCCCATTTATCAAAACTTATTTCAGGAGCATTTTTACGACAAGAACGTTTTTAACCAACTGGCATAATTGGTAATTGGTGTTTTGAGCAGTTAACACAGTTCTGAGAATTTTCAGCGGCAGCCCTGAGCGCTATCACTTGTCTCCATTCAATCTATGCCCTGATGCACATCACATTCTGGGTAAAAAGGATTCTGACAATTATTTTCTGCAATGGGACAGATTAATCCAGCTCGGAAAATAAATGAAATGTTAGTGACTGTAAAGTCTTACTGAGTTGTATCTTTAAATCAGGCTTACAGTATTCCGAAATGGAACAATAAATTCCAACAAGTATATGCAACCACACAACCTGCAACAGTGGTGCAGACTCCTCGTAGGGAAATGTAATTTACTGTAACACAAAATATTAAAGAAACCACACACACTCTATATAACATTCAGGTGGGAAGCTTACTCTGTTTATTGTGACCACCTGTGTGTCAATGCGTAGGTGAGCAAGATGAACCCTTCCTTCTTCAGGATTTGCTTGCATGTTATATAGAGTGTGTGTAGCTCCTTTAATACTTTGTTTTAGCAAAACTCCACATCTGCCTTGAGGCCTTAATTGCCCATGGGTTAAATATGGCCCCTTCCCGAGTTGTTTAGTATAGGTCTCCACAATCCCCTTTAATAATGCTGAAATTACCTGGTGAGTGCAGGGAAGCTCAAGCAGTTTGCAGAACTGAAATAGTATGGGCTACAAAATGATATGCTTTTTAGATTCCTCCAACTGCGACATGCATTTTCTGCCCAATTCCCGGAGGGTGCCCTGTGCACTACCCAAGAAGGGTACCTACGTAGGCCAGAACTCTCCAAACCCCTAAGTTGGCTATAGTCCTTGATGAAGGACCACTACATACACACCAAATTTCTAAATAGAGTGTATCTGACGCCACACAGACTGGCACAAATACACCAAGGGTATCCAGACTTGTGTTTTAAATGCAATGCTGATAATGGTACTTATATGCATATATTTTGGGATTGCCCTTAAAGTCATCAATACTTGTCTGCAATTCTTGCATTCATGCTTGTTTCTTTGCGACTCCCAGCTATTCGAATACCAGCATTATGCCTTCTGAGACATTTTGAAGGACTTACCCTTTCATTCTGTGACAGGCTGTTTCTTCAGCGACCTCTACATTATGCAAAAAAAAAAACATTTTGCTCACATGGAAAGCATTGGAACCTCCTACGTTGGCATTCTGGATACAAATTATTACTGATATTCTTCCGAGCCACAAATTGACATATATAACGTGGGGATGCCCAGAAAAGTTCAAGAAAATCTGGGACAGATGGCTTATGGAAGCACAAACTGGTACTGCAGGCATATGCCTTAGAGCTTTTGGAAGCTCCTAACCACGCTCTTTACCGAAAGTTAAAATTTTATTGCATAAAGGGAAAGCCCACCCTCTTTTCTATCTCTTTTTCTTTTCTTCTCTCATATTTTATGTTATGTCTATAAACTTAATAAAAGTAATCTTTCAAAATAATGCTGAAATTATTTTTACTACAAAAAACTATAAAAATGACTGGGTCATAAATCTAAGTGTCATTTATTCTGGGTCTCCAGAGAGAAAGGGTAGAAAACCCTTACTTCCATGTCTGCTTTGGGTTGAGCATCAGCCATACACAGCAGATAGGGTTACCAACTGGTCGCTGGGACGGTAAAAATGGTGCTTGATGCCAATGTTATTATTAGAGCAGAAATAGCAAAATATAGGAATGTTTTCCCCAGAGAAGGTGGCTGACCTAACAGCAGAAGTAACACTACCTCTTAGGTAATGAAAAGTATTAAGTATTCTACATATTTTATGGATGCTGGGTGCAGGGGCGCTCCACCAATGAGGCGAGTTGAGACACTCGCCTCAGGCGGCAGCACCCCCTGGTTACCAGGGGCGGCAAAAATGCCGCTCCTGGTAACTAAGAGCCGAATTTTTGGTTTTCAACCCGGAAATTCGGCTCTTCTAGTGCAGAGAGTGCAATTGTGCTCCCTGCAGTAGCGTCGTGCAGCGCCCCGACCCCCTCCTGCGCAGAAAATGTGAGCGCCGTGAGGAGGGGTCGGGGCGGCAACGGAAGGCCGCCTCAGGCGGCATAAAGGCGCGGATCGGCGCTGGCTGGGTGTGTCAGCATATGGGAAAAGTCTGATTGGACAAAGAATCAGTTGTAGCCCTGCCATTAAACAGAATGTCAACCCCCAAAAATATTTTGCCTAATAAAAGAAAACATAATTATAAGCAACTTTGCAATATACATGCATTACATGGTTATTTGCATATTTATTGCTACTGAAAGTAGTGTTTGTCCCTTTCTATTCTCTACTCCGGTGGCTCAGACTGTTGATACAGTGTAAGACAAGGCAGCGGAGTAACAGACCGGTCTTTGCTGGGGAACTAAGACTTTTGCAACATTGTTTAAAATGTACCAACCAGGAGTTACGCAAATTCAGCTTTCAATAGCAATTGTTTTTACAAAAAGCACTGAAAATATTTAATAATTGTATATTGGAAAGTTGCTCAGAATTATATTTTCTTTTATTAAACAACTTTTTATTTTGGGGTTGATTTGCTCTTTAAGAAGAACCTTTCACCAAGCAACAGCAACAGGAATATCCGCTGCAATAAAGAGCATGAATACAGTGTATTTGGTTGGGCTGTAACATTACCTATTTGTGTACAAGGTACATTCTTCTGCATTTATCTTCAAGCATTCACTATACTTCTTCTCAGCCTCTCTGTACTGTCCTTTCTTCACATGCTCATTGCCTTCGGTTTTCAGAGCCTGCAACATCTCCTCAGGCGATTTACCTAAACAGGCCAGAACTTTTATTCTAATCGGAGTAGTGTGAGGCGGATCTAGACAGCGCCATTTCAAACAGTTTACATTCCCATGTGCGGCATTTAAAACAGAGCAAAATACCACTTTATTCAAATAATTGCATTGGTTCTAGTTTTAAAAGCAGAGATTCTAACGTTCAGGGCAAGGAATGACATTTCCGCTCCACATGATGTACAACTTTACATTTTTCCCACTCATTTGGAGGCAGGGTGTATACACGTGAGAATGGCAAACATGTAGTCTATATATATATATATATATATATGAAAATGCCCTTTCATATAAAATGCAGCTCTCCCGCTGTGTAAACTGCAACTCCCAGCATCCACACCCAAAGGGCTAGTGAGTACGACATTAGTTCTCAAGTAGTTTCTTTGGAAAGTACATCATAAACCTAATGAGATACTTGTTACAGCATTTAAACCATTAGCCTGCACCACTGTACATATCCACTGATCGCTGTGTATATGTACCATGTTCCACGGGATTCGTGGTCTGGCTGCTACTGTAAGCAGGGTCCCCTCCTCCATGTTATTGTAAGTGAACAGAGACGGGTACAGTGGGAATCGGGGGCAGTTTCTCTCTCCAGCTGGGCCCATCTTGCTCTATTAACGTTTTTGTAATCCTATGAGAAGAAGACACATACAAGTGTTAGTAAAAACAATAACATTTTAACAAAACATTGGCACTATTTTCATAAACCAAAGGAGCCCACACAAACCCCCCTGTTCTAACATGTTAGCAGGCTTATGGATTGTATGTGATTCACTAGACAGCACATGCGGTATGAGGGAAATCATAAAAAAAATGTAGTGTTGGCTCTGCATCATCTTCCTTGATCTCCTATTTATCCCTCCCTTGATGATTTAAACCTTAAAGGGGAACTATCGTGAAAATGAAAATTTAATATAAAACTTCATCATACTGAAATAATAAACTTTCTAAATACAATAAATTAAATATTCTGCATCATTTCTGATTTCATGCAGGAGTTGGGTGTCAGATAATCATTGACAGTTAGATCCAATATATATCTTATAGGGGGCTTACTTTCCTAGCAGATGTATTAGAGCTCACATAACGGATTCCACTACAAACAAAATCTAACAAAATAACTGCCTTATGCACAAATTCTGCATGTAGAGAGACATGATGTCTGGTGATTTTAATAGAGTGAGCTCCAGTACATCCATCTTCTAGGCAAAAGGAGTCCCCCTATGAGATATATTGGATCTAACTGACACCCAACTCCTGCATGAAGACAGAATGAAGAGAAACAGATGCTGAGAGAGGAATAGTGAAGATGAACTTGATTATTTCAGAGACGGTACAGAATTTTTAATTAATTGTATTAAGAAAGTTTATTATTTCAGTATGATGAAGCTAATATTACATTTTAGTAAATGATAGTTCCCCTTTAATAATGATTGACTAAGTGCCCAGCTATGTATAGGTGCGAACATGTAGCATATATATATTACAGTAGTTTTTTGAGGCAATGTTTTGTTTTTAAAAAAACGAATGCATGCTATTTATCCCAGATATTTTAAAAGGAATTTAAAGGTAATCGATCAACAATAGCAATCTTTAGGTGAGTACAGGTATGGGATGGCTAAATATTCCTATTTTCATGCTTCAGTAGCGCTTCATATTACAGAAAGATCTCTTATATAGAATATCCCAGGTCCCAAGCATTTTGGACAACAAATCGGATACCCTGTACTAAGAAGCCCAGTATAATGATTTAAAAATCAGTTTTATATATAATTACTTCAATTATAAAAAGATTAGTGATTTTTTTTCCAGCTGCAAATGAAACATGTTATTTCTAGTAATCTTGTGAGTATCAGTCATCTTCCTTCCTGCAAAACCAACTGATGAGTCATGCAATATAACTAATATTCCATATTTGTCTATAATGTATATTGCAGGCTGTACATATCTGCAGGGAGTGCATGTTCAGGCTGGTAGCTGGTTATGTGCCTGGGGCTTCTAAAGAATCGAACAACACCTTTGGTAACAAGAAACCAGAATGCTCTGACTTGTGACCATGCTGCTAAGGATAAATATCGGTACAGAATTTCCGATTAAAAATAAATGCTAATGTTTGAGATTTATTATACCCCAACCCTAGAAATAGCTTGAATCTGAAAATACACCATTTAAAACCCGTCAAGGTTATGTATAAGTTAATGGCAGATGTCCCTTTAACCATTTGATAATGATAGCCTTCATGATCTGCGGCTGTTTTTTTTTTCAGAGGGCTTTGCCCGAAAAGTCAAATGATTTGATCGATTTGAGGCTTTTTTTCCACAGACAACTTAATCAATTCGTGTTTTCGGGTTTCCCAACTCGAACTCGAAGTTCGAATCGAGTTTTTCCATTGGAGTTTTTTTCTTAAATAAGAAACCAATTGAGTTGTGAGTTCATTCGAGGAATAAAAACGAACTAACATGCGACCTTTGATAAATAACCCCCTAGATGTCTATTGTTTTTGAGTCATAGAACCATAAGCAAAAGTCCTGCAAAAATCCCTGGTATATACCACACAAGCCAGACTATGTTTTCCTTTAAAGGGGAACCAAGATGGTTTTTGTGATTCATTCAGGCTGAAACTGATGAAAGACACATTTTAAACAAATGGAAATATTCTGCTGTAGTATATACTAAGTGCACTGCTGTCTGGAATGTTATAATTAAGTACTGTATGTTGATGTCAGAGTTATCATTGAAACCTTATCATAGGCAAATTTGTGAAAATGTAAAAAGCATTGGCAAGAAGCCTTTGGGTAAGGTCACACTGGGCGTTTCGGGGAGATTTAGTCACCTGGCAACTAATCGCCTCGTTTTTGCGGCGTCCAATCTCCCGGACGCCTTACTTCACTCTTGCACTGGCTAAAATGAAAAATCGGCAGCGCTAAGCACACGCGGCGATTCGTTTTCCGAAGTCGTCTGAAGTTTCCTCATGAGGAGCGACTTCAAAAAATGAACCGCCACGAGCGACTTTCGAGCGACTTCGAAAATGAACCGCCACGTGTGCTTAGCGCCAGCGATTTTTCATTTTAGCCAGCGCAAGAGTGAGGGAAGGCGTTCGGGGAGATATAATACCCTCCACAAATCATGCATGGACTGATAAGAGTCAATGCAATACTCTATGACATTTAAGCACCTACTGTTCCTTAATTAAGAGGCAGTTCACAAAATGTATGCTTTTCAAATAATATATAAGAAATAATCCAAAATAATAATTCTAACAGGCCTTCCAGGGGGTAAATAAAAAAAATTCCAAATAAAAAATTGGCAACTAGACAAATAGCAGGGGACCCTTTTACTCATTAAGAGGATCACCGTACAAGAGGCCTCCCCTTTAGACTAGAAGAAAAGAAGCAACGTAGGGGGTTCTTCACAGTCAGGACAGTGAGGTTGTGGAATGCACTGCCGGGTGATGTTGTGATGCTGATTCAGTTAATGACTATAAGAATGACTTGGATGATTTATTGTACAGACATAATATCAAAGGCTATTGTGATACTAAATTCTATAGTTAGTATAGAGATGGGTATATAGAATTTATGTGAACGCATGGAGGGTGTGTGTATGGATGCTGGGTTTTCATTTGGAGGGGTTGAACTTGATCTTTCCAACCCGATTTAACTATGTATCTTTGTAACTAGACAGTGACTGGGATTAGACACTGCTAATAATCTTGACCAAGGCACAGAACAAACTGAATAAAAATACTGCAGTTGGGTGTATAAATAAAATAAGGGGTTACCTGTTGATGCTATCATGTGCCGCTTGGATGGAACTGTCAATTTGCAAGGCAGTTTTATAATCCACATACGCTGGCCTGTATCTCTCCAGGGACTCGTTAGCCATCGCCCGGCGTAAAAGTGGCTTCACTGAGAATGGCTGCAGCTCCAATGCCCTTAAGGAAATAAAATCAAAAAAGATCACAGCAATGTGTTTGTTCCTTTTTCTGTTAAAGCAGAGATTCTATTAACAATATGAGGCAATCTACTTAAACGGGCTACTTGCATACTAGTACATTTAAATGCAGCTTCCTTGCGGCCTCGGGATGGAGTCTAGGCAGGGCCCTATCTGCAAGGAGGTTGTATGTTTCCTTGTGTCTGTGTGGGTTTCCTCTGGGTACCTTTGTTACTTCCTACATGGCAAAAACATACAGGATGATTAATTGGTTCCCCATGAAACTGACCATTGTTGAAATGTCATAGGGACCTTACGCTATAAGCTTGTTCCCTTTTTTTTTTTTTTTAACAAAGAGTTATTTATATTGTAAGCTCCAATAGCTAGAGTCTCTGGCCTATTTGTATCAATGTCTTACAGTGTATGTGTCATCATTAATTGGTGTCAATGTAGCCGACTGTTATACCTTGCTTGGGTCTCCGTTGACCCATAAAAATAAGGGATAAGATTTCCCAAAGACTATTACCAGAGATCACGAAACCTTTCAGGATTAGCAGTAAGTGTGAGTCACCGGACGGAAAGAATAAAACAGCCACACCTTGACTATGTGTAAGAACTCGGTCAGTCAGCTGGGACAGGTCAGTGTCCAGGCCACCACCCTTGAAACATTCACTTCACAAAACTTTACAGAAAGTGCTCTTAGTAAGGCTGTGCTAACCCCTGCTATGAGTAATAAGGCAGTGCAGTTGAGATTTTTCCATATATCTGGCTGACTTTCCAATATACATGTTTTTAGGGATGCAGTGAATCCAGGATTCGGCCTTTTTCAGCAGGATTCGGATTCGGCCAAATCCTTGTGCCTGGCCGAACTGAATCCTAATTTGCATATGTAAATTAGGGCCAGTAGGGAAATCACGTGACTTTTCATCACAAAAGAATAATTTGTTCCACTTTTTCCTTTCCGGCCCCTACGAATTCGGTTCAGCATTCAGCCGAATCTTTCACCAAGGATTTGGCAGAATCCCAAATAGTGGATTCGGTGCATCGCTACATATTTTTGGGATTATCGCTCTAGAAATTCTCTCTCCAGAAATTATATACAGGTATGGGACCGGTTATCTGGAGTTTTCCAGATAACGGATATTTCCGTAATATGGATCTTCATACCTGAAGTCTACTAGAAAATCATGTTAACATTAAATAAACCCAATACGTTTTGCCTCCAATAAGGATTGATCATATCTTAGTTTGGATCAATACAAGGTAAGGTTGAATTATTACAGAGAAAAAGAAAATAATTTTTAAAAATTATTTGATTATAACGGAGCCAATGGGATATGGCCTTTCCGTAATTCAGAGCTTTCTGGATAACGGGTTCCTGGAAAATTTGATCCTATACCTGTATGTAGAATTCAATGGAGCCCATACTATACAAATAACTGGCAAGTCCTCCAGCCAAGGCATCAGGTAATGCATTAAGGAACTCACTGTGCTAGTGTCTAACTAAATATACTGGAGTTTATTTGATACATTCACTAGTAGCCACTAACCAATAGAGAAATGCAATACACACACGTAAATGCATTTATATAAAGAAACCTTAAGTCTACTAGAAAATCATGTAAACATTAAATAAACCCAATAGGCTGGTTTTGCTTCCAATAAGGATTATTTATATCTTAGTTGGGATCAAGTACAAGTTACTGTTTTATTATTACAGAGAAAAAGGAAATCATTTTTAAAAATTTGGATTGTTTGGATAAAATTCAGTCTATGGGGGGGATGGCCTTTCTGTAATTCGAGCTTTGTGGATAACGGGTTTCCAGTTAACCTTTACTATGTACCTAATGTGAGGCCAGCAAGGATGATTGCCGCGCATTAAAACAACCCATTCTGGTCCCAATCAGCTGGCTGGTCACCATTCACAGGGAAACGGCAATTTTACACTCCCAGGTAACCAAACTGCACAGACTCCCAGCTTAACTTTATAATGCAAGAAACAGGTTTTTGAGACTTACTAGTCACCCATTAAAACCTAACAAACCGCATTCCAACCTTTAGCCTTGTAAAGCATTTAGGATCCAAAGGTTGCGATATAGTTTGTGCAGCAGGTCACAACACAGACTTATTATTTCCACAGGAAATGTCCCTCCTATGGAAGAATATGCGCAGCATTACACAAATCATACAAGAATGACTAGTTTGAACTAGCATGCTTTTGGCAAACAAAAAACAAATTTATACATACAACATTTTTGAAATAGAAAGAGGGAGAAAAAGTTTTGCTGTGTGGATTGTGGTGGAAATGTTGACCACGCCCATTTTTGTGACCACACACCCACAATTACCATGTCCATTTTACAAAATTTGGCAGGTTATGAAAGTTTCAACACATTTCTGTGGTTTTTATGTGTTATTACAGTTATGCTAATGAAGGTGAATTGCCCTTTAAGCTGCAAGTCAGTTTCCCCAAGAGACTGCTTATCTTAAATTGTTACAAAAGTATCTATCTATTCTGCCAAAAGCCAATTAAGTTAGAAATTTTGTATCTTTTTCTGGTTGTTCAGTGCAGGAGATCAAAGGGAAAGTCGAGACACTTCAGTAACAAACCCGGGACTGCGGCTGTCAAAATCGGGACTGTCCCTCGAAAAATGGGACAGTTAGGGTAAAGGCACACCTGGAGATTAGGGGAGATTCGCCAAGCGACTAATCACCTTTTCTTTGGGGCGACTAATCTCCCCGAACTGCTTCCTCGTGTCTTCCGCCTGCTTCAATGAAAAAACGCCTGCCGCATGGCACTCGTGGCGCTTCATATTCCGAAGTCACCCGAAGTTGAAACTGCACGAGGAAGCAGTTCGGGAGGGGTTAGTCGCCCAAAAGAAGTGGCGATTCGTCGCCGGGTGACTAAAGCTCCCCCAATCTCCAGGTGTGCCCTTACCCTTAGGAGGTATGTGTATGCCCCACACTTTCTGGCCCCTGCCAGTTTATGAGATTAACCTGCTATTCTCCTCACTGCTGGTCCCGACTACATGTACTATTGAAACAAAGCAGCAGTAGTTAGCTGTCCTCCAGCCAAGACTGCAGATCCGAATCCAAATTTTTAAAAATGATTTACTTTTTCTCTGTAATAAAACAGTAGCTTGTACTTGATCCCAACTAAGATATAATTAATCCTTAATACAGGCAAAATCAGCCTATTGGGTTTATTTAATATTTACATGATATTCTAGTAGATTTAAGGTATGAAGATCCAAGTTACGGAAAGATCCGTTATCTGCAAACCCCCAGGTCCTGAGCATTCTGGATAGCAGGCCCCATACCTGTATTTAGATAATTCAAACCATTGCTTTGTTCAGTCAGTCCCATGTAAAACAATGAACACAAAAAAACATGATTGGTTGGGGGTGTACTTAATGCCCTCCATGAAGCAGGATGGTGCTTTACATATGTTTCATTACTAGGCATGTGCTCTTTTTGTGTGTTGTCTGTAGGGTCTTAGAGAATGGAAAAGATTTACAACCAGAACCACAATAGCAGACCCACGCCATCATGTCCTAAAGGGCATAAAACCCTTTTTGTTTTATTTCAGCAGAATTTTGATGACACAGCTAAGGTCCCCATATGTTCCTTTTAAACGTGGATGTATAAAAAGTGGATATCTTTCAAGTCATTAATTGGCCCATTTGCAGGATGGCCATAGCATGAATGTTCATGTTGCATTTACCAAATATACTAGTCTCCAGTGATACTATTAACCCTGACTGTGACACATGTACATTCTTGGAAATACAATGCAAGGGGCACTAGGGTAAATACGCCCATCCTAAACAGCACTCTTAAGTTTGCCCAGGAGCAGTAACCCATAGCAACCAATCAGTTGGTAGAATTTACCGGTCACCTGTTTCAAAGCAAACAACTTATTGGTTGCTATGGGTTACTGCCCCTGGGCAAACTTAGTGCCTTTTATTATGTATGGTAATTAAAGGAGTTGTTCACCTTCCAAACACTTTTTCAATTGAGTTGTTTTGAGTTTGTTCACCATAAATAAAGACTTTTTTCAATTGCTTTCCATTTCTTATTTTTTACAAAATGTAAGTTTAAAGTTTAATGTTCCTGTGTCTGTTTCAGTCGGGCAGTTCAGTAATTCAGGTGCAGACTCTAAACTGTTACAAATTTGCAACATTTAGCTGATACATTTCTCAGCAGCATTTCTGAAATATTAGCAACTATTGTATCAATTCTAACAGCTGCATTTAACGAAAATCAGGGATTCTGCTCAGCAGGGACAAAGATAAGAAATATCAACTACATGTATCAATTTAGAACAGATTAGAGGGTCGGCGACCCCCTCCCAGAGCAGCTTTAGAAAAATGAAAAATTAGACTTACACTTCATAAGAAAATACAAAGTAATTGGGGAAAAAATCTTTATTTCTGGTGGACTGGTTATCTGAAACCAACTGAACTGAAAAAAAAAGTGTTGGAAGGTGAACAACCCCTTTAAGGTATAGTAGTGTCTGATTAGAAAATGCATAAACCATCTTTTCATATTTGTATAGACATACAGTTGCCATGAGAGTGACACAGGATAAGGTTGTTATGAAGGGTTAAGCAAAAACAAAAAGCAAAGGCGGGATAGACTTAAGGTGGCCATAGACTCAAAGATCTGCTCATTTGGCGACATCGCCAAACAAGCGGATCTTTCCCCGATATGCTACTAAACTGCATGGCTATATCGGGGGTAATTCGAGCGTTCGGCCATATGGCCGAACGATCGAATTACGATGCGCCAAGTGGCGCATCGTAAGGTAAAAATCCAACCTTCCCAATCGATATCGTGGCCAGATATCGATCGGGAAGACCCGTTGGAAGCCCCCATACACGGGCAGATAAGCTGTCAAATCGGTCCAAACGACTGATATCGGCAGCTTTATCTGCCCGTGTATGGCCACCTTTACTGTTAGTTGAGAAAGGAGCCCAGATGATTTAGAAGTAGAAAATCTTTATTAGGACTTATTCATACCTAATGCATTTTGTGCTAAGGGTGGGCACTTACTCATAGACTCTATACTCCTTATCTGGGCTCCTTTCTCAACTAACATTAAGTCTATCCCGCGTTGTTTATCTTGACCTTTGCCTGAAGTCTGCTTGGGATTAGACTATTGTGAATGACTTTTTAATGAAATAAGGATCTTTTTGAAATTTACATTTTATTTTGGACAATGTTCCAGCAGTATAGACACACACCACAGTGAATCCATTTATTTGTTATGAAAGGTTACCATACAAAACAATATGGCAGCTCTCACTCATATGGTTAAATGCAAATATGGAATGTGAAATGCACACTTTAAGACTGGCAAAGAAGGGAGCTGGTGGACCACAAGAAGCCAACTCAACAGTTATATTAACAGATGTGTCACTGTTCAGTATTCTTTGAAATGTAGTAGGGAGATTAACACACTGCAACCCCAAGGCACAGCGGCTCCATTATTGCCCCATGATTTTCATAATTCCCATGCATCATATCTGACCCTTGAATTCATTCTCCAGTTATATTAACCCCATCACTGTCACATAAGATAATGCAAAGCCCAATGTGTAACAATAAATAATCTCCCCCCTCCCACTTACCTGTTGCAATCTTCAATACACTCCCTGCTATTGCCATCCTTCAAGTGGCAAGCGGCTCTGTTAGAATGCAAGATGGCCAGTTCCTCCGCATTCTCTGATCCTGGAATGTTGTGAGAAGGCAAGAGAACGTTGAGGCATTGCAGTAACACAGAGTGCTGGCAGTGCAGTATTTACAGTACAAGAAAAGCGTGCCTAACACTGGCAGATCATTTGGGGAATCACAAGCGGAACTGGTACTGACTGACTACTACCTCCTATATGTATATAAATATACATAGTTATATAATATAGTTGCACTCAGCAGTGTATACATACACACATTCTCTTTCTCTCTCTCTCTATTATATATAATAAACAAAGTGTGAATTTAATGAGGGATACTTAAAGCGGACAGTTAATCTCTCATAACAAAGCAGCTCTCTAGTTCTCTACAAATTCCGAAACCTATCGGGGGTGCTGGGAGTTGTAATATAACAACAGCTGAAGAGGCAGAGTTTTAAATTGGGTTGGATGATACACAAAACTCACACGGTCATTTATTTCTATATTATTTACATAAGTTTTACTAATACAGATATGAAACATGTTATCCAGAATGCTCGGGACCTGGGGTTTTCCGGGTAACAGATATTTCCATAATTTGGATCTCATTACCTTAAGTCTACCAGAAAATCCTTTAAACATTAAATGAACCCAAAAGGCTGGTTTTGGTTCCAATAAGGATTAATTATATCTTAGTTGGGATCAATTATTAACTACTGTTTTATTATTACAGAGAAAAAGGAAATCCTTTTTAAAGATTTGGATTATTTGATTATAATGGGGTCTATGGGAGACAGCCTTTCTATAATTCGGAACTTTCCGGATAACGAGTTTCTAGATAACGGATCCCATACCTGCGGTTCAACTGCATTTAGTGGCAGTGGTGTAGTTGTGTGCATTAGGATGACAACAGGGAAGCAGCAGCAGCAGCAGCAGCAAATGGGTATTAAGTACTTACGTGTGTTCTTAACATTTTCAATGGCTTGTGAATACTTGAGTGCAGCCTCAGCAAACTGCCCGTTCTTAAACAACTGGTTGCCTTCCGACTTTAGCCATGCAGCTGAGGGAAGGGGCTCTGATGCTGGCTTCACTTCCTTACTGCTTCTCTTCCATGTGTTGTCGGTGCCAGGGGTTGGCTTCATTCTGTCCTTCTCTTCGCATGGATTCCTTGGCTGCTGTCCATTGCCGCAGTCTTTCTTCACTCCATTCTGCGTGTGACCGGGAGCCCGACATTCCTCGCTCCCAGGGCCGTTTTTCTTGGGAAAGGGTTTATCGTGTGCATTCCCCATGTCACTCTGCTCCCCTGCTGCCTCTCCTCCCACTGACTCACCGGCTTCTACAAGGAAGTTACAGGCTTAGTTACTACATCAGCAGAACAAACCATTGCACAGACACAATAGGGGGGACGCAGGAGCAGCTTTCATGGCTCTTCGATCTGGAAAGGAAATTTAGGTAGAAAAACCAGTTAAAGGGACACAATAAAGCGAGGCTGGAAGGGCAAACACCTCACAGTGCTGAGATCCCCCTGAAGGGCAGGCGTGTTACCACCTGGCTGTAATGTGTGGCCCCTGCTCCTGCACAGAATCACCGCTCCTACTACAATACTCGTTCTGTGAGCTAACTCTTAGTGTGCCAAAGCTGTCACCAACAGATGGCAAGATTATTAATGGGGGGGGGGGGGGGCAGCAGGGTCACATTGTGGCTCACAGCACATTCAGAAAGGCAATTAGCTATCAAACACAAAAGGATTATTTTCCTCTCTGATTGTGTCGCTCATTTATGGCTGCAAATCCTGGGGCAGAAATGATAACAAAATGAATTAACAACATGCAGAAATACGGATTATACATGTACAGGCATGGGACCTGTTATCCAGAATGCTCGGGACCTGGGTTTTTTTTTCCGGATAACAGATCTTTCTGTAATTTGGATCTTCATACCTTAAGTCTACTAGAAAATCATTTAAACATGATATAAACCCAATAGGCTGGTATTGCTTCCAATTGGGATTAATTGTGTCTTAGTTGGGATCAAGTACAAGCTACTGTTTTATGATTGCAGAGAAAAAGGAAACCATTTTAAAAAAATTTGGATTATTTGGATAAAATTCAGTCTATGGGAGACATTCCATAATTTGGAGCTTTCTGGATAATGGGTTTCCAGATAACGATCCTATTCCTGTATATAAATTTAAATAATGTGCAAAAAATGATTACAATATATACAGGTATGGGACCTGTTACAGAGAATGCTCGGGACCTGGAGTTTTGGATAATGGATCTTTCCGTAATTTGGATCTTCATACCTAAATTCTACTACAAAATTATTTAAACATGATATCAACCCAAAAGGCTGGTATTGCTTCCAATAAGGATTAATTATATCTTAGTCAGTACAAGGTACTGTTTTATTACTACAGAGAAAAAGGATTTGGATTATTTGAATAAAATGGAGTCTATGTCAGTCATTCCATAATTCTGAGCTTTCTGGATAACGGGTTTCCGAATAACGAAACTATACCTGTATATGAATTTAAATAATGTGGAAAAAATGATTACAATATATAGGCATGGGACCGGTTATCCAGAATTTCCAGGACCTGGGGTTTTCCCGATAAGGGATCTTTCCATAATTTAGATCTCCATGCCTTATGTCAACTAAAAAAACATTTAATCATTAATTAAAGATTGTTTTGACTCCAATAAGGATTAATTATATCTTACCTGGATTCAAGTACGAGGTACTGTCTTCATATTACTTAAGATTAATTCTTATTAATGGAAAAAGGAAATCAGTTTTAAAATTGTGAACTGTTTGATTACAATAGAGACTGTAGGAGATGGCCTTCTCGTAATTCGGAGCTTTCTGGATAACGGGTTTCCAGATAATTGGATACACATATAGAAGGAACTGCATACATATAATTATTATGTCATTAGTTATCAGACATTACCGGAAACAATTATATTTTGAATTATATATTGAAATTCCAGCATTACAATAGGTTTGCTAAGCAGAGTGGATGTAGTTTAATAAGGTTATGGAAAAAAGATGCAAAATTTGCTCTAATCACCTAAAGCAACCAGTGAGCCAGCAGCTTTTACTGGTCACCTGTTTAAAGGCCAAAAATCTCTTTTAGTTGCTATGGGTTACTGCGCCTGGGCAAACTCTTTGCCTTTTATTACAAATAAGTACAAATATATATATATATATAATACACAAGAGCCATGAATTTCCTGTAAATTATATCCTTATAATACACAAAAGCCATGAATATCTTGTAAATTATATCCTTATAAACGGTAAGTAGTGATGTCATCAGTTATAAACGGTGAGTAGTGATGTCATTTCTGTTACATGACTCACTAAAATGTGTGTATTATAATAAATAAAGTACCCCCAGTTGTAAAATATGAGGATATTAGAAGTTACCTCGGAGTTCCATGACCTGTATAAAAACACTCGGCCTTCGGCCTCGTGTTTTTATATGGTCATGAAACTCCTTGGTAACTTATAATATCCTTATATTTTACAAAAGGGGGTACTTTATTCACTATATAAACAGTGAGTTCTGATGTCATCAGTTATAAACGGTGAGTTCTGATGTCATTTCTGTCACATGACTCACTGAAACTTGTGTATTATAATAAATAAAGTACCCCAGTTGCAAAATAGGTCATGAAACTCCTCGGTAACTTATAATATCCTTATATTTTACAAGAGGGGGTACTTTATTCACTATATATATATATATATATATATATATATATATATATATATACAGTATATACACTACTTCTTTTTCAAACAATTGCACAAATGCATTAGAAATTCTCCAGGGAATAGTTTTTTTGTTAATGCAGAATGACTTAATGGGGGGGGGGTCACCTTTATGTTAAGTTTTAGTATGTTATATAATGGCTAATTCTAAGTAACTTTTCAATTGGTCTTAAAGGGCTTGTTCAACTTTGAGTTAACTTTTAATATGAAGTAGCGAGTGGTATTCTGAGACAATTTGCAATTGGTTTTCATTTTATATTATTTGTGGTTTTCACGTTATTTAGCTTTTTATTCAACAGCTCTCCAAATTGCTATTCAAACAATCAGGTTGCTAGGATCCAAATTAATCTAGCAACCATGCCCTGATTTGAACAAGATACCAGAATATGAATGGGAGAGGACCGGAATAAAAGGATCAATAATAAAAAGTAGCAATAACAATACATTTGTAGCTTTACAGGGCATTTGTTGTTAGATAGGGTCAGTGAACCCTGTTTGAAAGCTGGAAAGAGTTTGAAGAAAAAGACAAATAATTAAAAAACTATTAAAAATAAATTATGAAGTCCAGTTGAAAAGTTGCTTAGCTTAATTAGCCATGCTAATGTAACATGCTAAAAGTTAATTGAAAGGTGAACCACCACTTTATTTTTATTTTTTTACTGCCTTCTTCTTTTGACTCTTTCCAGCTTTCAAATGGGGGGTCACTATTCCCATGTAGAAAAACAAATGCTCTGTAAGGCTACACATGCATTGTTATTGCTTCTTTTTATTACTTATCTTTCTATTCAGGCCTCTCCTATTCATATTCCAGTCTCTTATTCAAATCAATGCATGATTTCTAGGGTAATGCATTGCAAACCGGAGAGCTGCTGAATAAAAAGCTACAGTAAATAAATTAAAAACCACAAATAATAATAAATGAAAACCAATCGCAGATTGTGTCGGAATATCAGTCTCTACGTCAGACCTAAAGTTAATTTAAAGGTGCACACCCCCTTTAATTATAAAAGCTCTCTTTGCATACCTATGTGTTTCTGCTGACAGGGTACATTTAGCAAAGTCACAGGACATGTTACTTTACATGCAGCATGTTATGTGTGTGTACATTTGTATAATATAACAATTTGGGGGTTACATCCCACAAAACATCCATACGTGAGCTCAGAAGCAGAACTAGACATCTGTGGGCCCAGGGATGCAACAGGAAACACTAAAATGAGCTAGTCTTGGGGTTCAGAGACTTCTAGTTATGCCACTACACGGATTGGCTTTGACTTGAGAATACAATGAATTTCTCACACTACAGCCAAAAGCACTTTAAATATATGCAAACAGGCAATACCAAGTCTACAGTCGTCATAGGCACTAAGTACAGGGGATAGCAGCCGGATCAACGTCAGCAGTGGAGCCAAGTGTAAAGTAAAAATAAGCTTTATTGATAAATGCTAAAATTGTATGTACAAGCGGACAGGGAGATACAGCTTGATGTGTTTCGTGACTAATACGTCACTTCATCAGAAGTCTACACATCTGTTATACAGTTGGGCAGGCTACGTAATGCTGTATGGGATCCCTTATCTGGAAACCTGTTATTCAGAGAGCTCAGAATTACAGAAAGTCCACCTCCTTTAGAGTCTATAATAAGGAAATAATTACAATGATTAAACATTATTAGATTTTTTCTTTGTAATAATAAAACAGTACACTTGATCCCAACTAAACTACATGAACCCATATTGTTGCAAAACAATTCTCATGGGTTCATTTAGGGTTTAAAGGGGTAGTTTTCCGAAGTTGTCTGAAGTTTCCTCGTGAGGCAACTCCCTGAATCTCCCAGTGTGACCTTACCCTAAGGCTACAAATGTATTGTTATTGCTAATTTTTATTAATCATCTTTCTATTCAGGACTCTCTAATTCAAACAACTGCCTGGTTGCTAGCTAAACTTAAGCTCTAGCAACCAGATAGTTGCTAAAATTCCAAACCGGAGAGCTGCTGAATAAAAAGCCAAATAATAAAAAATTAAAACCAATTGCAAATTATCTCAGAATACCACTCTCTACATCATACTAAAAGTTAATTTAAAGGGGAGGTTCACCTTCAAGTTTACTTTTAGTATGTTATAGAATGACTAATTGTAAGCAACATTTCAATTGGTCTTTATTATTTAATAATAATAATTTTACATTATTTGCCTACTTCTACTGACTCTTTCCAGATTTCAAATGGGGGTCACTGACCCCATCTAAAAAAATAAAAGTTTTGTAAGGCTACAAATGTATTGTTATTAATTCTTTTTAATACTCATCTTTCTATTCAGGCCTCTCTCCTATTCATATTCCAGTCTCTTATTCATATTGATGCATGATTGCTAGGGGAATTTGTACCCTAGCAACCAGACGGCTGAAATAGCAAACTGGAGAGCTGCTGAAAAAATTAATAACCCATAAACCACAAATAATAAAAAATGAAAACCAATTGCAAATTGTCTCAGAATATCACTCTTTACATCATACTAAAAGTTAATTTAAAGGTGAACAACCCATTTAAACGTGAGCAATCCTTTTAAATGTTATTTAGACATAAGAAATAAGGTACGGTGATCCAAATGATAGAAACATCCCATTTCTGAAACCCCTGAGATCCCAAGCATTCCAGATAATAGCTCCTATACCTGTACCATGTGATATTACCGTATACAGTATTGGGGCCAATAACTTATTTTATACTTGAATGTGCAGGCCAGTTTGGTTTCACCAAAAATTCACCGTTGTGAAATGTCTCCGACGCCCATTAAATTTTCTGATGCGTGACACCATTCATGGCGTTATTTCCGCAGCTAAAGAAGGCGAAAAAATGTGCCCATCCCTTATACTTTCTATAACATTGATTTAGTTACAGGGCCAGTCAAACAGCAGCAGTTAAACTCAATTAAACATGAAGTCACAGGCATTTGAGTCCCTACAGGAAATCACACACACATATGCTTTGTGTTGCCCCACTGTGATGGTGCATGTATTCATTGGCAATGAAATATATGTACCCCAAACTAATAATGCAAAGGTAGCTTTAATGTGTTTCTTTAAAAAAACTTTTAGTAGGAAATCCATGATTACAAATGTTTGCAAAAATCTTTGCCACTCACAGATTTCTAATTTATTGTTAAACAAGCTGCCTTCATATAGACATGGCTGTACATGTTGGTTCATTAACCTGACTAAAAATAGATTACTGTTGTGGAAATATGCCCTGGACTTTTTCTAAGGTTTTAGATAATGTTTATAATGATTTCATTCTTTTCCAGCTGTGTGCCATGTATGTTTAGGCTAACGGAAGTATTATATAACATGGGATCAAAGGCCTCTATCTAAGGTAAGGTCCTTCAGGCCTAAATATTATTTGATCTTTTTGGTGACCTTGCCAACAATCGTGTAGTTTATGGCCACCTTTACCTTCATCTATTGATAAATACACTTCTAAATATCCCATAGGAATGAACAGAAAGTGGGCGAGTTTTTTTTAGAGGTGAGCTTTAAAAGGGAAAAATTATTCCAAATTCTATTTCATCACATTAGTCAATCAAAATGAACTTTACTTACACTGTATAAATTATTTGAATCGTGTTTCCTTTGGTCTGTGGCAAGCAGGCAGGATCCATTTTGTGGACACTGTTATTAAGGCAAGCCTTGCATCATCTCAGAATCTTGTTTGTGCACCAGAATGGGGGACCTGATGTCCATCCCCATGCCCTGGCTACACCTTTAAATGGTAAAGAGAACGGGGGAATGTGGGGAGAGCAGTGCCATCTAGGAAGCACTGAATGGAAAGTGAAAGTAATTGTCTGCCTCTATGCCTAAGGCATAGAGGAGGGGCAGGCAATATTTGATTGACAGCTGAAATTTTAAATGAGCTTACAACAGCTATGAATGCTTTAATAAAAAAAGAATTTGGATTTCATGTTTGATTTGAAAATTATTTTTATTATACAGCTTTTTGTGTCTGGGTGACAGGTCCACTTTAAACTCAAACTTTGATAAATCTGCCCCTTGGAGAATAAGCCCAGGTCAGGGCCCCTGAAATAATTTAGCTGTGGGGCCCAGAAACTTCTAGCTATTGCAATGTTCTAAAAAAGTTTGCCAATACCCCAAATTATGCTCAGATCTCGGACTGTAGTTTCTGCAGTAGGAATTGATGTAAAGTACAGTGGAATATGTTGGATATATATCAAATGTATTATCATAACAGGTTCATTACAAATGCCTAAATCTATGGCAAACACTCATAAAACACAATGGGAAAAGAATATAGTTCATTATACAGTTCTTCTATTTCCCAACACCTTTTCATCAGACTGCCACTTTTCTTTCATTCTCCCAGGGATCCCTTTATGGACACATGAGCAGATAGCATCCTAGGACAGTGCATTTTTTTTTTAGAGAAAACGAGAATTTGCTCAAAGTAGAGTAAGAGCTTTTAAACACAGGGTGTGCCTAAAAAACTGCACCAAATCCAGTGAATCTGTGTTTTCATTTCCTTTAATCTACAAATAAAAGTATTCAAAATCTTGTTGTAAGGGTATCACTATACATGTATATATTTTGAAGAATACCCACCTTTCTCAGATTTGGAAGTTCTCTCATTTTCTTCATCTGACCCCTGTATGTCCTCAATAACAATTTTCCTTCCCTTGCTCTGAATTTCTTCCTCTGCCTTCTGCAGCAACTCGTCAACTTCAGCAAAAGCTTTCTGTAAAGAATAAAGGCCAGAGTTGAGATCCCGTGCTAAGAAATAAACAGATCTGTGTGAAATTACAGCTCACCATGGTAAAATTCCATGGCTCTCGATTCATTTCTATAGAATTTTTAGAGACATAATTATTAATGAGTTCACCATTTGATAAATAGACCTCTAAAAATCCCATAAAAATTAATAAGACAGTGGTGAAATTGTACTGTGGTAAATTCAAAATTCACAATTTGATAAATCGGACACTTGAAGGCCACAGATATAATATTGATGCCAGAAGACTGCAAAGGAATAATCTAGGAACATCTATAATAATAAATCAAATCAAATGGATTTGCTGTATTTTTTTTCTCTTGAAGACGTTTTGCTAGTCATCCAACTGGCTTTCTCAATTCAGTCAAGGAATGTTCCAACATACATTAGATTTTAGGAATCAAGTTGTTACCAATAGTACATTAAAATAAGACCTTAAATGGACTCTGTCATGATTTTTATGTTGTAGTTTTTATTTCTAACTTACACTGTTTACAAAGCAAAAAATTCACTTAATCATATAAATTTTATTCCAAAACCAACAAGTGTATTTTTTTTAGTTGTAATATTTGTGTGTAGGTGCCATCTCAGGTCATTTTGCCTTATACTGTGCTTTACGAAAGAGCCATCACTTCATGATAGAACTGTTTTCAGGCAAGCTACTGCTTCTCCAACTCAATGTAACTAAATGAGTCACAGTGGGACTTGGATTTCTACTACTGAGTGCTGTTCCCGTATTTAATAGGGAGCTGTTATCTTGTGTTAGGGAGCTGTTATCTGGTTACCTACCCAGTGTTCTGTTCATATGCTACTGGAGGGGGGGAGTTATATCACTCCAACTGAAGTTTATGAGAGCATATGACTGAAGACACCTGGGAAACTAACAACTTGTCTAGCCCCATGTCACATTTCAAAATTAAATAGAAAAAAGATCTGTTTGTTCTGTGTAATTCAGTGCAGAATACTGCTGGAGCAGCACTATTAACTAATACATTTTGAAAAAAAATGCTTTCCCATGACAGAATGCCCTAAATTATGGGCATGTTTGTCTACCTCTCTAAAGTGCTCCAAGTGTAGTGATCCAACACTTAGTGATCCAGTGTGCTCTTGCAACCCTTAGCTCTTCTGCACTTGCTCCATCATAAGTAATTATGCGACCCCTATTTACTGATTCCTGTAACATCATAATAATTTAATTTATACAATTTTGTTAATTCTATGCAGTATATAATATACGTGATGCAGGGTTGGACTGGGGGGCCCGGGGCCCATCGGGATTGCTGGTCCAGGGCCCCCGGCCCCCCTACTGCGCCGCTCGAACGCCGCCATGCGCATGGGCAAGCGGCACTTCTCGGTGCGCAAGTGCCGTTGCGCATGCGCAAGCGGTGATGCGATGCGCATCGCCAGAAACTTTTTAACATTTTTTATACTATTAGAAGGGGGTCTGGCCCGGCGGGGGCCCACGAGGGTCGGGGCCCACCGGGTTTTTTCCCGGTGTCCCGCCGGGCCAGTCCGACACTGACGTGATGCAAAATGAAACCTACCTTAGCAACTGGGTTGTCTGGTTCCTGATGTAAAACTGTCCTCAAATCAGTTGCTGCTGCGTGGTAATTGGACAGGTTCTTGTGGCTTATGTCCCTTCGTAAAAACGCTAGTTTATAAAGCAACAGAATGTATTTAGATGAATGCCTTAACGATTCCATATATTACAATAAACTGAAAACAATTGTGATAGCCAGAACAAATCAGTACTCCCGATTACCTATTTATAATCGTATCTCTTAGTTTCTGTTGAGGTCTGACTTGGGTCAGCAATAGTAAACAATCAAGCGCTGGTTTAATTTTTAAAATTCAAGACCACAGTCATGGTTATCCTGCCTGCCTTTGCTTTCTGATGTCCCTTGATAGAAAAAATATAGGCACAACTTCACCTCTCTTTCTTTTCCATTTTCTAACCTATTTTCATAACTGGAGCAAGTGGTTTTTAATCGTATCTTATATTGGTGCTGGTCACATTGATTAATTCATTTTCCTACTACCTTTTATAGATTTTCAAGAGGGGAATTTTTTTATATGGGTATTTATTGCACTGCACTTTATATGGAGGAATTTTGATCCTAATTGATTGGGATGAACTTTTGTATAATAAATGTCAATTAAATTGTAGCTATATAAATTGATAATTAATTTTGGTTTCTCACTTGATTATTGTTAGCACTGCACTTTATTATTAGAGAACCCTCTGGGTTTAATTTAATGAATTTATAGAAGTTACACTTCACTAATCCCCAATTTGTATACATTATATTGGTGGGTGGAGGAGAAGGCTACGTGTGACCTTAAATTTAAGTTAGTTTCTCTGGGGTCCTTTTCTTTTTCCCTTTGGAAAAATTACCTTGTTTACTAAACTGAAAACAATTATAGAACATCAATGGAGAGTTTTTAGCATTATTGAAAATTAAAGCAGTTATTCTTACTTCATAAAAATACTCAGAGGCACATTTATCAAGGGTCAAAATTCAAATTCATGTGGGGTTTTTTTAAAACTCCCTTAAATTCTAATATACTCGAAATTCAACTGGGGGGCTATTTCAGAAAAAAATCGAATATCTAAAACTCAGACTAATTTTACCGATTTGAAAACTCGAATCTACTTCGATTCGAATTCAAACAAACTCGATTCAAGTTTTTTCTCCAAAAACAACTTGAATGTCAGGAAGGCTACAAACAACAACAAATTGGTCACTGCACATCTCTCATTGACTTATACATGAATTCGGTTTTAGGTGGTAAATAGTCGAATTTGAATTCTTAAAGGACCAGTATGACAAATCTCGAAAATCGAATTCTAATTTTTTAAAAAACTCTAATCGAATTTGGATAATTCCATAGTTGAATTTGACAGTTTTGACCATAAAAAAAAATACAAAATTCTATTTTTCAATAATAAATCTGCCCTTCAGTGTAATCAATTAATAGACAGTTTAAAAGCAAATGCACAGCACAAAGGTAATTTATATTAATAATGTCTTGTCTGCCATGCACTAGACCAGTGGTCTCTCTAGTCATTTGGTTCAAGCTTCTATATGAGGTTGAACATATGACCAGGATCCAAATATGATCTAATTGACCTTCAAGACCACCTTTTCCTGGGGTATCTAGGCCCCCCAGGTGCTGTGTCTGCTTACCATATGTAAAATTTAAAAGTTATCACTGTCGAGATAGACTGCATAACCCTGCATTGTTTAAAACTCATATTCAGACTCTAATCCCCTGTATCACACCTGTGATACCCCTGCATTGTTCACACTTGTGACACTTCTATTGTTTATACCCTAAAGGCCTATACTATTCTACCTGAGACCCAGACTGAAACTGCCCACATTGTTCACCTGTTCACACTTTATACAAAATGCTAATGGGGCACCAGCACTGTGTCACTCTATGTAGTACATATTAGACTGAAAGCTTTACTTGTCTCCTGCTCTGCTCTGCCTTCCCTCCCTGCAGGGCTGGAACTAGGGGCAGGCAGAGTAGGCGCCCACCTAGGGCGCAATCATGGGGGACACACACTTTTAACGGGAATTTCCTTTCTTTCTTTTTTAAACCCCGATTTGCTTGGCCTTTAATAGTTTTTCAACTTTATAAACCCCCTGTTCCAGACAGAATCATTCCCCAGCTCCCTTTTGGCAGCTGCAGGCACAGGTACATATTTGTGGGCAATATCTTGGCTGCTACTTGCACAGGTAAACAGATGATATGATGGATATTTGGCTGTTGCTGGCACAAGTACATATATGGAGGCAATAGTGTGTATTTTTTGGCTGATGCTGGCACAGGTACAGATTGGGGGCAATATAAGGGATTGGCTGCAGCTGGCTCAGGTACATGGGGCAATATGGTGGCTGCTGGCACAGGTACACAGTTGTTTGAGGGCAATATGATGGAATTTTGGCTACTGCTGGAACAGATGCAAATTGGGGCAATATGATGGATTCTGGTTGCCGCTGGCATAGGTACAGATTGGGGGTAAAAATATGATGGATGTTTTGTCTTATGCTGGCACAGGTACAGATTGGGGCCTGGGGGCAATCTGAGGGATTGACTGCCATTGGAATAGGAACAAATGGAGGCAATATGATAGGTGCTGGCACAGGTACAGGGGGCTATATGACTGGTAAAGGTGGGAAATGGTAATGCAGGACTGGGGGGGGCACTGATTGAAGACTTTGCCTAGGGTGCAAAAATACCTTGGCCCAGCCCTGCCTCCATGTGTGCCATTATCTGCTTGCCCAGTGTTGCTTGTGTGTGCAATTCTCTGCTTGCCCAGTGCTGCTTGCCCTACCCTACCTGTGGGATGTAAGCCTGTTAGGGGTTTGTTAGCATTTGGAAATTGTTGTTAAGGACCCCTAAGGTGTTTAATCATGTGTTGGGGGGTTGTTGTATTATCCACAGTGGAGGATGAGGCATATGGATTTAAGGGTATGTTTTTAACATGACTTCGATTTTTCACATATGAGTGATGAGGGATTTCCCTGCAGTGAGCACCAACCATTTGGTTTTTGGTGTGTTACCGCCATTAATGTGGATACGATCTTAAAAGTTCTTGTGGTAATATAGGTGTGGTTTACAGTGGGTGTGGTTTAAAAGGGGAGTGGCCAACACTGACTTCCATTATCGGCCCTCCACCACATAGGCCAGTAAAATTTTGGCCCTCGGTACCACAGAACTTGGACAGCACTGGTATAGATGATGCAGAACACTGCTCTCTAACTTCTTAGGGCAAAGACACACGGGGACATTTGTCGCCCGCATTAATCATTTGGGCAACAAATCTTCCCCAAAATGCCTGCCACTCATTGACATAATTGCTACAAGTAAATTACATTACTTGTGGAGGTTCAACTTAATTGCAGGAAATTATAGCAGCAGGCATTTTCCTGTATTCAGCTCATATTTGGCTGCCCCTTAAACAAAAAAGGTTTACAAGTCATCTGCATGCTAGGAAGAAGATGATCCCCCACAGTACCTACGTCAGTAGGTGCATTGTGTTCTTAGGGGGTTATTTACTAAAAATCACCAAAAATGTGTGATTTTCTTTTTATAAGATCGGACTTTAAAAAAAAATCACACATTTTTCAGAATTTATTAAACCGCGAGGATGGAAAAGTCCGAATCAGAAAATCCAACATCTCAGACCTGTTGAGGTTGCATGTAAGTCAATGGGAGAAGTCCCAATGATTTTTTGATGTACGCTGGGTTCTGTGCAATACCCCGTTTTCAGGCAAAAATCTGAGTTTTCGGGTGAAAAATCCGAACAAACTTGAAAATCTGATGAAAAATTCGGAAAAATCATGAAAATCTAATTTTTTTTCCTGCAAAACAAATTTTCGGTTACATGTAATAATAAATAAATGTTAAAAACCTGAGTGGATTTGATCGGAGTTGGTAGCAGAAAATATTGAGATCAATTCGGAGTTTGATAAATGAATAGTTTTCAAGCCTTTGCCGTACAAGCCTCCTGCTATGTCTTTATGGTCAAAACAAAGTTAATTTATGCTTTATGTCATGAGTTCAGACATGAGGATGCCAAGGCAAGACGACTGATTTGAAAAACAAAGTGATCTATTGTTAGATAATGTGCAGTGGAGTATAAACTTTATACTGTAAGTTCTTTAGTAGGGATTCTATTTTAAAGGGGTTGTTCACCTTCAAACTGTTTTCAGATAGATAACCAGAAATAACAACTTTTTCCAATTACTTTCTATTTTGTATGTGTGACCGTTTTTCGAATATTGAAGTGTTAAGTGTCATTTTTCACCTTCTCAAGCAGCTCTGGGAGGGGGGTCGCCGACCCTGTAAAGTGTAAACTGTTCTAAACTGATACATTTAGTTGATATATTTCTTTCCTTTGTCCCGACTGAGCATAATCCCTGGGTTTCATTACAGGCAGCTGTTAGAATTGATACAATAGTTGCTAATACTCCACAGATGCTGCTGAGAAATGTACCCACTAAATGTTGCAAAATTGTAACAGTTCAGAGTCTGCGCCTGAATTACTGAGCTGCCAGACTGAAACACCAGAGACACGAACATTCAACTTTAAACTTAGATTTTGGAAAAACAATAAAAAAATAAGTAATGGAAAGTAATTGAGAAAGTCTTTATTTCTGGGGAACAATCTGAAAACAAATGAATTGAAAAAAAAGTGTTTGGAAGGTGAACAACCCCTCTAAAGTGTCAACATGTGATAAATGTAATAGAAACACTGGTTTCTACTGACAATGCCCTTGAATAGAGAGCATCTTTGGAATAGCCATCTGTACTACTCAAAATGTGCCCCCTAAACAAAGACAGGGCATTAGGGTGTTGAACTCACACAGAAGTGGAAGACCCAATATGTGTCCCAAATATAATGCAGTACAATGATCCTTAGAAACTGGAAATTGTTCGTTTGTGAATAGAACATTTATATAAGTTACATAACTTGAACCAACATTATTCATGTATTCTTTATAAAAACCCTTCTTCAGGAGTGACCTACTTACCTGCTATAATATGTTATAGCTTCCTGGTAGTCCCCAGATCTGAAAGCTTCATTTCCCTTTTCCTTCTCATTATCTGCAATAAGTCTTCTTTGACTTGGGCTCAAACCTGTAAAATATCATTTTATCAAACATCATAGAGACAGGATAAGAGTCACAGCAGGGCTCACGGCAGAGAGAGAGACAAATTCTATCATGGTTTGGTATGGCAACTGTAGCACTAGTGACCGGAAGAGGCTGCAAAAAACATAGTGAGGACGGCAAGTATAATTAATGGAGAGTTTTTTCGTTCAATTCAAGAGATTTTTAACAAGAGGTATCCAGTATATTGGATGATCCTTCAGACACCTTTTATAAGTTTTTTGATCTACTGAAGGAGATATAGTAGCATTTGTGCACGTTCAATCAGGTTTTGTAACAGATTTAGCTGTAAGACATTTAAATGAGCAACTGCTATTTTAAGTTTTTTGTTAAACTATCTGGTCTTTTTATAGAAATGTAATGTTTTAGGCTTTTGTTTTTAATCCTGTCCCTCATAGACTAGATATAAATGGGTTGCACATGGGAGTTGAAGGTAAAGGTGGATCGTAAGGGAAGGGTTTGCTCAGATTGCACATCTTATGGGTTTTGCACAATAAGTGCACTTTATTATTGGTTGTGAGAGGAGGTATGCACTTTATTGCACAACATAGTGATGGTAATCAAAATAGATAATGTGAATTGTGGTTATATAGGCACAAAAATAGTACCTTATATTAGGTACAATCAGGCACAATTATTTGCACTTTAAAGTAAGGTCGGTAGTAGATTTTAGATAAGATGTGATTGCACAAATAAATGGCACAAAAAAAGAAATACTCTTGTGTTAAAATGAAGGCGTGGGAGCTGGAAAATGGGGTTTCTTCTTTGTATTTATTTATATATTCTTGGCTTGAAGTGTATATTGAAATATGTTTTGGTCTTTAACACAGTATATGTTGTTTGGGAGTATGTGTAACATGTATGAGGTCTCGGGCGGGAAAGGGACATTGCAATTTCATTTCATTATGTATGCATTTCTTTCTTGTATGCAGAAGAGATGACTATGACTGTGACAGCTACAAATTTAATATAGAAATGCATTGGCCAGCAGGATTACAATCCACATGAGCTGTTCTTTATAGCTATGTGTTTTATAAAGTTATTTATATCCTGCTCACAGCATACACAGCGATGTTACAATATAAAAAAGTACATATAGGGAGGACAAGCACAATAAATTTGTACAAATAAACAGAGATTAAGTGCCATGCATTAAGAGACACAGTAGGAAGGTGGTCCCTGTCCCATAAAGCTTACAATCTAAACATTATATATTATTATAAAGATACAGCAGTCTGTTTAGCATCTCATTATCTAGGTCAGTGATCCCCAACCAGTGGCTCGTTAGCAACATGTTGCTCACAAACCCCTTGGATGTTGCTTTCAGTGGTTTCAAAGCAGGTGCTTATTTTTAAATTCTTGGCTTGAAGGCAAGTTTTAGTTGCATAAAACAGTTATACTGACAAACAGAGTCTGCTGTAGCTGCCAGTCCACACAGAGGTGACCAAATGGGCAATCACAGCCCTTATTATGCACAACCCAAGAACATTCTTTATGCTTGTGTTGCTTCCTAACTCTTTTCACAATTGAATGTGGCTTATGGGTAAAAAAGTTTGAGGACCCCTGGTCTAGGTCATATCTTTCATGCAAATATCCCACACATATAATTGCTTTATGGTGTAACTGATTGATTAAACTAACTTTGTCGCTGTATCTCAGTTAGACTCAATTGCCATGTTCAATGATCTGGGTATCCAATGAATTCTTTTTTGGCTCAATTTATTGGTAAAAAAAACAATAAATTGTATCCTTGAAAGTTGGGCAAAGTTGAAATGAGATTAAAAGGAGCACCTGAGGACGGGTCTCACCCCATAACCTTGTGCACTGTATTTTTTCTGCAATAAATGTGGATATAAGTTTTGCACCTTCCTAAGTTATGTTGCACCAAGTTCCTATTCTCTTTGTTTGGTGAAATACTGCTACAACGAATCCGGACACCGTTTGGACTGGGAGCACCAGTGAAAATGCATGGAAGGAGAGTTTATTTGGGAGGTGTATTTATCCTAATATACCACTGAGAGAATGACACAGTTCTGCAGAAGTATCACAAACAAAGTTATTACTACCTACCTGCTGTATCTATTTCCTTCTTAATCGCTGATGTTTTAGAATGTTTTGTTGTTTTTGATTGTTCCTACTTCTCAGCATCATCTTCAATTTTGGACAATTCTTTCTCCACATCAAATCTAGAACGTAAAATGGAAGAAAAAGTAATGTGAAAAAGACAGATCTAGAAAAAAAGAAGACGAAAACAGCTAGAGGACTGCAAAGTCTGACAATGGTTACAGTAAGCAATTCCTACATTTACCAAGGACACTGTTTGGCTAATCAGATATGCTGGGACTGACTGCCCTTCCTGCTCTGCAACTGTAAACATTGTATGCCTTTATAAGTGCTAGGGAACACACAGCCGGAAGAAAATAACTATAAATATAGCTCTTTATATTTGTATTAGTCAAATACAAATGGAGAAAGGCAAAATGATCACATATCAAGGGTTCTGGTTACATGTAATGTATTTGCTGCTTATAAAACTCATGCACCCAAGTGTCAGAATTTGTGTTTGTTACAGATAATTGTTTGTAAAAAAAATTAAAAATCATCATCATCATAGCACCAGCAAATTACACAGCACTTTACATTAATTTATAAGGAACAAGGATCTTATATTAATTTAACAATTTACAGAGTGAGAATAGGATCAGAGGTCCCTGCTCAAACGTGCTTACAATATTAGTGTACATTTGAAACATAGGGAATATAGAAACAAATCAGATCAGATACATTGAATATCCTTTCCTAAACAGGTTGGAATGGGAGAGTCTAAAGCCAGAGGGTTCCAGAGACAGTCCGAAGCCTGAGAGAAGTCTTGTAATTGGAAATGGGATGAAGTGTTGAGAGGAGAAGAGAGGCAGAGGTCAGAAGCAGAGAGGAGCTAAAATATAAAAAGGAGCTTCATTAAGGGCCTTTAATGTGTCTAGAGGAGATTGGGAGCCAGTAAAGGGATATGCATAAGGGTGGGTTTAGAGCAGTGTGGAGAGTAGCAGCAGCGTTTAGATCCGATTGGAGATGTGAAAGGTGATGTGCTAGAATGCCTGCAAGGAATAAATTGCAGTAGTCAAGGCTGGAAATTATGAGACACTGAATAAGTCTTTTCGTTGAGCTGAGGTAAGGGCATATTTGGGCAATGTTGTGCAGATGAAAGTGTTTGAAAAGTGCTTGGATGGACGGTGTAAAAGTCAGATGGGAATCTAAGATAATTCCTAGACAGCGCACCAGTGTGGTTGATTGAAAGGTAATGTTATTGACTGTGAGTGAAACCTGAGGAACAGGTGAAGATGTTGAAGGAAGTAAGTTCTGTTTTAGAGAGATTCAGTTTCACACTGTGACATCCAGGAGGAGAAAGCAGATAAGCAGTCTGTAACCGGGTAGCGTTGGGTGTCATCAGCATAAAGTTGGTACTTAGGCTCAAATAACTGAATACGTTTTTCTAGAGGGGTGGTATAGAGTGAGAACAGCAGAAGGCCTAAGAAAACAAAACAGGCCCTATACAATATATTAATCAGCATGCTATGTATTAAAAACACAATCTTAAAATATTAAAACACAATATTAAAAACACAATCTCTGCACTTACCTATCCCAGGCTCCATAGTCTCGTGGGACTTTTTTACTTACGCTTTTTTTCTCTTTTCCTTTCTGCTGCAATGATAGTAGAAATAATGACACGTTTAAAATATATCAAATGCACCTTTAGCTGGAACTGGAGACCCTTATTTATATCATTCAGATTTTTGGAGATGTATTTGAGTCCAACTATAACACAGGATTCAGGGTGGACAATGTACATAGTTTTCAGTGGCCTCTTCATTTAATTATTTACCATGCCAGCAGAGTGAAATAAAATCATAGTAATATCTAAAGATCTGAAGCATCTTCCTATGGATAATTTTACTCAAACACTGCACCTTGTAATGGTTTCATTTTTAACGCCTTCAGTTTATTAGAGAAAAATACACCTGTTTTAATATTATGTGTTGTCTACCTTTTATTTCTCCATCAACGGCTAGTACTGTTGTACGGAGTTCTACCTTTATATTTGTAAAAATCAAATATTTATAGGTCGCTTCTTATTCACATTAATAAATGACCTCTTCTGTGACTGTCTGGTATTACACAGAAAAAATTAATTAATGGAGCAGAACGTTAAAGTTTCTCATAACAATTGAGCAAATGCCTATATGATTATGAGTCCAGAAGCAATATGGTGGGTTGAGATTAATAGATACAGAACCTATACAGCAGAAAAATATAAAGCTTTGGTCCCACATTCTACCTACCTTTATGTCAATGGGTAGAATAGAGTAACTCCGTACAGATGGAAGATTTTCTGTGTCAGGTTGAATAACCAATTCATTTTGCTCTTTCATTTTTATATCCACCAACCATTCCTGTAAAAAAAAAACTACAGTAATAAGATTAAAGAAGCCTGTAAAACATAGTACTAAAGCTACAAAATCTATGAGGCCTATTTATCAAACTTAGAATTTGTGAATTTTAGAGGTTTTTAAATTTGAATAAATTTGAAATTTTACAAAATCGAATGTTTGTTTATTTAAAAAATAATTCAACAAAATCTGTGAAAAAAAACTTGAATGCAGTGAATCTGTATTCTATTCGTCATTTTCAATGGGTCTACAAACTCTCAAGTAATTTAGAAAAACTCCAAAATCGCAAATTGACAAAAAGTTGCTTACATCTTGCGTAGCCCAACTCCCATTGTGGCACTTTATAAATATTGAACATTCAAGTTTTGGAAACTGTCATACAAATTTGTCTTAGCACAAAAATAATTCAAACTGCAGTGAAAATTAGAATTCATGTGTTGATAAATCAGACCCAAAGATTTACATTCTTGTTTTTCAAATGTCCTGTGCTTAATAAATATCGAACTTTCAAGTTTTTTTTATAAAAAAGTCAGCCCCTATGTGTATATGACAACAAAGTGGTTAAAGGAGAATTAAAGCCTAACTAAAGAAATAGGCTATAAATGTTTTACATTATGTTTTCCATTTAGCAGGGAAGTTTTGTGCCTCCAAAGATGCCCCAGTAGCTCCCCATCTTCTTTTCTGCTGATTTACTGCACATGCTATGTGCTGCTGTCACTTATTGAGCTTAGGGACCCACTCACAATATACAGTACACATAGAATAGAAATGTTATAATATAAGGCTAATTGGTAATTAATACACATAATTGCTACATGGCAGCACATAAACCAGTGCAATTAGCAGCATAATTTAATAATCAGCCCTGTAGCATCAGTTTATAATACAGACAAACCTCATTTTCTGCTTGATGATTTGCAACAACCTCTAAGCTTAGCTTCTGAACAGCTGCTCAGAGCCCACTGAGCATGTGAGTGTCACAGACATTTTCCAAGATGGTGAACCCTTGTGACAAGGTAGATCTAAGAACAACACTCAATAGTAAAATCCAGGTCCCACTGCGACACATTCAGTTACATTGTGTAGGAGAAACAGCCTGCCAGAAAGCAGTTCCATCCTAAAGTGCTGGCTCTTTCTGAAAGCACATGGCTAAATGGCCCGAGATGGCACCTACACACCAATATTACAACTAAAAAAAATACATTTTTAGGAATTACATTTTATATTGTAGAGTGAATTGTTTGCAGTGTAAACAGTGTAAATTAGAAATAACAATTACATCATGAAAATCATGACATAATCACTTTAAATAACATACAATACCTTTAAATCGTTATCAATATTCATCCAGTCTTCTAATAAGAAGTCAGCAGCAGTGGCAGGGGGTTTGTCTTTCCGCAAACCACGACTCTGAGGAGCTAAATTCCAAAGCCGCTCCTCGCAAAACGCTGTTAGCTCTGGGTAATTTCCTTCTTCACCAGACCTTTTAAAACAATTATGACTTGATATGTACAATATTTACTTAAATTGGAGTCAGGAGTCAGAATTGGCATGGGTGATTGCTTAACACCCCTTATAACAGAATAGTGTTACACTGCTCAAAGAAGCAAGATACATTTTTACATTGACACAGGTACTGAATATGACAAATGTTTCAATTGATTAAAGGGGTTGTTCACCATTAAATTAACTTTAAGGGGGTTATTTTTCAAAATCCAAATTTATGTCATTATTTTCTGAAATATACTTTGCACAGGTTATTTTCCCTAATTTATCAATAAATTTTCCCGAAAAAATTCCAGTTCAAGAAAAAGCTAGAATTTTTTTTAATTAATTTTGCACAAAAACCACAAAATCTTTTGATTATTGCATGAAACCCAATGCAGATCAGAATATCTTCAGGACTTCTCCCATTGATTTATATACAACCTCGGCAGGTCTGAGATGCCGGATTTTCCGATTCTGACTTTTATCATTCTCTCAGTATCATAAATCAAGTTTAAAATATAAAAATTCAAGTTTTTTTTTCACTAAAAATTTTGATTTTATAATAACTTTTTGAGTTTTTGGCATTCAGACTAGACTTAAATAACCCCATTAGTATGATGTAGAGATTGATATTCTTTGACAATTTGCAATTGGTCTTCACTTTCTATCTTCTATATTTTTTTAAATGATTTAGCTTATTGTTTATCAGCTCTCCAGTTTGGCATTTCAGCAGCTATCTGTTGCTAGGATCCAAATGACTCTAGCAACAAGACAGTGATTTAAATGAGTGACTGGAATATGAATAGGAGAGGAAAGGAAGACGAATAATAAAAAGTAATGACTATAAAATTGTAGCCTTACAGAGCAATAGTTTTTTTTTTTGTTTTTTTTTGGCTGTCGGGTCAATGACCCCAATTTGAAAGTTGTAAAGTCAGAAGAAGAAGGCAAATTATTGAATAACCATAAAAAAACAAAAAAGGAAGACCAATTGAAAAGTTACTAAGTATAGGCCTTTCTATAACATAATAAAAGATAACTTAAAGATGAACTACCCCTTTAAAAGTTTCATGGCACTAAGGAAGCATTACATTTCAGAATTACAGATTGTAAATAAGGTATTGTAGCTTGTAGTGTTACTGCCTTGACTACATCCTCAGTGAATGCAACTGCAGCTGTCTCTGATATACTGTCTGAGCTGTGTGCTAATATATTCTACAAATGCTTTTTTACTGATGTACAGTAAGTAACCTGTGGATCATTTGTCTTTGACAAATAAACTATTTGTTCTGTTTGACAGCAAGAACCTCCTGGCGCCCATTTCTTTATAGGTTAAAGCACAGTAGCCTGTGGGAGATGTAGTTGCACTACACCGAACCTTTAAAACTTCCCTTTTGCGAAGGCCCAGCCTTAATTGTTAGAGTCCAGTGTAACCCATGTCTAGTATACTAGCTGGTTGTTAACCCTGTTGGCCTGTATAGTCCAAAAAACGTGTTACACTTTGCATACCTCCCAACTGTCCCGTTTTTAGAGGGACAGTCCCTCTTTTACTGCATAATCCCATTTTTCTCTGCACTGAACAGCCAGAAAAAGAAACAATGTTTCTAACTTAATTGGCAGAGAACCCAGAACAGCCACAGCAGCAGATAAGATACTTTTTTAACAATTTCGAGATAAGGAAATAAGTAATTGTAACAATATAAGATAAGATAACAGGTCCCTTGGGAAAATTTAGACACAAAGCTTAAGGATAGGGGCAAACGGGCAGATTCGGGGAGATTTAGTCGACTGGCGACTAATCGCCTCTTCTGTGTGGCGACAAATCTCCCCAAACTGCCTTCTTCCTGCCTTCAGTCTGCTTGAATGAGAAAACGCCAGCGCAATGCACTCACGGAGCTTTGATTTCCGAAATCGCCCGAAGTTTCCTCAGGCGATTTCAGGAATCGAAGCACTGTGAGTGCATTGCACTGGCGTTTTCTCATTCAAGCAGGAAGGCAGGAAGAAGGCAGTTAGAGGAGATTGTCGACCCGCAGAAGAGGCAATTAGTCGCCAGGCGACTAAATCTCCCCGAATCTGCCTGTCTGCCCTTAGCCTAAAGGGCAATTCACCTTCATTAGCAAAACTGTAATAACTGAAAAAAAACACAGAAATATGTTCAAACTTTCATAATCTGCCAAATTTTGTATAATGAACATGGTAATTAGGGGGTGTGGGCACAAAAAATGGGCGTGGTAAAAAATATTCCACCTATACTCTCTTGGATGAGAGGGGAGATACATAAATCAAAAGCGCATGATAGCTAGATTTCCTAAAAAGGACAAATCGAAAAAAGAAAAAAAAACAGTTACATAGTTACATAGTTAAATTGGGCTAAAAAAAAGAAAAAGTCCATCGAGTTCAACCTCTCCAAATGAAAACCCAGCATCCATACACACACCCCTCCCTACTTTTAATTAAATTCTATATACCCATATCTATACTAACTATAGAGCTTAGTATCACAATAGCCTTTGATATTATGTCTGTCCAAAAAATCATCCAAGCCATTCTTATAGTCATTAACTGAATCAGCCATCACAACATCACCCGGCAGTGCATTCCACAACCTCACTGTCCTGACTGTGAAGAACCCCCTACGTTGCTTCAAATGAAAGTTCTTTTCTTCTAGTCTAAAGGGGAGGCCTCTGGTACGGTGATCCACTTTATGGGTAAAAAGGTCCCCTGCTATTTGTCTATAATGTCCTCTAATGTACTTGTAAAGTGTAATCATGTCCCCTCGCAAGCACCTTTTTTCCAGAGAAAACAACCCTAACCTTGACAGTTCCATCCCTCTAACCAATTTAGTTTCACTTAGTCTCTGCACTCTCTCCAGCTCATTTATATCCCTCTTAAGGACTGGAGTCCAAAACTGCACTGCATACTCCACATGAGGCCTCACCAGGGACCTAGTGACACCTAGTGATAGACTAGTAAAACATAAAATTTCTTCTTTCTACATCTCTCTGTCCCAACAGAACAATTTATACTAATCATGCCTATATATTTATTTAATTCCAAGCAGCACACCACAACTTCAGAATTACTGCTTCAAAAGAGCTTCAATTGCTCCATTAATAGATGCATACACTCATTCAAAACTTAAGAGCCATTAGCTAAAATAAGCACCTGGAAGTAGAAATACCATGTCCTTCTTAAAAGAGTTGTTCACCTTTAAATTAACTTTTCCTAAGATGTAGAGAGATATTCTAACACTATTTGCGATTGGTCTACATTTATTTATCATTTGCAATTTATAAGTTATTTAGCTTTTTATAAAGCAGCTCTCAATTTCAGAAATCTGGTTGCTATGGTCCACCTTACCCTAGTAACCATGCATTGATTTGAATAAGAGACTGGAATATGAATAGGAGAGCGGGCTTGAATAGATAGATGAGTAATAAAAAGTAACAATAACAATTTGCAGCCTTAAAGGTATCCTGTCATCGGAAAACAAGTTATTTTCAAAACGCATCAGTTAATAGTGCTACTCCAGCAGAATTCTGCACTGAAATCCATTTCTCAAAAGAGCAAACAGATTTTTTTATATTCAATTTTGAAATCTGACATGGGGCTAGACATATTGTCAATTTCCCAGCTGCCCCCAGTCATGTGACTTGTGCCTGCACTTTAGGAGAGAAATGCTTTCTGGCAGGCTGCTGTTTTTCCTTCTCAATGTGTCTCAGTGGGACATGGGTTTTTACTATTGAGTGCTGTTCTTAGATCTACCAGGCAGCTGTTATCTTGTGTTAGGGAGCTGCTATCTGGTTACCTTCCCATTCTTCTTTTGTTTGGCTGCTGGGGGGAAAAAGGGAGGGGGTGATATCACTCTTACTTGCAGTACAGCAGTAAAGAGTGATTGAAGTTTATTAGAGCACAAGTCACATGACTTGGGGCAGCTGGGAAATTGACATTCTACAACATACTAAAAGTTAACTTAATGGTGTACCACCACTTTAAAAGTTGTGCCTTCCACGTTTACAATGCAATATATAGGTCCGGTTTCTGGCAAAAAGACCCTTGGAGACCTTACCTGCTTCTGCACAAGGAATCTAAAAAGTGCCACAAATTAATTTTGAGCAGGGTTATACACAATGACCAACCCAGAGGTGTGAAATGCTTGTATTCTAATGCCAATATTTTACACAGCAATATATATGCTCTTATCAAAAACATAAATAAATATTAAACGATCTAAACAGCATACTTCACTTTACACTTTTTTCTAGGGATGCCCCAAATCCAGGATTCGGCTCGGTATTCGGACAGGATTCGGCCTTTTTCAGCAGCATTAATTTGAATCCTCGTGCCTGCCCGAACCAAATTCAAATCCTTAAAGGGGATTTTCACCTTTGAGATAACTTTTAGTATGATGTAGAGTGTGATATTCTGAGACAATTTGCAATTGGTTTTCATTTTTTATTATTAAAGGTTTTTAGTTATTTAGCTTTTTATTCAGCAGCTCTTCAATTTGCATATTAACCAATCTGGTAACTAGGGTCCAAATTACCATAGAAACCATGCATTGATTTGAAAAAGAGACTGGAATATGAATAGGAGAGGCCTGAATAAAATGATCAGTAATAAAAAAGAAACAATAACAATACATTTGTAGCCTTAAGCTGGCCATAGATAGAGAATCCTCGAACGATCGGACTTCCCATCTCCTGACCTGCCACTAACCATTCCGATCAAATAAAGTAGTAAAAGAACAGATGAGCCGATGTTCTGCCCTGACAGCAATCGTACGAAAGTTATGTCCAACAAAAGCTGGTGAAAGTCTCACATTGAAAATTGTACGATAGGCAATACATGTAGAGATATTATTGGCAGCTGAAATCTTTTAACCTGTCCGTTACAGAGCATTTGTTTTTTAGAAGGGAGTCAGCGACGCCCATTTGAAAGCTGCAAAGAGTCAGAAGAAAAAAGCAACTATAATAAAATAAATAATGAAAACCAATTGAAAAGTAGCTTAGAATTGTCTGTTCTATAACATATTAAAAGTTACCTTAAAGGTGAACCACCCCTTTAAAAATCAGATGACTTTTCGTCATAAAACGAGGAAGTAAGGACATGTTTTTCCACCCGCTACGCGTGCGGTTCTCCGTTTCCCTTCTTTTTCTTAATTTGTATATGCAAATAAGGATTAGGATTCACAATCTTTCACATAGGATTCAGGGGGTTCAGCCGAATCCAAAATAGTGGATTTGGCGCATCTCTACTTTTTTTTTTTTTTTAAAGAACATGAAAAGCCACAACTGCTTCCTGGGTGCAGAGCAGCCCTCCTTTTATCCAACTTGAAACCAGGTTTGCACTTTTAAAAACTATGCCTGTAGAGATGTGATGTGTTTCCACACAAAATTTGTGCTTCCCACATTTTGCTGTGCAATAGCATAAAGATTTGTGTATGCATGTATAAGGGTAGAACTGCACGGCCGACTTAGCTGTGTTTCTGTCTAATCCGACGCTGGGCGACAAAACGCACGAGGCAAGTCGGATGCGACAGGAACACGGTAAGTAATATAAAGTCGGATGGTGTCGCAACGCTGATCCGACGCGATCCAAATTAAAGAACGATCGGTTATCCGGAAAACCTCAGGTCCCAAGCATTCTGGATAACAGGTCTCATACCTGTAAAGCTTTAACATAGAAAATAACCGACCATCTTACCTGAGAAGCCACAAAATATTTTTCTAGGGTCCAAATTACCCTAGCAACCATGCACCAATTTGGACAAGAAACTGGAATATGAATAGGAGAGGGCCTGAATAACAATAAATGTGCAGCCTTAAAGAACATTTGTTTTTGTAGATGGGGTCAGTGACCCCCATTTCAAATGGAAAGGGTCAGAAGAAGAAGGCAAATAAAAAATGAATTTAAAAAATTTAATTAAATTAAAAAAAAACTATAAAAAATAAATAATGAAGACCAATTGGAATGTTGCTTAGAATTGGCCACTCGATAGAAGAGGAAGAGAAAGGGATGAATCAACATTACTCTTAAAAGGGGTTGTTCACCTTTGAGTTAACTTTTAGTATGATGTAGAGAGTGATATTATGAGCCTAATTGCAATTGGTTTTAATTTTTCACTATTTCTGTTTTTTGAGTTATTTAGCTTTTTATTCAGCGGCTCTCCAGTTTGCAATCTCAGCGATCTGGTTGTTATGATCCATAATTACCCTAGCAACCATGCAAAGAGTCTGGAATATGAATAGAAGAGGCCTGAATAGAAAGATGAGTAATCAAAAATAGCAATAACAATAAATATGAAGCCTTACAAAGCATTTATTTTTAGATGGGGTCAGTGACCCCCATTTGAAAGCTGGAAAAAAATCTGAATAATTAAAGAAAAATATTAATAAAAAAAACTATATATAAACTATACAAAATAATAATAATGAAGTCAAATTGAAAAGTTCATGCATCAGTTCCTGGAGAGTGAGCAGATCCATCAGGGGGATGGGGGGGGGCTGTGCTGCTAGCAATATGCAGATATGCGTATGTTAAAATAGGAAGCTAGAGCAGAATAAAAGCGTCCACCACACAGGACACCGACGCTCAGGCTGAGGAATAGAAGAGACACGTACCTGCTGCTCTCATACAAACGCTCTATGTTATGTCTAAAAAATATTTTGCGTATTCACCTACCAGAAGTACCTGTTTGGCGTAACCATGGAGACGGTGGAATATCTTCCTCCAAACCAATAGGAGAGGCGCCTGCCGGTGCCGTGACGTCACGCACTCGCGCCTTTTGCAAGTTTTAGGAGAAGGATGTGTGAGAGGAGCTGTGCAAATGCCGACAGCTTTCTACTGCTTGTAATCACTCAAGTCTCATACAAGCCTGCTGGGAGCTGTGACTCTAAAAAGGGAAGGCTGGTTACAGCCTGGACCTCGTTTAGGGCTACGTACTGTGTCACCCAAAAAAGGTGACACAATTGTTTAAAAGAAATAATTACAAAAAGTATACGAATAAAAATGTTTTAAACCTCAGTGATTGCAAACAGCACTATTCCACACAAATTCTAACAGTCCTCTGCTTCCTCTGTCCAGATTTCCAAATGTCAGGCCTAGCTGGCTGAGAGCCTCCATTTTGAGGGGGTACCATTGCCAGGAGCTCCATGACTAGGGTTGCCACCTTTCTGGAAAAAAAATACCAGCCTTCCTATATTCTTGCTGTTTTTTTACTATTAATAGCATTGGCATCAAGCATAATTTTTACAGGCCAGGCTGGTGAAATACTGCCCAGGTGGCAACCCTATCCATGACAGAGGGGGCTTAAGCTGAGAAATTGCATTTGCGAGTTGCAAAAGATCAGGAGTTTGACCACCCAGCAAGTAGGGTTGCCACCTGGCCGGTATTTTACTACCAAGGTGAATGTCATTTTTCTTTGGGGCCCCATTTGTTGGGGGGCACGTAACCAATGGGCTACTGATTACGGCCCTCTGGGGGTGGAGGTCCCTGACTCCTTGCTAACTTTGTAGCTTGGAGTCCTATGATGACAGACAGTTGTCCTGACTGCACAAGTAGCAATACAGCACATGACAGACTTTATAGTGTTCTGTTTGTTCAGGCCAAAAGCCCAAGCAATCGGAGCCGTAGGAAGAGAAGATGTTGCAGATAAAATGTATCAGCAGATTACATTGTTCAGCATGTCTGATTGACAAACCAACCGATATCCAAGGAGATATCCAAGGATAATGGAAGGGTGGTAACTCTGTAAAAAGAAAATTGTACCCTTTTGTCAGCTTGAATATAAAATTGAATACAAGGGCTAGCCGCACCACAGAGGACTCATTTTCACAGACTTGCATTGAAACCAAGCAAAGTATTTTGCAAAAGCAGTGCCACCAACCATCTATAATCCTACATGTTTGGGTATTATTTGCGCTGGACAGAAAACCTTCAGCTGAGGATAGTGTTGCAAATTGTCTGTTTTTTTTATGGCCTGACTGGTAAAAATGTTGCTTGATGCCAATATTATTTATAGGGAAAACCCATAACAATATAGGAAGGCTGGTATTTTTTCCAGAAAAGGTGGCAACCCTAGCTGAAGATGGCATTGGATTGTGGATCCAGTACCAAGCATTTCAGTTGGCAATGGCTCCTACTACAGGGTTGTAACCCATAGAACCCAGTTCTTTATGTTCTATGTCCTATCACAAACTCCACAGTTCCCCACCAAGTTCCTATTGTGTAAAACAGCATTGTTAGTATCATATTGAAACAAGTTTTTGGTATTTATTGGCTTGGTTTATTTAAAAAACAATGGCTGAGCATCTTTAAAACCCCCCCCAACAAAAAAAATTTTGCCTAATGAAAGGAAACATAATTGTAACATTTCTACAGTATATATTCATAACAAATGTTCTATGGGTCTAAGTTATTTGTATATGTATTCCTGTTTAAAGCAGTGCGTCCTTTTCTATTCTCTGCCCTTACGGCTCAGACTGATACAATGTAAGGCAACAGATCTGTCTTTGCTGAGGAACTAAGACTTTTGCAACATTGTTTAAAATGTAACAACCAGGAGATAAGCAAATGCTGCTTTTGATAGCAATTTTTTTTACAAATAACTTTAAAAGCTCTGAACATTTTTAAGGGGAACTCCACACAAATATAATTTAAGCTTTTTTTAAAGTAAACATAATTTCAAGCAACTTTGCAATATTCTTCAATTAAAAAATATGCACACTTTTCATGATTTTTAATGGTTTGGAACAGGTCCCTAAGCCTAGCACCCTGCTCTCCTGCTGATCTGTCTGACTACTTTACTGAGCTGGCTGACTACTGTTACTTTGTATCAACAGCCATCTGTCCTTAGCCTGCATCCTCCAAACCCCACAATTCCCTGCACACGTGATTTCCATAAGGAAAAGAACATCACAGTGCAATGCATTGTGGGTTATGTAGTTCCTGCATGCTGTCTGTAAGCTGTGTAACATCTGTGTTTTACTAACTCCTTCCCTGTCAGGATTTCAAATGATGCAGAAAGAGAACTGTTAAACAGCTGGATTTTAGCATAGATTCATACTTTTTGAAGAAACAGGTAACTGTGATGGGTATTTTAGGGGTTTCTGTGTTATGTGGGCCTCTTTATCAAATTTTGTTTGGAAGCCGGAGTTCCCTTTAATAAACGTATATTAGAATTATGTTTTCTTTTATTATGCACATTTTTATTTTGAGTTGACTTGCCCTTTTAAGGTTCAAAAACAGGTGCCATCCAAAGTAAAATATATATATATATATATATATATATATATATATATATATATATATATATATATATATATATAGCCCAAGACAGGAACTTTAAGAGGAGTCAAATGTCACAATCCTTAAAGGACTCGGGTCCTTTAAGGATTGCGCAACATTTGACTCCTCTTGGAGTTTAATTTTTTTGATTTTGGAGTTGTCAGCACACCCCACGTCTACGGATTTCATTTCCATTTGATGAGCAGTTAGGAGGTGCTGAAAAAACTTTTTCTTTTCTATTTTGCCATTCAAAGTAGTGGAGTGAACAATGGAGTCAGCAGTGCAGTATCAGGGTTGGAAATCCTAAAGCCACTGCCACTTTTGGATTCTTATCTAACATAGCTTCGACACACAGAAAATGCAGATTCAACCCATCTTATGTTATCACATTAGCTGCCTGTCATACGCCCCATATGCATGCTGACAGGCTGATCCTGTGCCTAGAGCACATAGAAGCCTTTTCTCTTCTGACTTTTATACCAGCAAAGACAATGCTGAGTGTGACACTGGCTTGACAATTCTATGTACTGTCAAAGGGGAAAGGGTGCTGCTGATGCAATATATGCAGTAAACCAGTAGGCACAGGAAGGCAAGCAAGTTGTGGGGACAATAAGAGACTGAGAACAGCTACATAGACAGGATTTGCAGTGGCCAAAATAACTTGTGATGGTTAGATCTAAAGTTTGATGTAAAAGATCAGAACAGAAGGAATGATCCTCTAGTTTCTCAGGATGAAATAAATACCTGAGAAAGGATCCTGCGAGGTGGTCTTGCAATTGCCTTTATAGTTTCTGTGCAAAACCCATAAATAATTGAAATTGTTTCCAAGTAAGTGTCAGACACAAAAACCAGTACTGCCCCATGTACATATATGAAATAGCCACCCTGGACCACTCTATTGTGCACACCCATCCAAACAGTTTGACAACTGACATAGCATCTGGCATAGACAAATGAGAACCCTCCAGATGTCAGCTGGCAGCAGGATGATGAAATCTGTACATCTAGTGAAAGTCCACTTGCCATCTCTTACGTTTCGTTGTGATTGTTATAAATCTTTAAGTCTTGTGGGATTGGATCATTATACAGTGGGACATTAAATCCCATCCGGTGTTATTCTTGTTGAACTGAAACGCCCAGAGCAGTGTATAAACCCAGAGAGGTGTTGATTTGTAACAGTTTTCATTATTGAGAAATACGCTCACCTAAAAAAGGTCACGCCTTTTTTAAAATAAATAACTACAAAAAGTTTATGAACAAAAATGTTTCAACCCTGGCAAACAATACTATTCCAAACAAATTCTAACTCTCCTCTTTTTCTTCATCTATCCAGATTTCCAGGTGCCAGGCCTAGCTGGCTGATTCTGTATGGAGAGACACCATTTTGAGGGGGGTTTCATTGTCAAGGGCTCCATGACAGAGGGGGCTTAAACTAGAAAATGACATTTGTGACTTGCAAAATTATTCGGATGACAAAAAATGATGTTCACCAAAAAAAAAATTAAAAAAAGTTCTAATCTAAAAATCTTTATTACAAAACATGTAATATTTACATTTTATAATTGAGACATGCTATATACTGCTTTGCTTTCCAAAAGAAAGTGTCTGGAATCAACAAAATCAGTGAGAGTGTGTGAGAGTGTAAAGCAGGTGTCAGCCACAGGTAACCGAATTGCATCCAGTTCAGCGAGCATCAAACACAACCACTGAAATAGTAAGAATTAAGGAAATATATGATCAGATAGAAATACATAAACAGATATGGGAAACAGTACATGTACAAAAACAAAGCTTTGTGAAATAGAATTATTCAACTTCTACAATTTAGTGGATTTGTCATACTATAGTATCAATTCCCCTTTATATGTACTTTTTTGATCTTCATTTAAATCTTCAACCCCCAATATGTAATAAAAGGCACTAAGTTTTCCCAGTAGCAGTAACCCAAATCAACCAATAAGAAATTTGCTTTTAAACAGGTGACCAGTAAATTCTACCTGCTGATTGGATGCTATGGGTTACTGCTTCTGTGCAAACAGTGCCATTTATTACATAACCCGCTTAATCTTACCCTAGTGCCTGCATTGTTATGGCAAATTGGGTGTTTTATCTGCCGTGGCCATTCAGCAAAACACAGTGGAGAAAAAAACTCATGATATTACAAAATGGAAAGCACAACAGTTGACACATGGAGCAGACTTTGGGGTCAAAAAATTTACTTGAAAATGGCATTTTGTTTATGCACATTTTCTTTAATATAAAGCACTAAAACATGTTTCTTCTATTTTTCTATACCACTATGCCTTGCTCTGTTATCAAAAGAGTTTGTTTACATAGACCCCTTACAAAGTCAACCCTTTCCCCAGCTAAAGCCAGTATCTCATGTTTAAAGATAAGGGGGAGTTGGTTCTACACAGGGTTTAGCTAGGAACAGTAATTTCATTTACTGCCTATTCCTTCTTCCATAATTGTCTTAAACTAGATGAAAAATGAATTTCAAGTTCATATTCTGCACCATTTAGTCTAAGTAGCAACAAAATCAATACATATGTCTTAATGAAAATAAATTGAACACAAGTCTATTTAGTAGGCCATCCTTTCATGTCACACACATTCAGTGTGGAGTAAGAACTTCATATGCAAGTATGCGGAAAAAGGATACATCGTTTTGTTCTTTTCTTGTACATTATTCTGTAACCACATTCTCTGCATCGGATTGGATCTCTTGCTTTTATTTCATTTTCCGTGTGGCATTCTGAAAACAGGACAGAGAACATAATGTGCAGTTTAAAATCTAAAAAGTTCAGTGTTGATAAAGACTTAGATTACTATACCCGTAGATTCATGTATAGAGACAAAGCAATATCTGCAAGAAGAAGGACTATAAATGGTTATGAAGCATTTCAATTACAAAAAATAAGATGTTTAAATTCTAGTTGGGTATTATGAGAGGGATCAGTCAGGGCACCAGTATTCAATGTTTCAATCGAACAATGGGATCTTTCCCTAAGAAAAACTTTGTGCTCAAAACGTACTGAAAAATGTTTGTGATCAATTAGTTTGATGAATGGATTGCTGCATTCCTTAAAAATCTGCATAGGTGTTACTAACTCCATAATTCCCAAAAGTTCCTTGTGACTGGTCCCGAATACAGAAAACAGATGTGTGAAACCAAGAGAAGTGCACATGTATGGCACAGGGGACTTTTGGGAAACGGATGAAATATTGCACCCGTGCCCTTAGGTTAATTAAGTGTTCACAGAGGGTTGTCAGTTTGTTTGACTTTGTTACCCTTTAATCAATCAGGTACATTGGGCAGGTGTCAGTTAGAGAGGAGAGGGCCCCTGGACATGCATGCAAGAAGGCTGGAGCCCCAACCAATGGGCTTAAAAAGAAAAACTGTGTGTCCAACATGCAGCACATGAGTTCATTGTCAGGGTACAACTCCCAGCATCCTCATCAGCTATTGTGAACAGCTGAGCCAGTGCTTCAAGTTGAACGTCCCTGACGTATACAAATAAAGTAACACATTATATATCTTATTTCCACAAGGGACCCCATTACTGCCTTCCGCTAAAACTAATCCCGCTTTTAAAGGAATTGTTCAGTGTAAAAATAAAAACTGGGTAAATAGATAGGCTGTGCAAAATAAAAACTGTTTCTAATATAGTTAGTTAGCCAAAAATGTAATGTATAAAGGCTGGAGTGATTTGATGTATAACAAGTCAGTCACAGCACTACTTCCTGCTTTTCAGCTCTCTTGGTTTACACTGACTGGTTGCCCTGGCTACCAGACAGTAACCAATCAGAGACTTGAGGGGGGGCCACATGGGTCATTTCTGTTGCATTTCAATCTAAGCTGAATGCTGAGGATCAATTACAAACTCACTGAACAGAAATGTACCTTGTGGCCCCCCTTCAAGTCGCTGACTAGCTCAGAGTTATAGAGCTGAAAAGCAGGAAGTTGGATTCTGGCTGTTTTATTAGACATCTGTTCACTCCAGCCTTTATACATTACATTTTTGGCTAACTAACTATATTAGAAACATTTTTTATTTTGCACAGCCTATCCATTTACCCAGTTTTTATTTTCACACTGAACTATTCCTTTAAGAAACTTCTTACCTCCACAAATGTAGATCATCGGCTGCTGCTTAGGAGGAGGTGCGTCCTTTTGGCCTTCCATTGTTTTCACTAAATAACATCAATTGATGTATTTTACTCTTGCTGTTACACCCTGTCTCGCTACCGTAACTTCACTCCATACAATAAAACCGATTACTCGGCCTAGAATATATCGGCGCAGAAAACTGCACACAACTCAGCGTGGACCCAACATGACAGACGCACGATACCTACGGCATCAGAAAGCGCTCTCTACGTTTGGAGACGTTCCGCTACGCACGTGCGACAACCATCTCTAGTGTGGGCAACTAAATGCTTCTGAACGTTTACTACAAGATGCTTTAATCAGAGCGCTAGTATCCTATTATTCACCATGCAGATAGTCACAGAGTTTATAATTCACAGCTGCATTATTAAAGTGATTTCAGTGCGTTATTTATTTAGTTATATTGCAGGCAGGATGCATTTTGAGATTGCAAATCGCCAGTTTATTGTGGATCAGCTGAGATACTTCCTTGTATATTCCATACTTCCCAACTGTCCCTTTTTCGGAGGGAAAGTCCCTCTTTTGACAGCTCAACCTGCAGTCCCTCTTTTGTACTGGAAAGTCCCTCTTTTCTATTCACTGAACAGCCAGAAAAAGAAAGTTTCTCACTTAATTGGCTTTTAGCAGAGAGCACAGAACAGCTAACAGGTGCAAATAAGATACTTTGTAACAATTTTGAGACACAAAAACACAGTTTAGATAAGGAGAAATATTTCAAACTTTCATAACCTGACAAATTTTGTAAAACAAACATGGTAATTAAGGTGTGTGGCCACAGAAAGTGGTGTGGTCAAAAAATTGCTGCGCTACGTGCGGGAAAAAAAATTTGTCCCTCTTTTTACTTCCAAAATGTTGGGAGGTATGTATTACTGCAATGAAAAATGGCCATGATTTATAACTGAATTCGCGTGACCTTATATACTGACGAATTAGCCTAAATGGCTTTTTGATCAGAAAATTCTGACTGATTTCTGCATTATCCATAACTAGGGTTGCTACCTTTTCCGGAAAAAAATACCGGCCTTCCTATATATTTATCTTTTTTCCCTATTAATAGCATTGGGATCAGCCACCATTTTTACCGGCCAGGCTGGTAAAATAACGGCCAGGTGGCAACCCTATGGACCATAACTAGGGTTGCCACCTGGCCGATATTTTACCGGCCTGGCCAGTAAAAATGATGGTTAATCCCAATGTTATTAATAAGGAAAAATGATAAATATATAGGAAGGCCGGTATTTTTTTCCCGAAAAATCGGCAACCCTAACCATAACTAGGGTTGCCGATATTTTACCGGCCTGGCCAGTAAAAATTGATGGTTGATCCCAATGTCATTAATAGGGAAAAATGATAAATATATAGGAAGGCCGATATTTTTTTCCCGAAAAATTGGCAACCCTAACCATAACCAGGGTTGAAAATGTTGGTTGTACATGCAGGAGATTGTACATACCTGCAGACATCCCCAGTCAAGAAGTTAAGCATGAGGCAATAAAAATCAGGATTATTGGGTTGAGGTAACTAGGTGCCAACAAAAAAAAAATCATATTTAAGTGAGTAAATACATTAAGAGTACTACTTATGAATAAGCCACATTTCCTTCATCATTACAAAAATAAATGTTGGATTATGTACAGTGATCAGAGGATCTGGGTGAAGGGTGAATTCTTTGAAGGAGGAGGCAACCAATAGTAACTTTCCATTGGAGAACTTAACATATATAAATATGTAGCAGTTCAATTCAAAATCCCATACACTGCAGAACCAGTATCTTAAAATTGGTTAAGATGCAGGAGGACTGCTGAGATATTTTTTGAATGTTGGAGCACTGGAGGTTGCCTTTCCCAATCTAGGCTCTCTAATGACATATGTATATATTAACCTAGCAACCATACATTAATTTGAATAAGAGACTAGAATATAATTAGGAGAGGGCTTGAATAAATAGATGAGTAATAAAAAGTAGCCTTACAGAGCATTTTTTAGATGTGGTCAGTTTGAAAGCTGGAAAGAGCCAGAAGAAGAAGGCAAATAATTCAAAAACTATATATAAAAAAAAAAATAATTAAGACCATTTAAAAAGTTGCTTATAACTGGCCATTCTATAACATACTAAAAGTTAAATGAAATGTGAACCACCACTTAAAACAGCTGGGTGCTGGTGTTACTGCACAATCTTGGCTACCACTAAACACACCCATATCTGTTGTAGAGAGAGGTGACACTTTATAAATCAAACTAGGGCTACACCATTGATATTCTAATTTTGGTTCTGCTCATTACTTCTTTAGGGTAACTCCGTGACAAATAATTTCCAGCTGACAGAACTCTCTTCATGTTGTTGTTGGTCAACCTGTCATTCTTTTGACAAAACCTTTAAATGAACCATTGTACCAAGTTTTCTACCTAATTCTCCTATTTCTACTTCCTGAAAAACTTCCAGGGCCCGAACTAGGGGTAGGCAGAAGAGGCACGTGCCTAGGAGGACATCTTGTGTGCACATGCATACCTTCCAACATTTTGTAAACAGAAAGAGGGACAAAAAGATTTGCAGCTCGGAGCATGGTGACATTTTTTGACCACGCCCAATTTTGTGGCCACACACCTTAATTACCATGTCCATTTTACAAAATTTGCCAGGTTATGAAAGTTTGAACACATTTCTGTGGTTTTTATGTGTTACAGTTTTGCTAATGATGGTGAATTGCCTTTTAAGAAGAGACCTCCATATCTAAAATTGTTACAGAAGTATTTAACTATCTATTCTGGGCTCTCTGCTACAAGCTAATTAAGTTAGAAACTTTGCATCTTTTTCTGGCTGTTTAGTGCAGGAGATCAAATAGAAATTTGGGACATTTCAGTACAAATGTGGGACTGGGGATTGAGCATTTGGACTGTCCCGCTCAAAAAGGGACAGTCCCGATCAAAACGGGACAGTCCGGCTCAAAACGGGACAGTCTGGGTCAAAACGGGACAGTTGGGAGGTATGTACATGCATGTGCCCATGTGGGGGTAGGGTTGCCACCTTTATTAAAAAATTTTACCGGCCAGTGGGAGGCGGGCACCGAAAGTGGGCGGGGCTACGTGATGAGCCACTAAAGGGGGCGGAGCTACGCGATGTGCCGCTAAAAGGGGCGGAGCAACATCGCACAGTGCTGGAAAAAAGGTACGTTATTTTCGAATTGGGGGCAGGCCAGGGGCTTTTTTTAAAGGGTATTTCAAATTACCGGCAATTGCATTGCCGGTAAATTTGCAATACCGGCCCCGACTTGGCAGGTGTTTTACCGGCTAGGCCGGTAAAATACCGGCCGGGTGGCAACTCTATATGGGGGCACCTTGCCTTGGGCACACAGGGAGCTGGGCCCTGCCATGCTGAGTGCCATTAGCCTAGGAATGTCTTGTTGAAGGTGTATTAACTATTTATACAGCTGGCATGCCCTCTGAAACTTCTGACACCATGTATGACATATAGGTCTGAACAAAAAGATAAGTAAGAAAAAGAAAATTAAGGTGTAGGCTCACAGAGCAATAGGCTTTTTCTATGCCAGGGATCAATATTTAAAAACTGAAAAAGGCAGAAGAATAAGGTAAAAAAAATAAGAAAATTAAGACCAAATGACGAGTTACTAAGAATAGGCTATTCTATAACATACTAATAGTTAACCTGGAGGTTAACCACCCCTTTAATTCTATTTCACATTTTCACTATATGTAAACAAAACCAGACTTGCGCTATCTCATGCATTAAAAGTTGCACTGTTGCACTGTCTACACTGGTATCAACTGGTCTGACATTTAAATCACTGCCTGGTTGCTAGGGTAAATTGAACCCTAGCAAGCAGATAATTGGCAAAAATTCCAAACCGAAGAGCTGCGAAAATAAAAAAAAGAAACATAATTCAAAAACCATAACAAATAAAAAGGTTAGAAATTAATTAATTAAAGGTAATTTAACTGTGCACTACCACTTTAAGGTGACCCTGCCTCATATTTAATACAGGACACCTGTAAAATTTGCAGCTGTGGCAACACTGCACACTGTATAGTGATATGATGTCCTGTATCATTTTTAAAATACAATCTTACAAGTGTTTCAATTAAAGGGATGGGTTAATGGGGCATCAGGGATTCTATAATGGCCCTGCACATTGCATTTTCCATATGTGTTTCTAAAAGGGCAAATAAAATGTTTACAAATGATATAGAAATGATAATCATGCCATGGATATAAACTTCTAGTTGATAGAATGGTTGTTCAATAACAATGTTTTTTTTTTGGAATAACACAATTTCCAGTCTCCACATTATGTGATTGAAATGGCTGAAGAAAGGCATCATGGATATGGCTGAAGAGAAGCACCATGGGTACTTATCACATGACCTTGGAACACATTTGAAAAAAGTGGGAGTTTTGCTGGTTTTTCTGTTTTAGCTCAGTTTCATTAAATCTGAGAAAGAGATAGTCTCCAGGTGACCCTCCAGGGAAGATTCAGGTGAAGAGAACTATTTCTATGGATTTGTTAGAATTATATTATTTTAATGGTGGCTTTTGAAATAGTTTAGCAGTTAACTGTCTCCCAGCTGTCGGCAATTGCTACCTAATAGCTTGGTTTAGTTTCAAGCTCAAAGCATGGTATATGCATTAAACAGAAAACGTAGTTTCAATTGCCCCAATACTTGCCAACAACTGTTTAAATAATTCTGAAATGTTGCTTTGTGGATTATTCTAAAACGCGTGCAGGCCAATACTAAGCATATTTCATGAGCCTCTTACTTTAAACGCAAATGTAGGCGTGTATGGTTACAGTACATTGTAGGAAATAAACTGACTGTCTCTTGGTTTGCAAGAGCCTGAGTTTAACTAATTGCAGTGCTTTATTGGCATGGGCTAGCTGAAGTCTAATTTAAATCGTGGTATATTGGGTCTATGACACAGAAATGTGTCGTCCCCCACCCAGTTGTTTTTATTTCCTACTGACAAAAATGCAGACAAGTTGTTCCGTTGGTTCAAATTAACTTCTAGTGTGATGCAGAATGATGAGCCACTTTGCATTTGGTCTTCATTATAATTATTTTTTTTTTGAGCGTATAAATGATGTAGCTTTTTTGTTTAGAAGCTTTCCTGTTTGGAATTTCAGCCGCTATATCAGCAGTGATTTTAATGTGAGACTGGAAAGGTCTGAAGGTAAACCATGCTTTATGCGCTTACCACATTTCTCACTTACAAAAGCAAGGGTATATACATACAATAAATGTATTTAGAACAGCTATTGCCGTCATACTAATGCACAAACGTGTCTTATTCTGATATGGATCTTAGTGGTTGCAAAAGTTAATTACTCTAATATGCTGTTAGTGTGGGTAAAACTATATGCCAAATATGGTGTAGTATTTTCCCAGTCAGTCTTGTTTTAAAGGAGTGCTGTTCCTTATTTTCATGTCACGGGCCAAACGCAGATGGAATCATGGAACACAAATTGATACATTCAGAGTTTCCCTGTGGCACAGAGTACAATCTGATAGAAAAGACTACATTTTGTTTACTCCTGAGATGGAACAGACAGTCTCTCTATGTGAGAGAGACTGTAAAGACTTCGTTTTCTAACCTTGACAAACTGACAAAGTCCCATAAACTGCAGCTTTTTTTGTACAGCTGATATTTTTAAATGGATTCTATTATGCAAAATCATGTGTTGTGTGGCAAGATCAGATAAAATCTAACCCTCAAAATCTCCCATGGAATATACAAATTTTTTTTAACGGATAGTGTTGCCGCGATAAAACGCAGGAGACAAGTCTGATGTAGTCGCATGCATCCAAATATAATGGGATGGATACAAAATCACATGTATAAACTACACACGACAAGACTTTCTGATGAAGAGTCGGCATGCGGGGTTCACAATTGACAGTCAAGATGTGTAGGATGGAATGTAGTTTATTAAACATTGTTGCTGGAAAATACAGGAGGCCTCACGCTAGACTAATAAACATCAGTTTGAATATGTAAATGTAAGTAGGGTTGCTGCCTTTTTCTGTTTAAGAGGTTGTTTACCTTTTAAATTAATTTTTATTTTAATGAGTGTGAGCATGTAGAGAGATTCTGAAACAATTTGCAATTTGTTTTAATCTTTTTAGTTTTTTTAATTATTTGGCTTTTTTTCATTAGCTCTCCAGTTTGCCATTTCAGCAGTCTGGTTGCTAGGATCCGAATTACCCTAGCTACCATTCCATAAACATATACTGAGCTGCTTATCAGTCATATTCCCACTGTGTCCCCTATGGTCTGGGCTCCCCAGCAGCTGCGGGGTCTGTTTACAATAACACCCCTGTCCTGCTTTTCAGTAAAATGATTGGTGAGTTCATGTATCATAGTAACTGTAGTTAAAAAAATATACATATTCAGCACGTTTCAACCTTTTTGTCCTGGCAAACCCTACCTACCACACAAGTTTCTGATGATGGAACTGCTGGTAATTGCCCCAAAATGACAGGCACTGGTGTGCTGCTGCCAATACAAGGGGTATAAGGAGGACCCATGGGGAGGGGGGTGCATAATTCTGCTATGTCCAATGAGAGTTGCCAGGATGGTGGTTTTCCAGCCAAATTGGGTTACTAATTTAAAGCCCAGGCCGGTTTTCAAAGTACAAATGAGCCAAGGTAGGGATTTGGGCTACTTTTTGGGCCTTTGGTTGGTTTGCACTTTGGACGCCAGCCAAAGTTGTTGTTTTTTTTTTTTTTTGCCCTACGAGCAAAGCCTGCGTCTCCCAATGCATGTTGCGTAATGTCGTTTTTGTTTAATAATTTGCCAAATTTAACGGAAGACTAAAATACCCAGCATGCAATTGGACTGACTTCTGTAGAAGACAGGTGTTACCAGATTTTGGGCTCTGTACCCCAGTCTCCTGTCCTATTATCACATTTTCCGGTGACTTTCCTCAATTTCAGACAATTTTGGTTGACCTGTTTTTCCAATATTTATTGAAATTGTATATGTATTAGGCTTTATGGGGCCCCTATATCTCCTGGGCTGCCTTCTGTAGTTACACCCGGTGACAGGCGAATCTGTCCCATTTTGCTTCTTGTAAAATTTGCAAAACTGTGAAAACTTGAAAAAGGCCTATTTTCACACATATTCATTTATTTTTTAGACTTTTTTTCGCTGCACACATTGTGCTGTTTTTGGGCTAATATTTTGAAGTTCCTCTTGGCTAGTTTTTGGCTGGTTCTGTAGCCGGATTGGAAAATTTGACCTGGCAACCTTACGTCCAATCTACATTCTGCATAATGTCCAATCTACAGCCCGCCATTTGTGATAGGTTTTTAGCGTTGGTGGGAGGCAGAGCTGTAGTCAGTAACAGGTCAAAAAATGGGGTAAATCCCTGTACTTAAAGTGTTATGCATTGTACTGGTATGGTATTTTTTTTTTTCATAGCTTCCGTGTTATGGAAACCCAAGCTCCGCCCTCTCAAGTCATGTGCCCAGGAGAGCACGGCCAATACGTCTCCGCAAGGAGGGCGGAGGCGACAGGTTTTCTTAATTCCGCCCACCATGCGTGTCATCCTCCAATCCCTATCATGCTCATTGGTGTTAGTCAGCCTCGTGAGCGCGCTTTGCTTTCCTGTGACGGTTGGGCAAAGGCGGGCGATTTGAATTCTAGAGAGGGAATTGCTGGCTTGAGGTACGCGTACCTTGGGCCAACAGTTCCCATGGCGAAGCTGACCGGCCTGAGATTGGAGTTGCCATAGAAAGGCACACTTGTTCCCCTTGCCTGACTAATAAAATGTTAATGACGTGTGGTGTTTTGCTGTGGACATGACTGTGCGCGGGCATCACTGACACTTGGTACATTCTCCTCACACACTCATACATGACCCTTTCTCACTGGCTTCATTTCTATGGATTCCACAACTGACCAGGGCTGCTGGGGCTTCTTCCTTGGACTAAAGGTGATAATGGAATTGGTTTGGGGGCATTTATTTCCACCAAAAAATGTTTATTTTAGTTGTATGTAGTTAGTAGCTGACAGTATCCAGAGACTGTCTTTATAGGGAAAGTGCTTTCATGGTATCCCACCACCACATGAAATCCTAATTTGCAGTTATGTAATTATCAAGTGTTTCATGGCTTTAATAAGTTTCAAACTGTTAGAACTGTAAATATATACTGCTTGGCCGTTCAGAAACTAATGTAGCCTGCAACATACATGTGTGCTGACTAGCCTTGCAGGATGTCTATGTAATAGAAGTTATAGCATTCTAATACACAAGAGCCATGAATATCCTGTAAATTATATCCTTATAAACGGTGCTTAGTGATGTCATTGGTTATAATCGGAGCTTGGTGAATAAAGTACCCCCTCTTGTAAAATATAAGGATATTATAAGTTACCAAGGAGTTTCATGACCATATAAAAACACGAGGCCGAAAACATAGCCTCGTATTTTGCAACTGGGGGTACTTTATTATAATACACAAATTTCATTGAGTCAAATGACATCAGAACTCATGGTTTATAAGGATATAATTTACAAGATATTCATAGCTTTTGTATATTATAAATAAAGTACCCCTGTTGCAAAATATGAGGATATTAGAAGCTACCTCTGAGTTCCATGACCTGTAAAAAAAAAAAAAAAAAAAAAGCACTCGGCCTTTAGCCTCATGCTTTTTATATGGTCATGGAACTCCTTGGTAACTTATATTTTACAATAGGGGGTACTTTATTCACTATATATACTGTAGAGCTAGGGTTACTACTTGGGCAGTAAAAATGATGCTTGATGCCAATATTATTAGATTAGAAAGAAGGAGGCAACGCGGTCAGGGATTGTATATAAGTGGATGTGTGGAAATTGACGCACTCCTGCGACCACCAAGTGTGTAAGAAATAGATTTTTATTCCAAGGGTAAAAGCAAACGTCCTGACACGTTTTGTATCCAAAGATACGTAGTCATAGGTTTTCGACTTGCATTATAAGAACTAATCTTTATTGTGCTTTGTTTTGTTCTCTGTACAAAGAGTATTTGTGTTCCAGTCAGGGGCGTAATGAGATGGCTTTGGGCCCCCCTGCAAAAAATCTACTGAGGTGCCCAGTGCACAAAGAATTCTAATCCGCCACAGCAAATAGATTACCAGGGTGTCCCAAAAGTTTGCTAGTAGATGGCTATAGAGCAGTGACCCCCAACAAGTGGCTCATGAGTAACATGTTGCTCCCAGTGGCCTTAAAGCAGGTGCTTATTGTTTAATTCTTGACTTGGAGGCAAGTTTTGGTTGCAGAAAAAACAGGTGTACTGACAGTCTCCTGTAGGCTGCCAGTCCACATATGGGGCTACCAAATAGCCAACCACAGCCCTTATTTGGCACCCTGTGGAACTATTTTCATGCTTGTGTTGCTTCCCAACTTTTTATATTTCAATGTGGCTCACAGGTAAAAATGGTTGGAGGCCCACTAATCTGGCCACGGAGCCGACAGTCCGAGCATAATGGAGGCCTATGACAATTTTCCAACCTGGCAGGCCAAATCATGCAAAAGATTCACTTGTTTGGCAAACCTTGCTGTGCTTATGTATGCATTGATACATGTACCAATCCATAAAGCATTGTGTTCTAAGATCAATTGTTCTATTGCTAATAAAGCTCATGATTTGAGAGGGTTTTTACTTTCATACCCTCACTATATTGAAGTATCCTTTGGCTAAAAATAATTGGCTGGCTGCTTGAGAATGATAGTATCTACTGTATGTGGTTTTAAATTTCAGCCAAATTTCTTAAAGGAACCGTTCAGTGTAAACATAAAAACTGGGTAAATAGGCTGTGCAAAATAAAAAAAAATGATTCTAATATAGTTAGCCAAAAATGTAATATATAAAGGCTGGGGTGAGCGGATGTCTAACATAATAGCCAAAACACTACTTCATGCTTTTCATCTCTCTTGGTTTCCACTGATTGGTTACCAGGCAGTAACCAATCAGTGACTTGGGGGGGGCACATGGGTCATAACTGTTGCTTTTGAATCAGAGCTGAATGCTGAATCATTGAACAGTTATGTCCCATGTGGCCCCCCTTCAAGTCGTTGACTAACTCAGAGTTACAGAGCTGAAAAGCAGGAAGTTCTGTTTTGTTAGACAAATGTATATTTTGTTATGTTAGATCCAGTCATTCCAACCGTTATAGAATAAATTTTTGGCTGAATAACTATATTAAAACATTTTTTATTTTGCACAACCTATCTATTTACCCGGTTTTATTTTTATACTGAACTGTTGCTTTAACTTTTCAAAGCCGCTTTAAAGGAACAGTACAGTGTAAAATGAAAAACTGGGTATATAGGCTGTGCAAAATAAAAAAATGTTTCTAATATAGTTAGCCAAAAATGTAATGTAGAAAGGCTGGAGCGACTGGATGTCTAACATAATAGCCAGAACACTACTTACTGCTTTGCAGCTCTCTAACTCTGAGTTAGTGAGCTTTTTTTTTAACTGTTCAGTGAATTTGCAATTGAGCCTCAGCATTCAGCTCAGATTCAAAAGCAACAGTTATGGCCTCCCTCAAGTCACTGGTTACTGCCTGGTAACCAATCGGTGAAAACCGAGAGCTGCAAAGCAGGAAGTAGTGTTCTGGCTATTATGTTGGACATCCAGTCACTCCAACCTTTATACATAACATTTTTGGCTAACTATATTAGAAACATTTTTTATTTTGCAGAGTCTATTTTTAACCAGTTTTTATTTTTATACTGAAAAATTCCTTTTAAGAGATACTAACCAACTTTTTTTGGGATTCGGCCAAATTCCGAATCCAAACCCTAATTTGCATATGCAAAAAGTCATGTGATTTCCTTCCCGACGCTAATTTACATATGCAAATTATGGTTCAGATTTGGTTTGGCCAGGCACAAAGATTCAGCCGAATCCCGAACTGTATCTTGGATTCGTTGCATCCCTAGTAGCTATATTTGCAGTATTTGGAATTTGCCATATGATACTTATCTTTATGCTGCCATTTGCCATTACAAAACATCTCCACATAGTTAAATCCTGTATCTTTTAATAGGCATACAGAAGAAAGAAACAAGAGATGGCAAATCTCTTAGAGAATTTTGCTGCCCATCACTCAATGACGGCTGGGGCAAAGAAGAAGGCTGATCACCAAGATACTTCAGTGTCGCAGGACAGTGGCTACAGTGACTCTCTAAAGGGATTCAGCCCAGACTCTCATAAAAGTGGTAATTTCTTGGAAACCGTGACAGAAGGGTATGAAAATTCAGAAAATATAGATCCCACCTTGATACTGTCTCCAATAAAACATGAACTCTCTTGGGGAGCAGACACAAGGGAATCCAAGCAGCTTGCTCCACTTTATGAAACCCCTCGAGTTGGGAAGAAGGAATTCTCACTTCGCAGAAGGCTGCTCATTTCTAAAGCTACCTCGGGAGGAAATTTAGATTTTGATGCGTCTGTGTGTTCAGCAGAAAGTTGTGGCCGGGAAAAGTCCCTTCGGCGTATACCAAGTTATGAGGGAAGCCTTTCTAATAGCTTTGCAGATTCCCCAAGAGACGGCAGCTATAAGCCAATAGCCACCAGCACTTTAAAGACAGAGTCTGAATCTGGAACATCTTGCAAAAAATGGAGACTATCTTTTGCTCAGCAGAGGAGTTCCACCTTCGATGATTCTAAAAGTGACAGTATTCCTTTACCAGAAGTGGAAAATATATCTCCGGTTCAGCATTCATTGGCTAGTTCAACTGATGACAGTATACTGTATGAAGAGACTATATTTGGAGCACCAACAACCCCAACTTGTAATTTAATTGTCAAAGAAGAGTTCCAGACTCCTATTAGTAACCTTGCAGCAAATTTTAGATTTAATTTATGCACTCCCGATGTTGGCCATGTCAGTGACTTTGATATCTCTGTAACTGAGGACAGCGCATTTCACTCTCTTAGCCTGGATAAGTCACAAGATTCCATCACTGATCACGAGGGTTCTTTTCAAGAACTAATTCAAAAACCCAGAGAAACCTCCAAAGCCGTGAACAATAAAAGTCGCCTCCGCAAATTAGATCGGTGTAGGAGACTATCCACCCTTCGAGAACGTGGATCTCAGTCCGAAGTAGAGGAAGAAGGAAATGAGGTTCCTCTGCTAAGTTCTGCTTATAAGTTAAAGGTTGCAAGAGCGTCGGTCGATGAAGAAAATGAATTCAGCTCAGATGAAAGCAGAGTCCATTCTCTCTTAAGCAGCGATGACTTAACAGGCAAACCTGCTCTCCGTGTTCTCCATGAAATGCTGTTAAGAAGCACACGGAAAAGGCCCCAACAGGCCACCGTGCAGGATCTCCTGGGTAGTTCGGGTTGTTTTGAATTACCAGAGGATTCTCTTTCAAGACTTATTGGTAGGAAAATGGGTTTGGAGACATTTGATATTTTAGCTGAGCTGAAAAACAGAAATTTAAAGCATATACTTGCATCAATTTTGGACCTCATGAACGCTGCAAGTATTTGCAGGTAAGAACAGAAATGGATTTGGCTCCAAAGAAATGCAAGTCTTTTATCTTCTAGTCCGGTATGCTGATCTCCTTGGCATGCAGTGATTTTACACAAAATTACATGAAGGCCATCTCTCATAGACCCTATTTTTAGCAAAGAATTACAGTACAGGTATGGCATCTGTTATGCGCAAACCAGTTATCCAGAAAGTTCTGAATTACGGAATGCCAGTCTCCCATTTTATCCAAATAATCCAAATTTTTAAAAATGATTTCCCTTTTCTCTGTAATTCTAAAACCGTACCTTGAACTTGATCCCAACTGATATAATTAATCCTTATTGGAAGCAAAACCTGCCTATTGGGCTTATTTAATGTTTACATGGATTTATAGTAGACTTAAGGTATGAAGATCCAAATTACGGAAAATCCGTTATCTGGAAAAACCCAGATCCCGAGCATTTTAGATAATAGGTCCCATATCTGTACCTTGTATTTGATGGCAGCTAAGCTGCGTAAATCCACATTGGTGGCAAAACAATCCTATTGGGTTTATTTAATGTTTGTTTTTTAAGCAGACTTAAGGTCTGTGATCCAAATTAAGGAAAGATCCCTTTATCTGGAAAACACCAGACCCCGGGCATTCCGCATAATAGATCCAATGCCTGTGCTTTAAATATGTGTGGTAGTAGTGTAAATGATGCATTGATCTGTAAAACTATATATCCCCACCATTTGTCTTGATGTCATAGGGGTCAGTTTACAGTGCTAGAGCCTTGGAAATTGATGTACTTCCATTGGTTTCAAAGTTTACCAAAAAAAAAAAAAAAAGTAATTCCTTATCCCAAGTTGCCGATTTCAAAAATATACAGCATAGAATTTTGGTTTGAAAGAATTCGATTTTCAGAAGCAACCACATACTCTTGGGGGTGTTTTATAGCAGAAATAGTTATTTTATTAACCCAGTCCGTTTGCTACTGTCTCTTTTTTATAGTATGTGTAGAGTTAGCAGAGATTGGCGTGATGTTGTTCTCCAAGATAAGAGTGCACATCAGAGAAGGAAAGCATACCTAAAAAAACTGAAAATTGAAGCTGAGGTGAGTAAATGTATAATGCGAACTAAACTCAAAACGATTTTTCCTCTGAAAAATACTCAGTCAGGAAGGCTTTTAACATATTCAAATTGGTCAATTGACCTCTGCCATTGACTTAAATTCTGCGGGTTTTAGGTGGCGAATATTTGAATTAGAACTGTTTCCATGGTCAAGGTGTGATAAATTTCACATTAACATTCAAATGGAGGGATTAAAATTAGAATGTGTGAAATTTGACAACCAAAATAAACGGTCAAAATAAAAAGGTCAAAAAAACTCTCCTAAACTCCCATAAATTTGAAATAAAAAAAAAAACTAGAAATTTTTAAACGCTGATAATTAGAATCGACCCGAAAACTGGAATCGAAATGTAAAAAACTTGATTCAAGTTTTTTTTCTCTGAAAAAAAGTGTCCGGAAAGCTGTTCCTTCATTGATTGGAGCTCCCTATAGATCTGCTACAGTCGCTGTTCATGTTTTAAATGAGAGGTGGGCAAGAAGCACAGTAGTCCTGCAGTGGCTCAAAGAAAAGACCGGCTTCAGCCTACCTGCTGATTGTTTCCTGTCCTACAGTGTATTGTACTGGTTGCCACTGGCTCCCCTGCACAGCCTGGGAAAGGAGGCAGCAGGAAGTGGAGCAGATGGGCAGGACTAGTAGGGTTTTTGCAGAAATTTTCAATAGATCAACCGAAACGCATCTGTTAGGAACACTTCTTCTATATTTTAAGAGTATCTTACTTTTCATGACTCTTTCAGGCCCTCTTCTATTTATATTACCGTCTAAATCAAACTGCTTGGTTACTAGGGTACATTAGTCCATAGAAATCAGCTGCTGACATTGCATTTTTTTATTTCGTTAAAAGTGTAAAAAAACAAAAAATAAAACCTGTTCTCTTTTTTTTTTGTATTCAGCAAGGACGACAGCTATCCTTTGAAGACTCTGCAACCAGACTAAATATTTTAAGCCGATCAGCTCTAAGATCTGTTCAGATTCAAGCTAGGAGTGCATTTCGGACACCGACCTCCTCCTTGACTCCAGGAGATAACAAATCCATCCATTCAGCAAGCAAACACCAAGAATATCTTAAGGTTGGTTGCAAACTACAACTCTGGGTTTATGTTCAGGAAGTGAGTGGCAGCAGGTGGTCTGACCAAGCTAGAAATTGCACTGGTAGCTAAATGCTGGGAGTCAGCTCATGTGGCATTGCCCTAAGGCTAATAACATATATATATATATATAATGCTTGGCTGCCTGAAAAGAACCTAAATTCATACCCTTCCGCCTCCTATTAACTTAAATATGAAATGCGTGAAGGTTCAAGTGTTCCCATTAAAGTCAATTTAGGGATCTGTTCAGCCAGCTGAAAAGTGTCCATCCGCCTCAGAGCAATGTGGCACAGGTCTGTTTTAGATGCTCTAACTGTAACCGGAAGAAGTGTAGAAGCAAAAGACAGAATTGGCTCATGTGACCTGACATGTATGGTTTGTTTGTGGGCACAGTGAATCCTACGATCCCAGGGGGCTGCCCTTATTTTTTAAAATGGCAATTTTCTATTTAGGATTACCCAGTGGCACATACTACTAAAAAAAATATATTATTCTGAAAATGGTTTTCTTTACATGAAGCGGGGTTTTATGAGCTGTTTTATGCAATATCTTTTAATAGAGACCTACATTGTTCGGGGGGTAGTTTTCCTTTAACTGGCAACACCATATAGAGTGCAGCATTTCCCAGGGCACAAGTGTTTTAAATGAGCACTACACCCCTTAGCACTTGTGCCCTGAGAATCTGTAAATTAGCCTATAGTATTGGGGATATTTTCCCTAACAATCTTTGAACAAGTTTTAAATGCCAGATTGAAACATAGTAAGTTAGGCTGAAAAAAACACATATTCAGTTTTCTGTGTCTAAATATAACCTGCCCAATCTCATCAGGAGGAAGGCAAAAAAAAACCTTTCTGAAGCTTCTCCGTTGAAACCTGAAGGAAAAGAGCTTCTGGAGTAGATGATATTAAACAGATTAAGATACAATTGTAGATCAGCGCTGCAGGCTATGGAAAAAAACAAATATCAGAAGCTAGTGCAATATTGTTAATATTCAGTGCAGAGTGGAGTTGATATTTATATGCTGTTTTAAAATCTGGAATCTTGTAATTTGCCAATCCCACAAGAGAGTGCAGAAACCACATGCTGAGTTTTACTGATTGAAGAAAACACCACTGCACCTTATTTTAATTAACTTTACCTTTTGAAGCAAGCACTACAAGCACGTAATTGCACGTAATTATAATTAATAATATTATTATTTTGGAGATAGCACTTTGTAGAAATCACTATAGCACTTTAGAACACACACACAAAATCTGTGCATAGACTTTCTATGGTTCAAGACACACACGGATTAGTGCTGTTACACTTTGGCGACTGCACTAAATATCAACAATATTGCACTAGGTTCTGTTGTTAGTTTTTTTTCCTTAGCCTGTGGCGCTGATCTATAATTGTCTCTTGATTTGATGATCCGATGGAGGAACTGTGAAAAAGATAGGCAAAGGATAAAAATGTTACTTTTCCTTTAAATCTTGCAAATTTTGTTTGTTTTTGCAATTTTAACTCTGATACTAAACAGAGCTGTAATTGCATTTTGACTGTTAAAACACATGTTGCTTTCTGTGCCTTGCAGGTTGCCAAAACTCTGTTTACGGATGAAGCTTTAAAACCATGTCCACGGTGCCAGTACCCTGCAAAATATCAAGCACTAAAGAAAAGAGGGACTTGCAGCAGAAAAGACTGTGGCTTTGATTTCTGCAGCCTTTGTCTGTGCACTTTCCATGGCTCAAAGGAATGCGGCACTGGATCAGCAAAGAGGATCCCTAAAAAAGAGGCGCTTCCTGGAAGTGCCCAAAGCAAAAGGAATTTGAAGAGACTTTGAAGCTAGTCTTCATGCCAGATACCCGTTTTATTTATATATCATATATATATATATAATTTATTTTTTAGGGGTTTATGGGTGGGGCTTTGGGGGGGGGGTGTATGATCCGAAGCTTTATAAATGTAGATTCTGTGGTTTGTTTAAAGATTGCAGTACACTCGCATATTTAAACACTTTGGTGCAATTTAGGGTGAAAATAAAATTTGGAATGCAATGTACACTTTGCAACCATAGCACTTAATGACAGTATCTTGCACCTGATGTGTGTGTGTATTTGTGACTGAGCTGTGATGTTTGAAATGTCCCACAGATTTTATGTGTATATACATTCATTTGTTCAATGTTGCCATGTCTCTTGCTTGTTTTAGATTTTTCTTTTATAATATGATGAAGTATGTGGGCTACCTATTTAGCTGCATTTTTAATAAAATATTTTAGAATAAATCTTTTGTGTTTGAGGTTTTTTTTTGTTTTTTTTTTTTAGTTATTTTTAAACTCCTTTAAATTCGAATATACTTGAAATTTGATTGGGGGGGGGTTATTTAATCAAATATCTAAAACTCACACAAATTTTACAAACTCGAAAACCCGAATCTAATTAGACTAAACTTGATTCAAGTTTTTTCTCCGAAAAAAAACTCAAATGTCAGGCTTATACTTATGTATAGACTTGTACATGAATTCCTCAGGTTTTAGGTTGCGAATAGTCTAATTTTGGGTTCCTAAGGGTCAGGGCACACAGGCAGATTCGGGGAGATTAGTCGCCCCAGCGATAAATCTCCTCTTCTTAGGGGTGACTAATCGCCCCAAACTGCCCACCCGCCAGCTAAAATGTGAATTGCCGGCAGGATGGCACTCTGATTGATTAGTTTTCCTAATTCGCCTGAAGTTGCCTCCTGAGGAAACTTCGGAAAACGAATCACTGAGGCCACCCCAACGGCGATTTAATTTTTAGCCAGCGGGAAGACAGGGAGATTAATCGCCTCAAAGAAGAGATTTGTCACCGGGCGACTAATCTCCCTGAATCTGCCTGTGTGCCCTGAGTGTAATTAAAACTCAAAACGAGTTTGGATAATTCACACTCGAATTTGAGAGTTTTGACCATAAAAAACCCAGCGTATCCCCAAAAGGTTAATTTATAGGTGAACAACCCCTTTTAAAGGCGTTGTTCACTTTTGAGTTAACTCCTGTGTAAAAATACTTTGTATATGACAGGCACCCAATAAGGGGAAATTTTTTTCCTTCAGTTTCTAATTGTAAACACCTCATCCCCTACCCCCACACCATCTGCATTAAAAAAAAAATCTAGGTAAGCCTGTGCTGCAAAGGTGAGAATTGACTAGTGGGGGTCAATGCATTTTTCTCTCTTCCTGCTCTCAATCCTCAGTCCTATGTGCTTTTTACGTGGGTTGGTATGTCTTTAAAGGGATTGTTCACCTTTTAGTTAACTTGTAGTATGATGTGGATAGTGATATTTTGAGACAATTTGCAATTGGTTTTCATTTGTGGTTTTTGAGTTATTTAGGTTTTTATTCAACATCTCTACGGTTTCAGCAATCTGGTTGCTAGGGTCCAAATTAACATAACAACCATGCATTGATTTGAATAAGAGACTAGAATAGGAGTATGAGAGGGTCTGAATAGTGAGTAATAAAAAAGATTGGCAGTAACAATACATTTGTAGCCTTACAAAACATTTGTTTTTTAGATGGGGTCAGTGACCCCCATTTGAAAGAGTCAGAAGAAGGGAAATATTTCAAAAACTATAAAAATAAATAAATAATGAAGACCAATTGAAAAGCTGCTTTAGAACTGGCAATTCTATAACATATGAATAGGTAACTTAAAGATGAACCACCCCTTTAACAGTTACTTGTCCCATCACACCAGCTAGCCAATCCCCACACTGACTTCCCTTACTATTTACAAAATAATTTTAACTACTATTATTGAAAGGAAAAATCTTCACCATATTACATCTTAAGCTATTTTTAGGGGTTGTTCACCTTTGAGTTAACTTTTAGTATGATGTAGAGAGTGATAATTTAATCTGTGGTTTTTGAGTTATTTAGCCTTTTATTGAACAGCTCTCCAGTTTGCAATGTCTGCAATCTGGTTGCTAGGTCCAAATTACCCTAGCAACCATGCATTGATATGAATAAGAGACTGGAATATGAGTAGGAGAGGGCCTAAATAGAAAGATAAGTAACAATAATTTGTAGCCTTACAGAGCATTTGGTTTTTTTAGATGGGGTCAGTGACCCCCTTGTGAAAGCTGGAAAGTCAGAAGAAGGCAATTCAAAAACTAAAAAAAAAAGAAAAAATGAATACCAATTGAAAAGTTGCTTAGAATTGGCCATTCTATAACATACTAAAAGTTAACTTTAAGAACCACCTTGATACAATAGTTGCTAATGTTCAACAGATGCTGCTGAGAAATGTATCAACTAGTAACTGTTCAGACTCTGCACCTGGATTACTGAGCTGAAAGATTCAAACCTCAGAGACAGGATCATTAAACTTAAAACTTCAATTCTGGAAAAAAAATAAAAAGCCATTGGAAAAGGTCTTTGTTTATGGTGAACAATCTGAAAACAACTGAATTGAAAAAAGTGTTGGAAGGTGAACAATTCCTTTAAAAGTATTTTAACTGAAACCTATAGAATTTCTTTCCAGTTTCAGAATATATTGAAAACGTCTTCACTTTGTGGAATATATAAATGATAGTCAATTCTACAGCAGCATACTCTCCCTATTATAGAGTCTGCATATACTCCTTTTTATAATGGTTTTCACTAGGTTTCCACTGACCTGGAAAGAGCAGGCTAAAAAGAGAAATGTCGCAAATGGAATGTGAGAAATGTATGTAGGTAAGGCATAGTCAGTAGGCACAGGACTAGGGTAATGCTCAAAAAGGTAGACTCTTCGTTTTTTCTTGAAGATATTGAGAGAGGATTCCTTAAGGAGGAATTCAGGTATGGAATTCCAGAGGGAAGGAGCAGCAAGATAGAAGGGTTTGAGACAAGAGGTGGATGGTGTGAAGAGAAGGTGACTCTGAGAAGAGCGGAAAAGACAACCGGGAACGTATAGCGAGCCAGAAGAAATGTAGTGAGGAGCAGAAGAGTGAAGGGCTTTGAATGTTAATAGAAGGGTTTTATATGCTATTCTTTGCTTAACAGGCAGCCACGCTAAGGATTTTAGTTGGGTTGAGCAGATTCCCTTTTAGGATAGAGCAGAAGGATCCTGATAGCAGAGTTTAAGATTGATTGGAGGGGAGAGAGATGGGAGTCAGGAAGACCGGTAAGGAGGAGATTGCAACAGGAAGACCAGTTAGGAGGAGATTGCAATAGTCTAAACGGGATAAGATAAGGGCATGGATTAGTGTTTTGGCTGTTGTTTGTGAAAGAAAGGAGAGTATGTTGGCCATATTACAGAGGAAGAAACAACAGGTTTTAGCAGTATTATTAATAAGTTTAGAGAAGGAGAGGGACTGGTCAAAGATAACCCCCAAGCAGCGTGCTGAGTTATTTGGGTCAATGGTCATGCCATCAATAGTAAAGGTGAAAGGAAGAGATGGGCTCTGTTTGGGTTGAAAGACCATAAGCTCAGTCTTGGCCAAGTTGAGCTTCAGGTGGCGTTGGTTCATCCAGGAAGAGATAGCTACTAAGCAGTCTGCTATCTGGCTTTGAACATCAGCGGTTAGTGAGGGAGTCTCTAAATCAGGCATGTCCAAAGTGCGGCCCGGGGGCCAATTGCGGCCCTTTTTCAAATTTACACCGGCCCTCAGCCTCCATCATGAAATTAATAATAATGAGGCCCCCCAGCACAGTGTGATCAGGAATCCCATAGCAGTAATATTAAGGCACATTAGTGAAATGATCTGCCACTTGGTCTATACTGTTGCCTGTGTGCTGAAGGTGTTAGCAATAGACAGGTCCGGACTGAGAATTAAAATAGGCCCTGGCATCTCAGGTACACAGAGGCCCAAACAGCTCCCACCAGCCCACTACATACTGACTTTCTATGGCACCTTATAGCAGCCCCTCTGGCATTTGCCAGAACCCACAGATTGCCAGTCCGGGCCTGGCAATAGACACGTACTGGCACATAGTGACGCTCTCACATACTTCTTTAGGGCTGGAAGTGTCAATAGACGTACTGATGTGCCAGTACAGTGAACTAAAGAAGTATGGCGTCACTACGTGCCAGTACTTAGTAAAATTAAATACTAAGTAAATATAAAAGACTAGGAGAATAAAGAGGTTTAGTGAGGAGAGGAGGTATAATAGTTTGGAAAGTGGGCCCTCAGCCTAAGGTTTTCTGGTGGGCCCTGGCAACCCAGTCGAACACTGCTTGCGCTCCCCTGCGGCTGAACGGAAGAAAGCGCAACACAGAGGAATGCAGGTAAAACCGCCCGTGTGTAAGAGCCCTAAGAGACTGGAATGTGAATAGGGGAGGACCTGAGTAAAAAATGAGTAATAAAAAGCAGCAATAACAGTAGATTTATAGCCTCACAGAGCATTTGGGTTTTTAGATAAATAGGAGAAGGCTTGAATAGAAAGATGAGTAATAAAAAGTAGCAATAACAATAAATTTGTAGCCTTATGGACATTTTTGTTTTGACGGGGTCACTGACCCTCATTTGAAAGCTGGAAAGAGTTGGAAGAAGAAGGCAAATAATTCAAACCATAACAAATTAAGGCCAATTGAACAGTTGCTTAGAATTAGCCATTTCATAGCATACTAAATGTTAACTCAAAGTTGAACCACCCCTTTAAAATAAGTAGTTTTTTAACACTACTAATGAGTTTGAAACTTTTGAGGAGGAATACTGCTTGCACTAGTCACTTGCTGGGCACAATGTTACCAGTAGATGTCACCAGAGTAGTGTTTAAACAGCTTCTCTTGAAGGTGGGTTATAAAACCGGAAAAACAAGTATAATAAACGTTACCAGTTGAAACAAAACCAAACCTTTTTGTTTTCAGTTCAGCTAAGTAACATTATTAATAGTTTTAATATCTATGGAAAAATTGTGTTTATACAGCACTGACAAATTCCTCAGTGCTTTACACACATTATACATCATTCAAATCAGCCCCTGCCCCATGGAGCTTACAATCTAAGATCCCTGTCACATTAACACACGGTAGGGTCATTTTCATCAGAAGCCTTTATAAGACAATTGTCAGTAATATGGAGGAAAGAAGAACAAGTTACTCTTCTCATTAGTGGGTTGGTTACGACTTCTGATCTGCCCATCATCCAGCTTGTGGCATTAAAGTTATTTTATTATGATTTTTATGATGTCCTTTTTATTTCTAAATTACACTATTTACACTGCAAATAATTCACTCTACAATAGAAAATGTAATTCCTAAACCAGCAACTATATTTTTTTTAGTTGTAATATTGGTGCCATTTTGCCTGGTCATATGCTTTCAGAAAGAGCCAGCACTTTAGGATGGAACTGCTTTCTGACAGGCTGTTGTTTCTCCTACTCAATGTAACTGAATGTGTCACAGTGGGACTGGATTTTACTATAGAGTGCTGTTCTACCAGGCAGCTGTTATTTTGTGTTAGAGAGCTGCTATCTGGTTACCTTCCCATTGTTCTATTGTTAGGCTGCTGGGGGGGAAAGGGAGGGTGGTGATATCACTCCAACTTGCAGTACAGCAGTAAAGAGTGACTGAAGTTTATCAGAGCACGTCGCATGACTGGGGGCAGCTGGGAAACTGACAGTATGTCTAGCCCCATGTCAGATTTCAAAATTAAATATAAAAAAATATGTTAGCTCTTTTCAGAAATGGATTTCAGTGCAGAATTCTGCTGGAGCAACACTATTAACTGAAAAAAATATTTTTCCCATGACAGTATCCCTTTAAAGTTATACAGTAGAGTATTTAATTTAACCTTCTGCAAAAGTATCTAAGAAATGTGCATGCAAGTGTTCAGCACTAACTGTAGCAGAAATGATATGCTTATGCTTATGCTACTTAAAAAAAACATATTTGTCCCAAATACACGGCTTTTGTATGAAGTCCTGAGCTAGCACGTGCACTGAGATCAGAGAAGGGTTGTTTGATCGCTACCTGCACCCTATCACCTGGAACATCTTGTTTCCCTCCTGTAGGGAAAAACATTCCTCAGTTGTTTTCAGACCTGCATTCAGCACCCAAGGGTCAGTTCTGGGAACTCGCTGCTGCAGATAATCAGTCACACACGTTGCACACTCTTGCTCCAGTTGATTCAACAGCCTCCCTTTCACTTTTATATTGCACAGTTTATTGGATTTTAGGCTGTGGCCACAATGAGTTGATTCTCAGCCCATGGATAAATGCAGGTAGAGAATCAGTCCCTACTCTGGAATCCGCACTCTTCTGTGCAGGGAGCCACTGAATCAACTCACTTTTAGTATGTTATAGAATGGCTTATTCTAAACAACTTTTCAATTAGTCTTCATTTTTATTTTGTATAATTTTTTAAAATTACTTGCTTCTTTTGCTTTTCTGGCTTTCAGATGTGGGGGGGGTCACTGTGACACCAGAGGCCCACCAAAAAACCTTAACCCAGGGACCCACTCTCAGTACTATACTCAACCTCTATTCTCCTAGTCTCTTTTCTTTACATACTATAATCTATTATTCCATCTATTTAGCCTCTTTGTTCTATTAGAAACAGGGAATGCCATGAAATAGGCCAAATATTTAGCAGCATCAGGGTCCACTAACACCTGGGCTCATTGGGAGTTTTCCTGGTATCTAGGTGGGTTCTGTACCAGAAGTGTTGTGTCAGCTCAGGTTTTGGCACACAGCTGATGTTGGCAGCGCCGATCCTGTGGTAATTGCCGCCTGAGGCGGCTCCAGTAATGTCGCCCCTGCCCGATTACATTTCCAGGTGGGGAGGCAGCAATGCTAGTGCGGAGAGCGAAATTGCGCTCTCTCGCCCTAGTAAAGCCGAATTTGTGGTTTAAAAAACGTAAATTCCGATATTAAAGGCACCAGGAGCGGCTTTTTGCCGCCCCTGGAAACCTAGCTGGGTTGCCACCTCTTTGCCCTGTGGAATCCGGGCAGGGCCATGATCGACAGGGGCAGGATGGTGACACTATGGGGTGGGGCCATGATATCAGGGGCTGGGCTATGACATGCGACCACCGATAGTCCAGTCAGCACAATCCTGCCTGTTTTCCTAATTTGGAAACAGGGCAGGCAAGTTTGACCCGGGCAGCCCTTCAAAAAACCAGGCTGTCAAGGTAAAAACCAGGCAAGTGGCAACCCTAGGGTGCAGGCAGGACAGTAGGCTGATTTTCGGCCTTCATATTTCGAAAGGCTGATCTCAGCACCTGTGTGGCATTAGACTTAGGGCTCATATTCACAGGCGTTTTCCCCTGAGTTTGGTGCTTGGATGCTCTTGTGTGAGTACAGGCCCACAAGGAAGAACTGCCTGTGTTTTGTTCTACACTCCCCTGCGGTGGAAGTAACGCAGGAAAACTAACCTCATTAGAGCACAGGAAATGCCCGTGAGTACGAGCCCTTAGACATGTCCATTATCCATGATAAACATTTTTTTTTATCATAGATAATGTCAGGTCTGTGCTGTCTAGCAAGCCTTGCACTCTGAACTTGTAAATACATTATACTTGCCCTTCTGTCCTTCTGTAAAGCCAAGCTTACATATTCATGATAATGTGGTCAAAGCAGATTTTACATAGGTAAAGTAGGCAGTAATGAAGCTTCCACACATAGTTAAATGAAGATATATAGAAAAACCTATGTATAGTACTGTTACGTAGCAGGGTATAGTCTTGCTTATTAGTAGGCATTTAGAGGGCTCTGAGTTCCCCAGGCACAGGGGTCCTGTTACCGCTCAAAACACGAGTTCATAATACACGTGCGGCCACTATGCAAATCTTGTCCTGCTCACTGGATGGAGCAGTAAATCATCAGCTCTTCCGAGCAGATCCTCCTCTTTCACTTGCTTTAATGGGACTTTTTCTGTCACTCTTGGGCCTGTGCCAGCATTGCTGCAAGATTTTAACTACTCAGGCAAAATGAAGGGACACGCTCATAAGATTCCGTTTCAGTCTTAAACCTACTTATGTGCAAAGAAACAGAAAGAAACAGAATCTCATTTTGTTCCAGTATGGATGATAATTAGATAGTGACCTCTTCTTGCACTGATTTATTTTCTTATTACCGCATCTTTTAGCTCCAACTGTTATCACATGAATTAAAGGGGTGGTTCACCTTTAAGTTAACATTTAGTATGTTATGGAATGGCTAATTCTAAGCAACTTTTCAACTGGCCTTCCTTTTTTTTATAGTTTATGAATTATTTATATTTCTATGCGTAGAATTTGTGCTGATCCAAAGTCAGGCAATACTATGCATACCTTCGAAGATCTAGAAAGTACCAAATGCTCTCTAAAGGTGGCCATAGACGTGCAGATTTACCTTTACATCTGACGAACGTTCGGTGCCATCTTCCAACCTGCCACTAACCATTCAGATCAAATAAATAGTAAAAGAACAGATCAAACTGTTCTGCCGCCTGCAATCATATGAAAGTTATGTCCGACAAAAGCTGGTGACAGTTTCCCACTGATAACGTCAGATCAATACATGCAGAGATATTATCGGTAGCCGACAGAAATTTTCTAAAATGTCAGGACACTCCACACACGGCCCAAAAAACGTACAAATCGAATATTCGTACGATCAAATCTTTACGTCAATGGCCAGCTTTAGGCTACACATGTATTTTTAATTTATTATTTTTTCACATTTTTATTGCTACTTTTTATTACTCATCTTTCTATTCAGGCCCTCTTCAATTCATATTCCAGTCTCTTGTTCAAATCAATGCATGGTTGCTAGAGTCATTTGGACCCTAGCAACCAGATTGCTGAAACTGCAAACTGGAGAGCAGCTGAATAAAAAGCTAAATAACTAAAAAACACAAATAATAAAAAATGGAAACCAATTGCAAATTGTTTCAGAATATCACTCTCGACATCATACTTAAAGTTCAATTAAAGGTGAACAACCCTTTTAACTTTATAATTTGCAATATTCCCCTGCAGGGTTAGATACAGAGAATAAGGGTCCCAGACCAACCAACATGAGACAAATTTAAAAGAAAACAGAAGCAGTAGCAGAAGTAATTATGATCCCGGTCTACTTTCACTATACATCGGTAACAACATACACATGCTCAGATTTTAGCATATGCTCAATGGGCCCCTGTAATCCTACATTCCTCACTGCAAAACTGAGATGTCATAGCCCAATCTAAGGATCCACCATAGGTTAACCCATTGCCAGGCATGCCCATTCATATATACAATATTCATATATAGGGTAGATCTATAATAATATATCAGTGCTGTGCTGTCAACCTTAGCCGTTAACATGAGGGAGATCATAGGAATGCTATGGACCACAATATTATCTTGGAGGGCCACATAAAGCCCACGTGTCTTAGTCTGGACAGCCCTACATCACACATAGTGGAGGAATAAGACCACAAAGGGCCCTAATGTAGGCTTATATTTGGATCCTAGTATCCCAGAAAAATTAGAGACTACATGATCACACAGTAAGTGCTTTTCCACCCCTCAGCTCTCTTGCACTTCTGCCCAGGGGTAAATGACCCCTTAAATTAGATTAGGTATATTGCCAATATGCTGAGAGAAGTCACCAAATGTAGCGCAAAATGGTGCTGGTTGTCCTGATCCATTACAAGATGCTGCTGGATTTGAGGAGCTACATGCAGCTTCTGGGGGGGTCGAAGTTGTGCTGATCTCAAGTCAAGCAATACTATGCATACCTTCAAAGATCTAGTAAGTACCATATCCCCAAATTCCCTTCAGATGTTCAAGGAATTCTGTCATAGGAAAACATGCTTTTTACAAAAAGTATCAGTTAATATCTCTTCTCCAGCAGAATCCTGCATTGAAATCCATTTTTCAAAAGAGCAAACAGATTTTTTTAATATATAATTTTGAAATCTGAAATGGGGCTAGACATGTTAGTTTCCCTGATGTCCTCAGCCATGTGATTTGTACTCTGATAAACTTCAGCCACTCTTTACTCCTGTGCTACTAATTGGAGTGATATCACCACCTCTTCATCTCATCCCCAGCAGAACAATGGGAAGGTAACCAGATAATAGCTGCTTGACACATGCATTGCTAAAAATACTCCCATGCCCCACCAATTAGTATATATCTATGAGAACAGCACTCAATAGTAAAATTCCAAGTCTGGCTAACCAAAGTCGCAACTTCGGTTACATTGAGTAGGAGAAACAATAGCTTATCTGAAAGCCGTTTCATTGTGAAGTGCTGGCTCTTTCTAAAAGAAAATTACCAGCAAAAATGACCTGAGATGGCTGCCTTCACACCAATATTACAACTAAAAAATCAATTTATTGGTTCAAGAATACAATTTTAAATGTTATGTTTAAATGCATTATTTGCAATGTACACAGTGTAATTTAGTAATTAAAACTATACCATAAAAATAATGGCAGAATCCCTTTAATAAAATAAATGTGTTACCCAAGATCCAGTAACAGCCTGGCTCAGCTCAGTAAACAAACATTTCCTCACCTTGTTCTCAAGCCTAATGATATCACAGAAAGCACCCAGGTCCCAGCAAGCAGGCACAGACACACCCAGGGATTTGGGAAGGAGCAGGAAATTAATTTGTTTATTCTGATTTTTATAATTACACAGATAAACAACAGCAATTAAGAAATGTACCAGATGGGAAGTTATATATACAATCTTGCTAAGGAGGATTCAGTGAGCCCCAGACGTCTGTTAATTTGCAGTTCAGAAAAATTTTAATAATTCAGGGCTAATGTCACTTTCATGACATTATGGTGGATAGAGACAATTCTTTTTTATTTCATTGAGAGATTAAAGTATCATGATATTCTTGCCTAGATTCTGTTAACTGGCAAGTTACAATTGTTTCTCATATCACTACTGCTCTTATTTCCCATGATTCCCCTTATCTCAAATCCCTAAAGTCCTCCTATAACAGTCTTTCAACTATTTATTAGGACATACAGGCGAAGACTTGACACGTTTTGTCACAGCCTATGAGTAAGTATCCCAACAGGCACGAAACACTTCAGGCCTTCACCTGCATGTCCTAATAAATGGTTTGAACTTTTAATTATATTTTGGTCATTACTTTTTGGAGGAAAAACTCTCCATTTTTGGCTGTTGCTATATGTTTAGGCACCCGTGGACCGGGGTAAACTGTGAGTATATATTTTTCTCCCCTTACTTTCATTGCCCCTGTTATTAGATGCTAATTTAAAGTGGTGCTGCTATTGGCAATTTGCATCAATTTTGCTATTTAGTCTTACAACTAACGAGGTGAGTTTAAGTCTAATAAAAGGGTATAGCATAGCAATATATAATAATAACAATACTATCTGAACACTGGAAAAATATAAAAAAATCAATTACAATGGGATGCAAACATTTTAAGGACCTGTCCAAAAGGCCCATATTTACTGGGATAAAACCCCAGTTCAAAGGGTACACAAGTCCAAAATCAAATAATTGTCCCGTAAATCTATATTAAGTTAAAAGTATTCCTTTATTACAAAATCACACCATGTGGTCTGTATGCCAAGCTTTTTTAATCATTTTGTAATAAAGGAATATTTTTAACTTAATATAGATTTACGGGATAATTATTTGATTTTGGACTGGACAAATATAGGCAAAGAAGTTTAGGGGGTGTAAAGAGTTAATCTCCTCTAATGTGTCGAATTAAACCAATGCCCTTTGGGAGGCATGTGTTTGTGTTCCTATTGGCCTAGTGGTGTTATGGGTAACCCCAAGTCTATAAAAGAGAAGGAATTTCTTAGTTCTTCATCTTTGGACTCCACTCAAAGCAGGAGGTTAGTGTGCTGAAGGGCCTAAGGAAGGAGTCCTCAGTAAGGAGAAACATGAACCTTAGGGTAGGTCAAACACTATAGTGCAAGTCAGGGACAGGGTCCCCCTAAATTAGGGCTTTACTAAGTGTAAGTTAAGCTCTTTCACAGCATAAACAGAAGTGCAGTGTTACAAAAATGTTTGGTCAATTCCTTTGCTTGCACTACACAAAAATCAGCTAAGAATTAAGTTTTGCTGGGACAAAAGGTTGTACTTGATAGTTCATGTAAATAGCTGAACTAATTAATGTGCTAATTAGCCAGTCAATTCATTGGGGGTTTGTGATGTTTGCCCCAAGTTGAAACCCTACTCACCTGCCTGCCCTTGTCACACTGTTCTGCAGTCATTCCTTAATACACAAGTTTCTACGCAAATCACATATGTTACGCCAGGCCACTACTTTGGGTCAAAATCTGAGCAGGGGGGTACAGAGGAGGGACTGTTGTCAGGGGTGACAACAGTCCCTCCTCTGTACCCCCCTGATGGCTGCCGTGGGCCTCTTATGATGTCAACAGAAAACTAAACTGTATGTTTCTTCAGCTACTGACTTTGGAACCTAGGGATTATTTGGGGGATATTATCCCATTCCCTGATAGCAACATATTTAAATTAATGTGAATCCCATGCTTCTAGGCAACAACTCTGTTTTCTGCTCCCTTTTTACGTTCTTTGTTTCCATGAAGTATGATGAACACTTTTTGGTATTGTTTCTCAATACAAAAATTCCACTAATTGATCTCTTCCCACTGTAGAATCCTGATAGCATTTATCTGGTCAAGTCTTCATTTATAGGCTTATTGAAGGGTAACTACATTTACATATATTCAACAATTCTAAAAGTCATTTGTGTCCAGGCAACCCACTGGCAAGATACCTGCTTTAGAGCCTTTTATTGAAACTTGGGTGAGTCCAGTAATATGGAAGCTGTGAAAGAACAGAAGCGGGAACAGGGTGGGAATGTTGGCTGCAGTCCTGTTGACAAGTTTGCATCGAGCAGTAAAAAAGAACATGAGCCTGCATGTACACCAAAGGGTATGACACACTTTATTAAATATCCTTGCTTCTGGGTAGAATAATTCACACAGTTCCAAAGAGACCTTTGAAAATAATATAAAAATATAAGCTCCTGTTTAAAGGGATAAAACAAAAAATGTTCTTGCAGCACTAAACCTCACAGAGAAATACACATGCTAGGTATTCTGATACCACCCTGTAAAGACTAAAAGCAAACCTAGATTCTTGTTCCTGTTGCTTCTTTCCAGGTCTTTGCAACATTTGGGCACTTCTGAGTAATAATGCACCCCATAAATGCCAGGCCACAGTTAATATTCTCTAGATATAAGTCTGACAAGGGCTTTGTAAGGAGTTTGTATGTTCTGACTGTGTGTGTGTTTGTGTGTATGTTTGTCTTATGTCTATATGGGATTCTACCCATACTCCTAATATAGCCAATGATAAACTAGCCTGTAGGTAACGTATAATATACAATAGATTCCCCAGGAAAAGGGACTGATGTGACTAATGATCAGGAATTTACACCATTAAAGGGATGGGTCACCTTTAAGTTAACTTTTAACATGTTATAGAATGGCTAATTTTAAGCAACTTTTCAACTGACCTTGATTTTTTCTTTATTTATAATTTTTTTAATTTGAATTATTTCCCTTCTTCTTAATATTACTTGTTTCAGCTTTCAAATGGGAGGTTTAGTCATCTAAAAACAAATGCTTTGTAAGGCTCACTTTTGTATTCAGGGTCTCTATTGTATTGTTCATATTCCAGTCTAGGAAAGGGTAATTTGGACCCTAGCAACAAGATTGCTGAATTTATCAAGAAAGCCAGTAAAAACAATGCTAGAATAGCGGCTGAATGTCAGAACAGGTAGCAAATAAACAATGCCTATATTGAGAGGAAAGGTCGAAACAGGCAGTTTACAAGAGCAGTATAATGGTTAGGGCAAACAGCAAATAGCTATGGTCAGTATGTGAAGAGAAGCCACTAGATGCAGATAAGGTCAGTATAAAGACTGGAGGCCACTACAGGGAGTAGGCTTTCCTACATGTACCTTTAACTAAGGCATATATTTAAAGTAACCCAGAGCTACTTTAGAGCAGCTCTGTACACAGTATGTTAAAATTGTAGCTTTAGAAAGGAAATTCTAGCAGGGAGCAAACAAGGAAGGTTGGTATTCAGGCTTTAGGAGAGCAGGATTCAAGTGCAAATCCTCAATGTCAGAATTCAAGTCAATGATCAGGGCAGAAAGCAAATAAATCAGGTCAGCATTCAATCAAGTCACAAGTCACAGCAGGCAGCAAACATTAAGAATCGGTTTTAATTCCAGAGGTCAAACCATGCAGCAAACAATCAAGGTCAGAGGTCAGGGAAGGCAGGGCAATGGCAATGGCAAGGTCAGTACTAAGATTCAGGTAATAATCAGCCTTGAGGTCGGAGCAGGCATCAAACATGAGACAACAGCATACACCATGGGAAAGTTGCCAGCTACCAATGCATATCCATATATATCTATATATTTCATCAAATATCCAGGGAATCAAAACGCATTTACTAAAATACAGGTATGGGCCTGTTATCCAGAATGTTCAGGACCTGGGGGTTTCTGGATAACAGATCTTTCTGTAACTTGGATCTGCATACATTAAATTCAGTAGAAAATAATGTAAACATTAAATAAACCCAATAGGCTGGTTTTGCTTCCAATAAGGATTAATTATATGTTAGTTTGGATAAAGTGCAAGGTACCATTTTATTAATACAGATAAAAAGGAAATAATTTTTAAAAGTCTGGATTATTTGGATAAAATTGACTCTGTGGAAACCAGCCTTTCCATGGTTTGGAGCTTTCTGGATAATAGGTTTCTAACGGATCCTATACCTGTACTGACATTTGTAGCTATATAGAACTCCTTCCTCAGCACAAACATATAAATGCAAAATTTCACAGCACCTATAATCCCTGCTGTCACGTGAGATACCGTGAATAAACTCCAGCAAAACACAATTGCAGGATGAAAACAAAAACAAACTTCTTTATTTTTAAAAGCTCAGGCAACTCTCTTCAACCGAAATCTCCAACTGGAAAATCCAAGCAACCCTCAGTCACCAACTGCTCCTTATTAGCACCTCTGATTGGCCAGTAAATAAAGTTGGCCCCTACTGGCTATTGGGCTTCACAGACCCTGATAGATGATACTGCAACATGGTCTGGCTACTGACACAGGGCCCACGTCACATCACTCCCCCTTCCCAGAATTGGTGTTACCAGGTTTACCCATTGTTGGGTAAAACCTTGGAACAACAGCATTGGGTAAACCTCAATCCTCCTGTCGAGACAAGTCATCAGCATTGCCATGTAGCTTGCCACTGCAGTTTCCAGGCGCTCCTGAAAGATGCGCCTCTCATGCTCACTGGCCGTCAGCACCTTTTGCAGCTGGTCATGAGAGCTGGCAGAGGTGCAGTTACTCTCCGACAGGGCCCCGGTCAGACTCTGCACCTTCTCTTTCAGGGACGTCTCACTCTCCTGAGCCTTGCCCAGGGTGCCAGTCAGCCGATCCACACACAGCTGCAGGGTGCTCACCTTTCCCTCACTGTCCGACAGCTGTCTCTGCAGTCCTTCCATGCGCTGCTGCATCTCCTGCATCTCTGCTTCCTGGTCAGCAAGAACCAGTTTGTGTCGCTGAAGTTCCCCCTCTAGCCCCCGGCGGGACAGCTCCAGTTTGGTATTTCGGCTTTCAGAGGCGTCCAGTACCTCTTTCAGACGCCGCCGTTCATTCTCGTATTTTGCTTCATTGGCTTTGATCTTGTTCAGCTTGTCCTGTTCTGATGTGTTGCTGGATGACATTCCTGAAGTTGTCGGGGAAATGCATTGCACATCTCCTGGGGTGAGACTGCAGCAGATGTCTCCAACATCATTGCCCACTAATACTGGAGCAGGGAGATGATCAAGAATCCCAACTGTATGCTGTATAGGTCCATTACCCACATCCAAACTGACCTGAGCCACTGGAATCTCCTTCTTAGTACCTCCAGGTAGAATAATACAAACAGAACGTCCCGGGAGGACATCAGAGGCAGAGAGCATATGGGGTTCTACTAGGGAAAGGTAGGCTCCAGAATCAAGAAATCCTTCAGCCGGTTTACCATTGAGCATTACTGGGATGATATGTTTGGTGCGAGAAATTTGGTCATTCCAGTGGACGCCCAAAATGACATACTCCAATGGCTTGGGTACAAGTGGCCCATGGGTGTGTTGTTGTACTGCTTGAATAGCCTGTTGTTGAGCAGCGGTCACTTCCTGTCTGAGAGCAGTTACTGGACGAGCAACTGCATTATTGGAGGTTCTGGGTGGTTTTGGACACTGTGCAATAAGATGAGTAGTAGAACCACAGCGAAAACAGCTCTTGTTAAATGTATGATGTGGTTGTGGTGCTGGCCAGACAGGGCAAGGAGTTGAAGAACTTGTCCGTAGTTTTGCTCCCGAATGGATCCCAACAGATGGGAGAGCTGTGGGAGAAATATTACTTCGTCCACGGCGGATTTGGGCCTGCCCTTCCAAGCACTTGTCAGCCAGCCGAGCTGCTTCCTCCAAAGTTTTCGGAGAACGATCCCATATCCAACCCCCGAATTTCCGGTAAGCACTTTTCCATGAACTGCTCTAGTAGACACAATTGGCGAAGATCCTGTATTGTCTGAACCTGGCTTGTGTTAACCCATTGGTCGAAGGCTCTCCGCAATTGGTTCCCAAAATCCCAGTATGTATCAGAGGCTATTTTATTTAGAGTGCGAAATGACTGTCGATATGTTTCTGGAGAGATGGCATAATGATTCAACAATACACGTTTCACTTCCTCATAATCAGTGCGCTGGAGATATGGGATCTCTCTATAAATATCACTCGCTTTCCCTCCCAATTTACCAGCAAGTATCTTCGTCCATTCTGCCTTAGGTACAGCGTAATCCTCGCACATAATCTCAAAGATGTGTAGGTACTTATCGATTCCTTCCTGGTAGTTATCAAAAGAGGGAAAGGCAGCATGGGTGAGCTTGACCACAGGTTTGAAATGCTCAGTATTGGGATGCTGCAGTTGTACTGTGTTCACAGCAGAAATGGGAACTCTCTTCATCTGTTCTTCCTGAATAGTCAATTCAAGCAGCTTAAGACGTTCTGAACCAGTGAGATCAGACCCCAGAGCTGTAAGCCTTGACTGATACCTCACCATCGTGGGGTCATTCTCCACCTGACCCACTGCTGCCCCATACATTGACAGCTCATCCTCTGGTTCAGTAATGGTAGCGACTAGTCCACTTACATGTGTCATCTGGGTTGAGGAAGGACCTGCCTGCTCCTCTGTCTGCTCCATCAATAAACTTGCCACATCTGTCAGTCCTGGCTGAGTGACCTTAGTGTGTTGGGCAATAAGAGATGCCATCTGCGCTTTAGTTAGTCCATTACTTTCGATTCCACGATTCTTACACAGACATTTGGCTCAGTCCAAAAACCATGATGAGTTAAAGCACAATTCAAACCCCAAGGTTTCAAATGTAGCCGATAAATTTGAAAACACCCCTTGGGAATACATGTATTTTTTTCCGATGACAGTATTCCTTTAAACAATGCCATTTAGTCAATCACCTTTAGCAATACTTGTACTTAGAATATTTCTGCTGGCACCTGTGACACCTCTCGGATCCGCTTGCAGATTTTGGATTTCGCCCAACAGGGACAAACATACTGTCGTCACTTCTCAGAAGAATAAAATGCTTATCGACAGGAAGCCAAGAAATTGCTAGTCACAACTGAATAAAATAGAAACACGGTCATTTGTTTTGTGCAGATGATAATGAGCAGATTGGAAGGTGAGGTTATTGTTTAATAAATTAATAATTGAGAACACTGTGTAGAGTTGTGTTTTCCTCTTCAGGAAAGTGAGCTTCTGAGAAACACTGGGACTAGCACAGACTTATGCAGTACAAGTCATTAAGTAGCTCAGGATCAGAAAAGGTTCTTGTATATTATTCAGCCCAGGTGACTGCTTAGAGTTAAAGTCATTAGTGTTACAGGTCCACTGACCTCTTCGAGGCGACTAATCTCCCCGAACTTCCTTCCTGCTGGCTAAAATGTAAATCGGTGGCGGGATGGCACGTGGATCGCTTCATTTTCTGAGAATCGCCCGAAGTTGCCTCACAAGGAAACTTTGGGCGACTTTGGAAAACAAAGCGCTCCAAGTGCCATCTCGCCAGCGATTTACATTCTTGCCGGCGGAAATGGCAGTGGAAGGCAGTTCGGGGAGATTAGCCGCCCTGAAGAAGAGGAAATTTGTCGCTGGGCGACTAATCTCCCCGAATCTGACATTGTGTCACTGCCCTAATAAAACTAGCCCAGCCGCAAACTAACCCCTTCGCTAACTAACCCTAATCCTTCCCTTACATTATTGTTGGGCTGCCATGGGAAACATTATGAGCTGATTTAGTAACATTCAAATTTTTTCAATTCACAGAATTTTTTCTGCTCGTAATCTCACAAAGATTCTTCAGAAGACAAGAATTTCAAGGTTTTCGTTGTCATTTTCATTCTGTTTTTATTTGTTCACACTTTTTATATTCAGATTTTTTAATAAATAAGGGGGCATTTGTGCTTTTTTTTAATTGTGCTTTTTTTAAATGTGAGTTCAAAGCAACCTCTAAAAGTACACAAATCCGAATTTTGATAATTAAGGCCCTAGGTGTAGATTCCACCCTCATAAATACATAAGAGGATACTAAATAACAAATAATGTACACATTTGAAGCAGGTCAGCAAGAAGAATGATTTCCAGTTATCTCTTCCAACTACAGCTACCTGCAGACTTGTTCTTCATGGTAAAGGACCAAACCTACCACATGAAAAATCATTTAAACATTAATTAAACCAAAAATGATTATTCTGCCTCCAATAAGGTTTAATTATATCTTAGTTGGGATAAGATACAAAGTACTGTTTTATTATTACAGAGAAAAGGGAAATTATGTTTAAAAATGTTTATTATTTTATTATAATGGAGTCTATGAGAGATGCCTATCCCATAATTCGGAGGGTTCTGGATAATGGATCCCATACCAATATATGTTCTTAAAACACACTGCAGTTTTCCATTAAATATGGGACACAGTGGAAGCTGATGTTTGTTCACATGACCCTAAAATACTGCTCTGCATTCAATTTTAAAGTCCTGTGATATTTCCAGGGACAGACACTGGTTCTGACCCTAGGGGTAAGGCATATTTAGCAACTATGGAAGCTTAATTTTATTACCACTCATTTTTCATTTTTATGACTTAGACTCTAATGTTCATCAGGAAATCCAACTTTTCTATGGCCTATAGCTTTGAATAGAGGCTAAACTATATGCACCGTGAAGCAATTGTTTTTTAATGAGTGAAGAAACCAAGGCAAGGTTCAGCGAGCAACCACAAGTCAGTGAGTGATTGCTGGCTCACTCTGCCAGTCATTTGGCCATGGTAGAAGGACAATGTCATTATTGTTGTGTATATGGGACCACTGGCTGAACCAGAACTACACGGACTTTCACCTCCACACACACATCAACCTAACAGATTAGCCAGTGAACCAAAAAAATCAGATTAAAGTGATTTGACCATTCATAAGTGAGAACAAGCTGTGTAAACCCAAATCGTAAATCGTTCAGTCGATTGAACAGGTTAAAAGATTTATATTGGCTACCGATAAGACCTCTGCATGTATTGCCTATCTGACGATATCAAAGGGGGGGCTGTCACTACTATTTGCCGGACATAACTTTTGTACAATTGCTGTCTGTAGAGTTGCCACCTTTTCTGGAAAAAAATACCGGCCTTCCTATATTCTTGCCATTTTTTCCTATTTATAACATTGGCATCAAGCATCATTTTTACCGGCCATGCCGGAAGGACCTCCATCAGAAATTGCAAGGCCCCATATGACAACATTTCCTGGGCCCCCTGGGCTGCACCCACCTCAAGCCCCACCTACAAGTCTGCCCTCCCCACCCCACAGGTCCGCACCCCACCACACAGTAAAAAAACAAAAAAAATATTGGTGGCTAGGGTTCCCACATGTTAATAAAAAGATATTGGTGGTCAGTGCCCCCCATAAAAAAACATTTGTGGCCAGGGCCCCCCCATTAAAAAATATTGGTGGCTAGGACCCCACACCAGAAAAAAAAACTGGTGGCCAAAATTGGTGGCCAGGTCCCCCTTCCACATTATGAGAAAATTGGTGGCCAGGGCCCCTTAAACGTCCATGCCTTCCCGAAGTCAGCAGCTTTCAGAAAGATGGGGGGTCTGACTAATCAAGTAAGTGTGGCATGGCCAGGCCCCCCTTACCCTTGGGGCCCCCTACAACTCTCCATCCAGTCCCCCCCTGATGGCTGCCCTGCATGCTGGTAAAATACCAGCCAGGTGGCAACCCTAGCTGTCAAGCACCAGGGCCCGTCCCCCTCTAGGATCGCTACTGGATTTATCTGCACGTCTATGGTCAGCTTTAGTTATATTTCTATATAGCCAAGACAATAATATTTTTATTGTTGATTTTAAAGAGGGAAAAATCAGCTGAAAGATGGGTCAGTATGATGCATAAAAGGGTTTATTGGCAGGCCTGGAACAGTGGCACAACTAGATTTTACTGAGGTCCCCAGCAAATTTTTAGGCCCCCAACATAGATTTTACCAATATATGTTGAAATTGATCATTATTTGGGCCTGATGGGCCCCTATACATCTTGGGCTAGTTGCATGTCTGCTTCCTCTGTAGTTACGCCATTGGCCTGGAACTCTGTGAGCCTGAAATCCTGCATAGCCTGTTTTGTGATCTACTGCCATTTGCAGTGTCTCCATATATCTGAGCAAGGGTATTTGTTTAATAATAGAGGTCACTTTCTGTAAATAAGTTATTACTCCTTGTCAAGTTTATTTGTGACTCATTTCTGACAATGTAATGACCGACTGGGTATGTTTTTTTCCTTGTCAAGGAAGGATGTGATGGAGGAAGCTGCGGGGGTCTTATTACCTTCCTCATTGTGTATTGCTGTTTTCACACATAGTGATTGTTGTGTGCAGTTGAAATAAGGGAAAATGACTAAGCTGTTGTTATCATTTTCTAGACATGAACCATGCCAGGACACAGAGAACCCCATTGAAAACAACATGAGAGCAAAAGTCGAATTCAGGGCAAAGCTATTTTTCTGTTATGGTAACAAAACGTGGTGGCGCTATGTCAATACCCTGTGCAAATACATGGCATGACTGTGTGTGGTTGTGTGTGTGTAAACTGCCACAGCAATGACTCGATGTGTGTTCATGTGATTTGTCTTTTGACACTGAGTTCATGACAGTTACACAGTCTGTTTATTGCACTGCTGTGAGTGCACCCTCCGAATAGGACACAAAAATACAGTGTAACCCTTTAATTGCTATAGATTGCAGAATCTACAAGATTGACAGACTTTTTCTGGGTTAAAGCTATAAAAAAAAATGTACGTATACAAAGTATGTGTTGCCTGGCCATGGGTGATATCCAGTTGCAGTCACTACAGCTGGCTCTTATGGGGTTAACAGCAGCTCTAGATGCTCTATAGCTGACCTTGGACTTAATTTTGCAATTGATTATACGTTGATAAATAGCCTAGCGTCATCTGGGGACCCAAGGTTAAAAAACAGGGCTAGCATTCACAAACGTTTGCCCCAGTGCAATGATATTGGGAGTCAAGAATAAAAAGGGCTGGATATTTGTGTAACTAGCAGCACTTTCTGTTGCCCAGCACTTTGTTATTCTATGGGACACAAAAGTAATTGGAAAGGAAGCAAACAATGGCTCAGGATTTTGAACCTCTAAATGTCACAAAGCACAGTGCATATGGAGATGCTGACTTATCCTTCCTCTATGGCCGCAGGGATGTAGTTCATCTAGAACACTATCCACACAAGGGACCGTTACAAACCAAAGCTGAGCAATTAAACTCAGTTCACCTTAACAATCAGCTGGCTTGTCTTGTTTGTCCAGTAGAACGGTAATAAGGTTGTACTATGCTTTTGTTTTCAATGAGTTCTAATGTTTGACACTGGACTTTCCTGGAACCAGCAGTACGTGTATGTTTAGTCTGTTATGCACACCTTGTTTATAGCTCAGGGCATGGCTTAGCAATGATTAAACAAGTAAATAGTAATAGTAACAGTAAATAGTCCCAACACCAAAAGTTCACACTTATTTTCAGTATATACATTACGTCGTCCAGGCATGGACTGACAACCCATAGATTCAAGCAAATGGCAGAGAGGCTGCTGTAAGATGCCATCACCAGGGCCACCATTAGAAATCATGAGGACTCGTACAACAAAATTTTTGGGGCCCCCGGGGCCCTGTCCCTGACCCCAAGCCCCACCCCAGATCCCGCCCACTCCACACCACAGTTAAAAGACCACACAGACATCAGTGCTAAAAACGGTATCCCCCCCACACACATTATAAAAAGCTATTGATGGTGAGGGCCCCCTTATAAGTTAAAATAACTGTGGCACCAGGGCCCCTCATAAAAGTTTTTTTTTTAAAAAAAATTGGTGGTCAGGGCCCCCCTACAAGTTAAAAAAAAACAATTGGTGACCAGGGCCCCCCCTATAAGTTAAAAAAAAACATTGGTGCCAGGGCCCCCCATAAAAGTTTTTTTTAAAAATAAAACATTCGCGCCAGGGCCCCCCTTACAAGTTACAAAAAAAATTGGGGCCCCAGAGAATTTTTTCAAAAAAAACATTGGTGGCAAGGGCCTATAGAGTTTTAAAAATAATACATTGGTGGCCAGAGGCCAAAAAAGGACTTCAATCTCTAACTCGCTTCGTGACTTCAGGTCGTTTAGCCGCTTCGGGACTTTCTTCAGCTCGGGTCTTTTCGATGATTCGGGACTTCGGCTGTTCAGCACTTTGGCTTTTCGGGACTTCAGGAGAGGCGGCACGGCTTTGGAGCCGTCAAAAAAATATTTATTGGGCTTGTAGGAGGCTGTTTGGGCCTCCCTGCACTTAAATGCGAGGTCCTATTATAAATACCAGTCTGGCCCTAATGTTGCCAAACTTAAAGCCATCCAGCAGTTGCTGAACTCCATCTCTGGATATCCAACAAAAAGCCACTTGCCATACTGTACACAATACTGTATAGTGAAGTGAAGAAGCTGGAAGAGGATTGTTCCGTGGTGCTCACTGGAATAACCCTGGGCCAGTCCAGTTTTCTGCTGATAGGAGCATCGGCCCGGGGTTTCAGTTAAGTCAATACAATCACTTGGGGGTGCCTAACATTTGGCATTAGTTGGTTATTTATCCTAATAAATAATTTATATATTTGTAATCTAAATATTTTATAATACAGATAATATTTTGTTATATTTGGACTTTGCTTAGGGCAGGGTTGCCCAGAATCGTAGATTGTAATCTACCAGTAAATACTGAGCTGATGACCCATAAGACCCATAGCCCCCTAGACTCAGCATCAGTCTGGGAACCCCTGGCTTAAGGTGGCCATACACTATAAGATTCACTCATTTGGCAAGGTCGCCAAATGAGCAGATCTTAACCCGATATGCCCACTAACGCCCGAACGATCAGATTACAATACTACGAATGGGCTCCGACAGGTCGCAAGAATGCATCAACTAGCCAATGCGGTCCTGGATCGTACAAAAAAAAAAATCAAACTTGACCGATCGATATCTGGCCAATTTTTGGCCTGATATCGATCGGGACGACCCGTCAGGAGCCCCCACACATGGGCAGATAAGCTGCCGAATCGACCAATATCAGAAGCTTTAATCTGCCCGTGTATGGCCACCTTAAGAGTGAATATGTGATCAAGGATACTTGATTAATGATGGAATCACAACAATATCTTTAATAAATAAAACCATACTGTTTTATTTTTAATTCCCCCACTTACTTACCCAGTTAGATCCTTCAGTAGGATGGAGTACAGGTATGGGACCTGTTATCCAGAATGCTCAGGACCTGGGGATTTTTGATACCAGATCTTTCAATAATTTGGATCTTCATACCTTAAGTCTGCTAGAAAGTCATGTAAACATTAAATAAACCCAATAGACTGGTTTTGCTTCCAATAAGGGTTAATTATATCTTAGTCGGGGTCAAGCGCATGCTACAGTTTTATTATTACAGAGAAATTTTTTTTTTTAAATTTATATTTAAATGTCGATTATTTGGAAAAAATACAGTCTATGGGAGATAGCCTTTCTGTTATTCAGACCTTTCTGGATAATGGGTTACCGGATAACAGATCCCGTACCTGTGCTGTATTCTGACTCCTGCCTATAGGAGGATCCCACCAACAGGCACCAAGTGTGGCTCACAAAACTAGACCCTCCTTTTCAGCCATGTTGAAGTCTTCTAAACTATAACACATACAGTATAACACTGGCTGCCCATCCTTTACTAGTGGTACAATATAGGAATGTGCCAGTACCATTTGGACCTAGTTTGCTACAGCAACCATTACTCAATCCAAGCTGCCATGTAGATGCTGTAATCCATTCAATAAAATGACAGTTAACATTAAAGCGCTTCCTTATTAGTCATAGGGGAATTTACAAAACAGGTGCTAATTTTCTTTCAGAGTAATAACCCATAGCAACCCATTATCAATCCCTGAGGTGCCACAGTTCAACAGGGGAAATGCTGCAGGTTGGATAATCGTATATGAAACTTATGGAGGATTCAAATAAAGCCCCATATAAAATCTACTGCTGATACAAATATAATTTACTTAACTTGGATTCACTGTTAATGAACCTCTGTTTTCTAGACGGTTCCATGCAGAACATTTTGCAGGTTGTATTTTGGATGATGTCATGCTTAGAGCATTCACATAAAGCATTCTACTTGCCGGCTTGAATTTCAACATATCCACCATGACCTCTATCCCATATTTTATGCCTGCCAAAGTGGCACTCCCTCGGTTGCACACTTATACCTACTTCTTTGTTCAGAACATCTGTCAAAAACACAACTTTTTGAGAAAAAGAAATGAAGTACACCTTCTTTTGTAAACAGATCTGTAGACTGAATTGAACTGCATACGTATTACAATAAATGACTAGCGCACTGAAGCATACATAAAATTTTAAACTAATATTTATTTCGAGTGTTGTACAAAAAACTATAACTAAGAATATTAGCGTAAGAGTTTTACGTACAGCACAACTTAGATGCAGCCTAAAGCCCCAGAATGCATTGGTCAGCAATGAAAATATTGTGAAGGGAGTTGGGCAACAATATTATAAGTTAGATCTATCCAACTGGAGGCCCATAGGATGGATTTGGCTCCATTTTTATGGTCCTCAGGGGCATGTTTATTAACATTGGAGATAAATATCTGGAGAGATTTCTGGAGATGTTGCCCATAGCAACCAATCAGATCTTTGCTTTTGTTTTCTAACTTGGCTGTGGCTGTTTAAATCTAATTGCTGATTGGTTGCCATGGGCAACATCTCCAGAAATCTCTCCAGATATTTATCTCCAATGTTAGTAAACATGCCCCTCAGTCTGCTCAAGAGCTCCATATATTTATTTTATTTGTCTTATAATCTTTTATTTATAGAATTTTACAGTCCCTACCTTAAAGGAGAAGGAAAGCTACCGAGGCAGGTTATTGCCAATAGATTAACCACAATAGTACAAGCTATAAAACTATATTTATTCTGCAGAATGCTTTACCAAATCTATGTAAACAGCTATAGAAGCTCTCTCTGTTTGTTTAGGATAGCAGCTGCCATATTTGCTTGGTGTGACATCACTTCCTGCCTGAGTCTCTCCCTGCTCACTCGTAGCAATGGGCTCAGATTACAGCAGGGAGGGGGAAAGGGAGAGAGGAGCAAACTGAGCATGCTCAAGCCCTAGCCCTGGAGGTTTAAGCTGAAAACAGAAAGTCTGATAGAGAAGCCCATGTGTACACAACAGAAGGAAAGAAATGCTGTTTTTTTTTTGACAGAGGACTCAGCAGCATTACTTTGAGGGTTTACTGGTATATTACTGGTATATTTATATAGACCTTTCTGCAGAAACGTAACTAGAGGGGGGCGGGCCCTGGTCGCAGGACGCGCAGCCGGGCCCCCCGCCCCCCTCCGTACACCGGAACTGGCCGGCGCAAAGCGGCGGACAAACTGCCGCGGGGCCCTGAGGGGGTGTGGGCCCGGGCCCGTTCGCACCCCCTGCTCCCCCAGTAGTTCCGCCACTGCCTTTCTGATAAAGCTTACTTAGTTTTAGCCTTTCCTTCCCTTTATGGGATCTTATAATCTAATGTCCCAGTCTCACACTTATAGTGTGATCAGTTTTATGAGTTGGAGAAAACTGTAGGAGATAGCAACCAGAAGGGCTGCCAATCACTAATCTTATGAAGGGACACCAGGGGCATTTCTGGGATCTCCAGCTCCCTGAGGTGGTCTTTCGGATGCTGCCACCTTTGCACTTGGAGCTTACCTTTCCAAGCATTAAAAAGGGGAGAGAGGGGCTGCATTTTTAGTGCAGAGTCTCTGCACTAGGAGAGCCAAAATTCAAGTTGGAATTTTGGCTCTTGAAGTTACGAGTTGCTTTTTTTGATGTCCCTTGTAACTTACAGGCTGCTGCCGTCTAAGGCAAGTTTCTTAATTCACCTCATAGCAGCAAGGCCCTGAGGTGCACATATGAGTTATAATTAAAACATGCACCCTACTACAGTTATTAAGCTATTCGAGCAAGCACAGTAATGTTTGCATGTGTGCAGTTACCTAATGACATAGTAGAAGCAAATTTGTAACACTGCAGAGAACCATAGCTCTCATTCAGAAGTTTACTTTCATTTCTCTAACTGCTTTAAATTAATCAAAGCTGGTTTCTGAATGGTTACTATGGATCAGGGCACCCTAGCCCGATTGTACCCATGTTAGCCAATGAGGGCTGGGGACTCCAGCACTGTGCCAAACTGAAATATACTAAAAATGGCTCACAGTAAGAGGAGGGGTAGACTTTTTAACAGAAATTAATTTTAATTGACCTTGACTCATATTCTGTTCTGCAGTATTTCTTGGCTTAGTTCTCCAGCTGGCCATTGCATGTGTTATTTGCTTTACTTGCCTGAAGACTTAAGACCCATGTTCGGCTGAAGGCTGTTTTTAGCCACTGTATTCTCAGAAGTATCTTTGAAATTAGATTTATGGTCTTCCATCAGTTCGGAGATTTTAACTCACTCTTACAAGTGAGACAACTAGATGATCATGTGTCTATGCTTTTCATCTAATCTATTAATCATGGACTATAAAAGGTACAGTTTATATCCTACTTGGAAAATTACCGTCTAGAGAGAGAGTCGTCCCAAGAATCAGTTATATTTTGGCAGGATTCAGTTCTCAGAATGGTTCTGACTGTACTTTGAAAGGTAATTTCTGTTGCAATACATCAACCTGAAGCATTACTTTTTAAAGCACATTCCTTCTATATATATATATATATATATATATATATATATATATATATATATATACAGTATATAAAGTGGCACATTCCTGTTTTTCACACAAAATGTCTCCTTTAATAGAGGAGAGGGCCCTAAATTAAGAGGAATGCTTCAACAAGAGTCAGGAAGAATAAGGACTACCTCCTGATATGTTACTCCCCAAATTCACAATTTTACAGAATGCTACCTCTTTCACAAGAATTTCCTTCACCAGTTTAGACCTGGCAAACTGACAAGATGAAGCTACATCCTCCTCAATCTTATGTCAGTGACACCATATCCTTTATGCCGAAAAGGCATAAAAATTTAATTTTGTATTTATTAAACATTTTTATTTTATTTTAATATTAATAGTATTAATACTATTTTTCTTTACCATTTGAGGGGAATGCCACATTTGTTTTAGGGTGGGCTCATGTCTAGGAAATTAGAAGATCTATTTTGCCTTTATTTTGCTTCTTTGAACATTTTTAAAAGTAAGTGGCCACTTCACACATTTGCACCAACATCTCTAATAAAGACATATATAAAAGCAATATGAACCCGCCCTATTCAAATTGACGAAGCGTAAGTTAACTAACAACGTTTTGCTAGGCAGAAACAAACGTTAGAGAAAGTTTGCTATGAAATGCTCGTGCTGACGAATTAACGCTAGTGAAACTTCGCCAGAATTCGGCTGCTGAGATGCAACTTTGCATTTTAGCCAATTATCGTACTGGTAGGGTAGCTAATTTGCACCTGGTGAAGTGCTGCAGAGTGTGGAGAAAATGAGCCTATTAGTGAATTTGCCCCATAAGGACTCAAGTAGGTTGGCTCAGGATAGAGAAAATTCCCCTGGAGCACCACTGTAAGGGCCTTTAATGCTAGGTTGACACATTAAAGGGGACCCGTCACCCAAAAAAATTATTCCAAATCCTAATTTATCATGTTAGTCAAGCAAAATTAACTTTAATTACACTGTATAAATTATTTGAATCTTTTTTCCATCAGTCTGGCAATTCATAATTATAGCAAGCAGGCAGGAGCCATTTTGTGGACACTGTTATTAAGACAAGCTTTGCATCATCTCCGAATCTTGTTTGTGCACCAGAATGGCTACAGAATTAAATGGTGAAAAGGACGGGGGAATGTGGGGAGAGCAGTGACATGTAGGAAGTGCTGAATGGAAAGTGAAAGTAATTGTCTGCCCCGCCTTTATGCCTAAGGCATAGAGGAGGGGCAGACAATATTTGATTGACAGCTGAGATTTTTAAATGAGTTTACAACAGCTATGAAAGCTTTAATAAAAAAAATAATTTCATGTTTAATTTGAAAAGGAATTTTATTATATAGCTTTTTATGTCTGGGTGACAGGTCCTCTTTAATATGTGCTACCACTGACTATAACTAGGATCTGTTATCTGGAAACCCATTATCCAGAACAGGCTATCTCCCGTAGACTCTATTTTGATCAAATATTTAAACATTTTTAAAATGATTTTCTTTTTCTCTGTATTAATAAAATAGTACTTGATGTCAACAAAGATCGAATTAATCGTTATTGGAGGCAATACAATTCTATTGGGTATATTTAATATTTGAATGATTTTTAGTAGACAAAGTATGGTGATCCAAATTATGAAAAACTCCTTTAACTGGAAAACCCCAGGTCTTGAGGATTCTGGATTAGTGATGGGCGAATTTGTGCAGTTTCGCTTCGCCAAAAAATTCGCGAATTTCGCGCGAAATTCGCGAAACGGCGATATATTCGCGAAACGGCGCCAGCGTCTCGTTTTTGACGCCGGCGCCCATTTTTGACGCCGGCGCCCATTTTTGACGCCGGCGCCCGTTTTTGGCGCCGGCGTCCGTTTTTTCGAAAAAAAATTTTTTGACGACGGCGAATTTTTGACGCGAATTTTCGCGGCCGTTTTGCGAATTTATTCGCCGATGGCGAATCGCGCAAATTCGCCGCAAATTCGCGCCTGGCGAATAAATTCGCCCATCACTATTCTGGATAACTGGTCCGATACTTGTACTATACACTTTGTGTCTGCAATATCCATAAGATCCTTCGTGACCTGTTGAGAGAATAACGTGGTTGTTTTTAGGATACCACTGTACACATAAACTGGAATTTCTTTGCTCTGTCATGCATTAGTAACAGTGAGATCCTCACAGAACTGGAGTATAGAAAAGCCAAAGTGTAACTCCAGACTGAGTTAAAGATTGATGTTAGTCACCTGCTGTTTGAAAAAGACGATCTGCCAAGAGCCTGAGATTACATGTTGTTGCTAATAAATCACTGGGGCAGGGGATACATTTCCATGAAAACATTGTTGGGCATATGTCATGCTTTTTTCAAAAACAAAATTATCAACATCCTTCAGCACCAAATGTTTTCTTAAAGCAGAACAGTTCTTAAACACCAAAATGTTAAAGGATTTTAAATGACTGTACAGTATATACTGTATAAAGTATATAAATATATATGCACGTTAGCAGCACCGAATTTTAACCACTTACCCAGCATCATGGAAATGCTAGAGGTCATGTGCAGGGCAGGTATGGTTGCCACCCTGGACTTCAGCAAAAACTGAATATGGGGGCAGGATGATGGTATTGGGCTGAAAAGTAAGATATGGGGTGGGATTATTACATTTGGGGATGTGTTTTTGAAATCAGAGGTGGTTATTGACCAAATTATTGTTGGGGTTTCACATGACTGGAACTCGAAAATGAAGTTGTGCCCAAACACCCCTAAGAAAAACAAAACTGTTTGGGTCAAAAGCAAATAGGTGGCGACCCGAATGGCAGTGTGCTGCAGATGCTTTTTTTGTACTTTTACCCTGCCCTGCATGCAGGGGCATAACTACAGAGGAAGTAGACCCTGCAGCTGCAGGGGGCACAAGAGACATAGGGGGCCCCATGAGATCCTATGAGAAATTTCAACATATTGGTAAAACAGGACAACCTCTGGATATGTTGGGGGTTCTAAAATGAATTTGACGTGGGGCCCATTAACATCTAGTTATATCACTGCCGGCATGTAATAAAATTTCTGCAGGTCTCGCTGCTCCAAAATAGACTAAAGGATGTGTGGACCCCCTGAAAAGTTGAAAAGTTGATATGCATTTTGTGTGGCAAATTTGGCTCAATAAAGGAATTATTGCACAGCAAAGAAGTGGTATGTCCTTCTGTGGAAGTGTCTCCAAAATAGAGTGCCAGTGGTGGAACTATCAGGAGTGCAATAGGACTAGGTTTGCAAACTGCCCAATTGACCTGGACAGCCTGGTTTTCGGGGGAGTTGTCTGGGTCAAAACTGAGAACTCAGATTGATCACCTCATAATTTTGCCTCTGGTTGTCACCGCTCCTGCCCCTGTCTTCACCAACTCCGCCCCTGATGTCACCTGCCCCGCCCCCCTGACATCACCACCAGCCTGGTGTCCGGTCTAACAAAAGCCCAGACTTTTGCACTCCTCAGTGCCCTTGCACTTCTGTCAGGGGTCAAATCATTTCATTGCTGTAAATGGTCACTACAAACAAGCACAGTATGTAAGCAGGAACGCCTAATTATATTGGCCAATAAGAAGCAGCACAGCAAATATCTTAGATTCTGCAAAGGCTTGGAAATAATACCAGTAAATATTGTTACAAAATACTCTGATGCAGGAGCAACATGAGCTTTAGCTTAGGCAATGAGCAATTTGTTTTTACATTTTATTTGGATGCCAGCCATGTAGAAACATCTGCATCATCAAAAGTGCAAATCTGAAAGCTCTTGTTCACAGTGTAAATCAAAAGGACTGTGGAGTCAAACGTAATTACAGGTAATGAGCAAAACAGCACAGGCCCCAGGTACAAAAACAAAGGTTATGTGAGTCTTTTAGGGTAACACAACTGTGTGGTTGGAAGGCCAGAAACATGACAATTACTCCCAGGAAGCCTCGAGTTTAACTGCTAAAAATATTTATTTACTGCAGCACTGGTGATACACTGAATATCTTCTCAACATTATAGTATTTATACCACATGAAGTATTTGTTGTCCGATCACTGCAGAAAAAAGTACACCCTTTTCGTGTCTCCCATGCGACCAGTTTGCCTGATAAGATAAACTCCCATGTATGTCATTCCCTTTAACTGTTCATTATACCTGAACTCTTCAGCTTCTCTCCCTTATCTCAGCACTGTCCAAACACTCTTCGTTATCTCCTTATGTCTGCATCCAACTTCCAGCTACTCTCCCTTATCTCTGTTCTGTTAAAAACAAGGGGACACATAGCCGAATATCCGGTTTCCTCTGTCTGTGTTTGGAAGCAGATCCATCCATGCGCTCACCCTTGTAGCTCCATTGTCAGAACTGACATCAGTCTGTGTGGATCTACATATAGTGGACATTGGCAAATATACAAAATATTTGCGTTTCCGCCCTGTTATCTTCTCTGTGTAGGTCCGCACAGGACAACTGACCTGTCAATGGAGCTACAGGGGTGAGCGCATTAAAGGGGATCTTCTTTCCTCCACCTCTGTACAAAATGCCAGTAGACGAAGGTGAACAATCTGCTATATGTGCCCTTGCCCTAACTTGTACCACTTGCCTCTGTACCCTCCAATTGTCTTTCTTCTCTCAGCAGTCACCAACCTCCCTCACTTATTAATTAAACTTCATCCTCCATCTGTTGTCCTTTCATTTCAGGTCTCATCTATTTATTTTTCAACTATTGTCTTTTATTTTAACAACCAATATATAGTTTCCTATAGCTCTGTGCCATTACCTATGCATCCTTATCTCTGCACATTTGTATCTGCTTGTCTTTATCTCAGCAAGTTCCAACTCTTCTCCCTTGTCTCGTGTACCTTCCAACTACTCTTCTTCATTTTGGCACCATTCAGCTGCTCTCCACTGTCTTGGTATCATCCAACTAGCCTTCCTTATCAATTCATTACATCATCAAAATAATCTAATTTATCTCTGCACCCACAGCTAACCCTATTGCTTCACTCGATTTCTCCCAGTGACTGGTTGATGAAGGTTGCTCCATTCTGTCATTATTTATAGAAGCAGCCAATCACTAATCCACATGCGGGACTTCCTGTTTTGGGTTCAGGATGATTACCAATAGATAGGACTGCGTCATTTGGGCTAAACAGAAAATACAGTTTGATGAAAATCTAAGGGCTGCTCAGCTTACAGTCTTTTCAATGTGACAATATTACATCAATGGCAAAGCTCAACTCCAAAGCCTTATATAGCAAAAGCTAACCATACATTATAAGATCCTCTTGTTTGGTAAGCAGATCTTTCACTGATATGCCTACCTTGAGGTGGGCAATATCAGGCTGGCCCTAGGGCCAACAATCAGTACATAATTGCCACTATGAAGGCCGTTGAATGGGAAACTGTATCAATGCACAGATGCAGTCCACGATTCGACAGGAAAATCAAACTTGACCGATTGATATCTGGGCGATTTTTGGCCCATTGATAATATAGGCCCATCGGCTGGCACCATACATGGGCCAATAAGCTCCCGTCTCAATCTAGTGAGTCTGTAGCTTTTATCAGCCTGTGTATACCCACCTTTATAGTTTCCGATTTTAGTTTTGTACACTGTGAGTTAGGTTGGAGGGCTATAGCTAGACTATAAATATTATTATATTAGGCCTGTTCGTGCTTTTCCTGTAACTAAATTACAGTGGATGTGTGTTTAGCACAGCTCAGTTGCATCATAAATTAATCTGCGTGTCAAGCAAAATCTGTGGGAATATGCCTGTCACGTACATGTTGTCAATGAGGGCAGAAATGCTTGCCCTGTGACCCATGATAACTGATCCCCAACCACATGTCCTGCACTTTGCATATCACGGTATCACTAAGAATTGTGTGCTGTAATGGCTGATGCAACACAAGACCCTCGCCTTCAATGTAAGGAATTGCAAGGCAATCAGTATTCTGGTTGTTGTTGAACGACAACATCAAATACCCTTAGTGGCTTATCTTTACCATATGCCCCGTCGGTTGCCACGTGTCTGGAAGGCAGATGTTCCTAGTGGAATCCATGCATTCTGACCTCTTGCCACATGTCTAGCTGGCAGCAGATATCCATAGCAAGTCTTCACAGTGGTATAGCAGATTATTCAATGCTTCCTATTGGGCCCTGTGAACATAGACACTGCCACCCAGTGCAGTATGATGTTATGGTTCTCTTCTATACCCAGAACATTCTGTATTCACCTCAAGAGAGCCTAAAGGGGGCCCAGCTGTGCTGCACTTTTCTTATTAGCCGGACCCCTTGACAGCGCTGAAGCCGTGCCGCATCTTCTAAAGTCCCGAACTGCCCAAGTCCTGAAGCCACAAAAAGACCCGAAGTCACGAAACAAGCCTAAATTGAAGTCCTGAAGCCACGAGGTCAGTTCAAATGAACACCAATGTGTTTTTTTTAGTTTTTTTTAATCCCCTATGCAACCAGCGCATTATTTTAATACGCTATAGGCCCCTTCCACCAAAGTTATTTAAAAAAATATTCAATATTTTTTTTACTTGTAAGGGGGGCCCTGGTGCCAATGTTTTTTTTTTTTTTTTAAAAAAAACTTTATGGGGGGCCCTGGTTACCAATTATTTTTTTTAACTTGCAGGGGTGCCTGGCTTTTTATAACTTGTGTGTGGGGGGTTTACTGTTTATTTAGCACTGGTGTCAGTGTGGTCTTGTAACTGTGGTGTTGGCGTGCCCTGAAAATATTATGGGCCCGTGATTTCTATGGTGGCCCTGCCCATTGGAATAAAGCACCACCAGGCAAGTATAGGGTTGCCACCTGGCCGTAGGGTTTGCCACCTGTCCGGTTTTGACTCAGACAGCCCGGTATCATAGCCCGCCCACTGACATCACGGATCCGCCCACTGACATCATAGCCCGCCCCTGACGTCACAGGTCCGCCCACTGACGTCACGGACCCCCCCGCCCGGTCTCAGCCAGACATAAAGGTGGCAACCCTACCTGGCCGGTATTTTACCAGCCTGGCCGGTAAAAATGATAGTTGATGCCAATGTTATTAATAGGCAAAAAAGATAAATATATAGGAAGGCGGGTATTTTTTTCAGGAAAAGCTGACAACCCTAGGCACGCGTTACCCTACCTGTTTTAAAGGATTAAAGGATATCTATGCTACACAATGTAGGTGCCCATTTTGTAGTCATGCCCCGCCCCACATAAACATGTTGAAGTCAGTTTCCAAGGAAATGCACGTTCCATACAGTTCCCTGAGGTACTACCTCTCCGTTGAGCCATTTTATTTATTGACAAATAAACAGAGACCTACAAGCCCGGCTTCTACCACACTGTGTCATTAGTGCACGTTAGACCACGAGCCAACTCCCACAATGCTCAGCCAGATGAAATAGTAAACAAAAGCAGGAGAGCAGCCTGACACAACAGGATAACTGACACACACACACATCAAAACACGGCGACGTCATTAACGTACGAGGCAGGCTTTAGTTTCAAAAAGGACGGGGCGGAGCAAGTGTCGAGAAGACAAAAAGAGGGGGTTCCGGCGTTGGTTTGGTCCGCCTGTTCTTTTTACATCCATCGGAACTAGCGAAACAAAGCTGCTGAACGGACGGATGTTAGGTATATTAAAACGGATTTATGCTGTGCATGGTGAAACGGTGGCGCACATTGGCAGAAGAGAGCCTAGTCAAGAAATAGTCTCCCCTGCAGTAAGGAAGTGGTAGCGTCCAAGCGGCAGGCTACGTCATCCATTGTTTACAAACCCAGGCAGGCCGGTGTGAGCTTGTTCCCTGGTTGGCGGTGCAGAGCTGAGCTTCTCTTCCGCTTGCCTGCCATGCCGTGCCGCAAGGAGAGCTTCCTGCTGCTAGAGCAGTCAGTCACAGTAGGCTCCGGGGAGGTGGACTCCCTGGTAGCTCGAATAGGGGAAGCCCTGCAGCTCAATGCCCAGCGGGCACCGACCTCCTGCAGCATGGCTTACGGGGCGCTCAAACCAGTGTCCCGGGTGGGTCCCTCCTGTTCGTGTGTGAGGGGTAGGAGCACTCCGTACCCTGTGTGTACCCCGAGGGGAGCCGCCCGCCACATACAGCACCTTCATCATCATCAGTCCCCCAGGCAGCAGCAGGGCGGCGGGGGTAACAAGCGGCTGTGCGGCAGGGGATGGGGCCGGTGTAACTGCAGGAAACACGCGGAGACCGAGGAGGAGGAAGATCCGCACGAACTGCTCCAGGAGCTGCTGCTCTCGGGGAACCTCATCAAAGAAGCGGTCAGGAGGCTTCACATGACTGGGGAGAGCCCCGACCCGCCGGGGTCGCGCAAAGTGTCCGAATCCACCGAGACAGCCGTGCAATGACAGCGGCACTGACACAGGGAGCACAAGTGCCCCTACACTGACCACATGAACTACTGTAACCGATCCATAACTGCCCCACTACTCTATGGCCAATATGGACTGGGCTGCCCTTCAATTGTATAGAAATGATATCTGCTGGGATCTGCCCCTCTGGACTGGGCGCATTGGGAATATGGAATTGGTCTTATAGATCCATAGTGTCCTACCCGCACAGATCCATAGTGTCCTACCCGCACAGATCCATAGTGTCCTACCCACACAGCAAACGGGCATTGGATCTGCCATTCACCAACACTGCAATTGGGGGGGCGATTTGTACATCTGCCCATTATGGACTCCGCAGCTGGGGGACAATAAGAACAAATCTGCTCTTCGCCTTGATAGCAGATGAGGACGGTGCCCAGATTTGAATCTTGCCTAGGTTCCAAAAGTGAATAAACCATACTGCCTCCCAACTATCTCATGATGGCTCATCGGTTGCTGCCATGGATTGCAGTCATTCCTGTTCTCCCTACTTGCTCGGAGGCCGACCCCCTAATACCTATTGACTGCATAGTGACATCGTACGAGGGGTGCTGAGATTGGTCTTGCTATCAGCCTATGACATTATATGAGAACTGCACCTTTTGTTTTTCTCCCTAGTGGCAGACTGACTGACTGGAAACTGCATTCATCATGCTGAAATAAATCTGCAAATGCTGGGGAATGGTGTTCCACAATCAGGGGTGAAAAATAACCGTCTCTTTATATCAAAAGGTCTCCTCATAATTGTTTATTTGGGATCGCCGACAGTTTCACCCTGGTTTGCAGATTGTGTGTGCCAACATGATCTGGAAAATGCTTTTTACATCATCGCCCAAACTGCCATTTCCTTTAACATATACAGTGACTTTCTTAGCCACAGAATGGACAAAGGATAAGATCTCCTCCTCTATCATTTATATAATATCAGCAATGAGCACCACCTTAACCCCCCCTCCAGCTTTTATTTACTATTCCTTCCCCCTCCTTGTTGGTAGGTTTGGAAATCTTTAAACATAGGCTGTGAGTAGAGTTGCCATCTGGCCGGTAAAAATTATGGTTGATCCCAATGTTATTAATAGGGAGAACAGATAAATATTTAGGAAGGCCGGTATTTTTTCCAGAAAAGGTGGCAACCCTAGCTGTGAGACCTCAGGGACCTTAAGTGATCAAGGATCAGCTATTACCAATTATCACCATAACAGCAAACGACTTTGAATCCATTTTAGTATATCCAGTGCTACAGTGAACAGCTCACATGGAATTTGTTCCTTTTTTTTGATAATGATTTTGTCATGTTTACAGGATACTTGAAATATTTCATACAGCTCTTGAGAAGTTTCTTTATGAATTCTTGAGGATTTTGAGCTGGCCAAGAAAATATCTGGTGCTACTAGTTCTGGCATTGGGCAAACTTTTTTTTTTTATTTGTAATTTTGGACTATAATAATGAACTTTGCTGCCGAGCCTCGTGTTGCAGTTTCTTATGTCTGGTGCATTGCAACAATTCATTGACCTGACACGTGTTCCTGCCCCAAGTAAACTTGTTGTTTGAATGGCTGCAGAGTAGTCTGGGCAGGGACATGGGAGTGAGCGCATGATGTTTTCCCTTATTTGGCGTTTTGTAATTGTTTTACGCTTCTTGTTTACAATGTTCAAGGGGAAGACTGGCTTGTGCCTGTAGTTCTCTCTTCCTCTGATTATCTGGCAGTGATTATTGACACTACTACTTCAAGGTCACTCCTGCCAGACTGGTGGCGCAGCTTAGGATAACTTTTTTGTTTTTTTTTGTATATTCCGAACAAATGTGAAACTAGGCACAAAGGTTTTGCTGCCAAACAAACCCCCCCTCCTGTATTTAAAAATAAAGAAAAAATATTTTCAGTTTGTATGTTGGATACCCCTCAAGATTAATTGATTGCTAATCTCAGTACTTTCCTTTTTGCTCTGTGTTACAAAAAAGCCCAATATGCAGACTGTTATATATAAATTCCTTTTTTTGATACGTCACAGCAATGCAGATTATTCTAGAATGTGTGTGCAAAGCCCTTGCACATATTAAAGCCTAAAGCTGCCAGTAAGCATTGCTCGCTCTTACACTCAAGCATATAAGTATGTGCAACCTCCTTGTACACAAACTGTAAAGGGCAACATATACAGGAGCCATGACTAATATTTATATCTGTTTTTATAGCAATTAATTAAACAAGCCTGTTAGATCTGCAAATTTATCTCCTATACTTTTACAATGCCCCCCCGTTGATCTATTTATTGCATAGATCAGAGACCCTTAGCGGTACAGGTATAGGATCCGTTATCTGGAGACCCGTAATCCAGAAAGCTCTGAATTATGAAAAGGCCATCTCCCATAGACTCTATTCTATCCACATTTTTAAAAATGATTTCCTTTTTCTCTGTAATAATAAAATAGTACCTTGTACTTGATCCCAACTAAGATATAATTAATCATTATTGGAGGCAAAACCATTGGGTTTATTTAATGTTTACATGATTTTCTAGTAGACTTAAGATATGAAGATCCAAATTACAGAAAGATCCGCCATCTGGAAAACCCCAGGTTCCGAGCATTCTGGATAACCGGCCCCATACCTGTATAGATATTGCACACAACTCCCAGCACCTTCTAACAGCCTTTTGCTATTGTTCATTCTAGCGCAATGTCATCTGGAAGGTCAACCTTTTTGTAAATCGACCAGCCACTGAAATTACTCTACACATGTAAAATTGACTGATGTTATTTGAGACTTATTGTGACAATAGCTTATGTCATTATTTGTATTTAACATTGTTCACTGTAATATAGGGCCTGGGCCTTTATACCCCCCCCCCCCCGATCAGTGGGCCACCAGTTGAATAGACCTCTTTTAAAGCCTGAACGTTAGTCATGTTGTCAGAGAATATTGTGAATGTAGTTGGGTTGGCCGATCTTTTATTGCCCAACATACAGATATATAGTGCTAGAGTTAAATGGTAGCTGTGAAATGCAAAATATGGAAACAGAAATTCATAGCTAAAGCCACAAAAAAATAACCCCAATCCTCATCTTAATTTATAAAACAGTAGGGAGCAAAGTTAAGCAGCCCCATACTATTGTTTGTGTTTAAGCCCAGATAGGTTTTTTCCCCTTTGCCGGCTATGCTACATGGAAGGCTAAAATGTGAATATGGAGTGACGCTGATTGTTTTTCTTAATCTCCAGTGCTTTGTTTCTGACTGTATTGTCTGTTGATTTGACTCCTTGACTCTTTATACACAGTCAATCGCCAACCTCATCTTTAGCAGAGGGGCTCTCCTTCAGAACCTCTGCTCCTTTTTATTTTTTTTGAGAATTTGTTCATTTAAGCCAACAAACAAGCTTTGAGCCAATGGCCAAATCACCACGGATTTGGCACCGTTGGAAAGTGTACCCTTCGTAACGAAGTGTTGTTGATTGCGTTCCTGGAGTTTCAGGATTTAAGAATAAAAATGTAAACAATAAACATGGTTTCTTATAAATTGGCTGTTTTTGTGTGTGTGTTTGTTCTAATTCACTTAATAGGAATTTTTTTTAGTGATGGGAAGGGTTAATGGGCTGAAATGTAACCAGGGAAAGACTAAAACAAAACCCCAAAATGGAGGTATATGTTATAAACAGACAACACTTTGAGCACAAATAGAATGTTACTTTTAGTCTTGAACAGATTTTGGATCATTTGCCCTTTTCTCGAATACCTGAATAACTATTTATTAGTGTTGTGCATATGTGAATGCATAATGGTTGTATGGACCTTATATTCCTTATCTGCATATGTCATTATAGGTATAACTCCATAGATTTCAGTAGATGGTACAGGGTCATTGAAGTACTACAGAAATGTCCTTGGATGAAGCAATCTGCATGGCAGCTGTCCTCTAAATCTGCAATAATGGAATCTTGCCTCTTCTCTGGTATGTTACAGTGTATTTAACGGAGGGGATAGGGATGCCACACTTGCAAAAAATCAATTTTTAAAACCTAAACTGGAAATTCTGCATTCCGAACTCCATTTATTCTGCTTTACCAGAAGGGTTGATCTCTCTGATTGTACACCCATGCAAAGATGATTTGCATTCAGGCTGGTTAAAGTGGCAGAGTGTATCTGGAATGATCTTTGTGGACACTTTTTATTTTGTTTGGTTGTTTTTCCTTTTTCAGAAAAAAATAATTTCTACTGATTTAATCTGACCTTACACTGCCTGCCGAACCTGCCACTTATTACCAGTCAGCAGTTTATTGGTCCGGACATAGTCATCCCCTAACAATCTGATCTGATCAGGACAATGGTTAGGAAGGCTGAACTATCCCATCAGTGCTACATTTTTCCCGTCGGTCTGCTGGGGCATGTTTACTAACATAGAAGATCAATATCTCCGGAGATGTTGCCTATGGCAACCAATCAGCAATTAGATTTAAACAGTCACCTGTAGGTTAGAAAACAAAGATCTGATCAATGTCTCTGGAGATATTTATCTCCAATGTTATTAAACATGCCCCTTTGACTAGGGATCCACTACAGTATCTTTATAAAGAAATCTATAGGATATCACCCTGTAACTATGTTTAAGAGGGGTTAGTTATAGCTGATTCAGGATGATAGGATTTGTAACCACTTTTTTTCATCTATTGGTAAGTACTTTAACTAGGGGTCCCCTGTATTGACTGGTGTCCTCAACTGTGACAACACTCCTCTCTGTACTGATGCTGAAAATGAGCTGCACAGCAGGGTTGGTAGCCACGTGATTGGCCTCATGACTTCCGGACCTCTCTTATCTGGCCTGGATGACCAGGAGCATGCACTCAAATCGACAAGCATATTGGCTTCAAGTCTGTGTGCTTGATCATTCCAAGAAAGCAGAGGTCTGTAATGAATTTACCAGTTGTGCCAGCCAACAATTCAGCTGCACAGCAGTTGGGAGAGGAAAAAGAAGGGGGTTAGTGCAGTGGACTAATGGGTAATGTTTTGTTTTTGGTTGCTTTAAGTCACTGATAAGTTCGGAAACCATCTAAAGGTACAATGTTATAAATTATAAAGGCAAATAAGTCTATTGTGAAGGGTATTGTACCCCTAGTCTAAATTATAAGGATATTAGAATCAACTGAGGGATTATGTGACCATATAAAGGAACAAGGCTGTATACAAAGTTATACAAGTCAAAGTTTGAGTATGACTATACCGGACTGTAAGTTATAGGACACTAAAAGACACTGAGTTCTGCAATAACAGTAAATGCAATATGTATTATTAATAATAGGTGATGTGATGTCGGCCTTGTTCCTCTATATATCACAGAACTCCTCAGTGACTTAGGGGGTTATTTATTAAGGTTTGAGCTGTGTTTTCCATGAAAATTCGAGTTTTCAAGGGTTTGTTTTTTTTATTCAAAAGTCAAATTTTCAGGTAGAAAAAAAAACCTTTAATATTTTAAGAGAAAAAAACAAACAAATACATTTGAAGATGTTAAAAACCTTCATGATGTTCGAGTTATTTTTGTAGGGTTTTGCCTGAAAACTCGATCAATTCAATTGATTCGAGTTTTCAGGTTGTTAATCCTGACCTTTCTGAAGTCGATTTTTTTTTTCTTAAATTCAAAACCATTCAAGTTGAGTTTGTTCTGGGTATAAAATAACTCTAACGTTCAACATTTGATCAATAACTCCCCCCTAAATATCCAATGTAGCTGCCAGTAATTTGTAATACCCTTAAGAAAAGGCCTTGCCCTCGGGTGGAAACTTACCTTTTTTTCCCCTCATCTTGCCCTCGCGCAATGTGGCCCCGTCCCTTTTGCGTCGCGGCTCTGCCCCTTTTTGCATCACAGACCGCCCCTTTAGTTCCCGCCCCACCGCTGGGCGGTAAATTGTTTTTTACAAAGGTGGCAACCCTAGTCACACTACTCACTGAATATTGTGTTTTATGAAAAATAATATACCTTCCCATAGTAAAATGTTAATATTGAAGTTACAGAGGAGTTCCCTGGCCATCTTAAAGCACTTATATGATAATGGAACGCCTAGGTGACTTGCAATATTCTTATATTTTACAATAGGGGGTACATTATTCTGTATATATTTACTTTTACTAGTCATACAGTATGGAGAGAAGAGAAGCTGGCAGCTCTGCACAACATTACACAATATTTCAGTGTTTCTGCTCCTGCCAGGAAAGGCTCGAACAGTAGCTGTTTTTGAGGCTGGAGAAGGATAAACATTAATGGTAACTGGACACCCCCAGGCTGTTATTGTTGTAACAAACACAGAGAAGGCCTGTGCGTACTGTCACGTCCTCCAGTCCATACACCAACATGGAAGCAAAACATCTGGGCTTCTCTTAGAAGGGGGGAGGGAGGGAATACCAACGGCTGGTGCTCTTGCTTCTGACAATCAGTTTTCTGTGAATAACTTGCCTATGTTAATTATAAAGGGAAATCATTATACATTATACTAACCCTTATTTACATAGCTCTGTACTATTTATTATTTACATCAGTCCCTGCCCCAGTGGCACATCTAAGGTCCCTATTACATACACACACTAGGGTCACTTTTATCAGGAACCAGTCTGTAGCTTTTTAGAGTGTGGAAGAAAACTGAAGTACAGGTATGAGATCTTTTATCCAGAATGCTTGGGGCCTGGGGTATTCCGGAATAGGGGTCTGTTCATTATTTGGATACTGTAAATCCACTAAACATTAATTAGACCCAATAGGATTGTTTTACCTCCCGTGAGGGTGAATTACTTCTTAGTTGAGATCAAGTACAGGTATGGAATCCGTTATTCAGAAACCCATTATCCAGAAAGCCCCAAATTACGGGAAGGCAGTCCTCAATAGACTCCATTTTATCCATATAATTCAAAATTCCAAAATTATTTTATTTTTCTCTGTAATAATAAAACAGTACCTTGTACTTGATCCAAACTGAGCTATAATCGACCATTATAAGAGGCAAAACAAGCCTTATTTATTGTTTAAATTATGTTTTAGTGAAATGAAGATCCAAATTACAGAAAGATCTATTATCCGGAATATTTGAGATCCAGAGCATTCTGCATAATAGGTTCCATACCTGTACAAGTTACTGTTTTATTACAGAGAAAAATGTTATAATGTTTACATTTTTTAATTATTTGACAAAAATGGAATATAAGCGAGATGGCTTTCCAGTAATTCAGAGCTTCCTGGATAATGGGTTTCCGAGGTCCCATACCTGTACCTGGAGGAACTGCCTTCCTGCCGGGTAGAATGTAATTCACCGGCGGGATGGCACTCGGAGAGCTTTGTTTTCTTTGAGAGGCAACTTCAGGGTGACTTCGGAAAACAAAGTGATCCGAGTGGCATCCTGCCAGCGATTTACAATCTAGCTGGCGAGAGGCATTTCGAGGAGATTAGTTGCCCCGAAGAAGAAGCGTTTTATCACCGGGCGACTAAATCTCCTCAAATCTGAACGTGTGTCTCTGCCCTAACAGGTGCAAATAAAATACTTTGTAACAATTCTGAGATAAGCAAAGAAGAAATTGTAACAATTAAGATAAGGAAGTCCCTTGGCAAAAATTAAACTCACAGCTTAAAGGGCAATTTACCTTCATTAGCAAAACTGTAATAACTTTAAAAAAAAAAACAGAAATATGTTCAAACTTTCATAACCTGCCTAATTTTGTAAAATGAACATGTTAATTAGGGGGTGTGGCCACACAAATAGGCATGATCAAAAAAATATTTTTATTTCCAAAATGTTGGGAGGTATGTGATTTTCACTTGTGTGTGTGACACAGAATTGGGGCCATGTGGCTGCCAAACCCTGGGTGCTCTCTCCCGGATGTGGGGCTTGAGCACTCAATCCTCCCCCGTTTTTAGGAGGTAGATGCCCTTTAACCTGTCTGTATGTTATGTGTCCATCCAAACAACTGACCCAAACACAAACAGGAAGGAAACATCCTGCTGAGTCAAACGATGACACTGGGGTACTTTTAGCTTCATGACCCTCTAATAAATGCCTCCAAAAGCCACAGTCAAAAATAAGCTTACATGTGAGGCAAACTGTTCTCTGCTGTTACCCCTGTGATTTTTCTCCATAGTTATGTGTACAGATAGGATGGATCTGCTTCCAAAACAAAGTCCTGTGATGCCTGGTTACAAAGAGTTCCCATGTGTTTATATCTGAGAGTATGACTCATGGAACAGTTACAGGAAGATAAATGATCCTCTTTTGGATACACATACTCTATTGTTTACACCACGGCAGCACAGATGTATCACCCGGGCTGTTTTGTCAACAACGTGTGGCATCAGTACAATTCTGCTTCCTCCGGCATTCACATCAGTAGTGATCACTGTAGTGACATGGTCAAATGCTTGTGTGACTCCCTGCAAGCACCACATTCTATATGCTACCTGGGGTATTTAACATATGTTGCTGTAAACTAAAAAAAAATAATAAATAACCTAAAAAATCCAACTGGGGCAGTACAAAACAGGCCCGGACTGCAGGTCTGGACTGGGATTGAAAATAGGCCCTGGCCTGCCAACTACACAGAGACCCAAACAGCCCCCCACACAGTTAATGTGAATGGTAAGATTTCAAGCAATTCATCTACAATGTAACAACTAAACTGGTTAGGTGTGAAAGACTTAAATTATGAGGGTAGACTGTCAAGGTTGGGATTGTTTTCTCTGAAAAAAAGGCGCTTGCGAGGGGACATGATTACACTTTACAAGTACATTAGAGGACATTATAGACAAATAGCAGGGGACCTTTTTACCCATAAAGTGGATCACCGTACCAGAGGCCTCCCCTTTAGACTAGAAGAAAAGAACTTTCATTTGAAGCAACGTAGGGGGTTCTTCACAGTCAGGACAGTTTGCTTGTGGAATGCACTGCCGGGTGATGTTGTGATGCTGATTCAGTTAATGACTATAAGAATGGCTTGGATGATTTTTTGGACAGACATAATATCAAAGGCTATTGTGATACTAAGCTCTATAGTTAGTATAGGTATGGGTATATATCATTTGTGTGAAAGTAGGGAGGGGGGTGTGTATGGATGCTGGGTTTTCATTTGGTGGGGTTGAACTTGATGGACTTTGTCTTTTTTCAACCCGATTTAACCATGTAACTATGTAATATTATGTAATATATACATATTTTCAAGGACGTTTCTGCCTAAGGACACCCAGGACAAACCCATTACTGACCTACCCTGCAACTGTCCCTGGGGAAGGCTGAGCACTTAGAGAAGATATAGGAGACTGTGCAGGCAATTGCAACGGTGCAACAAAACCCATGCTCTCTTGCATGCTCCGAGAAATCAAACTATATTTAATGTGCACTGGAATGGAGAATGTTGGGGTGGGCTGTGCATGCTTGAATTGCTTATAGAATTAACTTGGTCCTACATCACAATCACTATAAGGCCCCCTATATTATAGTTATAGTTACTGTATTATATTATAATATTCTATATTATAGGGCCTCTAGCAAAGACATGTTCATAAACATATACTGAAACATGTTATCGATCGTTCAGTGCCACGCTGGGCCCCCTATATCTCCTGGATCCCCTAGCATCTGCATGGTCTGCTTCCTCTATAGTTACTCCCCTGGGAAATGCTGCAATTTCAGGCTGCTGAGGGAAGGGGGGTCTTGTTGTTAATCCTGCTGCCCAAGTGTGTCCTGAGAAATAATCAGGGAGGGAAATAGCATTTCTGTTGATAATCTCCAGTCACTGCAGCACAATACAGGGAAAGGTGGGCATTGCACATGCACATCTAACAGACAGATGATTTTTACTGAAATGCATATTCCTTGGATCCTTTGTAATAATCATCACTGCATGCTGTAGGCACTAAAGCAAGCTGCGTTCTGTTCGATAATGAATGCCTGGTAGAAGGGGGTCTTACCAGAAAGATAACAAATGAATAAGAAATAAATTAAAGGGGTGGTTCACCTTTTAATATGTTATAAAATGGCCAATTTTAAGCAACTTTTCAATTGGTCTTCATTGTTAATTTTTATAGTTTTTTTTAATTATTTGGCTTCTGAATCTTTTCAGCTTTCAAATGGGGTCACTGACCCCATCTAAAAAACAAATGCTCTGTAAGGCTACTTTGCTACTTTTTATTACTCATATTTCTATTCAGGCCTCTCTTACTCATATTCCAGTCTCTTATTCAAATGAATGCATGGTTGCTAGGGTAATTTGGGCCCTAGCAAGCTAATTGCAGACTGGAGAGCTGCTGAATAAGAAACAAAATAATGGAAAACACACACATATTAAAATATTAAAACCAAGTACAAATTGTCTCAGAATATCACTCTCTACATCATACTAAAAGATATCTCAAAGGTGAACAACTCCTTTAAAACAAATGAAAATAAAGGCCAACTGCAAACCCCAGACCAAATATGACCCCTAGAAGTGTTCTGTTGCCTTCTACCTGCTGATTTGCGAGGTTATTGGTCAGGGTTACCTTTAGAAATCATGGGGCCCCAGCAGTCTAGGACTGGCTATCTTTGGATTCTGGCAAATGTCAGAGAGGCTGCTGTAGGGTGCCATAGACAGTCAGTATTTACTGGGCTGGTGGAGAGTTGTTTGGGCCTCTATGTACTTGAAATGCCAGGGCCTATTCTAAATCCCAGTCCTGACCTGAGCTCTAGACTACTTAGATAACAGGCCCTACAGTTATTGCACTGCCTGGGCTTTTCTTGGTGTTGGGCCCTGCCAACTGAGCAGAATGTGGGCTCCAATAAAAAAATGGCCATCTAAATTCCATATATGCTAATGACCCCAATCTTCCCCAGCCATGTCCCCCTTAAAACCAGAACATTCCTACAATATGCACAATCCTAGCCTTTAGTGATGTGTGGGCCAGGCCGAAACCCGCAGAACCCCAGGATTACCCATGGGTAGGGTCTGTTCGGGAACTAACACTGCTGACTTCCAGCTCCTCCAGTTATAAATTGATGCTTGCCCCACCCCTTTTGTGACATCACTGCGGGGCAGGTGAGGGTCTTTAAATGGAGAAGCCAGGCCGGGTTGGGCCCGGTGCGGATTGGGTGAGGGTGGGTTAGGGTCGGGTCCAGAAAATCTGGAGCAGCACATCACTACTAACCTCCTCCCGCAAAAGATCTGCCACCTTTGTAACCAGCATTTTGGACCTTCATGTCTCTCAGGTACCCCCCATTTGCAGCAGGAGGGCCCTTACTTGACTCACAAAAGCAACTTGCATTTGTTACAAATGTCTTGTAACCTTAACCTACATAAAAATGGAAGGAGCCAGCACTAAGCCACATTTATTGGGGGTCATTTACGAACACTGGGCACATTTTCAGTAACCCCATGGCAACCAATTAGTGATTAACATTTTTCAGCTAGTTCCAGGTTATAAAAGCAATGGTTGCCATGGTTTACAAATTTGTCTATTGTTCATAAATGAGTCCCAGTGACTGTTCTTTCATTTTTGCGAAAAAAGTCTACTTTAATAAATAATACAAATAATTCATAAAAGAAAAGCTGAATGATTATGCCGTTTCAAGGTAATTATCTTCTAACACTGCCATCAGGCAAATGAAATGCTCTGGAGAATAATTAATCCCTTGACCGTATCAGAAAGCCAGCTGCTCGATGAGAATTTTAACCTTATCATTTGCTTTTATGAATCACACAATACAGTGTAATGAGTGACTGGAGTGTGGTAGAAAACAAACATATGTATGTTGTAATAGCTCAGGAAGGGCTGACTCGGTAGCCGTCTTGTGATTGTTCTGATAAGGGACGTTGCCTGCTGGGTGATGCAATTCAGAGGTAACAGAGGACTCATACTGATGGTAGCTCCATTTCACAAGCAATGAGGACAGTGTGGTTGCATAAGGAAAAGGACTTCAAATACTGTGATGTTTTCTTTGCAATTTGGTCCAACCATCTGGATTACATTACATCACCTGTATACACATCCAGATTGTGATGTCATTTTGCCTTTAAAGCTGGCCATAGACACACAGATCCTATCGTACGAATCAAGGATTCGTACGTTTTTCGGATCGTGTGTGGCGTGTGCCGACATCTTTCATCCGGCGGAGATTGGTCATTTGGTTGATCGGTCAGGTTTGATTTTGACCTGACTGATCCCGCCGGAGCCCATGGCACATCGTAATCGGCCAAACAATCCGAACAATCAACAATCGGCCGAACAATCAGATTACCCCCGATATAGCCATGCTCGTTAATGGCACATCGGGGAAAGATCCGCTCGTTTGGCAATGTTGCCAAATGAGCGGATCTTTGCGTCTATGGCCACCTTTAGGGTCTGGCCACACAGGCAGATTCAGGGAGATTAGTCGCCAGGCGTCAAATCTCTTCTTCTTCACGGCGACTAATCTCCCCGATCTGCCTTCCCCTGCCTTCCGCCGGCTAAAATGTAATTTGCCTTGGGGCAGGCACACGGAACGCTTCCGCAAGTCCGAAGTTTCCTTGTGAGGCAATTACGGGCGACTATGGAAAACGAAGCATTCCATGTGCCTGCCCCCAGGGGATTTACATTTTAGCCGGCGGAAGGCAGATCAGGGAGATTACTCGCCGCGAAGAAGAGGAGATTTGTCGCCTGGCGACTAATCTCCCCGAATCTGCCGTGTGGCCAAACCCTAAAGGGACAATACCCAGTACAATTATTATTTTTATATAATACACAAGAGCCATGAATATCCTGTAAATGATATGCTTATAAGTGATGCATAGTAATGTCATCAGTTATAATCAGAGCATTGCTTTTATTTGGTCACGGAACTCCTCTGTGACTTATATTTTACAACTGGGAGTACTTTATTTACTATATATTTATATAGCACCAACATATTCTGCAGTACTATACAGAAATCATACGTCATTGACATCAGTCCCTGCCCCAGTGGAGCTTACAGACTAAGGTCTCTATCACATACAGTACACTATGGCCAGTTATAACAGGAACCTGCCTGTATATTTTCGGAATGGGAGAGGAAACAGAAGTACCTGGAGGAAACCCACGCAGGCATGGGGAAAACATTTGTGCAGAGATAAATAGTTTATATATTTTTCATTGCAATTGCTAATAATTAAATTCAGTGGCTTCCGTAGAGGAGCTTACAGTCTTATTTCCCTGTCAGAGAAATGCACACATACTTTTGGGCACGGCTGTCCAACTGGAGGCCCCATGCCAGATCCAAAACTCCAAGATTGTTTCTACTGCCCCTTACCTAAGATTCATAGACTGCTCTGTATGATATTATGATTTTAACACAACTTAACCCATGAATATGAAGTATTTCAGCTAAGGTGAAACACCGGCCAGGTGGCAACCATTCCTGAATGCTATTGTGTCGGTCTGGGTGAAGGCACAAGGAAACTATTTTAGGGCCCAATGCATACTCCACGCTGAAATCTGCTCCATGAGTCTGCACCCAAGCCAACACAATGGATTTGGGTGCAGACACAGGGAAAGACTGATGCCAACATAGGGGCTTTCCACAGGCCAAGAATCAGCCAGTCTGACATTAGCTTAGCTGGCCCACTACATGGGAAATAATGGATAGTGATTTTTTAGGATAATGACACATGGAGTGGTTTTGTGTACTTTGTGTGCAGTATATAAAAGTCCAGCGTCACACCAGAAAATTATACGGTAGCTATTGCCTGACATAATTTTACAAGAGGCATTGTAGGCAACAGAGTTGGGGTGGTCACATGACATGATCACATGAAGGGAACAAACAGACTTTTCAGGTGAGAACTGGATCTATAGCTTTATGTTATGGAATTTTCTAATTAATGTCTAAATTGGCCCTTATATTATATCAGGTGGGGGTGGTGACACCAAGCACACACACCAATAGGCTCCAAAGGGGCCATGTCCCTGTCATAATCCACAGTTTCTTACCTTTCTCCCTTATCAAACAGAAATAGTTAGTTTTAGCCTCCCAACTAAGCAAACAAACAAACACCACTCACCCTTGCCACGTAGGGGCCATTTATCATGTATCTGTGAGTTACAAAGCCTGCATTGACCCTTGTGGGCACTGGTGACTGATTTATGAAGTGACAAGTGGCAGGTCTCCATCTGTTAGCCACTATGATCCCACCACTTCTATTTATATCACCAGAAGCCAAGTCAGTCATATTTATTGCAAAGGTGCATGATGGTAATTACCATGGGTCAGTAATGGCACCTGTTAATCCCTCCAAATCAGTGGCATGCACTACATTGTAATTTAGACAGCAGCCAGTGCATCTATTTGTAGTGGCCGCTGGGAGCATAGCAGACTTTATGAGGGTCCATAATTTACATCAGTTGAAGTACAGCTTCCAGTATCCACCAACTGCTAACACTCCTACCAGCTGAAGCCACAAATCCGGGAACAAGGTCCACAGATTAGATAACATTAAAGGGATTCTGTTGTGATATTTATGGTGCAGTATTTCTAAATTCCACAGTTTACACTGCAAATAATTCATTCTACCATAAAATGTTATTCCTCAACAAACAAGTGTTTTTTAGTTGTAATATTGTTAGAAAGAGACAGTACTTCATAATGGAGCTGCTTTCAGATTGTCACGATCGGCACCCTAAATCCAAAGCAACTGCTAGGCTCCCTGGTCTCGGCTCTGCTTCCACTTGTAGCAGCCACCTTTCACTTTGGGAGGAGCCCTCCGCTAATCAGATGCTGCCAGGTCTAAATAAGAGAGGAGCCAAGCAAGAGTTCTGGGCGAGCAAAGGGACATGATTGTTTTACCAGGGATTAAGAAATGGAAGGCTACAACAACTCAGGAGGAACCAACGGAATAGCATGTTCAGACAGGCCGGGTCGTTACAGGCAGAGTTCAAGGAAGGTCAAAACCAGGATACACAAATTGATTCACGTGGAAATAAACACCCAGGTACTAAACAAGTTAGACCTAACAACAGGTAACGCATTCAAATCCAAAGTCCCTTTAAATACTTGTGAATTTGTGCCAATGTACAATGGCGTCATCACACCAGCGTGTAAAACCAGGGAGTACACGCCGCGCACGCCATAGGAGAACCGGTAACGAAGACAGAAGGAAGGATGTGGCGGGCGTCCCCACCGGCAATAAGCTAATGTTTCTTCTACTCAATGTAACTGGAGGAGTCACAGCGGGATTTTTTCTATTGAGTGCTATTCTTATATCTACCAGGGATCTTAATCCAAATGTTATGTTTTGCATTTCCATTCTTCTGTTTATGGGATGCTGGGAGGGAAAGGGAAGGAGTGATATCACTCCAACTTGCAGTGCAGCAGTAAAAAGTGACTGAAGTTTATCAGAGCACAAGTCACATGACTGGAGGCACCTGGGAACTGTCAATATGTCTAGCCCCAACCTGGCTGGGCACGGCGCCGGCTGAGTGCGTGCTCGAGAGCTCATGCGCCAAAGTGCGCTTGAGCGCACATGCGCAGAAGCGCATTATTACCAAAAAATATTCATGGCAGTCGGGGAGAGACGGGACCGGACAATGGGGTAGGCGTCAGAGCAGGTACGTGCCTGGCGCCCCCCAGCTTTGCGCCCTAGGCACGTGCCTACTCTGCCTACCCCTAGTTCCGGCCCTGGTTGCCCCTATTTGCAGCCCCCTAAATACACATCTGGGAGACACTGCTTTTTAAGCTGCTATTTTGGGTTTTCTGCCCTTGAATTCATAAATCATAAATTATTGCCCTAACAAAAGGATATGTTATTAATAGGGAAAAAAGATAAATATATAGGAAGGCCGGTATTTTTTCCAGAAAAGGTGGCAACCCTAGTTGCATATGCAGCATATTGCCTCTGGCCAAACCTGCTCACTAAACCTTGCTCATGAGTTTATTAGAAAGCAGTTTTAGGGGCTGGTGCTGGCAATGAGCAGAGCAAATTAGCATGCTCTCAGTGTGCCAGAGCTTCAAGGTTATTTGGAGGTTGCTCATTCCACTCGTTGCACTGGAACAAGAATGCGCTTCTTTTTTTGTTGTTGTTAATAAATGATCTTTTGCCTCAAAGTGCCCATCGTTCACTGCATGATGGGAAGATTATATATTGTCTTCAATAAGCAGCCAATGGGAAATCAGACAGAACACGTGCAACACATTTTTATTAGACCCTATTTGTTTGCTCACTCTGGTTGCGATGGACACAAAATCTTGTTTTCTGTGTATTTTTTTAATGATGGTTCATTGGATCACTTGCTTTCAGCTGGCAGACTCCACAAGGGGAAATGAGAAATAAGAATTAGGTTTACTCATAATTAAGGACAAGGGAGTTAACTCAACCTCACCTATACTCAAACAGGGATCACTTAAATCCAGCCCTATTATTGAGCAATTCAGACAAGTAGAGATCTTGTTGTATTTCAAATATGAGCTGTTTTATATAATATTTTCTGTAGTTTTATATATATATGTTATTTGTTCATCTATTCTTATATCATGTACAAGCTGATCAAAGGGAGGGCAATTCAACTTCAAGGGGATAGACGAATATATAGTATGTAGGGATGCACCGAATCCACTTTTTTGGATTCGGCCTTTCCTTCGTGAAAGATTCGGCCGAATACCGAACCGAATCCGAACCCTAATTTGCATATGCAAATTAGGGGTGGGAAGGGGAAAACATTTTTTACTTCCTTGTTTTCTGACAAAAAGTCATGCAATTTCCCTCCCACCCCTAATTTGCATATGCATATGCAAATTCGGATTCAGTTCGGCTGGGCAGAAGGATTCAGCCGAATCCGAATCCTGCTGAAAAAGGCAGAATCCTGAACCGAATCCTGGATTCGGTGCATCCCTAATAGTATGTAAATATTGACTCCAACCTGGCCTTTCTCAATTTGCACCAACCCTTGCTGAACGCCTTTAAAGATATATTAGACCCTTGCCCAGTCTTCCCTCTCTGGTTATACCAGAAACAGGTAGTGGCAGTTACATCACCAGAAGGGGCGTGGTATCAAAAATAGTTTAATCAGAGGGGAGGAGCTCTGCAAGATGTATGACCCACTCCTGGAGGTGGTACATACATCAATAGCTTTAATTTTTGCCAAAATGCCCATTAATAACCATTGTTCAGTTATTCTATCTACAATGCCAATTAGGGTGGTGGCACACAGGGAGATTTAGTTGCCTGCGATAAATCTTTGCTACTGTGGGCGACTAAATCTCCCCGAAATGCCTTCCCAACGGCAAGAATGTTGATTCGGTTTTCCGAAGTCATCCGAAGTGACACATATGCCATCCCGCCGGTGATTCACATTCTTGCTGTTGGGAAGGCACTTCGGGGAGATTAGTCACCCACAGTAGCAAAGATTTATTGCAGGCGACTAAATCTCATTGTGTTCCACCGCCCTTAATGCTAAAAAGGCATCCAATCTATTTGTGAATCCTACCAAATAATCTCTTAATAATAATAATGATCTGACTTCCCCTTCCTGTTCTCATAGTGAAATTTCCTTTTCTGCCTCACCACATCTTGTAACTTGCGCCATCCTAGGGCAGAAAACACCATTAGAAATATCTGTTATATAGATATATTGGTCTCTTGTCTTTGTGCAGGTTGATAATATGTCAAAGGTGTCTTTTCTCTCAAGAGTAAACTCCTGAAATACAAATCGATTTAATTGGGATTTTTACCATTGTATTTTGACAACACAATACCTTGAAGTCTCAAAATATTTTTATTGTGACACAAAAGATGATTAAACAAAAATGTGGACACTTGTAGTTGCATAAGTATAATCGCCCTAGGTCAAACCTTGGTAAAACCACTATTGGCTGGGCAAGTATTACTGCCATTGGGTTAATAGGTACCAGTTATGCACACTGTTGTGAGGTTGCCCCATTTTGTTCAGGCAGATTTTTACTCTGTTATTCAGGTTGATTGGGTCGGATGTTTCTTTTGCATCTCAGTTTACAAATAATGCCACAAAAAAAAAAGACTGTGTCTGGGTGATTGTAGTGCATTTACCTATTTACTCTTAGGGTTGCCACCTTTCATGGGTTCCATTTAAAAAAAAAAATAGATATTCCACTCTTAAACTTACCAGAGGCAGCTTTTTCCCACCCCTGGTAACTGGCTACTAACTGCTGCCTAGGGTTGCCACCGGTCAGGTTTCCATCTGGACAGCCGGGATTTTGGGAGGGCTGTCTGGGTGAAAACTGCCTGTCTGAATTTCCAAATTAGGAAATCAGCTTGCTTCATGGCAGGAGTGGCCCTGATGACACAGTAGATTTTGATTGGCCAAACTGTGTGTCAAATACGGCAGGTTTTCATATTTCTTATATATGGACAGGCAGTTTTGAACCAAAAATCTTGTGTAAAACCCAGACTGTGAGACTCAAAACAAGACAGGTCGCAACCCTGATCGCTCTATTGTTACTTTTGCCTTGTGTTTGGGATCGTTATGCTGATCTTTAAGATGAACAGCCATATTCAGGAAGATTGGGCACCCAAAATGGCTCACAATTGAGTCCACAATTGAGTTCACCTGTTCATGAACAGGAGCTGCAGCTGAACAGGCTGACGATGCATCAGTAAAACAATCTGTTGGGATTGGCAGGCCACCGTACAACTGAAGTACATGTACATACATGACCAGCTTTACACCCAAGCTTCAGTTTTTCAGCAGATTGAAACAAGTTCTTCTTCTAGTATTTTATTTGTATTTTGTCCTATAGGTTCTTCCATTTCCCCTTTATCAAAGGTGCCCGGTCCCTGCTGATGCTACTTCTGCAATAAATAAAGCATATATCAGTAGCAGGAATGGCCAAACCATACTTCTTCTGTGGCCTTACACTGATTTCATTAGCTCATTTTATATATATTTATATAGCAATGGCACTGAGCAAGGTCGTTAGGTTCATAAAAATAACAGCAAAATATGTTGTTGCTGAAAACAGCCACATGTTTTATGTTATCTGAGCCTTTACATCTAGCAAATATTGATAATTCAATTACTGAGCGTAACTGGGAAGTTAACCATTAATCCTACATCATTAGAAAAGTCCTGTCCTGGCTTGACCTTGAGTAAGAATTAATATGTTAGTTCCTGGAAGGTATAAAACCCTGAACAATGGCTTTGATATATTATGGGGCCACAGTAGTGTTATCACATGGCTGCAGGTCAATGATTAAGAAGGCAATAACTAACTCCCCTGAACCAAGAAGTACTTACAGGGTTCCATTGTTCCTTACTGCCTGCTCAGGTCTGGCCTTTTTTAAAAAAACAAAAAAAAATTAAGAGCCTGGCTCTCTGTTGCAGCTGCTGTTGCAGATCTGGACTTTCCCACTCAAAAACCAAAGCATGGGGGGATGTGGAAACCTTCACTTGAATTTGTTTTTCATGTTCACACCGGAGGGCAATGGTTTCCCCAATTACCTTCCTTACTATTCCTGCTATGACATCAATTCCATTGAATTGATGAGAACTAACTTAGTTGTACATACTGGGGCTCAATGACTTACACAGTTCATGACAGTTGATTTTTATTGAACTGGTGCAATTTAGCACCTATGTTAGTAAATTATTGTAACATGCAATCATATTATGAGCAAAAGGCGCTACTCTTGGGCTCATTTAAGTTCATTTGCCTGTGTCTCTCATCAGCCCATAGGTGTAGTACTGTTGGCTTCCCTAATAAAATTGTTCAAACAATGACATGAATCATTAGTCACATTCTGTTCAATCTTTTCGTTCTTCATTCATTTCATATATTTGCTGACTCTTTGGTGAAAATCAAAGTTGTGCATCACAATAGAATTTTATGATGATTAATTATGCAATTGTTTTGTACTCTCTTTTCATATATTCATTGATTTGCTTTTTATTGCACTTTTGCACTTATTGAAGTGATATATGACTTTATTTGGAGGGGGGATAATGTTAAACCTTCTTCACATTTGACTTCAAGTGCTGATTGTGCTCATCTACAATCATGAAAAAGTTTGGGAACCCCTCTTAATTCTTTGGAGTGTTGTTTATCATTGGCTGAGCTTTAAAAGTAGCAAGTTCCTTTTAATATATAACACTCCTTATGGAAACAGTAGTATTTCAGCAGTGACATAAAGTTTATTGGATTAACTGAAAATATGCAATATGCATCATAACAAAATTAGACAGGTGCATACATTTGGGCACCCCAACAGAGATATTACATCAATACTTAGTTGAGCCTACTTTTGCAAATATAACAACCTCTAGACACCTCCAATAGCCTTTGATGAGTGTCTGGATTCTGGATGGCGGTTGTGACCATTCGTCCATACAAAATCTCTCCATTTCAGTTAAATTTGATGGCTGCTGAGCATGGACAGTCTGCTTCAAATCATCCGATAGATTTTCCATTATATTCGGGGGAACTGTGACGGCCATTCCAGAATATTGTACTTCTGCATAAATGCCTTTGTAGATTTCCAAGTGTGTTTAGGGTCATTGTCTTGTTGGAATATCCAACCCCTGTGTAACTTCAACTTTGTGACTGATGCTTGAACATTATCCTGAAGAATTTGTTGATATTGGGTTGAATTCATCCGACCCTTGACTTTAACAAGGGCCCCAGTCCCTGAACTAGCCATACAGCCAAAGCACTCAGTCCAAAGCATTTTTTTTGCAAAATGACAGTGGCTTGTCTAAATGAGCTTTTGCATAGAACAAGTGACTTTGTTTGTGTGAGTGCAGAAAGCACTTCATTCTCATTACCCTGCCATACAGATGTTCTTTGTGCAAATTGCACTGAATTGTAGAACGATGTACAGATACACCATCTGCAGCAAGATGTTCTTGCAGGTATTTGGAGGTGATCTTTGGGTTGTCTGTAACCACTCTCACAATCCTCCGCATATGCTGCTCCTGTATTTTTCTTGGCCTGCCGGACCTGGGTTTTACAGCAACTGACAGTTTAAACCTCCGAGATAGCTTTTTGTAGCCTTCCATTTTACCATGATACTGAACAATCTTTGTTGTCAGATATTTTGAGAGTTGCTTTGATGATCCCATTCTGTCACTCTTCAGAGGAGAGTCAAACAGAAGCACAACTTGCAATTGGCCACCTTAAATACATTTTCTCATGATTGGACACATCTGCCTATGAAGTTCAAGGCTTAGGGCTAGTCCACAAGGGGAGATAGCGACGCGTTTGCGGTCACGGCGACAAAGCGCCGCGACAGTCGCCGCGACCGGCGCAGGCGACAGTTTTGTATGGGCGCCTATGTAAAAACGCCTGTGCTAACCACACGAGGCGATGCGCTTTTCAACAGTCGCCTGAAAAAGCCTGGCGAGGCATTTTCAGGCGACTGTTGAAAAGCGCATCGCCTCGTGTGGTTAGCACAGGCGTTTTTACATAGGCGCCCATACAAAACTGTCGCCTGCGCCGGTCGCGGCGACTGTCGCGGCGCTTTGTCGCCGCGACCGCAAACGCGTCGCTATCTCCCCGTGTGGAATAGCCCTTAATGAGCTAATCCAACCAATTTGGTGTTGCCAGTAATCAGTATTGAGCAGTTACATGAATTCAAATTAGCAAAATTACAAGGGGACCCACATTTTTGCACAGGCAGTTTTTCACATTTGATTTCATTCCATATAACTGAATGCTGCTTCATTAAAAATCTTTGTTCAAAAACCACCCCAGTACTCCTGGGAAATAATACATACCACGGTTATCTTTTATTGTTGAAAGTGGAGTAAATTATTATGCAGGCTGAGAGGGAACTTTTTCATATGACTGTATTTTAGCCCATTGGGTAAATATTTAGATATGGAGCCCCATTTACAAGTGAGGAGCAATATGCCATTTTTTCTCATTTTGTAAGTCAGGTATGGAAGATAAGAATATGGTTCTAATTCCCAGAGCCTGTAATGCTAATGCGTAGTTACATCCCACACATCACTGGAGCTTTGTACAGCGCTCGTATGGAAATATAATATTGCCCACTCATGAATTCTGCTTTTGGCAGCCATAGGGGTTCTATCCCTGTCCTTGACCTGAAATGACATCTGAAATACTGTGGTTGGTAGTGATGTGCTGCTGTCTCTGGGCAGAGTTAATGGACTGGCTGTGATTTACAGTCTGTACAGATAATATAAGTTCTGTCTTTGAGTGTAATTGTGTGAGTGTATTTATTAAACCTTTCTGTTATTCCTCATGCATATTTCTCAGTGCCCAGTTACTAGGGGATACTGTATGTGGCATATTGTTCCAACATGATAATGCTGGGGTTTAAGACCAGTTTATGAGAGGAAAGAGCAAGTATCATTGGCTACAAACAATACTGAGGCTCCTTGGGGTTGGTAGAATGTAAATAAAAGAAAAAACTGATTTTTTTAACCGTTGCTATATACATCAAGGCGGTCAAACTGGTGGCCCTCCAGCTATTATACCTGTAAAAGGGGTAGTTTACCTTTAAGTTAAATTTTAGTTTACATTTGATGTAGGAAGTGATGTTCTGAGACAATTTGCAATTGGTTTTCATTTTTTATTATTTGTGGTTTTTGAGTTGTTTAGCTTTTTATTCCGATACGGGCGGTTGGTTCACAGGACCGCATAGAAGCACAGATGTGGCCACGATCTGACGGGATTTTTTAACCTGCCTGAGATTGATATTGATTGGGGAAGCCTGTCAGATGGCCCCACACATGGGCCAATAAGCTGCCGACTCGGTCTGTTGGCAGCTTTTATCGGCCCGTGTATGGGGGCCTTTAGATGGGGTCAGTGACCCCATTCGAAAACTGGAAACAGTCAGAAAAAGTTTAAAAACTGTAAAAAAAGATAAATAATGAAGACCAATTGAAAAGTTGTTTAGAATTGGCCATTTTAGAACATACTAAAAGTTAACTTGAAGTTGAACCATCGCTTGAACAACAGCTGGAGGGGCCCCTGGTACAGTGCCACCTGACTCATGGCTGAAACAGCACTGCTTCAATGTCCACTAAAAACACTTTGGTTGTAAGCTTCACCGGGTGTGTAGAGTAAGCACACCTCTTTGTGAACAGACTTTTAGACAGAATACAGGCCTGGATTTTTGGCAAGACCATAAGGCCTGGGCCTAGAGTGGAAGCCGTCCTGCTGTATCTAGATTGGGTCGGAAGCACTCGGAACATACAGGAAATTTGATTCATTTTTTAAAATCTCCCACACTCCAATCCACAGAGCTCCATAGCCTATGAGGAAAATTTGCAGATACACGCAAAGGGGAGGAGGCCTCACAACAAGCCAATGGGACCTAGGGGCGCCTGCTAGTTTAATCCAGGCCTGACAGAATATATATTGAAATTATTATGTCATATAAAGAAGTCTATGGAGACCTCGGTGGCCATGAAAAACTATTTTGAGGGCCACATCTGGCTAGTGGGCCTCCAGGTGGACCTGAATTTCCGGAAGTTTCTGAGAATTAAATATTTTCAGCGGATTTAAAATTTGTTTGCACTGTAAATGTAGCTGCCAGGGGCGTAACTACAGGAAGCAGACCCTGTGGCTACTGGGGGGACGAGGAGGTATAGGGGCCCATAAGGCTCTAATTCATATTCAATTTCAATAAATATTGGTAAAACAGGCCAAACTTTAGACATTTTGGGGGGCCTTGGTTTTGACTCTTGAAACACTGTAGCAATTCTTCACCAGGACTATTAATTTAATGGCTTCTGCAACATTGTATCAGGAGTCAGAATCAGCAGTGCAGAGGATAGAAAGGGATAGACAGATGATGGTTTCAATAGTAATTACATTAACAAATAACTTAAAAACCTTCTTTGGTCCAAGCCATTTTCTCCTGTGTTCCAGTGACATTGCACAGAGAGAGAATTAACCGTATTCTAAAGACTGAGCAGATGTGCTGAGAGAACATTCTGCACAGAAGGACGTATAACAAGTATGAGCTGCCTTAACATATTGGCCTGGATTAATTTAGCTCAGGGTTTGTTCCAGCTGTCACATGTCCCTCAGCAAGTTCAGTTTCGGAGCCACAACATACACTGATCTGTAGTTGAATCCTAAAGAGGTGCAGATACCAGGAGGGTAAAATATAGCAAATGATACAATGATCTTGGACATTTTGATCTTGGACCATTGGCAAAATTAACTGAGATGGCGCCTACACACCAATGTTATAAATTAAAAAAATACACTTGATGGTTCAGGAATGAAATTGTATTTTACAGAGTGGATTATTTGCAGTGTAAACAGTGTCATTTAGAAATAAAAACAACACCATAAAAATCGTGACGGAATCCCTTTAACATGGAGCACTGATGTTCACCAAGGCCAAAAGTTTCTCAAAGCCAAAGTCATCCAAAGCACAAAAAGGCAAATGGGCTCTCCCAACAGTATGTGCGTTTGTGTGGTTTTCCTTGCACTCAGTTCATCAAATGTTGCTCTGTGTTGCCAACCAAAAGGAATTCCTTTGCCTATGTCACTCCCGGCCCCATCTGAAAATCTGGATTTTCTGTCAATGGCATATTCCAGAGTAGTTGCTGTAAAATGACATATCCACTATTATCGGGTCTCGGGTACATTTGAAATCAGGGGCAATAGCACACTCTGAAGAGCTGACACTCTGATTTAAAAGCTGGAATGTCATCTCTTTATTACCAGACCTTCTGCTGCCCCAGGTAACTTGCAGGCTGCTGCTGCCTGAGGTGAGTTTCTCAGCTGTAACCCTGTTTGAAATGCCCAATCTCAGTCCAGACATGCCTCCTTCCTTTTGGTGCTCTATTATGACATGCCCAGGATCACAAAAGGTATCACATCTAAGGAAATAAGTATCAGCTATTGATGCAATCAAGTATTAGAGCCCTAATGCCAGGGTTCCCTTGTATTAATGTGCCCATGTATTTGATCAGCGTGGGCTGGGCAGGTGCATTGAGGCTGGCTATAGTTTGCTAGGAGCATGTAGGTATTCAATTGCCTTTAATTTTTGCCTCTTATAATCAAATTAATTATCCCTTATATCGATCACATTGTCATGTAGTTCAAAAACAGCCAAATTACCAAATAGACTTGCTATATATAAATATAAGGACCCAAATTGTTTTTGTTGTGCTAAAATAATTTATAATAGCCCTGACATAAAGTAGGGGTGTGTTTGGGTAAAGTATATAAATTATAGGCAGACCTATAAAGTCATTTTTCTTAATTATTTGGCATGCAGGAGTTTTTTGTGTCATTACCATAACTTTCCTGGAAAAAAAACTGCCACTTCAAAATAGTGGCATGAACAATGTATGGACAGTAAGGCGAGTGTAACAAATCAATGTCATTACTGTGCAATTATTTGTATTCCAGGCAGTTGCAACAAAAACTCATTTCTCTTTTTATAACTTCCTGTTGCACACCCCCTTCCCACATAGAATGTTCCAAGCAGAAGAACAGAAAGGAGTCATTATACCGCCTTAATCCACATTGCAAAGAACTTATTAGGAAAGGGTGACTGTGACTTTATGGAGAAGCATTTTCAGATGGTGCCATCCTTCCTTAGAAAGGAAGTGTTAAGCTACGATTAATACCTCCATGTAATAGGAGAAACCTGCTGCATGGAAAAATACCAAATCAATCCACCAGGTATGTGTTACTATCCTAAACTTATAGTAAAGGGAATCAACTCTTGAAATAGAAGGTACCAAATGAAAGAGTGTAAATATATACCATCTATGATGCGTGTGTAGCACTCCTTTAGATTGCCATGCTCACTTGTTATTTTACTGCACCAGCACTATATATATACTGTATATCTATCTATCTATCTATCTATCTATCTATCTATCTATCTATCTATCTATCTATCTATCTATTTATCTTTATATATATATATATATATATATATATATATATATATATATATATATATATATAGTGCATCTGGACCACCTTTTCCATGTGGTAAGTAGTAGTGCCCTCCTTTTTCTTTCGTATCATTGTTCAGTATCTGCCTTGCAGTGATGTGTGGATATCACACAAATGCATGGGTTTACCCGCAGTTGGGGCGAGTTCAGGCCACTACAGGTGGGTCTAACAGTTCATACTGGCAAGTCACTTCTGGTGATATTTCCAGTCTGTGCCAGCCCCTGGTGGCATCACCTAACATACTGTATCCCACCCCCTCCAGGGATTTGTCCACCATGAACTTATCGAAGGGGTGCAGATTGGGCTTTGGTTTAAATAGTGCTGCCAAATGTTGGGCTTGATTCGATGCTGGTTGAGTAGTCATGGGTTAAGGTTTGGCATGGAGAATTTCTGGCATTACTGCTGCCAATTGCAATCTACTTCTCAATTCATAATAAATATGATATGGGCATGCTTTGCAGATTCCATAGACATCTCTTAATGTAATCAGGTACAACATGTCTCATTGGGGTCAAGACAAAATGGTCTTCTTCCCAAGGTGACTATGGTGATCAGGCAGGCTTCACAACACCATGGGTTGGAATGAGGACTCATCTTTGTCCCTACAGAGATACCAAACAAAGCAGAGAAATGTTGCACCAACACAAAACAAGTAGCATAGAGGGTGGGAGAGGTATCCCCAATCTGCCCGCACCTGCATTATAGCATTCTAGCTCTCCTGCTATTAGTTTATAACCTTTATTCCTGGTATATATTTGTTTTTTTTGCTTCTTTTTGTGCAATACATAGGACAGCTTGGGTCTTTTACCATATAATCATCAGATTTAATGCCCTAAACAAATTACAACCTGACCTACTGTAAATTAGGAAGCCTCCACACCCAGTATTTACAAAATATCCTTAGAGTCAATAACCCTATACAACTGGTGTATGCAAGACAATCCTCTTGGTCAGGGTGAAATAAGGTGACGGAGTTTGTGAGATGGCAGCCTTCTGTCCAAGTGTTTTATTGGGTCAAGGGAGATTGTTATATCATGGAATAGGAATGTTTGTGAGCTAGCTGATGAAAGGCTGATAGTTATACTGTATATTTGTCTGCCTGCATATATGTAGCAAACAGCAGCAAAGTAACAAAGGCAGCTATGGTCTAATGTGAGATGGACAAATAGGAAGTGGGAGTTGGGTGTCAAACAGAGACCCAACAGCAGAACTAGAAGTTCCTCTGCCCCACCAGCAAAATTGGAGATCTGTTTCACACGTTTATATTGAAAGAATGGATCAGCAAAGACCTCCTTCAGGCCCTCTGTTATTCTATCTCAGTATCCATTGGGTCATGCCTGTGTATCATTCCTGTATAGGAGATCATTTATTGCAGGACATAAAGTTTTCTTCAAGATAATTCCTGAATAATCATTCTACTTATTTAAAAGTGTCAGATAATATTAGGGATGTGCGGAATCCAGGATTCAGTTTGGGATTTGGCCAGGATTTGTCCTATTTCAGCAGGATTTGGATTCAGCCAAATCCTTGTGTTCAGCCAAACTGAATCCGAATCCTAATTTGCATGTGCAAACAGGCCCAGATTTGAGGAATGGCCACAAAGACCCATGCCTGAGTTGGTAGAATTTTAGGGGGATTAGCATGCTGTCCAACCACACCTGCAATGTTTCTGAAGCCCTGGGGATTCAAAGAAAATTTCCTGTGCACCAATCCCCAGTTCTCTGGACCCAATGATGAAAGTTTTCTCATGTGCACAAATGAAGGGGAGGGGACAGGGGTGATGAATGGCAGCGGACCTTCGGGCGTCGCTATGTAAATCTGGCCCTGTGTGCAAATTAGAGAAGGGAGGGGAAATCATATAACTTTTTGTAAAGTAAAGAATGTTTTTTCCACTTTTTCCCTTCCCGTCTGTAATTTGCATATGAAATTAGGATTCAGAGTCTGTTCACTATTCAGTCTAATCTTCCGGGTTTATGCGCCGGCGTGATGACGTCCTCGCGCAACGGTGCGAAATTCAAACTATTTAAAGGGGCCTTGTAGTTAAACACATTGCCCGTTGTTAGGTTCAAATTAGCTTGTTCCTATGTGCCTTGTCCTGTGTCTCCTGCCTGTTATTTCTGGTTTTGACCCTTGCTGGCCTGTAACTGCTCTGACCTCTCCAATCCGACCTTTGCCTGTCCACTGACTATCCTTCACTCTGCAATCCTAATTCCGGCCTGTCTGACTATTCTCTGCTTGTGCTGGCTCGGCCTGCCTGTTGCCAAGTGGTGTTCTTCCTTCCAGTATCCTGGTGAGATGATCGTGCTCCTTTGCTCGTCCACAACCATTAGCTTTGCTCCTCTCTCAAATAAGACCTGGCAGCATCCAATTAGCCGGGGACTCCTTCTGAGGTGAAGGCAGAAGTGAGAGCCGAGACCAGGGAGCTTAGCTTGGGTTCTGGATTTAGGGTGCCGTTTGTGACACCCAGTCAACCTGGCCGGCCATGTCATGCCTTGCCCCCCCGCGCGGCTGTGCACAAACAAGCATGGAGAGTCCTGAATCAACATGCTTTGACGTCAGGTTGTGGTACCTGGCAATTAACCTTTTTCAGGTGTAGGCTGCTTATGAGGTATGTGCCTGGCACCAAAGGCATGTGCCTCCTCTGCCCACTATAAGGCCCTGGTAGAGCCTTATGGTTAAGAATCCTTGCTTTATAGGGAATCAAGGAAAACAGCATTGTTCTACAATGGAAATAGTTTTAAATGTAATTTGGTCATTTTTTAAAACAGAGCTACTTTATTTTAAACAAGCACACAGCCAGTCATAATATTTGTTCTGGGATCAGCCAAAGCACCTTTGTATGTAGCTGTTCAAGAAAGATGCTGGAACAAGCCTCACTTCAAATTAGAATTGCACAAAGACCCCTCAGTAGCAACAAGGCCTATGTGTCGGGTACGGTATGCATATCCAATTGCTGAGACAAGGGGCTAACTCTAAACAGCTGGCCAGTATTGCTTGTGCCTGTACAGGGTCCATATTGTTCTGAGAAAACAGTGGGAGGCTGGAGTTCTGTGAAGCTCTGAGACAGAAATAAAAGAGCTGCTTTTAAAGCTCCAGTATCAAACTATTAGTGTCAGTTAAGGTAGTAAGTATATCTCCTGCACGTGTGCCCCTGCTAAGAGGCTAAGAGGTAAATCCCTGCTATAAGGGGCTTGTGACGTGACATAGCTTTGCTGCTATAAGCTATAAGGCCTAGTGTTTCCCAAAGTGTTCTGTGCTGGGCTTATGTGCACCTTTTGGCAAGCAACCCAGTTTGGATCAGCAGCAAAGACAAGAATGCTCAACTAATTTGCTGTCACAGGTTGGGCCATCTGTACTTTATACACCAAGGTGCTGCAGTTAACAGGGGTGTTCACCTTTGAGTTAACTTTTAGTATGATGTAGAGAGTGATATTTTGAGACAATTTGCAATTGGCTTTATTTTTTCTTATTTGTGGTTTTTGAGTTATTTAACTTTTTATTCAGCAGCTCTTCAGATTGCAGTTTTAGCAGCCAGGTTGCTGGGGTCCAAATTACCCTAGCAACCATGCACAAATCTGGACAAGAAACTGGAATATGAATTGGAGAGGGCCTGAATAGAAAGGAGCAATAATAATACATTTGTAGCCTTAAAGAGCATTTTTGTAGATGGGGTCAGTGACCCCCATTTCATATGGAAAGGGTCAGAAGAAATTAAATTAAAAAAAACTAGAAATAATGAAGACCAATTGGAATGTTGCTTACAATTGGCCACTCTATAACATACTATCATTAACTATAACATCATCATTAACTTGTAGTATAGTGAATAAGTAGTGAATAAGTAGTGATTAAGTGTGCTTCTATAAAGAAAAAATTAAACAGGTACTAATTACATAGAGCTAACACTGACTAGTAGCCAAAGCGGAAGCTCTATCATATCTAAATTAACGTTTATTATAATGTAGAGAGTAATATTCTAAGACAATTTGCAATTGGTTTTCATTTTTTAATTATTTTTCTTGGTTTTTAAGTTATTTTAATCAAATGACCCTAGCAACCATGCATTGCTTTGAATAAGAGACTGGAATATGAATAGGTTTTCCGAAAATACTCAGATATTTTCAGATTTTGATAAACAACCCCCTAAATGTCTTACGGAGCATCTGTTTTTAGATGAGGTCAGTGACTTCCATTTCAAAGCTGGAAAGAGTCAGAACAAGAAGTCAAATGACTAAAATGAAAACTATACAAAAGAAAACAAGAAGACCAATTGAAAAGTTGCTTAGAATTAGCCATTGTATCACATACTAAAAATTGTATAACATACTAAAGATCTGTGATTTTTAAAGCTATAAAGCTGTCATCTCCTCTTCCTTTGAAATGAAGAATTCTTGCTTTCAATCAACAGGATAGGATTACAGAGAGAAAATGTTTATTTCTGAAACTGAAAATTGATCTGAAATTCCAAAGACTATACCTTAATCAATAATTCCCTGGGGAAATTACAGGAAGGACAGGACATTTTGAACTATTTAATAAAAGTCATCAGATCCTCAGCTCTTGCTTTATTCTGATAACAAATATATATATATATACCTGTACGCTTGTATGTCTATGCTGCAAAATAGGGATGCACCGAATCCAGGATTCGGTTCGGGATTCGGCCAGGATTTGCCCTTTTTCGGCAGGATTTGCATTCGGCCCAATCTTTCTGCCCGGCCGAACCGAACCCGAATCCTAATTTGCATATGCAAATTAGGGGCAGGGAGGGAAATCACGTGACTTTTTGTCACAAAACAAGGAAGTCAAAACTGTTTTGGTATTCGGCCAAATCTTTCAAGAAGGATTCGGGGGTTCGGCCGAATCCAAAATAGTGGATTCGGTGCAAACCTACTGCAAAACACCTCATCTGTTTTATTAAAGAAAATAGCTTTCCTGGGGGATTTATTTCCATGAATTAAGCCCTTGATGTGTATCCGGTTTGCAGCCTAGGGACGCTGAGACATATCCAGTGGTACTGGCAGAAACAAATTAAGCACAGGAATCAATGCCCGCCATTCTACCAGCTGCCATAGCACCACTTGTCAATGCATTTATGTTTAACCCACTTTTTGTGATTTTTAAAGCCATAAAGCTGCCATCTCCTCAGGATACAATAATGTCCTTGCCTTTATATCAATTGCATGGACAATACAGTGATATACATGATAAATAATGAAGGTCCTCTATGTAGGACTGAAACCTCAATTTACACCGTTAACTTTTTGAGGACCTAGCGACACGGGGGCCATGAAGTGGCTGCCCAAGTGGGCCGAGCATAACCCAGTCTGACACTGGCTGCTTATTAATATAATAGGAACAATATACTTTTCATAAATATTTCTAATATTTCCTTTTAATCTAATCTTAATCAAAACATGAATTTCGCCCTATCTGAGCCATATCCTCACTTTCCTTATAGCCCTAAGAAAATAAGAGCAGTAGAGGGGAAGAGTTGGGAAAACTCCAGATTGCCTCTAAGCAGATCCCATTCCTGTCACAGGATCATTATTATAGGGCTTTGTTTATACACTGATCTGGAGCCGTGTCAGTTGCGAAATAGCTAGGGTTGCCTTATTTTCCGGGAAAAAAAAGGGCCTTTCTATATATTTATCATTTTCCCCTATTATTAACATTGGGATCAAACATTATTTTTACCAGCCAGGTCGGTAAAATACCAGCCAGGTGGCAACCCTACAAGTAGCAGATATATCTATTATCAGGTTCTTGTTTAGGGCAGAGACACACGCTCAGATTCGGGCAGATTAGTCGCCCGGCGACAAATCTCTTTTTTGGGGCGACTAATCTCCCGAACTGCCTTCCCCTGCCTTCCCACCAGCTAGAATGTAAATCACTGGCGGGATGGCACTCGGAGCGCTTCGTTTTCTGAAGTTGCCTCACGAGGAAACTTCAGACGACTTTGGAAAACGGAAAAAGAAGTGCCATCCCACGGGCGATTTACATTCTGCATGTCTCTGCCCTTAAAGCAATGGGACTCGAGCCTCACTATTTATTCACTAGAGGTCTCGCATATCGGAGGCAACAACTGGGGCTCAACCATATCTAATTTTACTGCTGAAATTCCAGTTTAACTTGAAGTCATCTGCAACTCTATTATATACTGTACATTTTCACATGGCCCTGCCACAAAAAATATCATGATGAGAACAAAACAAATGGAATATTTTGCTCTTTGTTGCTGCTACTGGTGAAAAGGGGCCCAGCTGAGTGTCACCTGTAAACTTGGCCTCAAGCTGAAAGAACCCTTTGGATTACTGAGATGTTGCTCTACTTACAGTATGAAGTTAGTGAGCAGAGAAGGGTCATCTGACATTTATCTGGTTACTTCTAATCACAGAATGTTCATTTTCTCACAAATGTATTTTGCAGCCGACTAAAATGAATAACAGATTTCGTTATAATTTCCTTATCATTATCGATTTCATTATACTGGCTGTAGAAAAACGTAAAACTAGAAAACAAAAATATGAATGTCAATTGCAAAAGTGCTTGGAAGCACGCTCAGAACAATTTTTACAGTAAGTTATTTTGAAGGTTTATGTTTACTTTGAACTACAATTCCCAGCATGAACTGGAGGTCTTCTGGCTGAAAATTCATAATATACGTAGATACAAATCAAATTTGAAGGGGTGTTTCACCTTTAAGTTACCTTGTAGTATGTTACAGAATGTCCAATCCTAAGCAAGTTTTTAATTGGCCTTAATTTTTTTTTTTTTTTAATAATTTTTAAACTATTTGCATTGACACCATCTTAAAAACAAATACATGTATTGTTTTTGCTACTTTTTATTACTCATCTTTCTATACAGGCCTCTCCTATTCATATTCCAGTCTCTTGTTCAAACCAATGTGTGGTTGCTAGGATAATTTGGACCCTGGCAACCAGATTGCTGAAATTGCAAACTGAAGAGCTGCTGAATAAAAAGTTAAATAACTCAAAACCCACAAATGATATAAAATTAAAACCAATTGCAAATTGTCACAGAATATCACTCGCTACATTATACTTATAGATTACACTTAATAATTTAAAGGTGAACAACCTCTTTAACCTCTGTTATTCAATGCAATATAATATATCATACTGTATATACATTTTCTATGCTCCTACAAGGGTCTCTCTCTCTCTCTTTTTTTTTTTTTAGGATCCCCAGGGCCTATTTCCTCCATTCTCTACCACAAGCTTGCCCTGGAACTTGCTTGAATGGTTAAAAAGTTATGTTAGTGCGGAGACACTTGTTGTGTTTGGGTTTTGCAACACGTGTAAGGGCAGAGACACACGCTGCTACTAGCCAGCGACAAATCAATTCTTCTTTCTTCTTTGGGCGACTAATCTCCCTGAACTGCCTTCCTGCCGACTAGAATGTAAAGCACCAGCGGGATGGCACTCGGATAGCTTCGGCCTCCCGCCGAGTAGAATGTAAATCGCCGACGGGGTTGCACTAGCAACCTTCGTTTTCCAAAGTTGCCCGAAGTTGCCTCACAAGGAAACTTCGGGGCGACTTCGGAAAGCTGAAACTATCCAAGTGCCATCCCGCCAGCAATTTACATTCTAGTCAGCGGGAGGGCAGTTCAGGGAGATTAGACGCCCGAAGAAGAGGAGATTTGTCGCTGGGCGACTAATGTCCCGAAATAGCAGCGTGTGTCTCTGCCCTTAAAGAAAAGAGATATATCTGTGTGTACCAGAGATGTATGTATTTAATCATTCAGCCCTGTGTCTGGAGCAGCGACAAATCTCCTCTAATCTCCCTGAGCTGCCCTCCCGCTAACTTTAATGTAAATCGCCGGCGGGATGGCACTCGGAACATTCATTTTCGAAAGTCGCCCGAAGTCGCTAGTGCAACCCCGCCTGCGATTTACATTCTAGTAGGCAGGAGAGCAGTTCAGGAAGATTAGTCGCCCCGAAGAAGAATCTCCCGAAATAGCAGTGTGTGTCTCTGCCCTTAAAGAAAAGAGATATATCTGTGTGTGCCAGAGATGTATTTAATCATTCAGCCCAGTGTCTGGAGCAGCTTATTGGAGATAAACTGGATTCTGAGCCAGCACAGATAATTGTCCAGTAGTCGGGAGTCTATTTTGTCTTAGAATAGACCAACTGTCCCCCCCACTGCTTAAATATAGTTTGTTTTGCTTTATCTATCCCCATGGGGTGGAAAGATAGCTACAGAAGTGTTGCAAGGTCTGTGCTGTCAAAAAAGATACAAAGTTTACACAACAAGGATGTATAATTTGATTTGAACGGTCACCCTATTTGGGAAATAGGCTTTATAGTCCAGCTGTGGTCTCTGGCATTGGAGGACTATAAACCCCAGAATGCTCAGCCAGAAAGTCATGTTGAAGAACACGGATGGGGGGAAATGGGGCATTTCCTGTGGACATCAGAGGGGGTCCCTAGAAGTTGAAAAATAGAGAAACGTTCATAGAATATAAATGGTATTAATTTTTAGATAATTAATAATTCTATTCAAAAGTATTCAGACACAGATACTAACTAAATTGATATCTGGGCTTTGACCTTGCTGGACAGTTACGTGTAGGCATGGCCCTGATCCACCAAATGCCAGTGGTGTAACTGCATGTTACAGGGACCCCACAGCAAATTCATTTTAGGGGCCACAAAATGTCCAGAGGTGACCTGTTTTACCAATATGTATTGCAATTGCAAATTAAAAATGTTCACCTTTGAAAGTATAACGGACAAAATAATATTGAGTGCGGTTCTTAAAACTGCCAGGGAGCTGTTATCTTGTGTTAAGCTGGCCATAGATGTAAAGATCTTTAAAATATCTTTTTATTATTGCAAGACCAACGTTATCCTTTAAATGTATGATTTGTCCATCAACTAAAAAGACTATTTTAGGCGATATTGCCAGGAAAACTGAGGGGAACTGTCTGCATGGCCCTGCAAACATAGATAGATTGCACTGGGACCGATACATTTTTTTTAACCTGGCTGATAAATTTTCTGACAGATGTCAGACAAAAAACCGTAAGATATACGATCATTCAAATCCCACTAACTTCACGATAATTGGTCGGATTTTGCTAAAATCGGTCGTTCACCAAAGAAAAAATTTTGCGTCTATGGGGACCTTAATATTCTGAGACACTTTATTATTTGTGTGTTTGTTTTTGTTTAATTGTTTCACTTTTTTCAGTAGCTATGCAGTTTGGAATTTCAGCAGCTAACTGGTTGCTAGGGTGCAAATTACCATAGCAACCATGGAGTCATTTGAGACTGGAATATGAATAGGAGATGGTACGATATGTAATAAAAAGTAACCATAACAATACAATTGTAGCCTCACAGAGCAATTTTTTTTTTGGGGCTGGGATCAGTGACCTCCATTTGAGAGCTGGAAAGAGTCAGAAGAAGGCATGTAATTAAAAAAAAATATATATATATAAAAAAAAAAAGAGATAATGAAGACCAATTGAAAAGTAGCTCAGAATTGGCCCTTCTACAACATAATAAAAGTTAACTTAAAGGTGACCCTCTCCTCCTTTATGTAGTGGCTTAGTGGCTCATGGGGCTCCCTATTCCTCCTGGGCCCTTCTGCAGCTGCAGGGTCTGCTTCCTCTGTAGTTACGCCCCTGCTCCATGCCATCAGCAAAATCTCAGGGATCCCACTCAGCCTATATAGCACTAACTACATACCTCCCAATTGTCCCATTTTTTGCAGGACAGTCCAGATTTTGACAGCTCGGTCCCGGATTGTTACTGAAATGTCCCAAGTATTTTTTTCATCTCCTGCACTGAACAGCCAGAAAAAGGTATAATGCTTTTAAAATGGAATTGGCGATTGCCAGAGAGCCCAGAATATGTGGCAGGTGCACTTAGATACTTTTGTAACAATTTAAGATAAGCAAAAAACAATAGTAAATATTTAAGATAAGCAGGTCTCTTGGGGAAACTGACTTGCAGCTTAAAGGGCAATTCACCTTCATTAGCAACACTGTAATAACACATAAAACCTGACCCTAAAACCAGCAGAAATGTGTTCAAACATTCCATAACCTGCTAAATTTTGTAAAATGGACGTGGTATTTAGGGGGTGTGGCCATAAATGGGCGTAGTCAAACATTTTTGCCACAATGTGAGTGGCAAAACATTTTGTCCCCCTATCTATTTTCAAAATGTTGGAAGGTATGTAACTAGGAGACAGTTTTATTACTGTAATTAAAATAGCAACTCAATAGTAAATAAGAATATATATATAAAGTATCCCTTAAAGGGCATGTAAAGGCAAAAAAATTAAATCCCATTTTTACTTTCTCCAATAAAAAAGAAACCTATCTCCAATATACTTTAATTAAAAAATGTGTACCAATTTTATAAGAAACCTGACTGTATGCAGTGAAATTCTCCCTTCATTTACTGCTGTGAATAGGAATTGTCAGACGGTCCCTAACTGCTGAGCAGCGAAACAATCATACTTATGAACAGCAGGGGGAGGCCCCGCCTTACTTCCCAGCCATGCAGAACTCAAGCAGCTTTGTTTATGATGATCCCTAAGCAGCCCAGACCACACTGAGCATGTGCACAGTCTTAGTCTTGCAAAGATGTTTAACAAAGTTACAAGATGGTGACCCCCTGTAGCCAACTTTGAAAGCATAAATTATTTGTTTGATTAGGTTTGTGTTGCAGTAAGTTCATGTTTATATTTAGTATACAAAATACAGCCTTATTCTATTTTAGACTTTACACGCCCTTTAACTTGTGTCTCTGCTGCAAATGGCCCTGAACATGTCAACTCTCTCAACCCTATGTGATGGGGCTGCATTTAGTCCTTCTGCAGTTTGTCTTACCCAAAACTGTTGATGTAGACTGACCTCTAGTGGCTGTATGATGTTATTACATGCTTTACCTGCAGAACTACTATTTATTTATATGGCACCACATGTGTGCGCAGTGCTTTAGCAAGGCATAAACACAAACAGTGGTATATTTATTATAAATCAGACTCTGAAATTAAATACAAGAAGTATGAATACACAGATGGAACGAGGTCCCTTGCCTGAAGAGCTTACAATCAAAGTTGCTTACAATATACAATATGTGGATAGCACCAGCCTGTATCTATTCTAAATAAACACCAAGCTACTTTGTACACTCAGTTATGTATCTGTGTGAAAAATCACATGCATTGGTGGATTTTGCTCCATTAGGTTGAGCATAAATAAATAGGGGCAGCTTCTATGACTCATGGGGTTCCAGGAATAAGCAGATGGGCTAGCTAGACTGTAGTTCCAATACATGCTTGCAAAACATGGCACTGGCTCCAGTCGGCAGAAAATTAATTTTAATCAATGGGATGTTGCACTGCTTAGAACTGACCTGACTCTTTGTTGCTCAGAAAATAAAGGTAGTGAGCAGTAGAGTAAGACTTTACTTAGCTAATCAAATACATTTTCAACCAACTATAGCCAGTCAGTTGAAATGAACAATCGAGTGGCCCTGTTGATTCCCCCAGTTGTTTCTTTTGAAGCTTTGCTTTAAAAAAAAATAATGGCTTGATTGTATAATACAGCACTAATGGATAATATTACATTATGTAACACCATATAATTACTTTAACTGTTGGTAATCCTCTCTGATCTATCTCATAAAGCATCTGTTTGTCTTTCTTCGCCTCAGCTATTTGTGTGCCCTGCCTACCCCGCCCTCAGACTGGAAAGCTGGCAATTCCCTGTGATCTTGCTTTATAAATAAGTAGATAATCACAGTGTTTCCCTAATGGCCGTTTGCCTGCTAATAAACAAACCCAGCGCAGTTAAATGTGGAAAGGCCTTTTAGTTTTAGCCTTAGCAGTGTAACTTTTAAGAGCAGAAACTCAAATCTTTCGAGATTTATTATGCTCCAAAGCTGCTAAAAATTGGAAAATACTCCAAAAAAACCTGTCGAAGTCATGTAGAAGTCAATGGCAGATGTCCATTATACAATTTGAAGATGTTTCTTGCCTTCATGATCTTCGAGGGTTCCAGGCTGGTTTTCAATCGACAGTCCGACAATCGGGCCGTCAAATTGTAAAAGTCGCACGATTCACACTGTTTTGTTGCAACTTTTCCGATCTGATTTTTGATAAATTAGTTAAATTCATAGATGGCTGTTAGGTTTACTTTGTTTTAATAAAAAATGGGACAAATGTGAGTTTTAGTAAATACTCTGTTAAAGTAATACCATTAAAGGAGAAACAAACCCTTAATAAAAAAAAACCCTACCCATCTACCCAACATAGACCCCCCTCCCTCTCCCCTCTAGCCTAGCTGCTACTCCGGGCAAATGCCCCTAACTCTTTACTTACCCCTCCATGCAGATTCTGTCCAGCAGAGTTCACGGGCTTCATCTTCTTCTCTTCAGTAATCTTCAGAATGAGACCGACAAAGTGGCGCATGCGCAGTTGAAGAAATTTTCAACTGCGCATGTGCCGAAACTCACAAAAATTGCTGAAGCACCGGTCTCATTCCTGAAATTACTGAAGAGAAGATGACGCCCATGAACTCCACTGGACAGAATCTGCACGGAGGGGTAAGTAAATACTTAGGGGCATTTGCCCAGGGAAGCAGCTAGGCTGGGGGAGGGGGTCTATGTAGGGTAGGGTTTTTTTTTATTAAGGGTTTGTTTCTCCTTTAAAGTTTGCATTCATTGTCCTAAGGATCCTAGTACAAATAATGGAGAACAACTCATGATTCCTCCTGTACGGTCCTCTATATTACGCATTCAGGTAAGTGAAAAGCAGGAAGTAGTGTTCTGGCTATTATGTTAGACATCCACTCACTCCAGCCTTTATACATTACATTTTTGGCTAACTAACTATATTAGATACATTTTGCACTAGTTTTTATTTTTACAATGAACTGTTCTTATGGCCGAGTAGAGGCAAACAAGTGCAGTTCCTACAATACGTGCAATGCCAAGTGGTGTAAAGGTAACCACCAATGGACTCCTTTCCTCAGGGGTTAAAGATGGCATTTCACTGTCTGATAGAAACTTCTGTTTTTGGAAGATGCCAGGAGAGAATTTCTGCCAATACCTACATGGAGCCACCAAGGTGTTACCAACAAACCTGAAGCAGATAGAGCTGCACTACAACAATGTGGAATATTTGAAATATGCCTCGGGTTAAACCACATTAGGGCCATGCATTGGCAATAATGGAGCAGCTTAGTCAAAAGCTTTCCTATGGTTAGGCAACACTTCAACAGAAGCAACAGAATGACCATACCATAGTAAGCCAAGTTTAAGTATCTGCTACTCAGGATTCCCCATTTTCTTGGAAAGTACATTCATTAAAGTCCTAATAGGGTGGGGTTATTGGGATCTCACTTTATTGCCCCATACTAAGGCTATTTTCCCAGTGGAAATTTGTGCAACTCATTCAACATCTTTGCATAATGCAGTGACATAACTAGTTACTGGGCTCCTTAGCAAAATAACATGAGGGGCCCCATAACTCTCCAGAGCTTGTCCAGTTATACCTATATATTAAAATTACTCATTAATTAGGCCTCATGGGGCTCCTATAATTCCTGGGCCCTCCTGCAGCCACAGAGTCTGCTTCCTCTGTAGTTACACCCCTGGCACAATGGTCCCACCCGACCCCATAGAGCCAGAGGATCCCAAAATATCGGCATTGCACGGTGTAGTGAGCACAAGGAAACATTTTGAGACAAAAGAATATTTTATTATGAAATACAACTATACAAAGAAAAAAAAAAATGACATCTGGAGCATCAAACAACAAGCGTTACACGTTCAGTAGTGACACATTTTGGGCACGACAGTGAATATTATGAAGGCCTTACATTTTATTTTCAAGCAACATGCACATTCATAGTATCAGTAATTAGTCTGTTCCTGCGGCACAGAAAGTTACAAAGCTTAGGCAATAAACCATTTGGCTTCTGCTGGGCCCAAGGCAAAAATAAGAGTAATAAAAATAAGGGGGTGTTTATACCGGGCACATACCCCAAAAAGTTAAGTAAAGTGAATTTTGTCTCCACCATATTATTCCTTTTCCTTGGAGTTAAGGTCAATACAGTCTCTGGCATGCCAGCCCTTGGCTATTTAGCTGAAATAAGACAATTTAGGAATTACTCAAAGATTTTATTTTCAAGGATAAAAACACTATTTGCCTGCGAGCCATTTGGTTTGCATGGTTAAACTGTGCTCATACGACATTCCTCATTAATGTGAATGATGAAAATCCTACAGATCTCATCTTGGAAGACAAAACAAATAGAAGTCCTACCAAACCTGTAGGAAGTCTTTTAGACCAGGAACATGGGAACCAACACAGAAATACAGACTGGTTTGTCTTTTAGGGAAGAGTTTGTTGTATAATGGACTTGGGATATCCTCAATCACAAAGATGCCCTTGCACTGCATGTAGCAAATACATTTAAGGGAGGCTGTAGATGTCCAGCTCTCCAGACTCCTCATGGATTTCAAGTCCCTATTCACAACCAAGGGATTCTGAGATCTGTAGCATGAAGCAAAAAGGCTGCCACTGGCAAGGTTTATAAGGAATATTGCCTGGCATGAGACTAATGCAAAAAGTATTGTTCTTGTTCCCTTTAGGTGTGAGGCCTTCAACAATGGGAGTCTACAGACTGGGCAAAGGATAGTTGTCCATGTAAATGGTTTCAATTCTGAAAGAGACCAAGTGAATTATTAAAATAAAAATGGGAATGAAAAGAAAGTTCCAGGTATACAGAGTGACTTTGGGGTCCTGCTAATAATTGATGAGGGCAGTAGGACAAATAGCAAATTCTGTATTCAGGATTTAGTTTTACATTATATAAATGGCATTGTGACGTGCACAGCAGGACAGAAGGGGAGGTTGCCCTATGGCTACAACAAACAATCAATGTGGCTTATATTGCAATTGTGAATGTTCCACAAACTTCTGGTTCATTTCTCAGCAGTTTAATTTTCTATTTCATCAGTCTTAATCATATACAGCACAATATACAGGCACATATAGGACACACAGGATATTTTGGGCTGTGCCAGAGGCTCTATCTTTAACTGTTCATTGAGTCAGGCCACCCAAAGAGCAAACCTGTACCCCTCACACCATTGAACTACACTTCCCAGCATCCTCCAGCAACAAAGCTTGGGTTAAGACAAGGTTGACTGGCCATTGCCGACATAAGGGAACACAGAAAAGGTCTATGCAGCGACACATAAAACATTGAGAAAATACAAGTTATGTAATATGGGAGTCTGAAAGGCAATATAAACCCACAAACAAAGCACTCTTTTTCCATTACGGTTTTTTCCCTCCAGTAAACTGCTGCTAATATATAATACATTTGAAACAGTGACACCTGCTGGTCATTGTGAACTGCCACCTACAGTTGGCTGAAAATGAGTTGTGAGAAAGAGAACGTCTTGTGATGTTGCTCTTATTACACCAGACTAGAGATGTCGAATGATTTTTTTTTTCAATGCATCATCAGGTTTCCTTTTCTTGCTAAAGCAATTACCAGTTGACCAGCAGGTGGCGCAGTTTGACATTATATTAACAGTTAAACTGCCGATATCTGGAAAACTAGAAACAAAATGCTTAGAAAAAAGGGCAATTTTACGTTTGATTTGAGGCTTTACCCCACCCATACATGTCCTAATAAAGATTTCTTTTACTTTAATAATTATTTTGGCTACTGCATTACTATCACTGGTCTCTTCTAATCTATATTGTAATGTTTTGAATTTTGGTTACCCCACCCAGACAGCATTATTTCGTGGCAAATTACACAACTGGAAGAGGCTATATTGTTTCCTAGGATACCACGTGGTCATACCTACACTGTGGTTTTGGCATGGAGCCCAAAGAAAATTAGGAGCAAGATCTCTCAGAAATCAAGCAATATGGCAGCTTCCTTTCACAAGGGCAAGTATACAGAGCAAGAAGACCTGTGTGTACGGTTAGTTGTGCTTATGCAGAGGAAGTGGAAAATCATAAAGGCTACTTATACGGAGGATTTTCCATACAAGCGTAACAATTCGAGAACATTATCTTGTCAGTTACAGCGCCAATGAGCAGACGGTTAAATGCAGATTCCTGATTACAACAGAAGTCTCAATGTAAAAGAGCTCAGCAGTCTGTTAAACGGAAGGATCAGTGAACCAGTTCCAAACATTTCTTTCTAATAAGGCACAGAAATAAAGACGCATTTTCAGAACACAAACATTTACAACCTTATATCAAAATGTATATACACTTTTTCTCTCTCTCTCTCTCTCTTTTTTTTTTTTTTTTTAAATCTTATTTTATTGCAAGATTTTGCAGGATTTTCATTCCTACAATAGAGGCACATCATGTCATCAGTAAAGCACATATATCAAGTACTGTTCCCTTTTCAAAATCAAGTGCTTTAAACAAAAACCATGAAATACCTGAAATACCTGGTTACTTAAAGCCAAAACTGTAGGTTCATTAACCTACAAACAAACATTATTACACAGTTAACATCAACTACAATAGGGTTGCTACAATTCCCAGAATCCTCCCCAGAAAATGAATGCTGGCAGATGTAGCTCGACAACAGGTGGAGAGTGGCAACTTTGATATTTCTATGGTAGATTGCAACAAAAATCAGCGGAACCCCTTGCTTGCAATAGATATCCTTAGTCGTACTAGGCAAGTACCAAAGATCTAAACTCATCAGGAGGAGGCATTTAGTAAATACATCTCTTAGCACGAGGATAATGTAACAAGCGGATGTGCAGCACAAAAGCAGATGTTAAGAGTGCATTAGCAGTTCAGCCGAACCTGCTCCAAGGGGTGTAACCAGCAAATTAAAAAAAAAAAAAAAACAGAGAAATAGGAAGGATCAGTTTTATTTTGAGCAACTTCTTGAGTAAAAAAAAAAAAAATCTTACAAAAAAAAAAAAAAAAAAAAAAAAAAAGAGAGACCCAGGAAGGGTCCAAATTTAATGTTTAAGCAGAAAATAAATTGGCATCTAAAAATTTTTTTTATTTTTGCTCCAGCAGAAAAATGTTTAAACAGTAGTTCTAAAATAAATGCTATATTTTTTAAATATTTATATATTTTATTTCATATTTAGTTTTTTCTGTGTTTTTTTGTTACTGCTGCTGCTAAGCTTTTTCCAGCAAATGGAAAGTGTACCTCTCCAACGGAAGGCACATTTGCCGCAAGTCTATTGTTTAAATAGAAAGTCTCTTGGATTCCCTTAGAAGGCTTTAGGCTAGGATGGATGTTCTTTGACTTGGTTTTGGCAAGGGAGATACCAGAGTAAGGTGTGCGACTAGCTTGCTAGCATCCGGTCAAGCCCATTCCAAGGGCTGTTGGACCAATCAAAGTTCTCCTGTAGTTTCAGGCAGAGAGCGATATTGAAGGTGCCGATCAAGTGAGGAGTTTGCAGTGCTCGTTTGGCTGATTGAATAATCATGGATGGGACCAAAGCATCCCGGTTTGGCAAGCAATACATATGTATCCAGAATTCATAAGCCTGTTATATTGAAAGAAAAAAAAACCAGACTTACTATTTGCTATGACACAACCCTGCTTAAATTGCATTTAGAAATATGACAAACAAGGGAAAGTTGTGCTCACCACTTATTATTAAACAGGGGTTCGCTTAATGGTTTTGTCAACACAAAATTCATACAGACAAATACAAAAGATCCTCAGCACTCATATTGATAATGGGTTAAGTGCAGAGGACCCCTTGTAAAATACATGTATTTACACACGCACCCGAACATAATTTCTTATAAATCTTTACACATAGGGTATGTTGACTGTACATGGCTGCCATCTAACTGCATTAAGTAAACTTATGAAATACATAGTGATTAAAGTTACCCCTCTAAAATAAGGATATTATAAGTTACCAAGACGTTCCATGACTATATAAAAACATGAGGCCGAAGGCATGGGCTATATTTGTGCAAGTTAAGCTGCAGCTATAACCAATGACATCACTAAGCACCTTTTAAGAGGATATAATTTACAGGATATTCATGGCTCTTGTGTAGCCTGACAATTATCTGCATAAGGTAATATTAAAAAAAAAAAAAACTAAAATTTACACTCCGTTGATACCCAGACCAACCAATTTTTTTCTAAAGAGACGAATGTAAACCTGTGGATTCTGGGTAACAAAAAGCCACACAGAGATTTGTTTTGTGTTAATTATGATAAAATGATCAAATTTTTATTTAGACACCCTTATAGTATTAGCTCCAAGGTCCCTAAAAAAAGCCTATTTGTACCTTACCTTCAAACACTGGAACGCTGGGCTCCTCTAAATACAAACCCATTCTTTGGGGTGAGTAAGCAACGCCCGTGCCTGATCATTCACTGGTAGAAGTCCATCTTCTGGAGAGTACTAGAAAGTAAGAGAAGAACGTGTAAGCAGGGCGTCCCACCAGCTCCAGAACACATTGTATTGGTTCTCAGGGATGAACAATAACATGGCAGACTCTGGAAGCCAGCAGGTTAAATGGCACAATGCGGAGAGGCTAAAGGCAAGAACTAACGAGAAGCTTGACTGTCTAGGGACAGTTGCTCATTGAAGAGCACTCTTAGGATTCTGTAATTTAGATCACTTTTGCCATTTAATTTCCTACTCGGTCTTCTATAGACCTTCCAGGGAGAGGTACAGTCCTTTTCATATCTACATAATACAGTGCCGGAGACACCCCCGTGGGACATTACACTACTATTACAAACTGCAGCCATTCTATAGCCTAGTAAACAATTAATAATATAAATACTGCCATGCATTTTGTTTAGTGATGTACCGAATCCACTATTTTGGATTCAGCCGAACCCCCGAATCCTTTGCGAAAGATTCAGCCGAATGGCGAACCAAATCCAAATTTGAATATGCAAATGAGGGGTGGGAAGGGGAAACATTTTTTACTTCCTTGTTTTGACAAAAAGTAACGTAATTTCCCTCCCCACCCCTAATTTGCATATTTGATTCGGTTCGGCCAAGCCAAGCAGAAGGATTTGGCTGAATCCGAATCCTGCTGAAAAAGGCTGAATCCCGAACCAAATCCTGCATCCCTAATTTTGTTCATAAAATACATTATGCTTATTAAATAATTAGACAACACAATGTGAGGCCAGGAAGCCAGATGTACAGAGAAAGTATGCCCTAAATGAAAACAGAACAATCATTAGGATGGACATATTGCGGTCAATTGCATACTTGCAGGACAAGGTAAGTTTTAAAAGGAATTGGTGGCTGGCCGAGGGGGTCTTTTTAAGGGTATTACAAATTTACCGGCAGCTACATTGCCGGTAAATTTGTAATACCGGCCCCGGCCTTGGCAGGTGTTTTACCGGCTAGGCCGGTAAAATACCAGCCGGGTGGCAACCCTAATTGTGTATAGTATGATGTGTTGGTTATATGAGCAGCCACTCCTGAGTACTGTGTGTAAACAAAAGGCTTCAGGACTTCAACTTCACCTCCTTTCGTGAATTCGGGTCGTTTCACCGCTTCGGGACTTCAGCTTCGTCTTTTCAGCACTTCCGCATTCGGTAATATGTGAAATGGCCGCACGGCTCGGGCGCTCGTAAAGGGGACCCGGCTCTTTGAAAAATGCAGCACTTCAGGGCCCCCCTTCAGGCCCGCAACACTTGTCCCCCCCTGCTGGCGGCCCTTGATATGCATGTGACATGGGTGCAGTTGTGCTCTCTGCTCTAGTGTTGTGCCCCCCTCGACCCACTCTGATGTGAAAGGGTTAAGCACTGGGCAGCTAAGGGGACGGCATCAAGGGGAAAGCATTGTATAGCTTGTTGCTTCTATATAAATAGATTATGATCCCCTAAAATTGCCCCTGCTTAAATGACCCCCGTTTGTTTACACACAGTACTCAGGAGTGGCTGCTCATATAACCTACACATCATACTATACAGAATACGTGGTCATACCTCCCAACTTTTGGAAGTAAAAAGAGGGACAAAAAATTTTTTGTCATGTAGCGCAGCAAATTTTCACACCCTGTAATTACCATGTTCATTTTACAAAGTTTGGCAGGTTATAAAAATTTGAAAATATTTCTCCTTATCTAAAACTGTTAAAATTAATTATTTTCTTATCTCAAAATTGTTATAAAGCATCTTAGTTGCACCTGTTAGCTGTACTGGCCTCTCTGCCAAAAGCCAATTAAGTTAGAAACTGTTTTTTTTTCTGGCTGTTCACTGCAGAGAAAAGAGGGACTTTCCAGTACAAATGTGGGACCTCAAGTTGAGCTGTCAAAAGAGGGACTGTCCCTCTGAAAAAGGGACAGTTGGGAGGTATGTGTGCACATGATCAGTCCCAAGTCTCTGGCCAAAGCTATTATGTAGTAGTTGAACTATAGGTAAGCACATTATTAAGAGACTACTACAAGCTAATTGGTGCAAGGTTACAGCTAGGAGGAGACATTGGAGTCTAACTATCATATACAAAACTTATAACTGTCTCTGAGAGTCAGGCAAAGCAGCCAGACAAACACAGTAACTTCTGGTACATTTAATAGAAGATGGCAGGTGGGTGTGGCCTGTCCCATTATTACTCTCAGCTTAGACAGGAAGAGGAACAGGAGTGAGTCATAAGATAATGGCAAAACAGCAGGAATTCCCTTAACCAAAATGGCCACACAAGCAGGTTACTACAACTAAGAATAGCCATATCACCTAAAAGGATCATATTTATATAAGTTTTGCATACTTTTCTTTCTCTACAATCATTATAAGTGCAGAATTATATTTCTCAGCCATTTGTACAAACTTCCATTAGTGTTTAACAGCAGCTCTTTTAGGAAAGGTTTGTTCATGTTTATTACTATGCAGCACAGGGGACATTAGAGGGCGCCCTCTATAGCAGGTCAGATACTTTGCCTTAGCCATGTGAAGGAGAGCTGGCCACTTCTCATCTTGTTTGTATATGGCAATAAACTTTGTTCTTATTGGTTCAGGAATGTGACTGACAGTATTGCTTCACAGAATGGTTATTTTATCTGTTTTTTGTCATTTTGTGGAAAGAAATGAATCCTGTGCTATAAAATCTTGCTTTCTGTCACAGATATCTATTTTGTCAGTAAAATCTAGCTTGACAAGCACTAGTTAGTCACAATACGATATATTATGTCCAACTTTGTTTTTACATAATTCATTCTGTAAGTAACTCTGCACATAAGTGCGTCCGTTACATGGAGGTTATACATTTGTGAGACAGATTGCTTGTTAAACTGTACAGAATGGAGTTTGTGATATAATGACATCCTTTTGTGCACTAACCAGATTTTGTTTTCATTCTTTAATAGAAATAAGTCTTTTGTATATTTTTTTATCTGTGTATGGTCACAAATACTTATATAACATGAGAGACATTCATTCTGTGTATTAGGGATAGTTTTGTATACAGAATGTATTTGGGACAAACGGCACCCCATACCCCTCAGCTTGCTCTGCTATTGGTCCACCAAGCAATGTAATGAACAGTACACAAAGTAACTTACCTGATAGCCTTGGAAGAAATTGAGAATATCCTTTACACCAGAATTGTATGCCAGCCCCTGCATGCGTACCATTGCACCTGTATTATGAGGGGGCATAGTGCTGACACCGGCAGATGCTGGGAAGAACCCAAGACTGCTTGGAGATCCTGGAGGGCTGAATAGGAAACAGTATGAAGAATAATAAGAGGAAGGGAACAAAAATGATGGCATGCTTTCTTAGCAAGATGCACATTATGTAGGCACATTGCCTATAAGCAAAAAACATTACAATACCCTCATATGTGTTCATTTCATTAGCCTTTCAGTTCTGCTTGTGTGCAAACTAAGGTGCAACACAGGGTAAAGCGAATGTCAACAACGTCAGGACAATTATAAAAACACATTACCAGGAAACAGTTTACCATTCCCACCCCATTAATTATTTCTTTCTTAGGAAGACACAGAACTAGCAAACATGTAGATACGTGATCACACAGCCAAGGGGTCCTGTGTGTACAAAACTAATTTGGAGTGGAGAACTTATGCCCTAGAGCGATGTAGCCAGCTGCAAAGCATAGAAAGCTCCTATGTGCATTAAAGAATGCAGAGGGTCACACAGTCTTAATACCTAGAAAAATACACAGTGGAGTGTAGTGGCACCAGTGCCCTCAGTTTATGGGAATGAGATATATACTGTAGCATACAAAGAGTATTAGAACTAAAGAAACATTCTTTACAGCTGCCACTACTAGAATTTGTTTTTAAAGCAGAATTGAACCACTTCACCTTTCAAGGGGTGGCTCTCCTTTAAGTTAACTTTTAGTATGTTATAGAATGGCTATTTCTAAATAACTTTTCAATTGGCCTTCTTTATTTTTTTTTTAGCTTTTTTAATTATTTGCCTTCTTCTGACTCTTTCCACCTTTCAAATGGGGGTCACTGACCCCATCTAAAAACAAATGCTCTGTAAGGCTACATATGTATTGTTATTGCTACTTTTATTACTCAGCTTTATATCCAGGCCTTTTCCTATTCATAATCCAGTCTCTTATTCAAATCAATGTGTGGTTGAACCCTAGCAACCAGATTTCTGAAATTGCCAACTGGAGAGCTGCTGAATAAAAAGCTAAATGACTCAAAAACCACAAATGATAAAAAACAATTGCAAATCATCTCAGAATATCACTCTCGTCATAATAAAAGTTAAGTTAAATCTTAATAGTGGTCGAATTATTCGATTTTCTAGATTTTTTTCAAGTATAAACATCAAATTCTCTTGCTTTCCATAAGTCTAAATGGAAACTGGGTTATATGGTAACCAATACAGAACACAGGGGTTGCACAGTGTAGCCTCTAGTAAGCCTATTTGTCTCCTAAATGTGGGTAAATATTTCGATTTTGCGGGTATATGCTCCTGGCACTAAAATAAACTATAATATGTATTGCTTGGGGGCAAACTACAGCCATTGGGCAATGCCTGCCACAAACAATCCAAACTGAACATAGGTGGATTATTTTAAGGTTGTTGGGTGGCTACAATTCTGAGGAAGAAACTTGACCTTGCACACAGTTATTTTAACTGGAGGGCAACTATTTGGCAGGTCGGAGCATTTCTGCTCATTTAATTGGAAGATTTACTGTTAATCACTCAGCCTAAACAGCTTATTGCCATTCCATGATTTTGAATTTAAATCTACTCTTTAAAATGAAATAACATGCCTGTGTTTTCCATGGAACCTTGGCTCCCTCATTTACTTCTTGTACAGCTGCTCCCTGCTATGGTTTACCTGTTAGTGCTCATTAAAACAGAGTTTCCAGTTGTAAGGATTCCCAGAAGGCCAGATATGTGGGCTAGCCCGGCCTAAATACAAGAAAGTTAACCAGTCATCGAAACTGTGTCGACCAATGTATCATGGCTGGCATAGTCTTAAAGGAGAAGGAAAGCTACCGGCGCAATTTATTGCCAATAGATTAACTACAATAGTGCAAGCTATAAGACTATTTATTCTGCAGAATGTTTTACCATACCTGAGTAAACAGCTCTAGAAGCTCTCTCTGTTTGTTTAGGATAGCAACTGCCATATTAGCTTGGTGTGACCACTTCCTGCCTGAGTCTCTCCTTGCTCACTCATAGTTCTGGGCTTCGATTACATCAGGGAGGGGAAGAGAGGGTCAAACCGAGCATGCTCAAGCCCTAGCCCTGGAGTTTTATGCGGAAAACAGGAAGTCCGATACAGAAGCCCATGAGTACACAATAGAAGAAATGCAGTGATTCTTTTGACAGAGGTCTCATATCAGCATTACTTTGAGGGTTTACTGGTGTATTCATATAGACCTTTCTGATAAAGCTTACTTAATTTTAGCCTTTCCTTCTCCTTTAAATATATTGCCACTAAGTCAAAGTGTGAATTCTATTGACCAAATACATTCTCTTTAAGGAAATGGGTGGATAAATGAGATTAACTTTTCCAGTCTCAACTGTCCCAAACGGAACCAGGCACAGTATTACAGAAAATGTTAATGAGATGGCCATTATCCTTGTTCCCTTTCTGTGTTGTTACTGAACTTTGTTCAACTCATGCACACTTTTGCATATCTATCAAACTGGATATTGTGGCAAACTCCAGAGGGACTAGAACACACTTCCATACACCAGCACTTTAAACTGGGTCTGTGGGGTACAGTTGTGTACTGGAAAAATCTGAGCTGGGCCCTACAGGGCCCTCGCTACTCCAGAGCTTTCCAGCACTAAAAGGTCCCCGACACACAATTATAAGGTTGACATACAAAGTCTTCTTTTGATTAGCAAGCAAAACTGTACACAGCCAAGGTAATTTTAGTTCCTTGTCTTTTTTTCCTGGTCCCTGCACATTTGAGGATATATGCCAGCCCCATACTTACCTGGGATAATATGCTGTGTAGTTCATGAAGAGTTGAGCACCTGCAGGATAGTAGGCGGCAGCAGATGGTTGCAAACTGCGAGGGTTCAGGAGCAGCGAGGGCTGATAGAGAGCTGCAGCTTCCGTAGGAATAACAGCTGCCTGGGCTGGGAATGTGTAAGATGGTGGAGAAAGACCTAAAAGAGAGAAAGAGAGAGAGAGAAAGCCATGATACAACCCTTAGGCAAACAATACAATTCACTATAGCTAAGCTGGGGAGAGGTGGGGAGGTTTTTTGTAGTGGTGCCTTCCATAAGTTGTTGTCCTTTAAATCTAGTTGGTGGAACACTGGAGTTGTAGTCCAGTGATTGAGCATGCCTGCTCCAATGTTGCAAGAACAACTTTAGCTCCAGTTGTTTCCGAACATACCACTAGTTCTGCAACTTGTAGAACAGCAATCTCCAACCTGTGGCTCGTGAGCATCATGTTGCTCACCAAACCCTTGGATGCTGCGCTCAATGGCCTCAGAGCAGGTGCTTATTTTTGGATTTTTGGTTTGGAGGCAAGTTTTTGTTGCAGAACAACAAGATGTACTGTATAACAAAGCCTCCCGTAGGCTACTTGGGGCTTCCAAGTAGACAATCACAGCTCTTATTTGGCACCCCCAGGATCTTTTTTCATGCTTGTGTTGCTCCCCAACTCTTTTTACATTTGAATGTGGCTCACTGGTATAAAAGGTTGGGGACCCCTGCTCTAGAGCCAACCATAGTTTTATAATGGACATCTAGTCCCACCATTCTTGATTTGCAGATACTGATGGAGCAAACAAGACTGCTCCATCTGACTGCTTGTTTTACTATGCCTCACTAAACAGAAATGGAAACATTCTTCATGCATTTCCAAATTTCAGTTTAGGTATCACTATGATTTATAATGTAATTTAATACAGCACATTTCCACTAAATGGTTCCTAATAAACCCCCCAGGTGCTGGAGGTTTGGCTCCCTCAGGCCATGTTCATTGTCCAGTGTTACTAAGGACTCGGCAAATCCTAGATTACGGCAGCCAAACCTCTTATTGTTTCCTTTACATACAATACAGGGTGAAGCTCAAGAGAACAACTCACAAAACAGCACATGTGCTGCTTTCTTGTTGGCCGACACCAAGGGACGTTTTACTCATGTTTTTTGTTTTTTTATTTTTTTTATTTATTTAAGAGGCACCTTCAGATTTTTATTGGGGCTTTTGAGGGTTCTGGAATGAAGTAAAAGCTAGTAATGAATGCAAAGATGCAAATGTGCAAACTGCTCTTTTACCAAGGACAGCACTGAACCCAAACTGCTCTGCAATTGACTTTATTGGGACTTAAAATCTGGGTGCTAAATTTAAACTGGCAGCCCACGCAGGTTTCTGCCAATGCAATAGCAAAACACAACACGCTATAATCTATATGAACCTCTGCTTGCATTGGATAGCTACTCAGGAACTCTGAATATACAGCAGATCTTTTCCAAAGCAGAGCTAGAGATTTCAAACAGCTAAAATGTATATTGTAAAAATTAACATTATGGTTATGACAAGATAACTTCTATGAAAGAAGCTTATTCCCCGCTGTTTATTTCCCATCAGAACTTACAATCAAGTTCCTACCATGCGTGCACACACAAGAACAATGTGATCAACGCATAAGGCAAACACAGGGAATAATGCAAACACAGGGAGTACATAAAACTCCATATACACAGACATAGTGCCTTGTTTGAATCAAACTGAAGACACAATGGTTTGTTTTGGTTTTCTAGATCTACTGCTGCTCCTACTAAGATCGTATGGTACATTACTCCCAAAAGGATAAAAGGGAAAATGAAATATGTTAAATATAATCCTTTTATTTGGCTTATATAAGTTAAGTATCTGGCAAAGCAGCACAGCTCCCAGTGCAGGCCAAGCTGCCACTGAATGGTCACCTTTAAAATACACTGCAGTCACAAGCAAATATCAAGGTTGAGTCTATGATTAAGTGTCAGACAGACACAAAATGAGTAAGGTTTGAGAGGCTTGTTCAATAAAGTATCTTCCATTTTTTAACTTTTTGGTCTGACTTGGCGTTGTTTCCAGTGGGTCCTACGCCCTTCATTTGTTGTTGCTATACGGTTTATGTCCGCTCCCTTGAGAGGAGAGTCTGGGGCTGGAGCACCTGGGTCATCCCTTTACTTGTTAGCTTGTGTATTTATGCTAACAATTTATTTTTTTTGTTTGTTTGATCCCTGACTTCAAGCACATGCTCTCCTTTCTAAACAGACAGACACTTCTTCTTATAGTGCTACGCTGCAACCAAAATGTGCTTTTTTTGGTGCGTTAATTTGAGACTCCGCAATCTTGGGTGGCACACCATAGATTAAACATTTGCCATGTTTGTGGCCTTTAAGGCATAGAGCCATACACCTTCTCTGAAACGACAACAGAGGGCTTGATGATAATGATGAGGAGTCCTGCTAAGAGTATATAAGCAGTGGCTATGAAGCTAGTGCAGACCCACAGATCACAGAAGAGCAGTCTTCACATTCCAAAGGAAAAGCTTCTATAAAACAAAGCTACAGCAGCCTTCTGTATTTTGCGTGATCCCTAAATGCTTTTATGCGCTCTCATTTTCAAGTGTCAATATATAGTGGATAAAGTACCCCCTCTTGTAAAATATAAGGATATTATAAGTTACCGAGGAGTTTCATGACAATATAAAAGCACAAGGCAGAGGGCAGAGAGTTTTTATACAGGTCATGAAACTCAGAGCTGACTTCCAATATCCTCATATTTTGTGACAGGGTGTACTTTATTAGAATACACACCTTTCAGTCAGTCATGTGACAGAAATTACATCACCAAGCTGCGATTATAACTGGACATCACCAAGAACCTCAGGTGTCTGCACTCTAATTGGTTTTACTTATTAGTGAGTGCAGGATCAAATTTTCAATATACACTTCATCAGAAGAACCCGCACAGTAAGCCATGCGATCTCTATTTTGTACAATTTGTTACACTACAACTCAACACCATCCTGTATTATCCTACCGTATATTATATTATTTCTACTACTGCTTTTTAAAATACATGTAATGGATGTTTTATTCCTTTCATACATGTAATGAATTGCTTGATACAGCATTTTACACTGTTTGAAGGGTAAGGATTTCAATTTTATTGCATTAAAGGGTACTCTTGTCTCTACACATCTGCTTTTATTCAAGTGGAAGCGGCTATTATCCTTGTCCCAGCTATTGGCCAACAATACACCATGGCTAACAGCAGATCAGACATTATGGCAGGAAGGGAACTGTGGTTCTAGTTTATGGAGAAAAAAAAAATATACACATATATACATATATATATATATATATATACACATACACACATATATATATACATATACATATATATATACATATACATATACATATATATATACATATACATATATATATATATATATATATATATATATATATATATATATATATATATATATATATATATATATATATATATATATATATATATATATATATATATATATATATATATATATATATATATATATATATATATATATATATATATATATACACATATATATATATATATATATATATACATATATACACACACACACACACAGGCTATACTAGAGCCTTACTAGTCATCTTACTTGTCTACTCCACTAATACAGCAACATATTAAGCAAGAGCTGATACACAGATCATTTGTGACATCCTATTCTATGCTTTACCACAACACAATGCACAAAACAATAGGTAGGTAAAGCCACTTCCAAAAGATAAAATCACTAGTAAATTCAAATACAAACATTTAGTATCTCCATATTAATGGTTTCCACATCAATATAACAAACACCTCGAGTGTTGTACACATTTGTTCAATTTTCCAAACTATATCACTTGTACTTTTCACTCTCTCTCTTTAAATGGCCCATTCCACGTCGAAAGATAAAAAGAATGAAAGTAGAAATGATATTCACTGCCGTTTAAATTGAGAGACGCAAAAAACTGCTTCCCTCCAGGGTCTCACCTTGATTAAGCCTCTGCCGGATATTCCTCAAAAATCTCAAACTTTGGGCGACTTTTCATGGATTTTAACATAGCCTCAGATTGCAAGCTTTTGTGTGCCACTTCCTCCATTGATTACTAAATCTCTGTGGGATAGTCGCAATATCCATTTAAAACGGATTACGAGATGTGCTATGTTCCCAACATACCACAGGCCAGATACTACCAGTGCCCCCCACACAGTATGTATGCCAAAGTTTGAGTGTCTCCTCATTAGTGTGAGTGATTGCATGCACCTCAATACCATCTACATTTCAGCCAGCCCAAAGCTCAAGAACCTCTGTCTTCCGTACTCAACCCCCATGACAGTGCTGTTTACACCCTAATGTAATGAAGTTACTAGGACATTGGTTAGCATGTAAGACTCTACATATTAAAATAAGTGTGGATACAACATGGAATACGCTGCATACGAACACAGGATTGCTGCGCAAAAACAGTAATCATATGCAAGCTGTAAGGTGCAGTCCCAAATATCCATAAAGAACCGGATGAGCCAGCCATTGCTAAGCTGCAACTCCCAGCAGACACTCCCAATTACCTAGGTATTTGCAGTTCAGCAACAGCTGGTGTTTCAGCACTTAGAAATCCCTGCTCTAGAACTTAAATGGCTTCTTAGGTTTCTGTGGGGGCCTACCAGCTAGGCCACACTTGTAATGGCTTGTGCTTCAAAGATATCCAAAATTGCCACAGAATAGGCTTCCCTTGTATGGAAAAAGGAGATACATGAGTATAAGGGGTAGGTTAACAACATCCCATTTTACTCAGTCATTGCATCTCCAGAAAGTAAAATATTAAACCACGCCCCATGGAACGCAGATGTTTGGAGAGTGGGACTGCACCGCCAATTGTATCTGGCCGCAGTGCTCGTTTTAGAAATTATAAGTGTAATCAGCCAACCAGAAGAAATCACGGATGGGGTCTCTACCACTTACATTATATGTAGTCCAGCAACCACCCTGCCCAGGACAATCTGTTTGATGCACGTCTAATTTTCACCCCAAATATCACCAACCAAAAAATAAATTGTATTTGTTGTTGATTTGTGAAGTTGCTCATAACCAGTGAATCTGTGGAGTAAATTTAAAGCCCAGTACCCAAGAGAGAAAGCCGTTCCAGCACCTACCAGCAACAAGCGAAGAGAAGCGGCAAGACCCAAAGCCCAGACTTACATGGTAACTTACATGGCGGCGGGGACAAGCCATTGCGATTTAAAGTTCCCCCCATTAAGACAAAGTTCATTTCCTCTGCTGAACATTGAAACACCTCCACATATCTGTCCTTCATGGTCTTCTTATGGCACTTCTGTGCTGCCAGGTATGCCCGGTCTGCCGATTTCATCTGTATAAATGAGTCCCCGGATGGGCGGCCCTGGTGACAAACACATGAATAAGATGTTTTTCCCATAAACAGACAACGTGATTTCCAACCAACACTAGTCACATAGGGATTATAGGTAGTTGCATTATTGATGTTTTCACATTTATATAAGATTTCCCTAGATGCATGCAATCAGATGGCAGCATGTGCACCCTCCTTGTGTCTATGGTAATAGAGCTCTTTGAAAAGCCTTGTACACAGTGCCATGCATAAAACACCACTAGATTAGAAACATTAATTCAACAATAGTTATGTAATTTTGCTGTGGTGTGTAGTTCTAATTTTAGAACAGGAAAATCATAAATCCAATTTAAGTCAAAAAGTTATGCACAGTGGTCTCATCCCAGAAAACTGCCAGACCAAAGGGGAATCCATTGTTTAGCAGAGTAAAAAAAAAAAAATAAAATAAAAAACAAAAAAACAAAGATGAGCTGAGACCCACTAAGTAAAAAAGTAGCCCAAATAATATTTAAAATGAAAAAAATCTTTTATCAGGACATGCATTAGCTTAATGCGTTTCACGCCAAGGTGGGCACTCATAGGCTGCCGGTCTCCCCTCCACTAAATCTTTTTAATGACCAATAAAATTTACATACATGACATCACACAACGCCTTGTCCAATAAAGGAGAAGCTCGTTACATGGTTGTGAATCAGTAAAAGTGTGTCATAATGAGTTATATCTACTGTTCAACCACCACTTCACTTTCCTGCAATGGTGGTGCTGGTTCTCCGCCCGGCAAGACCCCTCAACAGTAGCAGCAAAATCACGGGTCCGCACACTCTATGTATCTGCAGTCGGGGACGTAGTCCCTCTTTTTATTAATGTATCACTACAAGGATCAACGTTTCAGGGGTTCAACATCCCTTCATTAAATAAAAAGAGGACCTGTGATTTTGCTGCTTCAATAAAACGGTGTTACATAAATTATGGTACATCATGCTAAGGGTCCAATCATTAAACAGGCACGTTTACACAAAGCTTGAACCAAAAGAAAAAGTGGGTGGGTTATAGAATACATTAATTAATGCAACAATAGCTGCAAAGCAATGACCGTGCCTACAATTTTCCCTACACTATAAGGGTCAAAGCCCTGGTATAGGGAGACAACTCCTGGTACTGTAATTGGCCACATAAAATGTATCATTACGTGCAAAGTATTGTATTTTTAAACATCTGTTGGAATACTGTAGCTGTAACAAACACCCGTGTAACTACACCCCTCTGCCAAGCGAACTGCATCAGTAACATACTGGACTTTCATTTGTTCATTTTATTCAGGCCAATCAATCACTCTGCACTGTTAAAACGTTAAGAGAAGCCTCCAGTTTGAAGCATTTTGTTCAGCAAGTTTTCTGAGAGCGAAGATGGCTTCAGTCATACCTCCCAACATTTGGAAAATAAAAAAAAGGGACAAAAAAGAACACACCCCCTAAATAGCACATGCATTTTACAGAATTAGATAGGCTATGGAAAGTTTGAAATATTTAAAACTTTTAGGGTCAGGTTTTAGGTGTTATTACAGTTTTGCTAATGAAGGTTAATTGCCCTTTAAACTGCAAGAGGCCTGCTTATCTTAAATTGTTACAATTGTATCTTTGCTTATCTTGGATTTTTACAAATGTATCCAAGTGCAGCTGCTGAGTATTCTGGGCTCTCTCTGCCAAATATTTAATTACATTTCAGAAACATTGTATCTTTTTCTGGCTGTTCAGTGCAGGAGATCAAAGAGAAACTTAGGACATTTCAGTAACAATCTGGGACAGTGGGCTGAGCTGTCAAAATTGGGACAGTACCACCAGGAGAATTGGGAGGTGTGGCTTCAGTGACGTTCCGGAGATTAGAAGCAGGAATATGTGAAAGGGGGAGATGGTGCTGCAGATAAGGAGCGGCAGCAGAAGGAAAAGCGTTGGACCCAGCATTGAGAGTTAGTAGAAGAGAGACATTACTGGTAGAAAAAACAAAGTTTAAGAAGAGTTAAATTTGCAGAGGAAGAAGGATTTTAAAATTTGGGGGGAGAAGGAAAAGGGGAGCAGAAGCACAGAAGGGAAGGGGAAGATAAGGTAGACAAGGAAAGAGGGGAAGTATTGCAGGTACTGGGAATTTTGCTGTAATGGATGGGCTCTTAAACGGACTGGTGCCTAGACCACTATCTGGTTGGGGCTCAGCCAGATAAGAATCACTGTCAAAGGGGTGGTTTACCTTTAGGTTAACTTTTAGTAGGTTATAGAATAGCTATTTCTAAGCAACTTTTCAATTGGCCTTCATTTTTTCTTTTATTTAATTATTTGCTGTCCTATGACTTGTTCACGTTTTTAAGTGGAGGTCACTGACCCCATCTAAAAACAAATGCTCTGCTAAGGCTACAAATGTATTGTTGTTGCTACTTTTTATTACTTGTCTTTCTATGCAGGCCCTTTCCTATCCATATTCCAGTCTCTTATTCAAAACAATGCATGGGTCATTTGGACCCTAGCAACAAGATTGCCAAAATTGCAAACTGCTGAACAAAAAAGCCAAATAACCACAAATAATAAAAAAATGAAAACTAATCTCAGAAGATCACTCTCTGCGTCATGCTAAAAGTTAACAAACCCTTTAAATCCAAATGGGTGAGGCCATGGATATAGGTCTCCCCTATATCTGCACAGGGGTCCCAGGGGCCTGGGTCATCCCTGGCAAAAGATTTGATACATTGACCAGATTGCCAACAAAGCTGAATTGTCAGCGCAGAAAAGCAAAGAGCTGCTATGAATGACTACACTACATGTGCTGATGTTTGCTAATGAACCCATTGCCTCATGGGACTAGATAAGACTCTCACCATGGCCCAAACCCCAGAGGGGTGTAATCATCAACGCAATGATTAATATACTTCACAAAGAAGTGTTGTAATTTTACCTACACGTGACCAGCTTGGGAACATCCGGTATAAGCAGACTCCTACTCCCAGTCATTTCGTCTGAACTTTTACTACAATAGTGCAATGCAGTACAGCTCAGCTATCTAGAGTAAAGAGTAAAAGGTAACAGCGCCGGATACTGATAAGACTCCACTTATTGCCATAAAATAAAGGGGACGTGCTTAGTTGTAACAACCGTTTCCCTGTGACCTTGACTGAGCCATCCTCTCCCAGCCCGTCACAGGTATTGCTGTGAGAATGTAAATACTATGAGCAACGCATTGCTGGGAGAGGGGCCTGGGATTGCTCTACTACAGGGGTGCCCAAAAGGTAGATCCATCAGTAGATCTCAAGACACTGTCAGCAAACAGCTTGTCTAAATCACCCTCCTGTTTCCTGCTTTTTATTAAGATATGTATTACATTAAGGTTATACAAGAAATTGTTGTTTATTTAATATAGCAATATACATTTTCTCATAAATCAATATTTTAATTAATTAATATTTTCCATGGAACGCTAACAATGCTTTTATGGATGTAGACTATAAATGGGCCAACATGACTAAGGGGTAGACTTTTCAGGGTTGAATTGAAAATCTTTCTAAAAAATTTGAATTCGATTTTCGAGATTTCTCTCTGAAGAACTCGAATTTGACTATTTGCCACCTTAAACCTGCCGAATTGCTGTTTAAGTCAATGGAAACGTCACACCTTTTAATAAACAGAGAAGCAGCTGGCACTTTGATGTTATCTTTACATCTTCCTATATTAATGCCAAATCGGTAAATAGGCTAAAGCAAAGGCTAGTAACTCTGTGCAGAGGCCTCACCAGTGCTGCATGTTGGTGGAAACAACCACGTGTTAAAATCTGCAGGTTGGGTGGCAATTCTATATGGGTATCCACAAATATACACCTTTGGAAAAGCCAGTTGAATGACTGGAGAACCAAAAACCTAATAATGCAAATTGTTTAATAGCACTGATCAGAAACAGAGGAGCAGGAAAGGGAGTAAGATAAAAGAAAGTAAGCAGCAGAATATCAATATTTGTAGGGTAGTGCTTACTTTCTATAATTGGTCAATTGTAGCAACTTGTACATAAAGACAAAGTTTGTTGTATGTTTTGTGATATACCCTTATATTCTTCTAGTAAAGGGAAACAAAGAAAAAAGAAAAAAAAGTGAAAAATCAGCCCCAGTGTATGGGTGATATCAGGTAAACAATCGTATTGTAATGGTTGCCAATGCAAGTTGTTGGGAGAAGACCACATCAATTTGTCCATGCAGTCATCACCTTCATGGGAAATATAAAATATGCCCTACATATATTTTGACAAATTCCATACTCAGAAGTGCCTTGTATTATCCTCATTTTGCACAGCATGGAGCGTGTGGTTAAAGATTACCAGTGATTTTGAGTGTTATCGTTTCCTTTACAATATCAGTATTCCTTCATTCCTAGGCCATACACTGTGGGTAATGTTTTATACTATGTCATAATAAAAAGCGTTCCATACCTTAATACTATATTTGAGTACAGGACTAAATTTTCTCATGGAAAGATCCATTTAGACTGATAAATCTCTCCATAAGTTTATTCAATTAGTTCATATGATGCAACGATAACCATGTTTATAATGTAAACTAAGCAATATAGAATTCCTTCCACTTACTTGGTGATTAAGTACCATGTGGACCCCATGTGTCCTGATATCTGCAGAGAACTCTCCCAAAAACTCCAAGATATCCTCAATAGTAGCAGCATAAGGAAGCCCCCGGAGGCGTATGCAATCCCTCACATTTACTGGAGGAATGAACGGCTGAGGTAGTACAGGAATAATGGGAGGGGTGGGAAGTGGGATTAGAGGCGCAGAGGAATATCTGTTCAGGACCTGTTGAATTAAAGAGGTATGTAACTATGAGTAGCACCTTACTGGTTTCCCTAAAGTTTGCAGCTGCTACCCATCATTCTCCCCTAACTGAAGTGCTTACTATACAGTGTACCTGAGCTGGTTCATGAAGTTCAGCATTCATTCTAATTGGCTTATCCAAATGACATTGCATTTGCACAGGGCATACTGTGAATGGAATATTCAAGGGCAATCTTAAAGGAATTGTTCAGTGTAAAAATAAAAATTGGGTAAATAAATAGGCTGTGCAAAATAAAAAATGTTTCTAATATAGTTAGTTAGCCAAAAATGTAATGTATAAAGGCTGGAGTGACTGGATGTGTAACATAATAGCCAGAACACTACTTCCTGCTTTGCAGCTCTCTTGGTTTCCACAGATTGTTTACCAGGCAGTAACCAATCAGCGACTTGAGGGTGGGAGGGGGACATGGGTCAGAACGGGTTGCTTTTGAATCTGAGCTGCATGCAAAGGATCAATTGCAAACTCACTGAACAGTTATGTCCCATGTGGCCCCCCCTTAAAAGTCGGTTACTAACTCAGCGTTGGAGAGCTGAAAAGCAGGAAGTTGTGTTCTGTTCTATTAGACATCCAGTCACAACAGCCGTTATACATTACATTTTTGGCTAACAACTATATTATAAAAATGTTTTATTTTGCACAGCCTATTGCCCAGTTTTTAATTTTACACTGAACTGTTCCTTTAAATAAATCCTACTGCTACTGGAGTTAAAGTGTAATTTCACTGAATACTAAGCACTTCAAGTTGCAGGACATGCTCTGCGGGAGCAGAATTCTCATCATTTATATACTGAACCTTGAAGAATTCTGTAAATTACTGACCTGCTGCACCTCTGCGGCAGTGCTCCTGAAGAGCTCAATATAGCGCTTTCCAAGCAATTCTTTGTGCTTTTTCAGTGCATTCTGTGCATACTCCTCACAGGCAAAGAGCACAAAAGCATCTCCTGTTGGCCTGTTATCTGGATAGGTGACGAAGAGTATGCCTTCCTTTCCTCCAGTAACTGGGCACTGCTGGCCAAAAAATGCAAGTACTTCTTCTGCAGTGGCAGTGAAAGGCAATCCTCTCATACGCACAATCACCTGATTCTCCTTGGACAAAAACTGTGCCACTTCATTAGAGGTACCTGAAAAGGACCACATCAAATTAATGAAAAACCATTAACAAAAAAATAAAAAAGTTGGTAGAAATGACCCATTAAAAATTGGTCAAAATAGGCAACGTTGCTGGCGAGTTCTAGCAACTACAAATTCTACATTTCAGCATCCCTTATTCAAGAAAACATAACTAAGGCAAAAAGGCTACAGAACAGTTGTGTGTCCTGGCATTCAAGGGTTAAAATGCATCACACCAATCGCAGCTAACGCAAACAGGTACATCGGACACAGTATCTCTTACATCAGGCTGTTAAAGTCAGATTTGTTCCTTAAATGTTATCAGAATAGATTGAGAGGGACTGGCATCATGCCACTCTGCAGCTGCCATTGAAATACAACTCCCACTATAAAGAGGTATTAGTGCAGCTAGAGATTCACAAATGCTGTGAAGGAATAGAATACATAGATCTATAAAAAAATTCTTAAATTACCTCCTGCAATTTTCAGAAAATCTTCTCCAGTTGCTTTATATACCTGAAAAATAAACAATGTATGCACTCAATGCAACATACGGATATGGCTGCCTTTAATAAACATGATTTTAGAACAGAGCCAGCCAACTGGAAATCTCCAAGGGGTTTTATGGGCCGTAGTCTGCTCACAGGGTCCATTGGTTTTTTAGTATTTTGCCAAATTCTAACCAAGCCCTTGAACTTGTGGAATGACACACACTAGGAATAGAACATGTAGAAACAGTCCCACGGGTATAAATCCATCACGGTTCCAAAAACAAATATGTTTTTGAAATTGTGATGGTTTATAACCTTACTAGGTTACTGTGCCTGCTAAAGCAACTACTGAATAACCAACGCAAAGGTGAATGGTATATGCTGAGAACTTTATAGCATGTTAATCCAAGAATACTTGAAACAGGTGATCAGAAAGCAGTCCTTGCCGATGGTTGTTATGGGTTACTGGAACTGGCACAAAAATGTTTTGTTTCACCCCCTCAATAGATGAGTTAACCATTGAACTGGTAACACTTGATCAACCATGACTGATCTTATATCATCCAGAGGCAGCCCTTCAGATTCTGTTAATTTAAAGTCCCAGAATTCCACTCAAATGCAAGGAGTTGTAGTTCAACAAATGAAGGGCTGCTGGAACCTACCATACTCAAATCAGTATTTACTCCAATAAGGACTTACCTCAATGTATCTATTCCCCATATGATGCTTGTGCCTCTGCAATGCCAGGTCTCTGTGCTCTTCACTTACAAACCTCACAAGGGCTTCACCATTTCTTCGACCCTGAGCATTGAGACAAAGGGCAGCTCCACCCCTACATGTGTGAAAAGAAAAATTACAGGGCTTACATTTTTACAATACACTTTTAGGAGCCATATAACAATTAAGCTGCGACAAACTAGTTGGCTCGCGAGATCAGGAACATAATGGTTGAATTCTAGTTCCTAAAACGATTATCCCCAGTAACGATTAAAGAGACCAAGCATAAAGGTGGGAGAGATCACCAGGGTTTATATGCCACATGAGTTGCAGGTAGGGTTGCCACCTTTTCTGGAAAAAAATGCCGGCACGTAATGCTTCCACTGACAAGGCGGCATAACAAGAAAAGCTTATAACCTGTCTATGTCGGTCTCAAATGACTTTCATAGATCAAAGTAAAAAGGTGCCGATGTTTACATGACACAGTTGCTCTGCTGTGCTCTCACGATACATTCAGGCATACCCCATGCACCAACGTTCTTTTGTTCTGGAGATTTTTTAAGCATTCCATGAGATAGAAAGTAGTAGACTCACTTCGCAATGTTCAGGCCTTTGAAAAATCGTGCAATATCCTGGTCAGACGACTGCCACGGTAATCCTCTTGCTCTGATAATGGTGTTATCATCAATCATCTCCAATTTGCTGCTATGAAAGAAACATTTACAGTGAAACCTCAACTTTAAGTACCCTAATTTTAAGTTTTCGTGCATTTTACTTTTTATTTGTGGTACCACCAATTTATAATGCATTAAAATGGGCGCATTTCCCTGAATTAAGTCATATTTTCCTGGATTTTACATAAAAATCTTGTCCAAATCTTCCCCAAAAACTTTTTTCCCCCCTCTATGAATGTTATATGTGAAATAAAGAGGTTTAAAATACTAACCAGATGTATATTTTGCCTGTAAATGGTCAATTCCAATTAGTCTGCCCCTTATACAGATCTGCACCAATCACTTATTGCTTATTGCTTTAGGTTGTGTATGTGACTGACAGAGAGGCCTTGCACATGCCCCCCATAGTGTAACATTAATGCTGCAATGATTAACCCCTCTTATTAACACAGTAAATATTGTATCTCAAAGTACAACGGACTCCAGCTTATATCCTTCGGTACCTGAAGAAAAAGTCACTTTAAGACATTTCCCTGATTTTATATATTTTTTTCCTGGTCCCCTGAAAAACGTAAAATGGGGGTTGTACTGCAACATATAAGCAGTGCTGATTAGTAAGCTCAAGACGTCTTATTTTCTTAATTTACACGGGTGATTATATAGAGCATTACTACTGTTCCCTGGAACCAACCACAAGCATAGATCCCTCCCAATAAATAGTTGGCCCTTAGAGAAAAAGCAAATATAAACTAGAACATTAATCTGTACAGGCACAAAATGTTGGGTGGACATAACTAGTTCTAACGGATATACAAGTATATTATTATTGCCACAAACGCATCTACCCTATGATAGAAAAAGCCTTCCTTAAAATACAAGTTCAAACATCCCAATGTACCTCTTATATAGCACCACTTTCACATTAGGCCCTGCCCTGGTGTAGCTCACAATCTAAAGGTCCCTACAATGCACAAATACAAGCACTATGCAGGGACATAACTACCAGGAGAACAAGGGCAGACTGGCCAAACCAGAAGAACAGGGTCAGGTTCAATCAAAAGAACTGTATTAATGTCGCCAGAATTCACTGAAACCCAGTGTGCCCTGCAGCAAGGCAAGTGGAGAGGTTTCTGGAGAAAGGTAGAGCCCGCAGTTCAAATTTTGCTCCACGGCACATGAACCTTTTGTTTTGCCACTGGCACTATGTTCATATCATTAAGATCCAATTCACCTGCCTGAATGTTTCTAGAGTGTGTTATCAAACAGTCGAAAAGTGCTTTGGTTAGAATTGAACTTAGGACCCCAATGCCAACAGCTAAGCAAGCCTTTTGGTTAACATAAAAGCACATTAGCATAACAGATTGCCCCAAAACTCTGTGTTGCTTTGCAGGCTCTAGCCAGTGACACCCAACTCAAGCCACAAGACATACGTAACTGCCATAGGACACATAATAGGGTAAATTTGCAAACGTTAGTGATTATCCAGTTTTGCTTACCAGGTACCAGATTCAAATTTGTAGTTTACTCTTTCGGGGTCTGAAAACTTGTAATCTGCAAATAAATCAAGGCATAATATTTACTACTATTTTATTGCTACATTCTTCATCTCTTAACATAGAAAATTTAGACTATCCACATAAAATTATGGATGATTATTTTTCCCCAGAAATCCCAGGGTCAGCACTTCATCTATACCTTTGCCTCCATACTACAACAAGGTCTGTCCTTTATAAACTCCCTTTCGATTTCCAGTTTCAAGCACCTAGCATTTTCAGTATATATACGGATTTAAAAAAAAAAAAAAAAAAAAAAAAAAAAAAAAAAATGGAAGTGTTTGCTTTACTTTATTCTATTTAGATCACCCCCTTTTAAAAGTAGGGGGTCATATGAACAGAAGCAGTTCAATACTGTTAGGATGTTAGCTTTGCAGACCATACGTCTAGTAATAATGCTGCTGTCCTTTGTCAGATCTGCTCCAAACTGACCTGAGATCAGTCCCTAAATTAGCCCAACCGACCAAAATATATTTGGATTTTTATTGGACACTGAGAATTCACTGGACGATCTAAATGGTGAAATGTAATCACTGGAAATTCATGCTTCCTGGATGCTCAATGATGCAAAACTTCCAAAAATCTAGATATGTGCATGTAGCAGCTAATTTGGTCCTCTAAGTGTGGGCACATTTGGCCAATTATTTGACCATTCAGTGACCAAATGAAAGAACCAAATCATTGCCAGTTCACCTTACATTCTGCCGGGTCTGGCAATCACGAGCTAAACTAAACAGTTCTGGGGCCATAGTGGTCCACATTGAATATTCCATGGCTGGTTCTTTAGTATTTGCAATTCTCCAACAAGTTTTAATTATGAAACCTCCAACAAGTTTTAATTATGAAACCTCCCTGGTATAAATAACAGTTTACTTATATCTTGAGCTGCATTGCATACATTTAAGATATCCTCAGCTAAAGAAAAAGGAAGGCAGATGTTTCTGCGGGTACTTACTGTAGGGTTCTGAAATCAACGTTACAATTATATCTCCCATATCATAGACTTCTGACGCGCCATATCTGTAGTGTGTATTTTTCTTTTCAAACCCCAAGACTAGGACAATTGGTTAAGGAACTTTGAACAATAAAAGTTACATAAAGAAGAAAACTGAACACATTCGATCAACTATCACCATCTGCCCATCACCATCTCCGTGTTGTCTGACTTCTACTTATAGACAGATGTGATGACTATACACATTTAATACCTTCTGTTTGGTTTCCGCCTCACAGTTAGACAACATAGCAGAGGTTGATGAATTTATATTGTATTTTTAGTTTTGGCCTGGCCTAACATCTGAGCCAAGCAGCCTCGCACCCAACAATAAAGTTATTACCTTTTATTAAAAAGCCAGAGGACATTGTATGCAACGAGGCCAGTGCTGCAGCCTGATATAGCATGTTCCCTGCATCACTCATGAGCATGTGCACTAACCCAGCCCTTTTTTATTGCGTTGGCTTGCTTGTTGCTACTTGTGCCGTTTGTTCACTTCTAAAACAGGGACATCGTCATTTTTGAAGACAGGTATCCTAGGTTAAATGTAGAAAACTAGAAAGCACTGCAAAGCCCAAATCTACAGCAATTTATTTTCATTCTCCTGACAGCTCAGGTATGGTGATTGTTTTTGGCAAGCACAGAAATGGCATTTGGGCTCCAACTCTTGGGGGAGGGGGAAGGAAATCTGGAAATTAATTTCATAATTTGTATTAATCCTTTGGATTTGGGTTGTGCAATCCTGGTACTGTAGCTATTGTTGAACTACAGAGCCAATGTTTCTTGTGCATTTCAGAGTGCAAATATACCAACACATCATTATTAAGGTATCCTAGCCAAAAATTAGAGATAAAGCAATATAACTGAAGCGGGGAATTCACCCTTTTAGAAAACATATATCATTATCATCATGCAGGACCATAAAGTAACAAGTTTGGGCACGGCAGTACGAACACCTGGTTTATAATTCACCTCATGTCACTTCTCATAACTTGACTTCCCTGCACCACATTTACATACAGAACCTCTGCACATCATCAGTTAAATCCCATAACAGGAGACAGCTTATCCATCTGGAATCGGCAGCCGTTTACAAACTCAAGACAGAATTGTTGACTCCCTAGAGAAAGAGATTTTATGCTTGATCATACACTAAAGGAGACATACTTGGCACAATTCTGAAAAATGGAGGTGAACAATGTGGTTCCGAAGCAGCACTAAGGTTTTGAAATTTTAAACACTTTACTAAAGAAAAGCTACAAAAATGTTTTCAAAACCATAACGGATTAGAATACTACTATATAATATAATGTATTTGCAACACTAGTTAGCATAGTATGTCAACCCCGCAATTCTGTTCCCTGAGGCAGCTCCTGCAATGCCGCCCCCAAAGCTTACCTTCCCTGCGGCGGAGCAGGTCCGGGGAAGCTGCATTGCTAGTGCAGAGAGCGAAATTGCGCAAGCTGCACTGGGTTTTTTTTTTTTACTATTGACCCACATTCAAGTTTACAAAGTCAGGGAGCAACACAAGTATGAAAATAGTTCCTTGGGGTGCCAAAAAAGGGCTATGATTGGCTATTTGGTAGAATCTAGGTGGACTTGCAGTCAACTGAAGGCTCTGTTTGGCAGTACACTGGGTTTTATGCAAACCAAAACTTGCCTCCAAGCCAACAACTCAAAATTAAGCACCTGCTTGAAGGCCACTGGGAGCAAAATCCAATGTGTTGGTGAGTCTCCAGTAAAGGATTACATTTATATTATCTGCACATTTTGATATTTATGGAGGCCTCTGTAAGGGAGGCGGACATTAGCATTATGGGTGGTGCTTATTATTCATTCTACTACTGGAAATATAGTAGGTATTTACAATATGTGGCCCCACAAATTATCCAACAAGTGGGTACAGCCAGCACCAGTGCTGGCTGCATTAAACACTGTGTATTAAAAAAAAATTAAAATGTGGCTCGCCACAGCAAATAAAGCTGGTCATACACCGACAGATCTGCTCCTTTGGCAAGGTCACCAAATGGGCTGACCTGGGTCTCATTTGGCCACCCACATGCTGGGCCAAATTGGGATAATTAAACAGAGCAGCCCATGGAGATCTACTGGAAGAGGACCACCACAACATGCCAATGCGATTCTTGTCCAATGGGATTTTCAAATCTGCTCAATGGACAGTCAGTGGGCCCCAAATACTGACCAATAATTTAGTTGCTTTAGAACATAAAGACAGGACTGCTACCTCCAAATATGTGAGTGACTACTTGTTACCTGTTGGAACTAGTCTTGCACTTCACATCTGGAAGGTTATTTGTAGCATCCTACCAAGCAAGTATAGAGCTAGGCAGACCATTAAGAGGCCAGCAGGTCAAATGTAGCTCACTAGATTTTTTTTTATGACCCTAGATTGTCCCAGTGCTCAGACCCTAGATGATATAGCAATGACCCTTTTCAGTATCAAATCTTTGTACCTTTGGTGTGTTAACCAGTTCTGTAGACTTAAAGTATCCTCTTCTAATATTCATGGAACCAAAGTGCTTGGATAATACAGACTTCTGCCCTTACCAGATTATGGGTGAATTCTATTATTTTTGGAAGGGTCACAACTATATCTGGATATGCTGGAACAACATTAGCATTACATCGATAGTTACCCTTGTATTCACTTTTATATTTTTGCATTATGTGAAATTATGAAGTATGTTGCTCATTCGAAGTCAGACTGAAAGGGTTGTACAATTGTGACATTTTAAAGTGATTAAGTCGAGGCAGCTGATAAAGATCGCATTAAAAAACAAAGAAAGTTTGAAATTATTTTCACACCATTTACTGAGAAGGAAAGGAACCGGGAGGGTGAAAAAACAGCAATTATGCACTCAAATGACATTTTGTCTCCAGGGAAAGGCGGCAGTGAGTTATGTACAGTGATTCATGCAGAAATAGTCAAACACGGAATATCCACCACCCCTGACAGACACAAGGGATCAGAACAGACAAAACTTGCTCAGCAGGCTTGGCTTAGAGATAGGTGTTGTCATGTTGCTGGTCGCCCTGTGCGTGTAGGAGTCTTCTCATACTTAACCCTTTCTGCATCAGAACAGCACCTGCTGTATAGTAGGAAATCACAAGGCAACAATTATTCCTTACTATGCCTCATTTATTATAAAGATGCTGCCAGCATTTAGAGCTGTACCGGTCTAACAGGGGCAGAAATAATATATAATAATGCCCCTGCACAGCTTTCAATAAGTAGCACTGGCTTTACCATCACAATGTGAACCTTTTCCTTAATGTCTTAATTGCGTCACATAACACTCCTCAACAAATGATATTAGTTGGCTTTTACAACACACCTTGCAGAATACCCATGTCATGGGCCCACGTAAGAGGCCAAGTATATAGCTAACAAGTGTGTCATGGCTCAAATGCACCCATACACAAAATCATTGTAATGTGAAGGATTCGTATCGTCCCAGGATAGGCAACATTCAGACATCACCACTATGCTGAACTACAACTCCCAAGCTAGGGATGCCACATGTCCTAGAAAAATCACTGGGCTTATAGGCTGCAACCTTACACCCAACAGAATCATCCACAGGTTGACAACCACAAATAGACAATATGTGGGATAAAATCTATCCATATGGTAGGCAGTAGCTGAAACTGGCACTTACTATTAAAAATCAAGTCGTACAGGACCAGACGTGCATTTTATATAAGAGCATGAAGCAGAGCTATATTTAGGTAAAGTAAGAGCAGTGGAAATTTTCCAGGACCTAATGTTTTTTAGGGCTCCTACTGAACAACAGATGCAGTGAGACAGTAAACCAAGGGGTGTAAGGAATGGGGCTGTATATGTGGAATAATTTGTTAGATACATTGAAAGACCAAAAAGTCATTTGTCTGTGTGGGTCCAGCTGTTCAGATAAAATAAGCAAAATTAAAAAAAGAGGAACATCCCTTTACGTCAGATCCCGGTCTAAACCCGTTACAGGGGTGCACTGCTAAGGGGGTCTAAAATCAAATCAATGGAGGGGGCTGAACCCAAGTGTGATATTTCGTGTGAATGCTTCTATGTTGCCCTGGAAACGCCATGGAATTACACGATTATAGTAGTAAACGTTATATTTTCAAGTCATCTGGCTTCTCAGCATAGATATACTCAATCAGTACAGAGCCAGCAATGTAACTGATACAAAGGTTCACCATCCCTGTGGGCAGTTTTACCAGCCAATTTGTCTCGACAAGCCATCACTTTTCTAGCAACTGGGCCACCAAAGGACACGGTTTCAATATAGAATAAATGACCCAGAGAAAGACAAACCCCTGGGAAATATACTAACAGGTATAGCAAGGGGTCCTCATCTTGGCATTCACTCTATGCAGCCTATAGCACCATTTTACATTACAAGATAAACACAAAAGCATGCACTGGTGCTGAATCTCTTGGAGTGTATTAACAAAGATACAAACTTCCTGACCCCCTTTGGAAAGTTAAAATCCCAATTAATCAACAATTTTTTACCCAAACCAGCCGTTTTTAATTTTTTTTATTTTTATTACTTGCTCTCTGAAATCACACAACTGTTATGAACATATTCACATGCCTCAAAAAGGATAAATTATTTTTCACTAGAAGGGATGCCAGACTTACAACCTAAGCCTACAGTTTTCTTTAGCAGTTAAAAGGGAAAGTTAAAGCCATTACATCCCCCAAAGGAGCACTACTTTACTCTGATGACATGATTAGACATTGACAAATAGGCTTGTCCTGAGTCACAAGCACAGAGCTCTAGAGATGGGGCTGAGAAGAGGTAACAATATTGTTTCCCAGCCAAACTATTGATCTCATGTCATGAGGCGAGACACTTAGGCTAAGGCCACACTAGGCGATAGCGCAGCGATTTGACTCGTGGCGACTTTTCGCCGCGACTTTTAATCCGCAATCGCTGGGGAAACTTTTGCGCTGGCGTCTATGGGGAATAGCGAGGCAATTTCGAGCGACAGTAGAAAAAAGATCGCCGCGTGTTTTTACGCTGGCGATTTTTCGCGATTCCCCATAGACGCCAGCGCAAAAGTTTCCCCAGCGATTGCGGATTAAAAGTCGCGGCGAGTCAAATCGCGGCGCTATCGCCTAGTGTGGCCCTAGCCTTAGGGGCAGATTTATCAAGGGTCGAATTGAAAAGTTTTTTTTATGGTCAAAACTGTCAAATTCGACTAGGGAGTTAGTAAGATTAGAGTTGTTTTAATGAATTTTATTTTCCAGACTAAACCATACTCTGGCCCTTTGAGAACTCAAATTTGACTATTAACCACCTAAAAACCTGCCGAATTGCTGTTTAAGTCAATGGGAGACGTCTTGTTCAAAATTGTGAACAATTTCTGGGCCCTAAAGCCATGGGCCCCAGACAGGTGTTGGTGGGGCGCAATAGAATCAGAGTGATTGTGCTGTAGAAAATAAAATCAAAGGTACATGGAATAAGAAGGGGAAAGTTCAGTTTAAAAATAGAGGATGAAATCACCCATAAAGTAGCAAACACACGGAACTAACAAGGAACCAGTACATCCAGGATGTAGGAACTCCAGAGAAGCTAAATATGAGGCTGATGAAAACAGGCATTATAGCCAAGGCAGAGAGCAAGCGTTAACACTTTCTGGCACGCACTCTGCTTCCCAATGACAAGAGGCGGCACTCAGCACCTAAGCATTTAGAACAGGTGTTGACAGCCATAATAGAAATTACTGAACTATGACTTCAAGCATCATTCCAAAAGCCAAACACTATCTGTGGGGGTGTTAGGGTTGTAGTTGGCACTGCTGGATGCCCATGACTTAGGTTTGTTTGATTAGTATCCTGGCATAGTAATGCTGTAATGCCTTCTACAGCCATCACACCATTAGAGGTTTATTGGTCAATCTGTGGCAAAAAAAAAAAAAAAAGAAAAATAAGGTATTTGATTGATACTGGGTAATGGTTTTTAAAATATGAAATATCCTTCTAGTATGAGGATAATGGGATGATAAAATGTTCTAATAAGGTTGCGGGCAGAAAAAAAAAAAAAAAAAGTCTGTCTGTGCAGACGGGAAAAAAAAGCCAAGTGTCTAATTGCCCAAGGGGACATCAGCTCTAAATCTCAATATTTCAAAGATGGGGGATGGCAGGGACTGAAGGATCTTTTTAAAGCCATTTATCCCCAGGCAATTCAAACAAATGATAAAAGAATGTTGGTATTTCCCTGTTACAGGATATTTATCTCTGGGTTATCAGTATCTCAAAAGTTTTTACGAAGGCCAGAAAAGGGATCCTGTCATCAGAAAACGTTTGTTTTCAAAAGGCATCAGTTAATAGTGCTACTCCAGCAGACTCCTGCACTTAAATCCATTTCTCAAAAGAGCAAACTATTTTTTTATATTCAATCTTGAAATCTGACATGGGGCTAGACATTGTCAATTTCCCAGCTGCCCCTGGTCATGTGAGAAATGCTTTCTGGCAGGCTGCTGTTTTTCCTTCTCAATGTAACTGAATATGTCTCAGTGGGACTTGGGTTTTTACTATTGAGTGTTGTTCTTAGATCTACCAGGCAGCTGTTATCTTGTATTAGGGAGCTGTCATCTGGTTACCTTCCCACTGTTCTTTTGCTTGGCTGCTGGGGGGGGGTGATATCACTCCAACTTGCAGTACAGCGGTAAAGAGTGATTGAAGTTTATCAGAGCACAAGTCACATGACTTGGGGTAGCTAGGAAATTGACAATATGTCTAGCCCCATGTCAGATTTCAAAATTGAATATAAAAAAAAATTAGTTTGCTCTTTTGAGAAATGGATTTCAGTGCAGAATTCTGATGGAGCAGCACTATTAACCGATTCATATTGAAAAAAAATTTTTTTTCCCCCAATGACAGTATCCCTTTAAACAGTATATACTATTTCATACATGATCACATTCAATGTGTGATTGCCTAGCATCTGGATAGCTGTTGGCTGTCTTTAGACTACAAAGCGTTATTACCCACAAGTTGATGATGAACAATATATATCCGCCTAAAAAAAAACAACACAACACTCTAGTGGCCCTTTGAAGGCACATTCCTGATCAAAAAGGCACTAGGTGAGCAATCTGTGTAGGCAGTGTAACTCAACAGACAACACTAGAGGAATAAGGAGTGTAAAAATGTAAAATGAACCCATTGCTAAATTTCTAGATTAGATTTATGAATACATAACATAGTTGTAGGTATGGTACCTGTTACCCAGAATATGCAGGACCTAAGGTTATTTTCCTTAATTTGGATCACCATATAAGAAGTCTTCTAAAAATGATTTAAGCAATAATTAAACCTGATAGAATTATTTCTTTTTGGAGGCAAAAAAACATTCCTCTCAGTTAGGTTCAAGTACAAGGTACTGTTTCATTATTATTAGTACAAAGGAAAATTAAATCATTTTTAAAGATTTTAATTATTTGATTAAAATAGAGTCTATGGAGTTGGCTCTCTGGATAACTATTTCCCAGATAACAGATCCAATACACTTGTTTTAAACAGTCCTAGTGAACACTTCAAAGTGAACTAACACACATAGTGCAAAATCTTATGTTTAAGGACATTTACATCTCACAAAGGTCACAGTTAATCCCTGTATTATCCGGCATAAAGGTGGTCATACATGGAGAGGTCCGCTTGTTTGGTTTATTGAGGTGGGCAATATCGGCTGATCCGATCGTGGGCCCTAGGGCCCAACGATCGGATCCTAACAATGCCCAAACGGGCGGTCTGATCGCGGGACCGCATCAACGAATAGATGCGGCTGCGATCCGACCGGATTTTCTGTCCCATCTGATCGAGATCTGGCCGACTTTCGGCCAGATCTCGATCGGTGAAGCCCGTGGGGGGCCCCATACACGGGCCAATAAGCTGCCGACACGGTCTGTCGGCAGCTTTTATCGGCCCGTGTATGGCCACCTTAAGAAAGGACATGGCTAGGGGTGTGTAGCAGCAGCATCACCCTAGGGCACAACCATACCATGACACCTGAAACACTCCAAAGCTTTAAAGGGGTTGTTCACCAACACTTTTTTCAGTTCAATTGTTTTCAGATTGTTCACCAGAAATAGAGACTTTCAGTTACTTTTTATTTTTTTACAGTTTTTCCAAAATCTAAGTTTAAAGGGGTTGCTCACGTTGAAGATAACTTTTAGTATGATGTAGAGAGTGATATTCTGAGATAATTTGCAAGTTGTTTTAATTTCTGATTATTGAAGGTTTGAGTTATTTAGCTTTTTATTCAGCAGCTCTTCAATTTGCATTTTAAGCAATCTGATAACTAGGGCCCAAACTACCCTAGCAACCATGATTTGAATAAGAGACTGGAATACGAATAGATCAGTAGAAGGATCAGCAATAAAAAGTAGCAATAATAATACATTTGTAGCCTTACAGAGCATTGTTTTTTGTTGTTTTTTTTTTTTTAGAAGGGGGCAGCGATGCCCATTTGAAAGCTGCAAAGAATCCGAAGAAAAAAAAACTATAAAAAAAAAAAAAAAAAATAATGAAAACCAATTGAAAAGTTGTTTAGAATTGGTTGTCCTAGAACATACTAAAACTTACTTTAAAACACCCCTTTAAAGTTTAATGTTCCCATCTCTGGTGTTTGAGTCTGGCAGCTCAGTAATTCAGGTGCAGACTGTTACAGTTTTTCAACATTTAGTTGATACATTTCTCAGCAGCATCTCTGCACTATTAGCAACTACTGTATCAATTGTAACAACAGCCGTTAATGAAACCCAGAGATTCTGCTCAGCAGGGACAAAGATAAGAAATGTAGGCAACTAAATATCAAATTAGAACAGTTTACAGGGTCAACGACCCCCACCCCCTGCCAGAGCTGCTTTAGAAAATGAAAAATGACACTTCAATATTAAAAAAAAAAAAAAATTAGAAATAGAAAATAATTGCAAAAAGTCTCTGGGGAACCAAACCAATTGAACTGAAAAAAAAAACAAAAGTCAAAGATATGTTTATTTGTGAAGTTCTGCATGAACTTGTAGAAATGTATAGAGTCCAAAATATGTTTATGCTATGCCTGTTGCTGATTGCCGGCTGTCCGCTACCCTCTTCTGGCAAGTTGAACACTTTCTGCTTTAATGTGGATGGGTATTTTTGACTAGCCCATAAGAGACCCCAGTAGCTACTGTAATGGCACTTGTTTTGCATATACTGCCTCTCCGCTATAGAAGTATTCCTAGTAAGTTCATAAAAAAAACAAAAAAACTTTCCTTATCTGCCATTGCCATTAGCTTCTAACTGTATGTAAATTATAGAAAACATCTTGCATGAAATCAGTGGAGTAAACAAGAGTTTCACTGTAGAGCAAAATATACTGTAAGTAAACCCAATGGCAAATATGGCAGTTTCCCACCAAAATACTAAAAACCGTCTTGTTTTTTCAATTAATTGAAGTTAATATGAGCTAATATTGCACTCTAATTTATTCTGAAACAGAAAATACTGTTGGAATGATCAATAAGCACAGGCTGTATAATACAAACATAACCGACAGGTGACAGTTTTTTTTCCCTCTCTCTAGTAAGTGAAATATGTCATGCGGAATAAAGACCTTTCTACCAGTTTGTTCTTTGGAACTATGTAGGGAGGCAGTGAAAGAAAGGAGGATATAAGATCCAGGATAGGTCAACATATGGCAAGAATCAACAGAGGAGTGGCAGGGCAGGACTCATGCTGCAGGTGCACAAAGGAAAACAGCTCTCAACCAAAGCTACTGATATTTTTTTTTTCCAAGAAACAAAATGTCAAGTCAAACACATTGCCTTTTTAGGACAATTGCTACCCACTAAGAGCAAAAATATTGTGGCTGAATTTATCTACAAGTCCTAAATTACAGGCAAAACTTTATGTCTTGGTTTTATTAACGAACAGCATAAATCAGTTCCCAAGGCTTATTTCAGGCTATAAAGTGGTGTTTAAACCAGCAAGTCCCTTCCCCAAAGAACTTACTATTTAGTTCTAATTACAGGACACAAATTCAGCATAAATACTTATTCAACAAGGCATTCCTGCTATATCTATCTGGCTGTAGCTTTTACATTCAGTTAATTAATGAGATAAAATAATTTCTTCCATCAAACTAATAAAATAGTATACCTTCATCAATAAAGCTTCCAGTACACTCAGTACCTTGTGTTCACTCTACATAAATAGTGGTTACTCTTTACCTGCAATCCACAACAAACCCCCTATACCTTAGAGCTCACAGTGTTTGTGCATGAAAGAAGCACAAGTTCTATGTATCGGCATAATGAGATTTTCCATCTGTATTTCCCGAACCAAAATTCTTATGTGCAGGACTGAACTCTGCACAGTGACTGCCACATGGTATTGTGGGTCATAAATGACATAAAAACTGTGTGTTCTAAATGCCATCAAGAGAGCTGTAGCCTGCCACTTGGGGATTTATACCAAACAAAGACTAAAAAGCAGGACCAGACAAGCAACATGGTTAATGGACATCTCCAAATAAGGGTCTTAGGGAGTTCATCAGACCAGCATGTCCATTTACATGCCATTAAGCAGGCCAAAAACAAATTAGTTCAGTAACTTGCAACATTGCTTTGGTATTGCAGACATGTGACCATGTTAGCATAGTAGTGCCCCCTCCCCGTAAATACATTTTTTTGGAAAAAAAAAAAATGTACATTTTAAAAATGAATGTGTATTTGGGTCTTTCCAACCTCCCGTGATTAGTTAAACCTAATGTATCAAACTAGTAATTTAGAAAGTCACAGATCTGGCTTTTTGAGCTAATACTGGGGAAAGGAGTAGAAATAAACATTTTTATTAAAACTGTAAAAAAAAAAAAAAAAAAAAAAAAAAGATAGAAAAGCAATTCTAGTTATTTGTGGTATACCGTTTCAAAATTTTTTTTTTTTTAGTGAGGTGAATTAGCTGTCTAGGACACAGACAAATCAGAAATTTAGGAAACATCAAAAGTCTTTCACTTGGGCCGCCTTAACTCACAAATTGTATATAACTGGAATCTGAAGCATATTTCCCTATATTGAAGGAGACACATGAAGTGGAAAAATGTAAAATGGGGGTTGTACTGTAACATAAGCAGTGCTGCTAAGTAAGCTCAAGAAGTCTTATTTTCTTAATTTACACAGGTGCTTATATAGAGCATTACTGCTGTTCCCTGGAACGAACCAACCACAAGCACAGATCCCTCCCAATAAATAGTTGGCCCTTGGAGAAAAAGCAAATATAACTAGAACATCATTCTGTATAGACACAAAATGTTGGTGGACATAACCAGTTCTAACAGATATACAGGTATATTAATATTGCCGCAAATGCATCTACCCTATGATAGAAAAAGACTTCCTTAAAGGGGTTGTTACCCTTCCAAACACTTTCAGTTCAGTGATTTTCAGATTGCTATAGACTTTTTCAATTGCTTTCCATCTTTTTTTTTTCCCGAAATTTCCAAAAAGTTTTATGCTGTGGTGTCCTTGGCATTTTAGTCTGACAGCTCAGTATTCCAGGTGCAGATTGTGAATGTTTACTCAGCAGCATCTGTGTATCTACTGTATCAAGTTATGGCTAAGGCCACACTAGGCAATAGCGCCGCGATTTGACTCGCGGCGACTTTTCGCAGCGACTTTTCGCCGCGACTTTTAAGCCGCAATCGCTGGGGAAACTTTTGCGCTGGCGTCTATGGGGAATCGCGAAAAATCGCCAGCGTAAAAACACACGCGGCGATCTTTTTTCTATTGTCGCTCGAAATCGCCTAGCGAGGCAATTTCGAGCGACAGTAGAAAAAAGATCGCCGCGTGTCAAATTGCGGCGCTATCGCCTAGTGTGGCCTTAGCCATAACAGTTGCATTCAATGAAACTCAGAGATTCTGCTTGGCAGGGCCAAAGATAAGAAATGTGTGAACTAAATGTATCAATTTAGAACAGTTTACAGAGTCGGCGACCCCTCTGCCAGAACTGCTTTAGAAAGACATAAGGTGAAAAATGAAACCTTCTATTAGAAAATAGAAGTTAATGAAAAGTCGTTATTTCTGGTGAACTACCTGAAACCAAGTGAACTGAAAAAAAAAAAAAAAGTTGGAAGAAAAACAACGCCTTTAAAGCACTTAACCTGAAGCCTCCAGTCTTAAGCAGCCAGAACATAAATGCAGCACCTCTTAAAAGGATACAGCTCGCCATTGCATGTACATCCAACTCATTTATATCGCTCGATCCAGGGCAGCACTTCATGAATTCTTTTCGCAGATCAAAAAAGGAGTAGAAGCATTCTGGGAGCAATATATTCTGTTGAGTAAAACAAAGAAAAAATTACACCACATTATACAGAGAAATTTAACTTATGGACATAGCAAAAAAGTAAATAAATTAAAAAAAAGGTGAGAAATCTCCTCGTGCACAGGAGAGATGTTTTTATAAAATTTAATAATCACACCATAAGCAAACGGACACATTAGCCTACTTCACAGCCTCAAGAATATTATGCAGGGCCGGATTTACATAGCAAACATCCCTAGGCCCACTGTTGTTCGTTGCTTATCCCCTCCCTTTTATTCAATCAAATTTTATCTCCTGCTGAACCAATGTGGGTGTGGTTGGGCAGCATGCCGCCCCCTAAAATACTGCCACCCACGGCTTGGGCCTTGGTGGCCACTCCAAAAAACCGGGCCGGAGATGTACATATTAGAGGGGTCTTGGTTAATTCTTTCCAGTCAACAACACTGGTTTGGCTTAAGTAAAGACAACAGATGTAAGTGATGCATACTCTTGTTTAGTTTTTGCATTTAGGCAAGTGTTTGTACACTGTTCAGAGGGATTACATTCCCTGTATTGCTACTAAATGCTAGATGATGGGTGGCATGTAATCCTCCCAACACACACTGCTTAAGAGGGCTCACCAACAAAATGGGCTAATCATTCACTAAAGACCTGTGCACTGACAGCATGTATGCTGCTCTCTTAGAAAGCCCCACGATTCACCAACCAAAGGTTTACTGGAATGGCATTAAGGTATATTCCAGCCACAGAAGTGCCTTGTTTGCACACACCAGGGTCCTTATAAACCATTACTGTAAACTTGTAAACAGAGGTAATAGGCACCTTGGGCACAGCCACATACAAACTAGAAGGATACAAGGGTGTATAATTCTGACAAATCCACATTTGAAAAGTTATGGAACGGAGGGTAGGGAGTAAAAAAAAAAAAAAAAAAAAAAAAAAAAAAAAAAAAAAAAAATCACAGGGTTGGAAACAAGCATTTGTCTTGTCCTTTAGCATGCTTTTGCTTAAATCCATATTTTTAGCTTTAACACCTGCACAATTTATACCTGTATTTACTGCACCAGAGAGTATTGTAGAAAACATACAACAGATTATTGCACTCATTACAGGGACACTATGTGAAAGACAAACAAATAGGTATGGGATACCTATCAAAGGGGTTGTTCATCTTTAAATTAACTGTTTGATGAAGTATGATGTAGAGAGTGATATTCGGAGACAATTTGCAATTGCTTTTCATTTTTTATTATTTGTGTTTTTTTAGTTATTTAGCTTTTTATTCAGCAGCTCTCCAGTCTGCTATTTCAGCAATCTGGTTGCTAGGGTCCAAATTACCCAAGCAAACATGCATTTATTATAAGAGACTGGAACATGAATACGAGAGGGACTGAACAGAAAGTTTAGTAAAAAAAAATGTAGCAAGAACAATAAATGTTTAGCATTACAGAGCATTTGTTTTAGATTTGAAAGCTGGAAAGAGTTAGAAGAAAAAGGCAAATAATTCAAAAACGATACAAAATTAATAATGAAGACCAATTGAAAACCCGCTTAAAATTAGTCATTCTTGAACATACTTAATGTTAGTTTGAAGGTGAACCACCCCTTTAAGAGCAGTGGTACAAAGTGTTCTCTCTAAGGTAGAATCATATTAAGAATAGTATATATAGACAGATTACAGCAGATGATTGACAGACATGGTTGTAAAGGAAAATGGGCTGGTCATTTTCCACATGCTGTGATTCTTGGTGCTTTTGTATGTACAGGTGCAGAGGCAGCCAGGTGTTAAGGAGCATGGTGCAGCTGGTGGGCATTAAGAACATGAGAAAGGAAGGCGGGTGGGGTGCTCACCTTTAAAGTGTATTTAAATAAACATGTTATTTTATGAACCAGCCCTTTTTCAAAGCCCGCCCCCCAGCATTCAAACCTGAACGCCAATTAATCAGTGTAACTTCTATTGATTTATTCGCCAGAATAATTAAAGCAAAAATGTGATTGGTTGCCATAAGTGGTCAGGCTTGTCAATCTGTGTGTTACTTTATAAGTCCCATGGTCATGTAACCCATGGCCTTCCACGTCTCTATAGGTCTATGACCAAGAACAGAGGTCATTCAATTGGTTAGGCTTTAATCAGTCATACCATTACAGTTGACTTCTTTAAAAATGGCAACATGGTCTGCGAACATGCAGATATTACAGCTATGCCGCTCACCCAGAATATGGCTGCCTACAGTTAACTATTGCTCTGTCATGTCAACACATCATTTGAAAAAAAAATAGATAAATTTAAAAAAAATTAAAAAAACACGCTGCAATGATACATTTGGGCTGGGGGCAGAGCAACCTGAATTTGTGCAGCTTTAATTGCCTAGAAAGTTACCTAGATCACTTATCACACAGGAATTAGAGTGGCCATTTTAGATAAGGACCCTACCTAGTACAAACAGGGGTCCTCAAGCAGCTCGTGATGGCCAGGGATTGCCGGATGAGAATTCTTGTCTTTCATTTGTATTATTGTGAAGTTACTCACTCCACTCACTTTGTTTTAATTATTAGGTCTAAGGCTACAGGCTGTTCCAGAATCCATAGCAACTGTTATTAGCCAACTCATATGTATGTAGTAAAGTTATAGTCAAAACGACATTTACAGACAAAAAGATCAAAATAAAAAGTATAGCGAATTATTGCTCTTTTGGGAAACCTTACTCGCTTTGCAAAGCAGGAGCAAAACAAAGTTTGTTGTGCGCACAGAATATCCTTCTGCTCTGTGTTTGCACAGATTCATAGGATAGGGCACTGCTATAATACTAGCCGCCCGAGACACACACACCACATTCTTTATTTCCAAACTTTGTTATGGCTATTATGCGTTGTTATGCTTTTGTCAGCTGCTACTACAGTCTATGGAGAATAAAATCAGCAAAGGCAAGCGATATGACAGCACATACAATAAGTTATGTCCTAATTTTAAATTACTTGTATCAATACAAATAGAATGTGAACCTGATTAAGACATTCTATACAGGAGACAGGGCCTACCACAGGTGAAAAGGATCAAAGCAGACATTGTCCGAGACATAAACCTTTATCCCCTTCATTCAAAATATATTGAACACACTCAGCAAATGGTCTATAGGCCAGAGAACCAGCTGCTTTGCACATACATTAACAGTACAATATGGACACTCTGATGCCATACTTTCTACTTGCATCAGTACATGACTATCTACGAGCCAATGGCTCAATTATTTAACCTACAGGTTCTTACACACGCAAACCACTGCTTTCTCTTTAAGCAGGTCTCACTCTGTTGCCTGTCTGTTAGGAAAGCGCAGGCCATCATTGGAGTGTGACAGTCATATAACAGAAAAACATTCCTGCCGCAGAGTGCCATATTTCATAGGGAGAACCTCTGTAACCTACATTAAGAAATGGCCGAATAAAACGAGAAGAAAAACAAGCGCACAGGAACAGAAAACAGGTTCTACTTGTTATTATGTTATTCTGTAGTTTTCTTATTTGTAGCATTTGCTTGCACAGCAGTTGTAAAAGACCCATTATGTTCATTTTACAAGGTTCACCTAAAAATAAACTGCTGTATGCAACAGTAATCTAGTACTGTGGCACGGGTGGAGAATTTTGTTAACTGGAGTGGGATTGCAAACCACCTGCTGCAACCTCAAAGTTACATGCAAAGTTATTTAGGCTGCTATTGTTTATCAGTGTGGTTGTTGGGTCTTTGTTTATATAGCAATATGCAACAGGTCAAACCCACGGCACTTATTAAACAGACAATCAGAAACAGATAATCTATGGTGAAGGCACTATGGCAATTTATAGCATATGGCACTTAAAGAGTTAAAAGTTACAGCTTGAGAGTTTCTGCTGAGTTTATCCATACATGCCACACAAAAGCCAAGATTATACAATTTTAATCAAGCTCTCGTTATTTCTCTAGCTCTCATATCTATTAATATCATCCATGTGAGTGTGGTTTGCATTAGGGTTAACACCCTAAAAAGAGCCTTATAAATGCTTTTAAGTGCTAATTAAATAGCCACGAGAATAATGGACTAAACAAACCAAGCCCTTCACTTTTAGGTCTTGCATAAGAATACATTTTTAAATGAAAGGTCTGAATTTAAGGATAAAATGAATATCCATGCAAGACCCCAGATTTGTTTCCTTTAACATAATTATCAAGCCGAGACGCTCAAGGGGAAAAAATCCCTGTAGCAATGCAAACAATGTTTTTCAGACAATATTGGGCCGCTGTGGTGTGGTCTGAATATTGACAATAGTCAAGTTATCGTCATTAAAGGAACAGTAACACTAAAAAAAGTAAGTGTTTTAAAGGAATGACAATTTAATGTACTGTTGCCCTGCAATGGTAAAAGTGGTGTGCTTGCTTCAGAAATACAACTATAGTTTATATAAACAAGCTGCTGTGTAGTCATGGGGGGCAGCCAGTCAAGCATAGGGTACTCCGTAGATAACAGATAAGTTCGGAAATCCCATTGTATACTACAGAGCTTATCTGTTATCTGCTGTGTATCCTGTGCCTTTTCTCCTTTTTCAGCCTTGAATGGCTGCCCCCATGGCTACACAGCAGCTTGTTTATATAAACTCTAGTAGTCTTTCTGAAGAAAACACACCAGTTTTACTAGTGCAGGACAACACAACATTATATTGTCATTCCTTTAAAACATTTTTTGCTTTTTAGTGTTACTGTTCCTTTAACAGTGAAGCACATAAGCATTTTATTACAAATGTGGCAAAACAGGTAATTATGTCAGCTCTGTGCTGGCCTGTCACAAGGTCACTGATTGTGTATCTCACTTAATTATGCGACATTGTAACGCACCAAGTACCGGTTCATGAATGAGGTGTAGCACAATTTCAACTATGGTCTCTTATATTTCTCTCGGTGGGTCTAGGCCTTATTGTGAGTACTCTACCCTATACAGTCTTATACACACAGTAAAGGAACAGAAACAATGCTTACTAGGACAATGGAAAGATTTGTGCTTACATTCCCCCTACATCAATTTTTAATTTGCAACCAGCCGAGTGTCGCCGGACTACAACTCTGATGCTGGGATAAGAATTTTAGTTCAGCAACAGCTGGAAATATACTGGTTGAAAAATCATAACTTATGGTTACAGTATTGATCAGTGAACAATGCCTTTTAAAACCCGACTTGGATCAGTTTTTTTCCCCCAGGAAAACGGTTAGATATAAATTCTAAGCACAACAGTATTCTAAAAAGTAATTTATTCTGTCCCGGTCCATGCAAAACCACTTTTACAAAGTCAATCCAAAAAGGAACAAGCCCTAACCTGCAATAATTACTAATCTGCATCTTTCCAACCAACTTGTTTCATGCAGCCCAAAGTCGCCTTTCAAGCTCTTCTACTTTTATAAAAGGAAAGGGTGGGAATGAAACAGAGGGATGGAAAGTGAGAGGAAGCCATTACTGTCATTTGGGGATTAGGTTCCTCTGCAAGGCTTTAAAATGTAGATTAGCACAATTTTCTATTTTTTGACATTTTGGGGCAACATATACATAATCCTACATTTGGTTCAGACTGAACAAACAAATAGGTTGCTTCTTCTTCTAGAAATACTTGATCATTGGAAATACGGTGCGTGGCATTGCCCACTAGGCTCCTGTTCAGCGATCAGTTAATATAAAGGAATATTAGGATATGGATATCTGTTTCTTCATTGCTCATGTAGCACAAATAAAGAAATCTTTATTGTATTACTGAGGAATTTCTTTTGTTTGATGCACTGCTAGGTTGAACTCTTTTTATATTAGATTAGACAAAGATGCACAACCTGGTGCATTATTATTTCCAAAGGTCAGGAATTCATAGCCCAAATATCATCAAATGGTCCTCAAATGATGTGAAAATCCTGGTTCTGTCTGCCAATGTTCTACTGGCCTGAACACTGGACTGTTCTAGAGGGGCAATTAAAAGCAAAAATGTATCTTTTTTTACACCATCCACTTACTGATCCATCTGTACTGCTGTCTGATTTCAAGTCCCAGAGTATATTTTGTTTGACTATGAATTCTGCTACAAACTGTTTTAGCTCAGACACCCAGCAAATCATTCCAGGATATAACTATTCTGTGCATGGAAATATTCACAGAAAACAGACCAGCAAAGTCACCTGGTAACATGGTTTTTACTCGTACATTTCCAATAGGAGTTTCTGTAAATTCAAGTTTAAGTGGTGCCATATAGCTTTGCCGCATCAGACTGTTTGCCTAGGGCACTCTCTTATCCTCTGCCCTGAACCAAGGGTGGGGCAAGGCGCAGCTAGCACAAGTTATTAGTCCCAAGCAACTTAAGATAGTAGATCTACAGATAAAAGTTTAGAAAAGGATTTAAAAACAAAAGACGTGGGAGCAGGGTTTATACAATTCTGTATCATTGTTTGCATCCCACACCCTTATTATAAGAATTAAACATTTAAAACATATATTTTATAATCCACGTGGCTGAAGGTGTTACCCAAGAGCAATAAATAGCAATGTCTGTAAGGATAGGATATACAGGATAAGTAATGTCATCAGTTAAAATGGGTGCTTAGTGATGTAATTACTGCCACATGATTCACCAAAACTTGTGTATTAAAATGTAACCCCTACTGTAAAATATGTGGTTATGGAATTGGAAAGTCACTTTGGACAGGGTCAGTTTCAGATTGTGGGCACCCCTAGGCCACGTGGCCCTAGCCGCCCACACACACTGGAGCACTGGGGAGTTGCGCATCCCCAGTGCTCCTCAGCAAGCGCCAGGACGGCATGCCGCTCCAAATAATTTGCCGCCATAGGCCTCGCCACAAATCCAGGCCTGACTTTGGAGTTCCATGACCTGTTTCAAAGCTTCAACATTTTATATGATCACTCCTTGGTGCCTTATAATATTCTTATATCTTTAAAAGAAGTTGAATTATTTACTATAGAATAGTTATGTTATAAAAAATAAACTAGGTATACAAGACATCAGTATTAAAACATTCAGATTGCTCATCATAGGCTAGGTGACCTTGCACCATGAAATAAAGCACCCCCAAAAAATGCAATCTTTGGCTAGGCTACTGCTGCCATAATGAGCCTTATTTATTGGTTAAACCTTTCCCTGCAAATAAAGGTAGATATTTAGTTATTATAAGAATTATTGGATTACAAAAGTTTTAAAATTATCCACGAGAGAAGTTTCAATCCAAAAAGTAGTGCAAAAAAATGACTTGCTGGAACCCCTTGGAGTGCAGGTCACTTGTCCAAATAAATACATATCAGTTTGTGATAAGAAACAATTCTTTCTTGTTCCAGCTGAGTGTTTAGGGCAGCTCAGGTAATTTTAACACTCACTGGGCAGGGAAAGCAATCGTGCTTGGCAAACATGGTGTAAGCATTTCACTTTCCTCTATCCCTGCACAACAAGGACACTACTGCAAAATATAAAAAGTTTCCCAGATCATTCCTTTACAGCACAAGGGAACTAGGCCATCAACATTTAGTTGTGAGGCTTGAAGTATGAAAAAAGTACTTAAAGTGTTTAATTTTAGACAGGGGTGCCTAAATCTTATAACCTGTGAGCAATAGTCAGATGTAAACAGAGTTAGGGAGCAACACAAGCAGGAAAAATAATCCTGGGTGGTGCAAAATAAATGCAGTGATTGCCTTTTGTTAGTCCCTATGTGGACTGGCAGCCTACAGGAGGCTCTGATTGGCAGTACATAGTTTCTTTGCAACCAAAACTTGTCTCCAAGCCAGGAATTAAAAAAACAAGCACCTGCTTTGGGAGCAATATCCAAGGGGTTGGTGAGCAACATGTTGCTCATGAGCCACTGGTTGGGGATCACTGCTTTAAGAGCCACACACCTTGTCTTGGTATGTCTCATACAACAAATTATAGAGGCTGTTCACGAGCAGGCTAGTTAAATACGAGACATTGCCACGTGCTACATGTTAGAGGAATCCTGGGTTTGTGTACCCCAAAAAAATTAATAAGTAGAAGGGCTGAGGCCCACAGTATCAGGGTTATTTTATGCCTATCCATGCTCTCCATTACCTTATTGTCCCTTGTGTGCGCACATTGGCAAAACAGATTGATGTCCACAACTCTTCGCTGGATCGGTGCAAGAGGGCAAACACAGGGCTGCTAACACAGGCAAGCAAGCCTAACATACAGGTCAACTTAGTTTTAATGTCAGAAATGTTTGAGGCACTCCTAATGAATTCAACAGATGGGAGTTCCTGCAAAGATCAAAGATTTGCAATAACAAAAGCATAATAACCTGTCAACACTGGAGTATTAACAGATTTTGCTTTTGTCTCCTCCAAACTGTCAATTCCTTGAATTACACAAAAACAGAAAACATGATAGAATGATAAATAAATACATTTACTCCAGGCTTTATTTGCTTGGATCTATCTGATATTATCTTTTAAAAGATGGGGACAAACAAAACCAGGGACCTTACACTAGCAGCCCCAAATTTAACATATTAAAATGAAGCCAGGTGTTCTTTGCTACAACAAAAGGCAGGCAGTTGACTACTCATTTCTACTCTAAGTAAACAAATATTTCCATCTATGTTGGCCATGGGCAGGGTGAACAGTAAAATTTAGTCTAAACTTCTAAAATAAATTAGATTGTCTGCAGGGCTCTCGTGCTACCCCCAACACCCCCAGGGGGCATAACGATCACCAAGAGCAAATATAAATTAATAAGCCATTTCTTTATGTACCTGGCTACAGCCCACATTCATTGCCTTTTGTAAGGATATGGGGGGGGGCATGCGGTACAAACATTTATTTCCATTGTTTAGATACTAACTTCCACTAACAGAGTGAGATTTCACTTCTACACAAATATATTTTGAATTACAGCCAACCTTCTGCTATCCAAACAAGTTCATATAACTGACAACCTGATCCTTCTAGCAAGGTGACCCCTGTGCCAAATACAATACTTGCTGGAAATATTAAATATAATGTAGGCTTTCATTTAAATTGTTTGCATCAAATCAGACACCTTACCAGGATGGTCAATACAGGCTCCCATCCAAATTCTTGGCATGGCAAAGAAAAACACATTGGCAAAAAGATTGGCTTTAAAATGGTTGTTCTTATGAAACTTCTTACATCATGCAAAACTCACCTTGTATTTCTAGGTTGTTTATATGTGCTACACCCTTTGACAAAATAACTCTAACAAAGACTGTATTGGAAGTTTCACTGGTTTCAACAGCAGGAATCATGTATTATCTATGGAAATACACTGCAATGCTACAGCCACTGAATATAGCACTACAAGACAGGGCTCTGGCTTTGACACAGACAAAGGACATAAAGGGAAGGCAATGAGATGCTTGAAAATTAAAAGCACTCATTTCATTAAAAAAAAAAAAAAAAAATACTTGGCTCATAGGCTATGGCATGGGTATACTATAAATTAATTCCATATAAACAGCACATACCTTTTTGGATGCTTCAGGGTGAAGAACTTGTCTTACATGGAGTTGCCCATCGGTGCATATACAGAATGAAGTACCTACGCCAATATTCAGTTCATTGCCTACGGATTGGTTAAACTGGAAAAAAAAAAAAAAAAGAGACATTTAATGAAGGAAAAATAAATATTACCGGTGGAAAAGTAATGTTTTATGATGTCACTCAAAACAAAAGTTATAGACATTGTCAACACTATGTCCAGAAACTTGTATTCACTAAAGTTAATTCAAAGAATTGATGGAAGAGAAACCATACACCAGCCAGACTTATATACAAGTCAAAATGAGAATTATAGGCTTCCAATCTCCTTATGGCTAATTTTTATGTAATATTTCTAGCATGTACAAGACTCAAACGGCATGCAGCAATTTTGCCATATGCTCTTTTAAGTGACTAAAAGGAAAAGACAAAGTTCTAACCATACAGCACTAGATATTGACTAGATGGTTTCCATTTGCACTACATTTTTAGCCAGAAGCATTTGGAAAATGGTATCTTAAAAACAGAATTTTACAACCTTACAAAGTACAGGTATGGGATATGTTATCCGGAAAAACCCTGGTCCCGAGCATTCTGGAGAATGGATCTTTCCGTAATTTTGATCTTCATATCTCAAGTCTACTAGGAAATCATGAAAACATTAAATAACCCCAATAGGCTGATTATGCTTCCAATAAGGATTAATTATATCTTAGTTTGGATTGAATACAAACTACTGTTTTATTATTACAGAGAAAAAGGAAACAATTTTTAAAAATTTGGATTACTTTGACATAATGGAGTCTACGAGACATCCTCTCTGTAATTTGGATAACGGGTTTCCAGGTAACGGATCCCATACCTGTACATAAAAACGGTCACCATCTGTTTAAATGTTCTTAATTCTAGGGTTCAGCTCTCTCTGGAGGAGAGGCTTAAGCGAAATATCCCTTGTTACAGAAGCTGCATTTGCGGCTCCTCCCCAGCATATCTTGTGTTGTATGAAAAGGTAAAAGTTTAAAAGAAAGAACCATGAATATCATGTAAATGAAATCCTTATAAACAGTGCTTAATGATGTCCTCGGTTATAATTGGTGCTGTGATGTAAATCGCATCAAATGACTCGCTGAAACTCATTGTCATTGTACTCGCTGTTGGAATTCTATATTAGAATATATATTCAGTCTCTAAAAGGACAAAGATTTGTCCGTGTCGACCAAAAAGCTGTTTGTTACAAAAGTGTATGATGAAACACTCATAGGAATGTGAACAAACAGGAAGCGGCTTTACATTCAACATAATTAACAGCTCTACATTTAGGCCTTCACCTAGAATGTATCTGGATTTGCTGCTCCGCACCCCTATCTGGACTCTCTGAAGAAAGCTCTGTATACAGGGGGCTGCAGAACTTTAAGCAAGCTGCACACAATAAAAGCAGCACAAAGTAACAGATATGAAAGGCCTTCCAGAAGAAATTGGAAAAAGAAGAATGTGAATGCTCATATTGTACTAATAAAGCAGATTTTGTGTGAAGTGAATGGGATTTCCTCTAATACCAAAGTTCGTTATAAATGCGACAGCCCAACAGGGAGTTTCTTGGATATTTTCATGTATTTATATTACACTAGTAGTTGCTCCTCATATCTAGTGGCAAGTGATGTAGAAAACATTCCTAAACATTTTTGGAATCTGTAACACAAAGTGATGTGATGTAGTCCATACATGGGCAGATATTAGTTGCCAACTTTTAGACCAATATAGACCTGTATAGTGCACTGCCTGTCCACTAAAATTGGGCCAGGGATTTGAAAAGGACATCCCGTAAGGACCACATTGGGCTGCCGAGTGGTTATAGCCATTATGATCCAGTACAGGTATGGGATCAGTTATCCGGAAACCCGCTATGCAGAAAGCTCTGAATAGGCTCTATTCTATCCCAAAAAAAACTAAATTTTCAAAAATGATTTCATTTTCATCTGTAATAATAAAACTGTACCTTGCACTTGATCCCAACTAACATATAATTAATCCTTATTGGAAGCAAAACTAGCCTATTGGGTTTATTTAATGTTTACATGATTTTCTAGTAGACTTAAGGTATGAAGATCCAAACCATAGGCTTTTTAATATGGACAGATTTGTGCACATTAAGCTTAGAAACACTGCAGATAAATATACTTTTATTTAAAATGTGTGAAAATGTACGCGTGTTCTGAAGGGGTAAGGGGGCAATGTATAATTATTACATTAGCTCCATTGGTTTCTTACAGCTTTGCCATGCATACCTTCACTTAATATTATATTAGCATAATGATTTTACAAGTGATATGTTTTAACAAGGCTGAATTGAAGCGTCAACTTGACACACACGGCTAATTGAGAGCTACTGTAGTTCAGCTGCATGCCAAGGAAGCTGCAGACAGAAAATGAAAGTATCCAACTAAAAAAAAAAAAAAAAAAAATATAAAAAAAAAATGATTGTATTGTTTCATGGGAAGGCAGAATGTGGTACAATTTATAGACCATGTGGCTTGTTCCATAGAAATTAATGAAACCAATTTTGCCTCCTAGAAGCAATTGTAAGTCACGCACATGACTTACACCTAAAAAAGGGTCACCCATAAAAAGCTTCTCTTCTGCCAGCATTGAATTAGAGATGCCTTGCAACACCTGCTTTCTGTGACATTTGGTTACATGGGGTGACATTTTAATTGTCTCCAATATTGTCAGAAAGCTCAATTTATTAATTACTCTGCTGGGAGCTTAACGTCCCAACATAAAAACAAAACTCCCTATACATCAAGTCTATATCAGAACCCTTAGAAATCCATGCTTTAAAGTAGCAATTAGAGGAATGGGATCCGTTATCCAGAAACTAGTAATTTATCCAAGTCTATTTATCCAAGTAATCCAATTTATTATTTCTCTGTAATAAAACAGTAGCTTGTACTTGATCCAAACGAACATATAAATTACTCCTTATTGAATGCAAAACAAGCCTGGATAACAGGTCCCACACCTGTATTTGAAAAGCAGCAATGCCTGCCCCACAACAAAAACTCCTGTGCAGCCAAATTAGACACACTGGGGTGTAAAATATATATTTACTGTAACAGGCAATGACATCAGTCCATCGTATCTGCCTGATTTTTAAAGGAAGTATAAAGAATAAGAAAATCGTTCAGTCCTGATACTGTTCAGATATGCGTTGCATGGCTGAATAGAAACCAGTGCAGCCAGTATGCATCACTGCTGCGTAGTTATTTTCCCTGCAGCATGGGGGTATTATTCTGTATGCATTTGCCTCTGCATTGACAAGCAGCCAGAGTCAGCCTTTCCAGCTTTATCAAGTTTGCCATCTTGATTAGTACTGGCTCAAACACTCTTTGCTAGTTGGAATTAAAAGTTACGACAGCTGTAACATAACTATTGCTCATTTTAATGTGCTGGATCTTTGCTGCTTTACTTATATTTTGTGTTCGCCACATCACATGTGGTCAGAACTTCCAGTGCTAGGATCACTAGCCAGGAGTATGTGCCCTATAAGCCAGGGTGTAGTTGGCTTTTAATATGTACGTCAGTAGGAGGGACCAGGAACAGACCCTTTTGTCCAAAATAGACTTTAATTCTCCTTTAAATAAATGGCATTTTGAGTTTTTGTCTTACTGTACCAGCATATATCCAGAAGAACTATTTAAAGGGTGGTTCACTTTTATGTTTTTTCCATATGTTATCGAATGGCTAATTCTAAAAGTTTTCAGCTGTTCATATTTTTTTTTTTTTCTATAGTTGAAGTATTTGCTTTCTTCTGACTCTTTCCAGCTTTCAAGTGCCTCTGTAAGGCTACAATTGTTTTGTTATTGCTACTTTTTATAACTCCTCTTTCTATTCAGGCCCTCTCTTGTTCACATGCCAGTTTCTTATTCAATCAATGCATGGTTGCTGGGGTAATTTGGACCTTAGCAAGCAGATTGCTGAAATTGCAAATTTGAGAGCTGAGGAATAAAAAGAACTCAAAAATCACAATTAATAAAAAAAAAAAAAATAAAACGAATTGCAAATTGTCCCAGAATATCACTGTCTACAACATACTAAAATACATTTCAAAATGCGAACATCCCCTTTAAAATATAGCAGCCCACAAACCACGTAAAAATCACCTAGGACTGAGAGCAGGAATGGAGAAAAAAAGCATAGACTACTGGATGTCCACCCCTACAGCACAGACATACCTAGATTTTTTTCTTAAAAGGCAGGTGGTGTGGGGGGAGGGGATGAGGTGTTTACAATTAAAAGGTGAAAGAAAGAA